>OX336358.1:7094175-8294175 GCA_946902875.1 Nematopogon swammerdamellus | reverse complement strand
AGTCGGACAGACAGACGCAAGGGGTGATGCTATAAGGGTTCAGTTTTTTTCCTCTTTCGAAGTACGGAACCCTAAAAACATTTTTTCATTAAAATCTTTTTTCCCAATTTCTTGTTCTAGATGTTCTTAACATGTTCTTAACTCAGACCGAACGAAACACTGATTGAAGTATTATTTCTGGAGACAATTTGCTGTCTGTTAGCCGCACAATTAAGTCCACTAATCCCCTCTGTACATGCGCGAGCGATTACTTTCTATCATTGTTTTTTTACTGACGCGACAAAGATCGAGCGAGAATTAGTCATAGGCGATTTAATTTCAATTTAGATGTTAGGGTTTCGATTTGTTTTGTCGTTACGCATTGCGTGCGGTTATTTTAGTTTATTGAGCAGACGTCATATTATATTGTATCCTTTCAGTTTGTATTGATCCAATTCTTGTGTCGCACTGCAAAGGTGTGCAACCGGACTTCCGGGGAAAATCTTTCCCTATTCTTACAATCCTCGGATTTTCAAATCGCGGGTTAATAGCCTTTCCCCAGCTACGATAGTCTGCTCTTCAAGATGGACTGGCACCTCCTCGGGGTGGGGTGGGGGGTGGGGGGTGGGGGGGGGGGGGGGGGGGGGGGGAATTGGCTGCGCCTGAGGCTTCGATCTCGCTCACAGTTCGGTAGCAATAATAAAAAATTCCACATTAACTCTTAAAGCAGTCAATATGATTTTTTATCAATTATAAAATACCTATACATAAATATCTAATCGAGGCGTCTGGAGACAAATGTGCGGCCAGTTTCTTTAGGCAGAAAATCAGGCTAGCAGTACAAGAGAGGGAATGCGGCTTCCATCATGGCGACTTTTCCAGCAGTCCCCATTTTGGAAGATTATTTCATTTTATAGTTGTTTCTTCATTTAGTTACATGCTTGTAATTATATATTTTTAAGTACTGATTTGAATAAATATGTAAAAAATTTAATGCAAAAATAATAATTAATGCCATAAATGTTATATTTCATTTTTACTTTCGCGAATTTTTGTCTTGATAGATTTTTATATTTTTATTTTTATTGGGTTACGATATGCCTGTTAGGTTAGGCGGTGGGTTTTTTTATAAACCATGTCATTGTTTGCTATATCACTTGTCAGACTCGTGATATCTAGGTACCACGCCGCCAGTGCTTCAGTGAAATCATTCAGGTTGAAATTTAACTCTAAATTAATAATAGAACTCTTAGACGAATAAAAACTACAGGTGAAGGTCAAAGTTATCTTCAAGGATAATAAATAACCCAATTAGGTACGTACTTGTTCAAAAAAGTCGACCTATGCGGATTTATAATAAATATATATATGGAGCGGGATTTATAATAAATAACGTATTTTTATTTTAACGTTTTAAAGAACAATAAGGGGCAGAGATTTGCGTAAAACTGTATTTAACGACATCATTTGCGTAGTTATTTTTAAATCTTTCAGCGCTCTCAGCGATCTCTTCAAGCGGCTTATTTCACTAATAGGATTAGACGACAGAAGTTCGTTTCTGCTAGTTGCTTGTTAAGTCTACGAGCATAGGTATTTTTGTTTACTTACATTATTTATTCTGAAATAATATTAGCCAATTTTAAGAAAGTTTCTATATTCAGGACCACAGAACAGCGACCACGGCGCGTCATCCTTACTTTGTGTTCAGGACCGAACCTGGATCAGCTAGCTCCACAGACTACACGTTGACAGTTTTAGTTAAAAATAAGAAATAAATATGTAGAAACATGCGTCTCGACTAGGATTCGAACCTAGCCCTGGCATGAGACGCCAACGTGTTACCACCGGGTTGATGACGTATATTCTCTCTAAATCTCGAACAAATTGCATCTTCTTTACCTGTTTTGTCTGTCTATCTGTTTTACCCATAGACGTATTTTCTCTATGGTTTTACCGTATATGACTTAGATTGACCGATAATGTGAAAGAAGTATTTAAAAAAACGTGCATTGATGGTTGCTCTTAAAATTATGTTTACGGGTAACACGAGTAAGGCCCACTTGCACCAACACGAATTTAGAGTTAAGTAGCGAGTTATGGATTTAAACGCGGTTCCCACAGTCAACGGCTAGCTTAACGAGTTATACTGGTTTATATCGTTAAATTCGTGTAGGTGCAAGTAGGCCTTAGTAATATCTTTCCCCACTCCTACAATCCACGGATCTTTCCCTATATAGCGACATTAGTCCGCCTCCAGAAGCCGGACTGGCAAGTCCTCGGGGGGTGAAATTGGCTGCGCCTGAGGCTTCGACCTCGGGCACGGCCACCCAGTTCGGAAGCAATAAAAACATAAATAATGCTAATTTTGGTTTTTTTATTTCCGTTTTTGAGATTTGAATACCGGACTACCGGTATTTTGAAATGATTGATCTTAAAGATTTTTCTAAGTAAAAAAATGTAGATTGCTTTATATACACCGTTGCAGGTAGATATGTACAATTATGTAGGTATGTATTGTCATTAAGCAATTCAGTAATTTCAGAAGAAATTATAGTAAACTTTCGTGATTCAGATATACAAAATTAGAATGAGGTCATTTCAAAATTGTTCATTATTTCTTTATTCCTGAATACAAAGTAGGTATTTATTTACTTATATTATGTAATATATTATAGTTTATCATAGGTTATATTCCTTATATTATATTTTACATACCCACACTCAAGTCTTTTGCTACTACCTACTTATATCTCACATCATACGACTCTCAAACATCCAAAGGTAAGACTGGGAGAAATGTCTATAAGGGATAAGTCCGCCTTTGTCCGTCATGTAAATTACTTATCGTTCATTTCTGTAAAATGTTTTTTGGAGCCATAAAATATTCTATCTATCTATCTACAAATTTGTTTACATACGAGTAGGTAGTATATATATACAACACTGTGCATAATACCTATCACACACATCTGATTTCCAATAGGGCAGTTTTTTCAATCTGTGGGTCGCGACCCCCCCAGGGGTCGTGAAGCCTTACTCGGGGGGTCGCCGGCAAAAGGAAAAGGCACTACAATAAAACACAATTTACACAATTTCAGTGAGGATGGGCCTGTTTATTTTTAAAAAATTGTCAAATCGTGGTGCTATTCTTGAAAAGCTGGCATCCAAGTCAAAGCCGCACGCAGCCTTACCAACTGACCTCGCGAGCCGCAAGAGCTTTCATAGCTGCCGCGGCTTATTGCAGGGTGTAGGTCTTAATAATAAATATAGGTTTTTTTTTTTTTTTTTTTTTTTATGGAACCTGACACGGTTGGCTACATCACCTACAACATCCGTGATGTCAGCCCATAACACAGGGTGAACTAGGTGCCATGTCAGTGCTTCCCTTCATTTCATGTCGGCTACACTAAACTGGACGGAAAACACGAACTATTTACATAGCCGTTTCGACCGACGTTTCGTTCAGTGCGGTGGTACCAACCCGGCCGGGATAAACCCTACCACCTAGTAAGGTAAGAAGGGAAGGGACCTACAGTTTAACGTGGAATCCGAACCACGGTCAGCCTCCAACGGTCGAGCGGTCACCCATCCAAACACTGACCGCGCTCAGCGTTGCTTAATAACAGTTGACTAACCAACCGCGCCACTGAGCTACCGAGGCTGACGAATTTTCTTATCCCTTAGTCGACTTTTACGACATGCGACGGGGAGAGATGCAGTGGGGCTATTCTTTTTAAGTACCGACCCCACACGGTACAAAATCTTAGATTTACCTTCTTAGATTAATCTTAGTAGGTACCAAAATAGACAAAATCTTTAAGCGTAGTGTTTTAAATCACTAACTATTTTCTGTCTATGGCTCAGGGGGGTCGCGAGAATTTTTCAACCTGTAAAGGGGTCGAGTATTCAAAAAGATTGAAAAACACTGCAATAGGGTAATAAGAAGTAGACAGAGTGCTGTGTTTGTTTACCTAAAACGATGATTCCCTAGATACCTATAGGTAGAGAAGGGCGGAACACAGCCTTGATCACGTGGTGAAGGTGGTTCGTCCAGTTTTTGTCTATGCTTCGCAAGATGGCGCCGACGCGACTACGTGGAGCACGGGTTGGTTTGTTGCAATTTTAATTGGTTCTATTGTCTTTGCCTCGTTGGTTGGGCACATTTTTGATAGGTATAACGTTTTATTGTGTGGTGTGAATACATTTATTGAAGTATTTTATGCTTCCGCCCATGTATTTACTCGCGTGATATTCTACGAGTATAATTTTTCTTAGGGTAATTTTAAATTAATCCTATGATGCCCAGTGAACACGAGAGTTCTGTTAATGTATAAACAAAATATAATAATACGTAAAGTAAAACGCGACTATGAAAAACTAATGAAAGAAGTCCTAAATTGATCTAGCAGTCCAATTAAATAATACAGTAGTACTACTATTGCAATAACTACTAACTAGTAATTAAATAATACAGTAGTACTACTATTGCAATAACTACTAACTAGTAATTAAATAATACAGTAGTACTACTATTGCAATAACTACTAACTAGTAATTAAATAATACAGTAGTACTACTATTGTAATAACTCTAACTAGTAATTAAATAATACAGTAGTCCGACTAATTCGGTTTTGTAGTCTTTCACGGGTTATTTAAAACAATATTTTAATGTTTTGAAGCGAGAGTGAGTTGACATGGTTTAAAATATGGTGTCAATTTTAATATCAATGTATATCTATCACCAAACTAGCAATTGTAAAGTAATTGTAATTGTAAAGTAGCAATTGAAAACCTGACCGAATCAGTCGCAGCACTTTCGTATTGCACAAACACAATCCTACTTGGAGACATGAATATAAACTTTCTCAACTTATCTAATCGTGATGTAGTTAAGTGGAAAGACTTCATGTCATCATTTAATCTAGTGCAAATAGTCGAGGAACCTACGCGTTTGGGCGAAAATACCCATTCTCTCCTGGATATTATCTGTACGGATTTGCCAGGCGGAGCGCTCTCGGTGGAGGTCCACAACAATAGTGATCTTAGTGATCATGCTATAGTAATATCTACGTTTAATATACAGAAACCGAAACCTCTCCCTAAATTAATTACATATAGACCACTTAAAAACATAGATCGAAATCAATTTGAAAACGACCTGAGACAGATTGACTGGCACCATATCTATGAGCAAAATGATGTTGATGACATGGTTGGAACACTGCAAACTACATTACTGGATATATTCGATAAGCATGCGCCCAAAAGAACTAAATTATTAAAAGAAGCACCTGTGCCATGGATCACCGACAACATGAAGTTCATGATCACTCTAAGAAACAAAGCAGAGTCAAGAGCGCGTAGGTCGCAGAAACAAATACACATGGATTATTATAGGAGCCTACGCAACCTTGTCACGAAAACAATCCGTTTAGAGAAAGAAGCGTACTATAAACAATATGTCAACAATAACATCAACGATCCTAAGAAACTATGGGCGAGTTTGAAGCGAAATACGGCGATCTGTGGAGGAGGCGGAAATGAGCAAGATATCCCGCTACATCTAAATGATCCCGATATGCTCAATGATGTCTTCCTGGATGCACCAGGTAGTACAGCGGATAATGTAGAACTCATACGTAAATACACATCAAACAGAAAATATCTAGATGAGTTCTCGCTATGTGCAGTTAGTGAACATCGCATTGCGAAAACTATAAAAAGCATCAAGTCCGAAGCCCGTGGACATGACGAAATCAGCATATCAATGATAAACCTCTCGTTACCCTATACATTGAAAATCATAACTCGGATTACAAACAAGTCCATGGAATCGGCCCAATTCCCAGAGGCATGGAGGCTTGCGATGGTGAAGCCAATTCCGAAAAAAACACCCATAACTGTACCTAAAGACTTACGCCCGATCAGTATACTTCCAGTACTCTCGAAGGTACTGGAGAAAGTGGTAAACGAACAGTTGTGTGTATACCTCCATTCAAGGCAAATAATACCAGCTGTACAATCTGGATTCAGGTCGCAACATAGTACGGAGACAGCACTCTTGGAGATCAAGGACAATATCCTCACAAAATCGGATGAGGGCAAGGGCTCAGCGCTGGTGCTGCTCGATTTTTCTAGGGCCTTCGATACACTAAATACCAACCTATTACTAGCAAAGATATACCATTATGGTGCTACAGAAGCAACTACAGACTGGTTTCGCAGCTTCTTGTGCAGAAGGCGACAAATAACAGTCACGTACGGTGAAAACGGTAGAACCCTCTACTCAGATGAAAGATAAGTGAGACGAGGCGTCCCTCAGGGTTCTTGCCTTTCGCCCTCGCTGTACAGTCTGTACACATCGGACATGCTGCAGGCATTAAAATATTGCCAGGGCCACATGTTTGCCGACGACACACAGGTTGTGCTCTCCTTCCCCCCCGAGGATACATATGCCGCAGTAGACAAAATAAACGAGGACTTGACTGCCCTATCGGAATGGGCAGGGGAGCACAGCCTGGTGTTAAACCCATCCAAGTCGCAAGCAATCATCGCCGGTACAAAAAGACAGACAGAAAAGATAATTTCGTTTGGACCAAATATAGAGATAAACGGAGAGCCTGTAGAAATAGTTCAGTCGGCCAGAAATCTTGGCGTAATATTCGACTCACAACTTAGGTTTGAAGAGCATATGAAAATTAAAATAAAAAATTGTTTCTACAGGCTCAAAGTGCTATATCAAATCAGGGACTATCTGACTACACAAGTTAGGCGAATGTTGGTGGAGGCGCTTGTAGTGTCGCAGCTTAATTACTGTGATTCTGTGTATGGTCCGTGCCTACTCAGTCGCACAGAGCGAGCGGTGCAAAGAGTACAAAATGCCTGCATAAGATATTGCTACTGTATACCCAGGAGATCGCACGTAACGCCTACTTATAATGAAAACGGTATACTAAAAATGAAACCGAGAAGAATACTACACCTTCAATGTTTAATACATAAAATAATAAAAACAGGGAAGCCTAGTTACTTGTTTGATAAATTAACATGGACACAACACACTCATACTCACAACACGAGAGCACAATGCTTCGCATTACATGTGCCGATACACTCCTCTGCAGCGTTCAGAGGCAGTTTCAAGTACGCTGCAACAAAGTGCTGGAACGACATACCACCCCCGGTCAGGGAACAAAGCTACCAACGATTCAAGGTATCTTGCCAGAATCAGCTAATGGATATGCAGAGGAATGGTAAATGGTAAATACAAAATGCAGACAAGGACTGACGCACCCGCACACACACACACACACACACAACCACATAGGTTCATCTTCGCACCTTCAACGTTATATTTAACATACACCTCCTACACATCCATACCCTCCCTCATACCCGCACACCCCACCTCACACAAACGCCCTCTCTCACAAACATTCACACACACATTATTATCACTATTACTTTTTGCATTTTATATAACTATTTTCTCTTTATTTTTTTTTATTTTTTATATATAATATAAAATAATGACTGTTTATACGCAAGATTGGCGCCACCTAGATAGGCAGGTCCCATCTGAAAAACAGCGCAGTTGGCACTATTCTAGCAAGAGTGCTAACTTGCAACATGCTGAGATGGGACCTATTGGCATGTTTACCATATGTTGAATTGTTAATTTGTAATGTGTTTTTTATGTGCTAATAAAACAATTTTCTTTCTTTCTTTCTTTCAAAACTTTTCACTAGCGTTTTGTGGCAAGATTTTAAAGATATTGTTGATTAGATATTCAGGGAAGACATAGGAATTTATAAAAATGAAAGATATGAATGAATACGGATGGGGCGGGTACGGGGCATTCCGGAAATATCATAGCACACCTGCGTTCTATTAACACGAATGTCAAAATAAATATCTCCTCGAGCGTATTCATTTCGTACCAAATTAACCATTAGCATAGCATCATTCGGGCCCACATGCGCCGAATGAAAATGATTCAAAACGACAGAAGGCGCATGCTGCACTTATCGAGCAGCTGAAATTTTATTAAGACCGGCCAAGTGCGAGTCGGACTCGCGCACCGAGGGTTCCGTGCCACCACGTAATTGGCCGGTTTTTTTATGGAAAGCGCGACATGTATAGCATCGTTTCACTTACTGTAGAGTTTGCCGAGGAGTTTGCACTATATAATAATTGCACCAAGTTTGATGCTTGTATGTATTACCGTTTTTAAGATAGAAAAAAAAAAACAATGTTGAAAAAACACGTTTCTTGTATGCCCCATCCACCCCCCCCCCCCCCCCCCGCCCCTTAATTTTTGACTTTTTGTGTTTCGTCTGTCTGTCTGTCCGTCCGTCCGTCCGTCCGTCCGTCTGTCTATCTGTCTGTCCGAGGGCTGTATCTTTTGAACTGTAATAGGTAGCCCGTTGAAATTTTCACAGAATATGTGTTATTTTGGCCGATATAACAACAAATAATAAAAACTAGGAATAAGTAAAAAATTTACACGGGTTCCCATAGAAGAAACCAAAAAATGTATGCGCGCGCGCCATCTACCAAATAGATTATGAGCATTTTAACTAATCATGACGTTTAACTAACATGAAGCATTTCATAACAGGCCATAGATAGCGTGAGTGGCGCTAGCCATGACATGGCTATACGGAACCCTCGGTGCGCGAGCTCGACTCGCACTTGGCCGGTTTTTTTATTATTTAGGATATTCGCCAATTTCAAATATTATTATTTCAAAAGACAGACGGCCGGACGACATAAGGTTAGCAATAGGGTCACGTAAAGTACGGAACCCTAAAAATAGTGTGAACTTTAACAAAATCTCCATTACAAAAGTAACGTGTATGTCTGTTTGTCTGCCTGCTCTGCCTGAATCGATTATCTGAAATTTTTAATTCTCTTTATCCACCACTCCCGCTCACTCACCATCCACCACATCTCGCAGTGTTGGTCTCCTATCCTGCTCCCGCCCAAGAGCCGTTCAGGAGATGGAGCAGATTGGAGATCTTTCTTATGTTAAGCTGTGGGAGTCTTATTCTTGAAGGTATCTATCCTGTCATAAATGTTGTTACAATCAGGGTGGTAGGCACTTTAGGGTTGAGGATGTTGGCAGTGCTTTTGCTCTCATGAACATCGACCTTGACTCAGTACTCTCGTGGGCTGAGCGATATGGTCTACTGGTAAACCCACAGAAAACGCAGGCGATTGTTATTGGTTCTACAAAACTCCTAAGCAAACTTGACAAAACATCTTTACCACATATTCTATTTAATGGTGTCGCGGTCCCTCTGGTTAAGGTGGTAAAAAACCTTGGCCTATACATTGATGAGACGTTATCATGGAACGTACAAGTCGGTGAGGTTAGCCGGAAAGTGTTCGCCAGCATGCATTCTCTCAAGCGTCTGCAGAATTTCCTACCTATCAGCACAAAGACTATGTTGGTGCAATCTCTTCTCCTCCCTATTCTAGACTACGCGGATATCTGTTACCTCGACGTCAATGAAGAGCTGCTGAATAAGCTGGACCGGCTACTAAACATGTGCATCCGCTACATTTTCGGTCTGCGGAAATATGATCACATTTCTGAGTTCCGATCTAGCCTTCAGTGGCTCGACATTCGTCGTCGCAGAAATTCCCATGTCCTCTCTCTCTTGTACTGCACACTGAATGACCCTGCTGCTCCTAAATACCTCTCCGACCGTTTCCAAATGCTTTCCTCCCACGGAGTATCATTAAGATCCTCTGACACCCTTGTTCTTGCTATCCCGTCCCACTCCTCAGTCTTTTACACTGACTCTTTCACAGTGCACGCTGCACGCATGTGGAACGAACTTCCTCTTCGTTTACGACAGTGTGCATCGATCCACACGTTCAGAGTGCTCTTGAAAGACCATCTCCTCAAACCCTAAACCTCATCTCCTTCTGTTTCGGAGTTCATCGGTTCCTGAGAAAATTCATAACATGTTGTTGTCTTTCATCATTGTCTGAGTTTTATTTTTGTGTACGCTTATATATATTTACGATTTACTATGGTTACTATATGGTTATTATATGTATGTATTATATGTATATATAATATAAATCTTTGTTTTTCTATTCTTCTATTATCTAAGACTATGTTTTGTTGCACCTACCCTGGTTTTTATATGTAAAAAGGGTAGGCTGGCGGAAAATGCCATAGGCATTAAGTACTACCTTCTGTACGACTTTATGTGCAATAAACGTTTTTTGATTTGATTTGATTTATCGCAGCTTGCTTCTGGAGAATTTACATTTGTACTTCCACTTTCAAATTGAGTGACAAATGTATTCACATTTTTGGTCACCACTCGAGTGCAGCCAGTTACTACTATGTGTATAATTTTGGTCTTGACAATACAGTATAATCGGGCTTAATACTATTTTGTTTTGTAAATTATTTACACTTCTTAAATATTTCGGGCTTAATACTCGTATAATGCCCGATTATTACACTATAACGAACGCGCCGTTCTATACTTTTAAATTCTTCGCGCGGAGTCGAGTTCGAAATTTGAATGTGATATTCGAAACAATTTGTATTCCATAACGAGCGGGTTTCGCGTTTCAAAGCTCGGCCTCGGGCCTCGTAAATCATAAGTTTTTTTTATGATCCGGTAGGCAGAGGAATAGGCGAAATGTCTGCTAATTGACGTTTGCCGCTTTCATTAGGCGCCATCTTTGGCCGAGGATAGTATAGGGAAACTAGTTACAGTATTCGGTTCCGCTCGCGTTAATAACGTTTTTATTCAAGTAAATACGTTTTTTTTTATGGAAACTGACACGGTTCGCTACCGTCGCTACGGTTGCAACATCCGTGATGTCAGCCCATAACACCGGGTGAACTTGGTGCCACGTCAGCTTGCTTCCCTTCGTTCGTGCCGGCTACACTGAACTGGACGAAAAACACAAACTATTTACATAGCCGTTTCGACCGACCTTTCATTCAGTGCGGTGGTACCAACCCGGGCGGGTTAAACCCTACCACCTAGTAATATTAGAAGGAAGTCATATCGCTTAGTCACCTTTTACGACATACACGGGGAGAGATGCAGAGGGGCTATTCTTTTAAAGTACCGGCCCCACACGGTACAATTAAATCAAAGAAATAAATTAAATCAAAGAGTTTGTATGCAGCGACGCAATACAAACTCTTTGCATTAAATCAGCCTCGGTAGCTCAGTGGTGCGGTCGTTGGACTGTCGATCATAAGCACACCTGGGCGCAGTCAGTAGGTACTTACTTGGATGGGTAACCGCTCGACCGTGTTGGAGGCCGACCGTGGTTCGGATTCCACGTAAAACTGTAGGTCCCTTCCCTTCTTAACTTACTAGTTGGTAGGGCCTTAACCCGTCTGGGTTGGTACCACCGCACTGAAACGGCTATGAAAATCGTGTTTTCCGTCCAGCTCAGTGTAGCCGGCACGATCGAAGGGAAGCACTGGCATGGTGCCTAGTTCACCAAGGTGTTATGCGCTGACATCACGGATGTAGTAGGTGATGTAGCCAACCGTGTCAGTTTCCATAAAAAATAATACTAATATACCTACCTATTAATATGTCTGATGATGTTTTTCTGCTGTACACATTTTGCACATACCGACATTTTCTTCTGTTGTTTAACACAATTTCACTTTAGAATAACAGAAGAAAATTATTTTGAAAATTAATATTGTCCTCGAGATAAATGGGCAGACTTCTTTCTCCTGCATGACATGCAATACTATGCTACCTAAGCTAATAGTTCTCTCCCCCCTCCCCCCCCCCCCCCCCCCCCCCTTACTTATCTTAATATTCATATAGGTATTTTGATTTTTTATTTTAGATGTTAATATACTAACAATATTATAATTTATTTAATAAATAACAAAAAAGTAATACTAATAACTAAAGAAATAAACCTACCTAACAAACATTAAAATAACTATCAAAAGGGGCATTTTCAAATGTTCCTAGAACACTTGCTGCATTACCCCGCTGGATGGCAAGGCTTACCCTTTGAATGAAGTAGGCCTTTGATTGCGGGACGCCAGTTGCGTCCACCAGCAGAGGCCCAAGCCTCTTCAAGAAGCTTTTGGCTTCACTGCTCCACGGACCGAGGGTTTCAACCGCAAACGCAACAAATTCGAAATCTTGAATAATATTTGAATATTTGTTGCGTTTGAGGCTCTCCGCTAACATAAATTATGTTGATACAATTTACGTATCAAATTTTTACAAAAAGCTCTTTACACCTGATACACTTATAATTAATAAGTCTTTCTAATCAGAACTCTCAGCAAAATTGTTAATCTTGCTTTCAAGCTGTGTTTTCGATAGACTGTAAGCGGTGTTATTATGTGGCTATAGTCACTAAAGTACTTGTAAAAATATGTACAAAAAAAAAAATACCCTGCGAATGTTTCTTGTCGTTTCTTCTTCGTGGGTGTAATCGAACCGGATAGAACAAATTGTGACAAGTTCGAGTGCAGTCTAACTGCCATATGAATGATCAATAATCAATACAACAATACGATACTAATACGAAAGTTCTAAATTGGTATAACTGTACAGTTTGGTGTCCTCATTCTATATTCTGGTGTCCTATATTCGGTTATTCCAAGTTTGCTACCTTGAGCACCTTGATTGAGCGATCGGTCGCCGCTGCTGCCGCCCTTCTATTCCTGTTTCTCTCTCTCTCGCGATAGATTCAACAATGTCGACTGCAAACGAAAACGCTAATTAAGCTACCAGCAAATTGGTCCACACATATGGGCCACAGGTCTACTCTTCCGCGAAGTGTGTGCTATTTGAAGAATGGCGATATTTTGGAAATGCTTCAGCATTCCATAACTTCTGTGGGCGGAATGTTCAAAGGTTGCTGGATCATTATCCGTAGTTTTGGAAATGTTTTGAGGTCGTGTGAATGACGTAATGAGATGCCTGGTGGGCGTTGGAAAATATCGGAAATTGCTATTTACATACCTATTCGTTATTTATTTTCATACAAAGCTTAAGATTAATCTAGGTAATTAACCTATCAAATATGTAGGTCAGGATGGTAGATATAATATGTGTTTTTTTTTTGTTTTTAACCCCCGACGAAAAAAGAGCGGTGATATTAAGTTTAACGTGTGTGCATGTGTGTAAGGGTGTGTCTGTCGGTGTCATCGTAGCTCCCAAACGGATGGACCGATTTGTATGTATGTATGTATATATTCTTTATTGAACACCAATTTATCAAAATTAGGTACAACAGGCGAGCTTAATGCCGCGAGGCATTCTATTCTAACTAACCTTTGGGATGTGGGAGAAGTACATGCAGGCGAACAAGAATAGTTTGTGACAATGTGTTAGATTAAAGAAATATGTATGATAAACTACGTACGAATACTACATAGATACTTTATTAAGCATATATATGTATATAATAAACTTACATATTATATGTACATTAATCGGTGGTACCGTTGTGCAACACAATCAACTGAATGACAGGAGAGTAAGAGAAGGGGAGTAAAAATATGTACTTATGTAATATAAATTGCATTTACTTCGGTAAGGAAAGGAGAAGTTTGTTTAAATTTATCTTAAATACATTCATAGACGTAGAGGAGCGTAAATGCACAGGTAGATTATTCCAGAGGCGAGCAGTTTGTACTGTGAAAGAGTCCATGTAGAACGAGCTTGAGTGAGCCGGTATTGCCAAGAGTAAGTTGTCAGCAGATCTTAAAGCCAGGCCGTGAGAAGAAAGAAATTCAAATCGTTCACTCAAGTATTTGGGAGCAGCAGGATCATTAAGTGTGCGGAAGAGAAGAGAGAGGGCGTGAGAGTATGTTGATTTTTTTATTAGGAAGCTGGTTTAATCGGGATGATTGCTAGCTATGTTTGTAATCAAGTGATTAAGTAATCAAAAAATGTATTTATCTTAAAAAGTGGACCCATTTGCAGGCGGATTTAAAAAAAAAGCGCGAAATAAAAATTAAATTGCACCGACCCTTAAAAAGTCAAAAATAATTTCCATTTACTTACTTAAAGGAGTCGGGGGACCGCTAAGTAAATAAAATATAAAAACTTACAGCAGCGCTGGAATTCACTTAGCGGCCCCCTGACTCCTTTAAGTAAGTAAACGGAAATTATTTTAACTTTTTAATAATATTAAAATTGTTGTACTTAAAGTAAATTAGTAACTTTCTACATCTCGTGAAGTAGGTAAATAAATAGTGAAGTAGGTTCTCTTGCTCCTTACCTCCTTAGGCTTAAATTGTAGCCGACAGGTTTGATACCACACCACCACCGTACTGGGTATAAGGTGGCCGCGTAGACTACATGTAGTCTACGCTAGTCTTTTTTGTGGAGCACCCATTTTTAATAATTGGAACAATCATAGGTAACAGCTGTCAAATTTCAGAGTTGCCACTTGCACGAGAAAAAATGCCACACAATTTAAATAGTGCACTCTTATTGAGATACCTGTGACTATGACTATTTATTATTATAGCAACGAAAACTGAGTGATAATAAAAAATAAAATCTTACAACGGTAGGTAACCATTTAACCACAACAAACTTTAACATAAGGATTCTTCTTCATTTTCCTTGTTTTCTATGGTATTGTCATTTTTAGATGTCTGTTGATTTTGTGTGTGTGATTCCTCTTGTTCTTCTGTGTTATCGTCGTTAATGATTATTTTTGCATTTATTTCTTTCTTTTCAAGTTTTGAACGTTTTCGTGATGTAGATGCTCGTACTTGTTTTGCCAATTTTCGTTTGTTTGCATTCTTCAAAATGCTCTTGAAGAAAAGTTCATTATTTGTTATTGTAAATGTCTGATCCCAATGAAATATCATCTCCCAAAAAAATGAAATAACATTTTTGTAACATTTTAAGCTTATTTTTATGCTATCATCGCGACTACTGCCGCTCCAGGAGCATTGGCTTAAGAATTCTCGCGAGAATAGGATATCGACAAGTGTGTAAGCACAATCTGTTCCCTTTCCGCCAGCACACACTATCGAATATGTTTTTTGCAGATGTTCTCTAGTACTTTTATTAGACAGTGACATTTCAAATTTGTTCAATTCTTCAATGTTGGTAATTTTATCGAAACTGAATGGCATATTCTCATCTTTATTTCTTGTTTCTCGCAAAGTATTTACTTCCGTTTCCGTTAGATTACAGAGTTGCAAATTCATTTTATCAACTTGAATCGAAATGCTGGCCAACTTATGCATCATTTTTGTTTGATTATCTAATATTGCCTCCATCATTTGATTTTGGTTTCTTATTACAATATTTACACTGTCTGATATATTCTTTAAGTCGATGTTTTCTTGGTCATTGTTAACCACACAGTAGGTACCTATGTAACTATCATTATCAGTAGTCATCATAATTGGAGTCTGCTCCGTGATTTCAATAGGTACAGTATTTTCGGGTGGGTTTTCTTGATTTGTCATCTGAAAAATAAAAAACCAAAAATTATTAATCACAGTTGTACATAATATGAAATTCACATCAACAATTTGCTCTGATCCATAAATGTATGTCATCGTGCTGCTATTTGGTTAAATTGATTGGACGGCTAGGCAGTTAACTACTGACATTAAAATTAAATGACAAAAGTTTCCAATCCAAGATCAGCTTTTACTAAGCCAACCCGTTTGTGCAACGATCAGCCTATATGTCCAATTGAATAACAGCGGTCGCCCTATTTACACTTATAGTGCTACTGTGACTGGAAATGTATGGCTCTTTTGTTCATTGATTACTAATCTCTTGACATTTTTATCACATATATTATGTATATTAGAAAAAAAAACACATACTTTTAATGATATTTCGACTTATTGTAAGTCGAAATATTATAAAAAATATGTTTTTTTCTTTATTTTTAATATATATTATAATAAAAATAACTAGAACCAAATATCGGTATAAAAAAGTATTTCAAAATCTATTAAAAGTTATACTATAATTAAGGTACTGGATGTAAGAAGGCCGCATAGCAGCCTCGGTTGTGTTCTCTAGTCCAGTATAGCCAGCAATCCAGGGAAGTCTCCGGTATGGCACCTACCTTCTCGGAGGTGATATTGGCTGGTCGGAGCATGTGCTTTGGCCCCTCCGACTCAGCCACCCATACCGGATTACATAAAAAAAAATGCATTGTACTGCTCCTACTGCTTAATGTCCACTTCTACTGTCCTGTTGTAAATCGACCCTTAGTTAACGCCCAACCATCCAACAACTGGCTAATTTAATCAAATACCGGCAACACAACACAATCACTTACCACTTGCTCTACCATTGCGTTGAAATTTACTTCTTGTTGTATATTTTTGGAATGTCTTGTATAATTGATTTCTTCATCGGTATCTGTATTGTCCAACATTTTAGCTAGTTCTCGTTCTGCGTCTTCATAAGTCAGGATGTCATTTCGCTTTACTTGGCATTTCATTTGTCTCCAATCAGGTCCAGGCAAGGAATTTTCCACTTTGTCGAGTTTATTCGCATTGATTTTAGGCCATTGTACCACGTTATTAAGTTCCCATGTGGAAGGAGCAATCCAATGTTTGAATTTACCTTTCTCGAATGTGCGTACGATTTTGAACGGCATTCTGAAATAAAAGGGTAAGTTTAAGCACAGATTAATAATATAGGTACTGTACTACATCTTATTTCTCTATGACTACACTATTCATTCCATCCAGAGAGGTTATACTCGTAATATTACACAATTAATAAGAACACAAAAGAGCACCTAGGTTTAATCAATAGCCCATGCATTAAAATATTACTTGGTTTATTGATATCGATCGAAAACTGCGAGCCAGCACGCAGTTTGCTAGGCAGGCACATACTTCACGTGCACCTAGTATGTGAAGGCTCCATTTATTACATCGATATAAGTATATACATACAATTCGATACAGTATAATTTTACATCCATATTAGTTAAACCGTAAACGTCTAACCTCTAACCATTTAATAATATTCATGCATTTAACCAGACCAAGCTAACTAGACAAATGGGTGCAATGTGGCCTCCCCGCCCCGCATACACGCAGGGTCTTAGGTACAAATTTTTTTTACAGGACCATGTTTTTCTTTGTCTCAAGACTTGTAGCAGTAGGTTATGTATGACGGTGGTTATAGATAGACTTGCATCTCCTCTTTGTATTTACTTCGTGGTAAAACAGAACAGCACATTAACAGTAACTTACGGGACAAACAGTGAATGTGAAGTGTCGCAGTGAACAGTTTTTATGATGTAAAGAACCCAAATAGTAGATTTACGTAGGTACTCAACTTAGAGGACGGACAACGCACGCGTGGTCACCTGGCATGCTCAGACCACTGACTGACTGACTGACTATGACTACTCGTGCCTACGCTATAATGCGCGGGGCTGATCTCGGCGTGTCGCCGCCGCAGCGGCTCGTCAGTGTTCTCCCTCGCACCCGCACCGTACTTGTATAGTGTATGCGCGTGGTGGATCGCCCACTGCGGCGACGACACGCCGAGATCCGTCCCGCGCATTATACGTCTGCTCAAGAAGAGAACGAGCGAAGCGACGACGACGCGACGCCCGATAGACCGAACTAACCCGAGGCAGCAAAAGAGCGCGAGCGAGATGAATGAGTGAAATAATAACTTGTGAGTGAGATACGTATATTCATGCATGATATTCTAACTAAAGCCGCTTCTCCTGCGCATGTTTTTTCGAAACATTACATTACACAAAAACATTTGTTTTCATACAAATGTGTATGGCCACGCCCCAATGTTTCGATGTTTCTGTGTAATGTTTCGAAAAAAACGAATGAAACTGTTTTAGGCGCAGTAGGGCAAATAGGATCTATCGATGTTCAAAGGAAAAAATTGTATCGTTTGCGAAACGCAAGCAATACAATTTATACAATTTTACAACTTTTAGTTTCACTTCTGACACGCGAGAGTCTCACTCACATTCTTTTTTTTTAGTATATTCGTAAGAAGAATGATGACTTTCATATGTACATAGTAGGTAATAATGAATATGATCAAACTAAATAATGTCCTGACCTTTTGGCCTTGGAAAAAAATCATGCGACAAGTATCTATACCTATGCAACACATTTCTTTCTTGTTTATTTTTAGTTTAGTGAAACAATGAATGCAGCGCGTGCAATTTGGTATCTTTTAATTATTTTTTATATAATAAATACCTATAATTTTTCGATTTAGTGAATTTAGGTTTAGCGATTAAGGTTTTCGAGCGATAAATACGAAACCCTAAAACCATGCGCATGCGGCCAGCCCATGTTTAACTCTATAACGCGACAGGTTATTATTACGTCTCTTATAGCTGCGAAGTCAGTAAATAACTCTGCAATACCACTCTTATAGATGTGTACGTTGCAGAAGAGCGCACATTAATGCCGTACTGTATCTAGAGAAGTTACAATAATCTAATTTATAGCCTAAACCTATATCGCCATTTTGAAGTTCCAAGCAAATAGAAAAATGAGAAATACTCAAACGAAAACACTACTTTAATGGACTATTTTGGTCATTTGTGTTCTAATACTACTACTGTGATACTTTAAAACTGGCATAGACATGGTTATGGTAGATTAAAAAAAAATATATACTAACTTCATATGTTAATAAAATATTACACTTCGATAAATAGACAACAGCCGACAAGCCCTTCAATTATTTGTTAAAAATACATATACTTATTCACAGTGTACTTACCTTCGCAATGAAAACTGCACAGCTTGTTATCGACACCACCAGAAAAAGTTTGCAATTTTATTCTGCCTTCATTCACGATTGCAAACTATTGTTGTATTATTATGTCTACCACTCTGCGCCTGCGTGGATATACAAATTAATCTGCGACACGCTGAGGCATATATAAAGTTATGTCTTTAAGTGCTAAAAATGTTCATCGAGGAGCTAATATTATCCCCTGAAGCCGTTATTATCGCATTTGTAGACCCTTACTACCGCTCAAGGAGTTAATATTCACCTATTTGCCACGCTCTTATCGCTCAAACACTTGACTGGTGCTATTATAGCTCTACTATAGCACCCTTATAACTCTTGATGTATTTTATAAATCTATTGTATCGCCATTAAAGACCCTAAGGCGATTAAAAGTTGTGCCCATTTCGGGGGTATAGTAGGGTTATAGCACGCTATAACTCCTATTCTTAGCTCTTGTTTACAACGTCAAGATTTGGTTAGCACTTTTATGCATCCCTTATAACTCTTCAGTTAGCGCCTAAATGTTAGTTGGGCAGTAGCATCGGTTGTGTTCTCCTCTAGTCCAGTATAGCCAGCGTTCCATTCCATAGGGAAGTGTCCGCTATGGCACCTACCTTCTCGGGGGTGATACTGGCTGACTCGCAGCATGTGCTTTTTTAGAAATATGAAAAATACGTATGATAAGATTTTTTTTATGTAATCTGGTATGAGTGGCTGTGTCGGAGGGGCCAAAGCACATGCTCCGACCAGCCAATATCACCTTTTTTTATGGAATCTGACACGGTTGGCTACATCACATACAACCTCGCCTACAACATTCGTGATGTCAGCCCATAACACCGGGTGAACTTGTCAGTGCTTCCCTTCGGTCGTGCCGGCTACACTGAACTGGACGGAAAACACAAACTATTTACATAGCCGTTTCGACCGACCTTTCATTCAGTGCGGTGGTACCAACCCAACCAACTTAATTTGATGTGGGCAAAATGTATCTCATTTTGCGAGGCCCTATAAATTTTTCCAATACTCAAAAACATCGTCAATTCGCAATAATACAGCCACAGTATTATTGCAATATTCACTGCTTCACTGCTACATAGCCGTTTCGACCGACTTTTCATTCAGTGCGGTGGTAGCAACCCGGGCGGGTTAAACCCTACCACCTAGTAATATAAGAAGGGGTCATATCCCTTAGTCGCCTTTTACGACATACACGGGGACAGATGCAGTGGGGCTATGCTTTTAAAGTACCGGCCCCACACGGTACATATGTTACTTTGTTTTATGAGATACTGAGTTTGTGACCTCTATGTATGATACTAAAGCTAAATTGACGATTTTTAGAAATATTTTCTGTATTTATGTATGTATGTATGTTCCTCCATAACTCTTAATCCAATCATCCGAATTCGATTAAACTTAGTACAAGCACATTTAACTATACCGGACGCAGGATAGGCTTAGTTCAATAAAATTCAGTTCCGGTTACGCTAAAATGTGGCTCTCATACAAACCGAATTGTTCCGCGCGCCGAAATAAAGGTACGATAGCGGGCTGTCTTACTTTTTTCTTTTTAAATACAAATTTCACGCGAGCGAAGCCGCGGGCAAAAGCTAGTCTTAATATATAAAAATAAAATAGAGTAAAAATAAAATACCTATGTCTATGACGTATGAGATACCTAGATATTAGATAATCATGAGTAGGTACCTATAGGTATAATACCTTACGTGAGTACGTGTTCTAGATCGCTTATTCCAACGCGATCCCACCGTTGCCTTCGGGTTCCCTTTCCACCTCCGCACCACGCGCACTGGGCAGGGATTGCGTCCCTACACGTTGGAATTACCGCGGATGCGTATCAATCGGTTCTGCAGATCTTTCCTCCACAGAACTAGTAAACTCTGGAATTCTTTCCCTGCCTATATACCTACATATCCCCCCCCCCCCCCCCCCCCCCCCCCCCCCAAGTACAGTCTCGGGTCGTTCAAGAGGGACGTGAATAGGCAACTGTCAGGCCGACATTGCATTTGCAACCCTCGCATATGACCGAATGCCCATGGGCGTCGTTAGAAACTTTGTGGGTGGGTCGGCACTCGACGTCAAATTTCGCGCTTTCTGTAAAAAATAAAAAATAAACCTAAGCCTAGCTGTGATTTAAAAAATGTATTAGGTACCTAGGTATCTAGGTATTAGTTTTAAAAATATTTTTTCAACAATGTAAATACCTAGTGTGCTCTTCTTATTTACATTACAATGGATACCTGAAACCTTAGAATATGAAACCTAGGAACCTAAGTTCAATAATGTTAAAATAATGTGTAAAAATGAAATAGGTATTTCACGGAATACAGAAAAACACGTCGCCCATGAAGTTTCAAATCTTAGGGCAGCCGGCCCGATTACCGACATTCCTTACAAAACACCCAATTCTATGATAAACAAAAAGAACGCACACTAAATTATGATATCGTTATGAAGAATTACCCAAAGTCCGGAGTTCGAGGTCCAGGAGGCTCGGCGGCGCTCGCGCTCGTCGCGCCTACCCTAATCCCACAAAGAGCCCTCCAGCATCACGGACGCTTTATTGCCAACACAACGTGGATCCTCTCAAAAGGATTTAACAAGCGGCTCGCGCGGCGTTGCCTCATTATATTTTTACAGCGTCGCCGGCTCGCAAACGGTGCGCGATCGAAAAGCACAAACATTTACAAAAGGTAATTATGTTTTGATTCCTACAAAAAATCGAGTATCACAAAGGCGGCTAACGAGATAAGAGCGTGCTAAATCGCGCTGCGCTCTCGCTCCCTCCGCGATCGCTCGGCGCGGAGCGGGGTGTTCGCGAGGGGCCCCGCCGCGCGCCGCCGTGTCTCGCAGCCGCACATGAGCGCGGATCAATTTGCGAGACGCACGCTCATTGGTCCGCCCGCACCGGAGCGCATACGGAGGCGGATCTCGCGGTCGGGGCCGCCTCCTCGGGGAGCCCTCAAACCGGTTCCCTGCGCCGCCGCTCCCCGGTCAGTGCTCACTCGACCGCGATCCCGCGCGCACATGCAGACGGTACACCGCCTTCCATCGCTCTGCCGACGCCGACGGTATCTCCCGCTCATCTCGGTGACTCAGATCCGTTTACTGGACTAAATTTTGTGTGACGAACTCGAGCCGCCCTATAGATGGAAGTGTCGCGCGCGTTCGAGGAGAGCGTTCAATGTTAAAAAAACAACAGCAGCGATCGTTAGAGAGCACAGACGCGAGCATGACGATCCAGAGCGTGTCCCGGCTCGGAGCGGGCGAATCGGCGGCCGCGCGGGCCACCGAACCGCAGCGCCCCGCCAAGAGCTCCAGGATCAGCTTCAGCGTGGCGTCGCTGCTGGCGGACTCGCGGCCGGCCGCCCCGCGGGACACTGCCGACATGATGCGTTACCACCGCGCGGACCCCGGCTCTCCGCTGCGGCAGTCGCCGCTGGCGCGGCCCGAGCTGCCGGGCCGGCCGGCCTCGCACACGCCGCCG
This sequence comes from Nematopogon swammerdamellus, assembly GCA_946902875.1. NCBI lineage: Eukaryota > Metazoa > Arthropoda > Insecta > Lepidoptera > Adelidae > Nematopogon > Nematopogon swammerdamellus. The sequence continues at coordinate 8,271,919 of OX336358.1, read as the reverse complement.
CTGAACCTCAACGCGTCCGCGGCGGCCGCGCCCGCCTCCGTCTCGGCCTCGTCCGACGACGAGTACGAGGAGTCGCTCAACCAGGAGGACTCCATCGTGGACGTCGAGGAGCTCAACATGGAGGCGCACAGCGGGAGCGAGGACGACGAACGGGAGCGCGAGCAACGCGTGCGCGCGCACGGACCCATCAGGCCGACGCCCTTCAGCGCCCTAGCGGCGGCGGCGGCGGCCTACCACGCCGGCCTCGGCGGCGGAGCCTGGCCGGGGGCACCTCATCACCTGCAGCCCTTCCCTGGCAACCCTCTATTCCAGTCGCCGTTCACGCTGAACCACATACCTTCAGGTGAGTCCCGTTGTACTTACCTACTTACCTAGTTAAAGGCCTAGACTAGAGTGACAAGATCACTGAATCGCGCGTCGAATGGCGATACCTATAGATAGCTGATCCTAAATGATCGTGAATTCATTTTACTACCATGGATAGAGTTGATCATTGACTTACGACTCTGAGAGATACTAAATGCAAATACTCAGCTGATAACCAGGAACTGCCTCATAGGCAGATTCTAAAATTGTATGTAGTATCTACCTACTAGAAAAAGTAGTAAGACAATCTTGACAAATTGCCCAATACCCAATACAAAATAATCTTACCAAACGAACGACGGTGCGGTCATGTCCAATAAATTCAGGTAGTTGCAGGTACGTAATGACAATTAGGTATGCGTTTATAACAGTGAAAACTGGGGCCATCGAAACGAGATAAGAATTAAAAAATATATATATTGGAGCCATCGCGGCGGCGCGGGCGGCCTTAAAATTATTCGCACCTACATACCTCGGTGCTCGTAGTAGGTACCTTCGTTGGCTGTGGAGAGGGCGCGCATGCACCCTTAACTGCTGAACATGACTCCGACGACGCAACCTTTTGACGTTTTTTTAGTGGTGAATTAATATCTTTCAAACATTGTCTGGAGCAGCCAGGACGTAGCTCCATAATTCCGTAAGCTTTGATTGATCATTCACAATAACAGCAAAAATCAACGACAAAACTGAAGAGTCTTCAGTGAAGACCATAAGAAAACTAATAACGATAACGAATTAATAACAACAAACTAAACAAAACCCTTAATCGAAAGCTATATGGTACACTTCGATGGCATTTCGAGTAGGAATAAACTTAAATGCACGATATTTCGACCCAAATGGAACTCGTGCATCCTACTACCTTGAATGAAAAACACATAGCGACAGCCATTTCCAAACTGTATTGCGCGGTGCGGTATTGCGCGCGAAGAAAAATACAGATATATACCCAAATTCGATTCGCAATTCGCAAATACAGTAACGCACTCAGTGAAGGCCAGTTTGTTTACTTTCTTTATCTCGTCTCGGTGGCCCAACTTTAGTTGGGTAGCTTCTCAGGTACATATTTATTTTAAGTAAAATAAAAAGATAGCTTTATAAATAACACTTATTTGTCGCAGAATGCTGCAGAATTATACAGTCCGTAATGAATGACAGTCCTTCCAGATATTAAGTGGCATAAATAGTAATATTGGTATTGTGTTGTTAAATGTTTATTGAGTAGCCCACTCATTATGAAGAAGAATCTGGGGTAGATATTTATAGGAAGGTGGATTTGGTTCGCAATGTGAGAATGTTATCTCCTTTGCTGTGCAAATATTTGCGCACAAAACGTTAAATTTAGATTTATTTCGCTATGAAAAACACACGACGTTAATAATTAATTTTCATCGATTACATTTGTATATTCAGTACGGTTCATCATATTTTTTAGGTTTCCGTACACCGTACGGAAGCCTTTTACTAAGCCTACACCGCCGTCTGTCATATTGCTGTTCTTTCTTACGTATGTACCTACCTACCGTAATAGATAGCCGGTTGAATTGAAGCCCAAAAGTCTACAATTATGTTCCATTCTAATGTTTTAATGTGTTTAGTATGTTTAGTCCTCATTTGAATGTCTTTAATTAGAAGATATTTGTTTTTAATTTTTAACATGTGGCTTTTATCCTTGTAAAAAGGTTTACCTATTTAATTTTTTTAAGTGGAAAATTTTATTTATCTGTCTTAATTTCATGTTAATTGGTTTTGTGCTTTTATTTCCCATGTGTAGTTTTTATAGTTTTAATCTTAATGTAATTTTTATTATGCACTTTTTTATGAAATACTTTATAAAATAGGTAGGACTTACCTACTTCCTATAATATCTTGTTTATTTGGTTTATTTATTGTAAAAAGCGGAGACCTATGTAAAACAGCTCCCAGTTTAACCGCGTCTCAGCTGAGCGATTTCCGTTTCACCATCCTTGTGTGTGTAAAATTTATGTATTGTCGATAGTTAATGGTGAATAAATGTCTTTCTTTCTTCTTTTAAATAATAAAAAATAGAAAAAGTAAAAAATTAGGGGGGTCCCATACAAATATTTCAATTTTCAGAAGAGCGCCATCTACCGAATTATCCAAACATTTTAACAACAAAAGTGTGCATTTTCACCGATAGAAGGCGTGATACTGAGATACGTGCGAGTGCCCTTCTAAAGTAATTTTTTTTTCTCTGACGACGACTAATGAAATTTCAAATATAAGATGTAAAATGTATCGTGTATTGTATTGTGTACCTATTTTTTTATTTATCGTGTACAAAATATAAATTATAAAAATCTAAAGTAAAAAAAAACAAATAATAAAATCCGACCATTTACCTGGTGCTACGGAAACCGTCTTTACAAAAAATTCTCTTGGTACCTATTTTCTTCAAAGATTTTGATGTCGACATTTTCATTGTAGGTAGGTACCTACCTACCTGATTATGAAATTAATTCGCATGAGTTTTATTAGCATTTATGAACATATTTTCATCAGCATTCGGCTACTTTTAACTTAGTACCTAGGTAGGTATGTATGTACTTATGTGTAATTTTAATGTGTTTTCCGTACCTTTCTGATAACATATTTTTAATGTGTAAATTACTTGGGTCTCGTATCGATTATGTACTTACTGATTTACCTACTTACCTAAAATAAATATATATTATTATAATTTTGTTACAATAACAGGAAAGTGGAGCAAATGAATTTAATAGAATTTTTTAAATGGCCTTATCTAATGGGAAACTAATTTTGTTCGAAAATACATTAATTACGTTTTAAATTTATATAACAAAATTAACAGGACAATAACAACTCATGCCCGGTTTTTCCATTCTCTGATATCTATACCTACCAACACATACCCATAATACCTATGTACCTACGTGTAGTAGGTGCCTAGGTATTTGAAGGTGTCTGCACCTATTTGGACTGTTACAATCAATAGATAAATAACCTACCTATATTCAATCAGTCCAATTAGAGCTCAAATTATTTTGTAATAAATTCCGAAATAATTTGAACTCCAATTGTACGTTTATTTAACAAAAACATATTTACATTAACAATTCTAAATAAATATGTATTTCTTGAACAATTTCTTATGACATAATTTGCGAAACATGTTTTTCTATCACGATTGTCACCTTTGAATGTGTCTTATTAGAATAAAAGGGATAATCAAATTAGAATCTCTTTAAGCTACGATTCATGCCTTAGCTGTGGTTAGGCTCAAGTCAACAAGGCTCGAAAGCCACTACAAAGGCTTCACAATAAGCTAAACATAAATAACGGATCTGTCGAAATGCGAAAACAATATCCCATTGAGAGTTTCGGGGCGCGCGGCGGCGTCGTCGTTGGATTTGCAAATTCAAGATGGCGTCTGTTTTACATAACGACTCGGTCTGAACGGGGCGCTTTGATAACGATCTCGTCGAGTTTGAATTTAGAACATTCGGTCGTTCTCTAGCGTTCTACGCGGAGGCGTGGTTTGACATTTTAAAACACTTTTTGAAACGTCAGTTGACTGTAAACGTTAACAAATACGTATACCGAAATGTATGAAATCTAAGAATTGTATACAAGGCTGAGCCAATTTAGGAAATGTGTAAAATAATTTTTAAAGTTCTTTAATGCACACATTTCCTAGGAAATGTATATATTGCCCAGGTGGTATATGCAATTCCTAAAAAGTACCAGGAAATGTATGAAAATTAACATTATACTATAACATTTTGTTAATTAGATGAAACCTAACCTAACATAACATAACATAACATAACATAACATAACATAACATAACATAACATAACATAACATAACATAACATAACATAACATAACATAACATAACATAACATAACATAACATAACATAACATAACATAACATAACATAACATAACATAACATAACATAACATAACATAACATAACATAACATAACATAACATAACATAACATAACATAACATAACATAACATAACATAACATAACATAACATAACATACCATAACATAACATAACATAACATAACATAACATAACATAACATAACATAACATAACATAACATAACATAACCTATCCTATCCTATCCTAACCTAACCTAACCTAACCTAACCAATCGGCGGCCCGCCCCGCGAACGCGCGGTTAGCAACAGCGTTACCCCGCACACGCCCCGCTTACCCCAAAGTAATCTAATTAACGTAAATTTAACACATTTCCGATTCCTGATTAGGAAATGTATGAAATTCCTAGGAAATGTGTTTAATAATATTTATTTCGCACTTTTCCTGTCGATTTTAGGAATTGTATACATTACCTAGGAATTCTATATATGTAATTCCGGATTACATACATTTCCGGTAACATATACACTTCTGAAACATTGTCATCTATCTACCTATCATCACGTATAGTTTATGAGAGGTACACGAGAGCGCATCAGTTAAAACCACCGTCACCCTTTGGTTGTCGAGAGCTTCTAAAAGCCCAACTTTTGTCGAAGTCGTTTCTCTGTTGAACCCAATGATATTATAAGTTAAAAGGAGGTAGATAGGTTATCTGAGCTCCCCAAGCGGCACATTAAATACAAGACCACAGTCCTGTCTGAAGTTAGTCGCCCACCAACTACGCACGCGTTCGGACCGCTAACCACGAGCCGCTAACACATCGAAAATGCCGTCGTGTGTAATGAGATTCTGTACTAATTCTAATAATTGGAATAAGACTATTCGAGTCGGCGCATCACTTTATAGTTCTTCCTCTCAACTTTTCAAGGACGTGCCATGTGTGAGCACTGAATGTCATGTAAAGATAACCTATCTTTCCTAAATTATCATTGGTTGCACCGCATATGTTTGTTTGTGTCTTTTGTTTTCTTTTAACTAGACACAGTTTCTGTGTTCTATGTGCGTGTGATTCCTGATATGATGGTTATAGCTGATATTATTTTAATTTTGTTTTATTCTTACTGTGTGGAGACCAGCAGTGTTGCAGCGCTCTCATAGCGAGGGATCTGTAGTACCTACCCACGTAAACTGAGCTGTCTCCCTTTTCCTCCTAGCTCATTTTGTCACATGTTCTGTATTTTATTGTGTGAATGAGGAAATAAACTATATTCTAATCTGCTAGAGGTAAATATATTAGAGTAAAACATTTGCAAAAAATACAATTGAAACGTTGCGAATTGTGAATGCATAATATTATAATGAACTATAAATTTACTCTACGACTTAATAAAAACATGGTAATATTCATAAAACTATAGAAATCTGAATAAAAACTCTATGCACGGTTAAATTGCTAAAAAAACTACTTTTGTTTTAACAAAGTGTTAGTCGTGTGAGAATTTGCCGTTCACCGGTACCGCTCCCTTGCCTTATTTCTTTGCTTCTTGCAAATTGTAGTTTCGCCAAAAATTACAGAACAATCAGTTTGAATAACCGTCCGACTGAAAGTGGGTCAGCTTGTATATCGGCGGAGTTACAAGCTCGCCGATGTGAGTATGAGAAATTATCGAAATCAACAAATCAGAAATCGTTCTGTATGCACCCGAAACTTACACGGTTGTCTACATAACCTAGCTACATCCGTGATGTCAGCCCATAACACCTTGGTGAACTGAACTAGGTGCCATGTCAGGGCTTCCGTTCGGTCGTGCCGGCTACACTGAACTGGACGGAAAACACGAGCTATTTACATAGCCGATTCGACCGACGTTTCGCTCAGTGCGGTGGTACTAACCCGGGCGGGATAATCCCTACCACCTAGTAAGGTAAGAAGGAAAGAGACCTACAGTTTAACGTTGAATTCGAACCACGGTCGAGCGGTCACCTAGCCAAGTACTGACCGCGCTCAGCTTTGCTTAACAACAGTCGACCGACCGCACCACTGAGCTACCGAGGCTGACAAGGTGGTCTATACTTACTTCTAGTCTACTCTACCTACAGCTAGCTAAGTCTCACCTCCCTCAAATTATCCATGCTATGCAAAGGGTCATTCTGAATAGCTAAGCCAGCTAGGAAGCGGTTTGCATGATTATCGTGCGTGCGTGACTCTGTTAGATTTTTTTCTGCAAGACCTAAGTAGTTGGGCATTTAGTGCAACTCATTAGTCCTGGAAATGTAGTAAACGTGAAATGTAGAAGGTATTCATGAGGTCGTATTTTGTAAATTTTCGAACAATACTTACCTAAATAAATTTAATTTCTATATAAAATTTATTTATTTTAAATGTTTTTTATTTTAAATTTTATTTTATATATAAATTTTAGTATTAAAATTAAATATATTTAAAACATTATTGTATCTTATTTATTTTGGAAATTTTCGAATACCTAATTTATTTGCAAATAAATGTATCAATATCTTAACGATCACTCTTGTTAGTCTTGAAAATAATTATATAACACTATGTCTAATTAAATGACATAATTATCAATAAAAAATAAAATTAATTTATTTTGTTCAATTAAATTTTATAGCACTTACCTGCATAAGTATACGTACCACCTAGGTTTTTTTTTTATAAAATTCACGACATGTGCCGCCGAGCCGCCCATAAGGTGTCTAACGACGCCCATCGATATTAGGTCGAATACGGAGGTTGCGAATGCCATGCCGGCCTGACAGTTTCCCATTCACGCCCTTGTTGAAGGACCCGCTACTGTACATTATTGGGGGGAAATATGTGAAAATTGTATGCTATATAAGTTATCCATCATAGAAACGAATGCAAGTTGCAGATAATTTAAAATTTGTTAACACATACAAGGTTTGTAAAAACAAACGAGTTTTACTTTTTGTTAATTATATTATTCTTATAGGTAAGACACGGAACCCTAAAAACGATTAGGTGACTGAGCTCAAGCTTAGGTATAGTTTAGAATATCGTAGCGTTTCAACTTGAAGTTCTCTTGACACTTATATAAGTAATATAATATTGTCACATTTTTATTATTATTTATTTATTATTTTTTTATTTTTAAATCCATGGTTCGGATGTCGGGTAAAAATGTAGCTCCGCCCTTGCCACACATTATGTGGCATAAAGTGTATTATTATTATTGTACTAGCTTTTGCCCGCGGCTTCGCTCGCGTGAAATTAGTATTTAAAAAGAAGAAAGTAAGTAAGCTTGCTACCGTACCTTTATTTCGCGCGGAACAACTCGGTTTGTATGAGAGCCACATCTTAGTGTAACAGGAACTGAATTTTATTTAGCCTATCCTGTGTCCCGTATAGTTAAATGTGCTTGCACAAGTTTCATAGAACTCGGATGATCGGTTTAAGAGTTATGGAGGAACATACATACATACAGAAAAGATTTCCAAAAATCGTCAATTTGGTTTTAGTATCATACATAGAGTCTACAAACGCAATAAGCCATAAAACAAAGTAACTTACTCCATGACCATCCCTTACAGATTTATTATTAGTATTGATGATATTGATACTACTGCAATAGCAATTTTCATCAACAAAGTCGACTAAGATGGTCTATACGAATTGTAATGTACGTACACTATTGAATAATTACTTACGTATAGGTAATATGTTCGCTAGTTGCCTGATAAATTGTTGTTTGACTTGGCTAAATAGCGAACTGTCACGGAAACACGAAGCTATGTTATTTCACGACATATTAACCGCGGTTGGGAAATCGCTATAGATTTTCTTTCGACAGTGCAGTTAGGTATACTGAGAGAATACAAATTGTTAATATTGACTAGGTTGGATGTGTTGTAGTTAATCCAAACCATACATTGTATTTAACACAATATAACCTCTTGTTATTAATACTAAATGGAATTATTTAAGTAAAATTACGCATCAATGCGTACCAATCGTTTCTGCAGATGCTTCCTCCACAGAACCGGTAAACTCTGGAACTAGATGTGTGCGCCGCACCGTCGTCGTCGCCGCCGATAGAAACTATTGGCGTAAAATCGGCCCAGATTTTACGCCAATAGTCGAATTTCTGCCGTTCCTATCTTCCACCTCTGCAGTGTCCTGGAGGCTCACTTGCAGAGGCGGCGCAAGGCGTGGGCGACGTAGGCGACCGTCCCGGCGGCGGCGCGGTCTCGCGGCCCGAGGGGCCTCACGCCTCGAAAGTTCATGCAGCTTTGATTCATGAAAAACATTCAGCTAGATCTATTAAAAGAGACCCCGAGTAAACATGCTTCGACTTAATGAAAGGCAAACTAAACCCTACTATTAAGCCTTTATCCGACACAAGATGGGAAAGCAGTGAATATTGCAATAATACTGTGGCTGTATTATTGCGAATTGACGATGTTTTTGAGTATTGGAAACATTTATAGGGCCTCGCAAAATGTATCTTGCCCACATCAAATTAAGTTGGTTGGGTTGGTACCACCGCACTGAATGAAAGGTCGGTCGAAACGGCTATTTAAATAGTTTGTGTTTTCCGCCCAGTTCAGGTAGCCGGCACGACCGAAGGGAAGCACTGACATGGCACCAAGTTCACCCGGTGTTATGGGCTAACATCACGGATGTTGTAGGTGATGTAGCCAGCCGTGTCAGTTTCCATAAAAAAAATCTAAATGTAAACTGGGCATGATTCTAGTTTAGACGATCAGTCATATGCGTCAATCACGCTATTTATGTTATCCTGTTCGATTCAAAAGAGCACTATTTAATTGGACTTGTATTTTTTTCTACATATTTTATTATTATGTGGTTACAAGGCCCACATTTAGATTGCCTATTAGTGGTCAATATAATTGTAACTAGTGCGGAAGTTACAAAACCTACGTTGTAAATGATTGCTCATAGCTTTACAACATAATAAAGTCGTGGGTTTCGATATTTATCGACTGTTACGACACTGCAGAGCGATTTAATATTAATCAGTCGGTTATTACTAATTAACACAAACAATATGAGCGTGAAAGAATATGGTCAGGCGTGCAATCCGTGTGTAGCAGCGTTCCGTAGTGCGCACATTTTTAAATTATTATCTATGTTTATTATTTTATCTCTTTATTTACACATTTTAGGTAGGTACTTTATACACTAATTTTGTAAATATTAAAAATACCTAACATTAAAAACATATACAAGATTCACTTTAAAAACCGGCCAAGTGCCAGTCGAACTCGCGCACCGAGGGTTCCGTATCGCCTTTTTATGGTCAGCGCCACTCACGCCATCTATAGCGTGTTAATGAAATTCTCTTAATCTTCATATTAGTTCAAATTCATGATTAGTTAAAATGCTTTATACTCTTTTCGGTAGATGGCGCGCATACACTTTTTAGTTTCTTCTATGGGAACCCCCGTGGTTTTTTTACTTTTTCTTATTTTTATTATTTGTTGTTATATCGGCCATAATAACACATACTCAGTGAAAATTTCAACGGGCTACCTACTACGGTTCAAGAAAGAGATACAGCCCTCGGACAGACGGACAGACAGACAGACAGACGGCGGCGTAGGCTTAGTAATAGGGTCCCGTACCATATAGGGAACCCTAAAAATGGAGTTTCCATTCCACCACCAGCGGCGCGGCAAACCCAAGTAAGTAAAGTAAAACCCAAGTAAGTAAAGTAAGTAAAGCTACCGATGCCACAGATTACTTCGATGGTCGGGCCCTAGAGAGAGAAACCTCCGGACGATGCGTGAAGTGTCGAGCGGCGCTGCCTTCTGGATCTGGCCCTTGACCCAACCACTCAGCGAGAGACTCTCAAGATGATTATTTTGATCATTATTTTTATTATTATTGTATAGATACACTAGCAGCTTGAAGATGATGCATGTACCTACGTGTACGTCGTAGTTGGTAATTGTACACTGGTATAGTGCACTCTTTTTTGTTTTAGTTCATGTCTTTTTGTTGTGTTGTTTTTATTTTCATTTATATAGTAATTTATTTAATTTTTTTTGTTCAAAAAAATCTTTTTAATACCACCGATAATATATTAGAAGTTGCGCCCTTGTAGGTATTCCTTTTAATGTAATGAAAAGTTATGCACACGGAACCCTAACTAACGGGCTCGGTGCGTGAACTCGACAAGTACATACCTAGACACACTCGGTGCGCAGGATTTCCTGAAGCAATCAACCAATAGTGTCTAACCAGGCGGCAAAATGCAACGATTTCTAGGAAGCGATGCATCCACGCATCGACCGTTGCTAATGATCCATACTAATTACCTGAAAACTGCAACCAAATGCGAAATAAACATGTGGGTTTTTAAATTACCGTGGTTGTTAGACATTATTTTAAATCAAACAGCTTTACTCACGGTTTCACTCCGAGCTATGTGGCTCGACGTCTCGGGCCAAGCGTATGGCCCATCTTCATGGAGCACTCTGCCTTGTGCGACGGTTGGCAGAGAACTGTCAGATCTTTGTCCGTCGTTGACGAAGATTGTAGCTGTGGCCAGTGCGGGTTTTTTCCGTAGACGAGGGTTCAGGTGCGTTCCGGATCTCGGCGGAGAGACAGAAGGCGCTGACGGTGTCCACTTCCGGCTGGTCGCCTCCGTCGTATCTTCTTCTCTTGAGCGGCGCTATGACTGGGTTCCACATCGGCGACAACTTGAAGGCGTCCTCCCGGTTGAGTTGTCGTGCTTCTTGATTTCGATGGACTCTCGGACGAGACGTGGGACGTGTCGTGTTTCAGTCGCAAGAATTGTGACCTGATCGAATCTAATCCAGTGGTTCGTTCCGGAGTCGTGTGATCGCACACTGCCGATTTGTTGGCGTCTAGTTGTATACAAAAAATAAACAATTACCTCACGTTAGCAAAAGCAAAGTGGCTAGCCTAGACATTGACCTCGCGCTCAAGCAAGAGTTCGTGGTTCGATGCCTCGATGTCCGCACGCACATATTGCATCAATTTCTAGTCTATATTCTGTTCTATAGCCATGCTGGCAATATCGCTACGTGATATGGTGCGTAACGAGGCAATCCGCCGACGCACCAAAGTAGTCGACATTGGACACCGGGTGGCTAAGCTCAAGTGGCAGTGGGCTGGGCACGTTAGCCGAAGAGACGATGACCGTTGGAGTAACCGTGTCCTATACTGGCGGCCGTGGAAAGGAAAACGGAGTGTGGGAACACCACCCGCCAGGTGGGGTGACGACATCAAGTACGTCGGCGGAAAACAGTGGTTCCGTATCGCTGAAGGTCGGGAGGACTGGAAGAAAATTGGAGAGGCGTATGTCCAGCTGTGGACACTTACACGCTGACTGACTGACTAACATTCTGTTTTGCGACCATGCACTCAGTCTCTTTCTCTTTCACACGCGTTAATTCAATGACTCAATGATTCTCTCACTCGCTTGCTCACTGGGTGATGCGATAGCTTCTATGCTCGCTTCTATGGTAAAAATCAAAATTAAATCAATAAACAATACTCACTGCTCACTCAGTCACAGGTAGGTAGTAGGTACTCAATCACGGAATAACTTGATTTATTCATTTTAAATCGTCCCGTTAGAACTTATTCATATTTATCGACGACACTCACTCACTAATTAACCCACCTATTCATTCATTTATGATCACTCATTCGACGTCCACACACTCACTCTCATTCGCTCGCTCATTCACTTACTCGCACCCCTCTCTCCTTCAATCACTATTCATTACACAATTTTATTGTTTTTAGTAAAAATTTACTATTCTACATACAATTTGTTAACCTCGGTAGCTCAGTGGTGCGGTTCACGGTGCGATTCACGGTGCGGTTCACGGTGCGATTCACGGTGTGGTTCACGGTGCGGTTGGTCGACTGTCGGTCGTGATCATAAGCACACCTGGGCGCGGTCAGCTCTTGGATGGGTGACCGCTCGACCGTTGGAGGCTGACCGCGGTTCGGATTCCACGTACAACTGTAGGTAGCAACTAGCAACTAGGGTTCCGCCCGCGTTAATACCACCGCGCTGAATAAAAGGTCAGTTGAAACGGCTATGTAAATAGTTCGTGTTTTCCATCCAGTTCAGTGTAGCCGGCACGACCGAAGGGAAGCACTGACATGCCACTAAACTGGCACCTAGTTCACCAAGGTGTTATGGGCTGACATCTCGGACGTTGTAGCCAAGTCGATAAAAATAAACTAGGATCTATGGAAAAATAAAAAAAAATAATTTTGAGCTGTTGTATTGTGACCGCATGTGCACAAACCCAGAAGCAAAAATTGTCAAGTTTTCGAATTCACAAATTACTTCGCACGAGTTTCGGTCGAGCAAACCCGTTCGTTATCGACCCATTCGACTGGTTCCGACCCATTCCGGAATTACGATCCTCGATAAAAATGGCCGCGCTACCGCGCACGCGCCCCGCGGTTGCGTCGCCGCCGCCAATCGACACGTTTTAATAAGGTATTAACAACCTTTATTTTCCTATTCGTTCACCCGCCATCATAATAGTCTATTAAATATTTGAATAGCAGTTATAATCAAAAGCAGTAAAGATTTAATTTGATTATATCGATTATCGTTTACAGAATCTAGTCGGCCATTGTTGTGAAGTCAAACGTTTTCATTGGCTTTGGTTGTGGGAGTAAAGTAGTTTGTAAGTTCGATAACTAGTTTGTTAATATGGTTAATGGAATTAAGATGACTTAGTGATTCGCGCAAATACGCTGTGAATACAGGAGGGGGGTAAAACAGGGGAAACTCTTTCACGTTCAAGCGTTAATATTAAAACTCCGTTCTGTACACACTCCTTTAAACAAAAGCGCCGACACGATGAGGTAAATTACATACATATCACACACGCTGAATCCCGACAATCGGGGTAAGCAGAGTAATCGGTGTTGTGCTGCAAGAACTCTGTTAAATTACAGCACAACACCGAACACCACGTTTCGCAAGGTATTCGAACAAGATTTAATCGATCAAGCAGCAAGTAAGGCACGACGACCCACCTGCTGCATGACTCGGTGGAAGTACCGTGCCAAGGTGAGAGGTGGCGAGCCTGTCGCCCTTTAGTACGGCATCTTGTCCTTATCCCTTAGTCGCCTTTTACGACATGCATGGGGGGAGATGCAGTGGGGATATTCTTTTTAAGTACCGGCCCCACACGGTACCCACACGGTATGAGGTAAATTGATTCACCAAATTGTAACTTTTGCGCTAAAGTCGAAGATCAATTCCATGTTTTATTGGAGTGTGAACGGAATACTAATTTAAGAAATGCTCTTGTCAAAGATTTAAAGACGGACCGATTAAAATTTATTTTTTGCTATGCACAGGGCGTTAGGTGATCCCCTCACGGAAAAATGCAAAATACTCACTACATTTTTCCAAGCATCTCTTGCCCTCGGAGGCTAGAGATTGTTTAGTAGAGTTACGATGGGGCTGGCATAGTCGATAGTCGGCTAAAGCCCTATTTCATAAAGTAGAAAAAAAAAACAGAAGCGGAGGAAAATTTGAGAGGTGTATGTTCGCAGTAGTGGACGTTTACCTACACGCTGACAGACTGACTTACTGCCTTTTTTTAAATGGAAACTGACACAGTTGGCTACATGGCCTACAAAATCCGTGATGTTAGCCCATAACAACGGGTGAACTAGCTGCCATGTCAGTGCTTCCCTTCATTTTATGTCGGCTACACTGAATTGGACGGAAAAAAACGAACAACTCATATTTACATAGCCGTTTCGACCGACGACATTTCATTGAGTGCGGTGGTATCAATCCGGGTGGGATAAACCCTACCTGCATGCCTTATAGGGATTGAGTAATACAATAGAAATTGAGAAGTTTTAATTAAACTAGCATCCCTTATTCCCTGCCACCCGTCCTATCTCCGCATGACTCGTCGCAGAGAGACTCAGCACCCTTTTGTTGTTGACATTGGGCTTTTGAGAACCCATCGGTTCTCTAAATCGTTTCTTTGTCGCACCGCTAGAGTGTGGAACTGGCGAGTGTATTTCCTGAATCCTTTAACCTGGGTGTCTTCAAGCATCGTATTAACGGGCTAGACAGCCTAGCAACAGTCCGCAAATCTGCTGGCATGGCACCTAAATGAGCGTGGTTTGGCGAGGAGAGGTGATTTTGGCTCTGTGGACTGCACCATTGGTCTCTCGGCAAAGCCACCCATGGTGGTTTAACTAAAAAAAAAACAAAAAAAAAACGTCGAACATTCAAATTGAAGGAACGTATAACTGAAAATGTTCCTCGTGTACGCACAGTACACAAACCCTCAAGAACGCGTTCCACAAATACGATTGCTCGAAACGGTAGTGAAGCAATGAGAGTTTGGAGAAAACATTAAAATAAAATAAAACTTAAAGACTACCTACATGATCATAAGCCGATGCGACGCACGGTCGGCAGTATGAACACGCACGCACGCGTATTAGCCGAGGTATTAGCTTTGTATGTACAGTTTCGTACTTGAACCTACATACACCTGACTTGGACGATTCAAATGAATATTTTATATGTATAAATTTGACTGAACCCTATGTTCTTTGTACTTTATTCTCTTTTTTAAAGATAATCTTTTACTTATTATTTTTTATTAGATGTAGTATGTTATAGTTAACATAATTAAAAATTAGCATGTGAGTTATATTTAAGCATTTTTTTAAAAAAAGCTCCGTAAGGTTTCTTGCCCGATTCTTCCATAAAGATTGCATTGCTGAACGCGATAAAACAAAAACTATGACGAACCATACTGAATATGCATAATATGTCTGAATGTAATATTGCTATTGTTGTGTGTTCTTTATGGTGAAATAAATATCTGAATCTGAATCTGAATCAAGTACGGTGAGATAAAAAAATTACATTAGGGGTGCGTAGTTAAATGTTTACGAACTGAAAGCTTTTTTGTGTTGCGTGTTAATAAAGACCGGCCAATTGCGAGTCTAACTCGCGCAGCGAGGCTTCCGTATCGCCATGTCATGGTCAGCGCCACTCACGCCATCTATGGATTAGTTTTTAGTTTCTTAATTTTTAGCATACACTTTTTAGTTTCTTGTATGGGGACCCCGTGAATTTTTTACTTTTTCTTATTTTTATTATTTGTTGTTATATCGGCCATAATAACACATATTCTGTGAAAATTTCAACGGGCTACCTATTACGGTTTAAGAGATACAGCCCTCGGACAGACAGACAGACAGACAGACAGACGGCGTAGGCTTAGTAATAGAATCCCGTACGACGGATACGGAACCCCAATAAATTAGACAACGACGTCTTTGTCCGCCTTGTAGCTGGCATAGCGCCTGTCTGAGCGTGGTTTCGCGAGGAGTGGTGATATTGGCTGTGTCTTAATCGTCCTTTGAACTTTTGGGCACAGTCACCCGTGCTTGTTGTCCATAAAAATAATTATGTTTTCAAAATAAGTTTTTGTTTAATTAGGTACCTTCAACATTCGCAACTTATGAAAGCGGCTAACTTCGGCAGGACTATGATGCCACCTTTAGCCAGTAATGGTAGCAGCTTGGCGCGGAATCATATAAATAAGGGCCAAAAAATAAATGGAGTTTTGCCTGCAAAAAAAAAATAAAAAATTACTCAAAGCTATATGTCACGAAATGACATTTCGTGTCTTGCATATTCAGAAACGGCAGATGTTGGTGTTGGTGTAACTCTCTCCTGCGTCCGGTACTACCACGTATGCATATGGAGCGTGTAAGTAGGTGCATATGTCAGCATCCGCAACCAACTAATTACTTACGCCACCTCTCAATCATCTTGGCACGTCTCCTGAATATTTGCATGTTAATTAATTAAAATAAAACTGAATTAGAATTTTCCAACAATGCTGGAATATTATTCATTAGTTTATAAGGAATACCTTGATAACCATTTGAAGCATTCATAGTGTCTGTGTGTCTGTCTCGTAGCTCCCAAACGGATGAACCGATTTGGATGCGATTTTTTTTATTAGAAAGCTGGTTTAATCGGGATGTTTCTTAGCTGCGTTTATAATCAAGTAATCAAGTAATAAAAAAAAATCTTTTAAAAATCTTAAAAAATTATCTTAAAAACTGGACCGACATGCATACAGTTTTTTTTAAAGCTTGAAATAAGAGATAAATTACAAATAAAAAAAAAACCCGACCCTTAAAAAGTCAAAAATAATTTCCGTTTACTTACTTAAAGGAGTAAGGACCTCTAAGTACCTAAATCAAAGATAAAAACTCAGAGGTGCGCGAGAATTTACTTAGCGGTCCGCCGACTCCTTTAGGTAAGTAAACGGAAATTATTTTTTACTTTATATTAAGGGTCGGCGGTTTTTTTTATTTTGATATAATAGCATCGGTAATATTTAAATAAGTTTTATTTATTAATTTGTTTGAAAACCTTGTATGGCCGATTTACCGGCCACAAATTGGCATCATACTTTTTTGAAAATAAGTACCTAAACATTTTATAAATTTAATTTAATTTCAGATTTAAATATTAAAAGATGCTCAGATATCTTGGTAATATTTTTTTTATATTAGAAAATTAGAAAATTAGAAAAACAAAATTATAGAGGTCATTTTTAAACTTCCAATATTTTTTTTTTATGGAAACTGACACGGTTGTCTACATCACCTACAACATCCGTGATGTCAGCCCACAACACCGGGTGAACTTGGTGCCACGTCAGTGCTTCCCCACGTCAAACTTCCAATATGATGCGTCAATGAGCCACAGTTGACTGTAGTTATCTTAAAGTGGCGTAAATCACCAGCGATCGTATCTTCGAGTGGTGGAAGTTCGCCTGTGTCGCGCGGCCTTTAGATGTCCCATTCTGTCCTGCGATTGCGGGCGATCGCTCGCGCTGATACACGTCTTTATAATTTGGCGTGCTTCCTGTCTTGACCGTGGAGAGTTACTCTTTGAGATTTCGGTATTTCAGTGTATTGCCTACACAATTCTGCGGCGCTTTAGGCGGACTTATTTCATAATAAATTTTCTTCTATCTAACACACATTTGCATTGTCATATAGGTCTGCTCACTATGTTTTCCTTCGGCGAAGCGACGACGGGAAAATTCGAATTCGAAAACTCACCCGGGAATTGAACCTCTGACCTCTCGCATGAAATACCTTTAATCACTGCGCAGTGCGCGCTACACGTAACTTAACACAAGCGGAACGCTTTCTTTCTATTATAATTTAATTCACCTGCCGCCGCCGCTCTCGTACTCCGAAAGTACAAAACCAAAAAATTCATATCACAGATTAATGGCATAAACTGGGCACCGCACAAATGCTGATTTGTCAACCGGCGCGCCCGGGGCAACGTGAAGGAATGTCGCGTCCAAGCAGGACGCAAAAAGGAACAACTGGGTCCTGCCAGCGTGCCGGTCAGTTTATCGCTATGTATGTCCAATCGAACGGTGAACCTTGGATCACAAAAATCTCGATAAATTGAAACAGTATGTTACGAGCTTTGCATCTCGAACTTTTGCATTTTTTATAAAATTTTGTTTTGCATTTTTTATAAAGTGTTTTCCGTCCAGTTCAGTGTAGCCGGTACGACCGAAGGGAAGCACTGCCATGGCACCTAGTTCACCAAGGTGTTATGCGCTGACATCACGGATGTAGTAGGTGATCTAGCCAACCGTGTTAGTTACCATAAAAAAAATATTTCACTAGAACGCATATCCATTGTACCTACAATATAAAGGCATAGAAAATAAGATAATTTATCATTTAATTTATTATTTCTTACAATAGGACATATACAATATTTTTGTGTTTTTTTTATATTTCCTGGTGTGTATCTAAAATATACGAAAATCGTAATAAAATCAAATCAAATCGTTTATTTGTTCAGGCACTTGTGCCATCGCACACACAACAAATTCAAATACAGCATTCAGTAAAAAATAAATTATAAATATTAAAATAAATACAAATTAAATTAATTGAAATAAAAAAAAAAAAATTGCGTCTTCAGTCATAAATAGGTGCCTACATAAATAATAATAAAATGTATTTAAAAGTTATTCTAATTATTTTTACCGACAAAATTTGAAAAGGGCACTCTTTCGCACGCGGCCATAAATATGTAAATTGCATTAGGTACCCTCATTAGTTCATTATGAATTATATATCAGACCCTTTGCTAATTTACCCGCCCGATTTAAAAGTCTGCGCAGTAAAACTAGTATTTTATGTCCTTCGGATGTGGGCCTAAACGAATTTGTGCGCAGCTGTGGGAGCGGGAGCGACATTGTAATTATTTTATTAGCGTAGAAATTACTATGTAATTAACAAGCGAACTGCCTTCATTATTCAAGAACCCGGGCGCCCCGCCGCCGCCGTCACTCCGCGGGCGCCCGCGCCGAGGAATTACAAAGGCCATGCAATTTTTTTTCGAAACTCTCCAGCGCCATCTATCGCCTTTGTCTTGAATTAAAGAGGAATGGAACAAATAAGAAATGCTTATCAATAGATGGCACTGTATCGTTGTATACGAAAGCACTATCTCAAGCACTGAAAGGTTAACTGGAATAAAGCACTCCTAGTGATAGGTCGACATTTGAGCGATGTTTCTAACGTTTTTTTTGTTCTTGTTGTGTATTTTTATTTATTTATTATGGTGCTGATGAGCAGTAAAACAGTTTTATTTTATTGAATGTAAGTAGTAAAATGTCTTGTCTTCAAATAATATGTGATGCTGATGATGACATAAACAAGAAAAAAATATTTTAAGCATTATCAAGTCTGATTATGTCAGAGAATTTAATTAATCGATTGGCACAATACGTCATCACAACAAAAACATTTTTACAGAATTTCGTGCTACTCTACAAATTAATATTCTGTCTGGAGCAGCCTTTAGATATATAGTGCCATAAATAGTCTTCATAAAAATTACTAAAAATATGCCACGAATCGATTTTAAGGTCCAGTATAGGGTCAGCAAACACGGTGCAAATTTCACGGGCGCAAGCAGATTGTGAATTTTTTTTCGGGTTGGAATAGGATGAATCGCACGGAAATTTGTAGCCTAAGCAAACATTTGTTTTATTTTATTTATTCAAAATTACGAATTGAAACAAAAAAGCGAAAACCTATAGACCTAGAAACAATAATCAGCGAATAAAATTCCATACTTTGGTCACGTTACGACGTAACGTGACCAAAGTATGACGTAACTTAACGGTTATGTTCAATACGTTTTTATAAATAAATTCATAGGCAATTTTATGATTTTTAGGGTTCCGTACCTCAGAAATAGGATCATTCTACTCACGTGTCTCAATCTCTATTGCTGTGTGGGGTCGGTACTTAATAAGAATAGTCCCACTGCATCTCTCCCCGTGCATGTCGTAAAAGGCGACTAAGGGATAAGCGGCCTGCAGACACCCCGGTCGACTTGTGGCTTTCATGGAAGACATAGGCTGGCTGGGGTAGCTGAAGACTGCGGGGTTTTGCACGAAGGTTCCCAACCAAGCGGGATTAGTTTGCAGGCCTAGAGCCAACCCCAAACCAAAACAACAACAGCAACGTATCTCTATCTGTCCTTCTGTCACAGCTTGTTTCTTAGATTTTGGGCGACAAATTAGAAAGTTTTTTTAAGTGCATTATATCAAATGAAAAGACTTGCTATAAGATGTACAAATATAATTTATACAAAATATCATTTTAAAATACATCGTTTAAAATAACCTATTACCACCCTCTCGGACCTTATCTCCGAAACTACTGCGTCTAAAATTTAGAATAAAAAAAATAGGGAATATAGGCAGGCCTTCGTCACTCGCTCAAGGTCGCGAGTTAAATGCCTACCGCTTGGCGTACCGACTAATGTACAATTAACAGTGGGCTGTCGCTATCCAGCCAGACCGGGCGTGTGGTCTCTCTCTCTCTTTCCTTGTTATTGTTGTTGTGTATCTTCATGTAGGTATGTCAAATATATTAGGAGGTGGATAAGTCAATAGACGGGTGCAAAAGTCAACAGACAAATGAAAACTTGTCTTTTTTTTCATTGCCGAGAGACGAAGAAAGGTAAGTGTTTTGTTTAGTAGCATTTTGATTTATTTCTAGTAATTTATTTATTCATATAGTAGGAGGTCATTGATTTAAAATGATATTATTATATTGCCAATAACATTAGTACGCCGAACAGCGTGGTGTGTATGGCCTAATTCGTATAAGGATAATAGGTACATTGTAGATGATCATTGATCATTAAATTTATTGATCAAACAAAACTATCACTGGAAGGTTGCACGCAATGCACGCTTCGATGTGAGAAACTAATTGTGACGCTAGCGCATGCATGAATTTGTTCGCATGAATTTGCCGTAGCTAAATATCATATCGTTGGTAGCTAGAACGATAAAAGTTGGTAGGTATCATCTTCATTTTATTCCTCACAATAAGACAGCACAAAGACACAGCCCTTAACGCGCTGAACGGCGCGCTTTCGAGATAGAGTTACACGACAGAAAGAGAAGCGAAATGTAGGCAATTATCGTGGTTAGGCATGCAGCTCTGGGCGAGTCAATTTGTACTTTATCGCGTCGTCGCAGAGTAGCTATTTCTTTGTGAGTGTTTGTACAGAGCAGCTTCTGTACGGAGTACTCTTTTCTATTCTGTGATATAGGGCCTCTAACGAAAATCTTAAGTCTGTTCTCACGAAAACAGAATGTTAAATACGGAGCCTTGTTACGGATGAGCCGTCTCCACGCGAGTTCGACTAGCATTTTTTTCTATCCAGCGAAGACTTCAACGATACGATAATCGTCCGCCTGGCTCATGCGCGGTGTCGGCGAAACTATTTATGTCAATACTTTATTTATAGTCAATACTTTACTCCAAAATTAGCAATATCGCCGCACTAAAGCTTAAGATAGATGAAGTTTTACATATATTAAAACTGAATATGTCAGGTGAGTAATATTGATGGTACATAGGTATCTCAGAAAGAGCGGATTTTTACTTTGTGTTCAGCCTTAATAACCCTAAAGCAATTAACATTTGAATATTAAATTGATGTTACCTATTTGTCGATCGGTTCGCGCTACAAAATTAATCTGTACAAATAAAAAACAATTTCAAAAATGAGAATTTGTCATCGTTAGCTGGCAGGATGGTATACTTTATTATTATTGTAATAAACCCACGTTGTTTATTGATTAAAAATCCTTGTTGGAAAATTATTATGGGTTAATTATTTTTGAATACAATTTTTTTTATTAAATATATGAAATATAAGATACACCAATCGTAAGTTGTGGCATTGGCTATGACCCAAAAGACATACGAGGTCAGAGCCTGCTTTTTTGGTATTATCTACTAACTGCACACTACATAATTTATTTAAGGACTTGAATGTGTGATTAAAAAAAAGCGGTCAAGTGCGAGTCGAACTCGCGTAGAGAGGGTTCCGTACCGTTCCGTTTTCTATGAGAACTATGACTTAATATTTTCCTGTAGCTATAAGAGAGCTCTTTTTATTTTAGACTCAGTAGTTTAGGTGATAAGCCCCCCCCCCCCCCCCCCCCCCCCCTTATCACCTAAACTACTCGGGGGGACTACGGGGGAGCTCGATTTTTTTATATTTTCTTTAATATCTCTTAAACTATGCTATATTTTAATATTATAAAAAATATAAATATTTGTATTCCTATAATAAGGAGCCCTTTTCAACAAATTATCTTTCTAATTTATCCTCCAAAATTTATCCCCAAAATTGAAAGACACATACGGGAGTGATCCTACAGGAGGTTCGGTTTTTTTTTGAGGTACGGAACCCTAAAAACCTTAGCTGTGACTATTAGAACTGTTTAATGATTTACGCAAGCATGCATAATACACATAAAATAAAATAAAATCGGTTTGTCGGACATCGAACTGTGTCTAAATATCGGTCTAACCTGTCCACGAATTAATTAACTTAACAAACAACACGGCGATTTAGACGATATTAAAAATTAATAACTTCCCGCCGAGCAACCGGTCCGCAGATCTATAGATCATCTGCGGTGGGTGAATTAAGATGATAGTACAGCAGCAACCATCTTCAAACAGTCAAAATAATTAACCTTTTCTAAATTAATTATTGCTTGAGGACGATTTATATTATATTCTTAGTTTCTTTTGTTTTATTTAGGTATGTTTGTTATATTGTATAAGTCAGTTTATTCTTATAAGTAGTTTAGTTTAATATTAATTTAATTTTTTGATTGTGATAATATTATTACTTTATTTG
The DNA here is from genome assembly GCA_946902875.1 of Nematopogon swammerdamellus. NCBI lineage: Eukaryota > Metazoa > Arthropoda > Insecta > Lepidoptera > Adelidae > Nematopogon > Nematopogon swammerdamellus. The sequence continues at coordinate 8,249,378 of OX336358.1, read as the reverse complement.
TATTTTTACGGAATATTACTTGAATCTAAGTCCTTGATTTTCACCCATTACACTATTTTCCTGATTCTATAAAAAAAAATTATTTTCATACCAATTGGCACATAACTATTTAAAATGTTTCATATGCGAGTTTTACTCACACACGGAGGGTTCCATGGATCGGCTATGCTATACCATACTTGTCAATAAACCATAACCGTCTATCTTTTGTCTGTCTGCGATGAAAATTACCTGTGGCACCATCTATTATTTAGTAGCGAGAATATGTACTAATATATTCTTAGCACCTTTCTTGTATGGGGACCCAAAATTTTTTACTTTTTGTTTTTTTTATTTTTATTGTTAACATATCCGCCATAATAACACATATTCTGTGAAAATTTAAATCGACTACCTATTACGGTTCAAAAGGTACAGCACTCGGACGGACGGACAGACAGACGATGTAGGCTTAGTAATGCTTCCGTATGGATATAGGAACCTTAAAAATAATCCAGGCATCATTCAGGCGAGGTCTGGGCGACGTCGGCTTCTCTTGCGAGAGGTTCGAGATTCGAATGCAACCGGGCGGCGCGGCGGCGTGTAGAGTGTTTTCATTTTACGAAGGCACGAGGGGTATGAGGTAGGAAGTGGTGTGAGACCGCGCGGAGCTCAGTAGGGAACTGTAAAGACGGGAGCGGGAGACAATGATTCAAACGCAGAGTCCGGCAAGCAACTGACTTTTATTCGTATTTATCGTCATGCATACCTATATTTTATTCTTACCCTCACCTGACAGGAACGACCCGGTTCGACGGAGCGACGCGGAGACGTGTAGAATGTGTGTACCGACCGGGCACCGGGTTCATTCTCTACTGAGCTCCGCGCGGTCGCCTCTCGCACCACTTCTTACCACGTACCCCGCGTGCCTTCGTAAAATGAAAACACTCTACCAATGATTGTTTTCTGATTTGAAAAAGTTTACGTGCATACCTTCACCTAGTGCTCCATGGTTCGGATTTCATGTAAAAATGTAGGTCCACCGGGTTGATTGGAGGAAATTGCAATAAGCCTGCCCTTGCCGCACATTAAGAGCAGGGTCGCTAGATGTTCGGCTTTGAACCAGACAGTCCGGTTTTTAAGGCTTGTGTCTTGTCTCCAAAATAATGAATAACCGGACACCAAAACGTCCGGTTTTGTCTTCATATAACGTAAATATTTACTTTTTCAGAACTTTTTAATACTAATCTTACTGTGTTCTTCGATTTTGCCGTAAGTTTGATCAATTCAACCCTTTTATTTATTAATCTATCTCCCATCCATTTTCAAAAGTAAAGGTCATGCAACATTTGGTACATAAAATCAAATTTCATTTTGTACCTGAAAAATCAAAGGCCCTTTGATGAAAAATGACCGGTTTTTTTCAGCTGAACCATCTGGCAACCCTGATTAAGAGTGGCATAAAGTGTATTATTATTATTTTTCAACCATCTAATATATTTAGGTTATTTCTACTCGTGATTGACCGGTACGTTGGTCGCGGTAGTATAAATGAGATATAGTATAGCTTAAGAGGGATCGTAACTTGTCCGCGCCGCGGGCCCCTCTTCCGAAATGAGTTGTTTCTGTTTCCATTCGATATCTGATAGCTCGATCGACATAATATAGGTACAATGAAGTCGCACAGTTGCTCTTCGGTTAGAAATCTTTTCGAACTGACCAGCCTTCTCTCATTTTTAGGGTTCCTTATCCGGTACGGGACCCTATTACTAATCCGACGACGTCTGTCTGTCTCTCTGTCTGTCTGTACGGAACACTGGAGTTGGTCTCTCAGGGGTTGTGGTTTAGTGTTGATTCCCTGGTGCTTCTTTCAAAGTATCAAATACGGGAATAAGTAGCGAAAGCTGCGAGTGGTGAGCCACTTAGAGCTCCGTAACCAATGTGGATAATTGGTAGACATGCGAATAATGTGGATCGGTATGTCGGTACAACACACACTTATATGTGGATGTGGGTTGGATTCCTCACGAGTCAAAGACGCTGTAAGTTCTTCAAGACCGTTGGATCCCCGGTACACATTAGGTGGTGGTCATATGCACTTCCACGCATATACATAGCTGTTGAAAACAAAAGCTGCGGCTAGAACATAACGCTGAGGCCCTGGGCACAGGCTGTGGTTGGATAGGATGCGGACCCCAGTGGCAGTGAAGGCTTCACCCCCGGCTCTCGACTTCGGTCGGGGGTTCCTTCGGGTGGACGGGTGGTGGCTCGGATCGGCTGGGGAAAGGTCACAGTCTGTGTATTTCCCATGGGATTTTTTCGGAAGAACGGTACAGCTATGGGGCCTCGATCTGGCATACGTGATCACTGTACTCGCAAGAGTGCAGGTGTCGACGTCTGGATTTTGTAGCCGCAAGGCTGGTATCTCTGGACGTCTATAAGCAAAACTTAAATCAATATAATGATAGTAAAGAAGTTGTATGTCTGTCCGAGCGCTGTATCTCTTGAACCGTATTAGGTTCTACCGCGCAGTAGATTCGAAATTAATTGAACTAGAAGAAAAATTATAGTTAAATTTGCCATTAGTCCGACTTTAATTCTAGCGGAGCCCCGGGCGCAAGTTGCGCCGCGCAACTAGCAATTACTCGTATGTGAAGGGGCTGGAGAACATTTGAACTGAAACAACGAACCAACGTCGTTGTTGCCTCCGCGCCTCAGACCTAGACGCTAGGGGCGACTGGACTTCGGAATCGATCGCAGCACAGCGGGAGATCGAGAGATGGCTATCAAAACTTCCACACGACATTAGCCGAGACAGCGCGAGGCCGGAGGCCGGGCGCTCTCTTGAGGTAAATGACGCTAATGGAACAATTCAACCAGCGTTTCTGACGCCATTACTCCTTTCGATAGATATCTATTCGATACAACGTCGTCATTGGATTGTGGGCTTTCCTATGCACTTATAGTGCCCGGGACGGATCTCGGCGTGTCGTCGCCGCAGCGGGCGACCCGCCACGCGAATAAACTATACAAGTACGGTGCGGGTGCGAGGGAGAACACCGACGAACCGCTGCGGCGGCGACACGCCAAGATCCGCCCCGCGCATTATACAATAGTACAATGTTCAATTTCAGTGCGGTACCACCGCACTGAATGAAAGGTCGGTCGAAACGACTATGTAAATAGTTGCGTTTTCCGTCCAGTTCAGTGTAGCCGGCACGACTGAAGGGAAGCACTGACGTGGCACCAATTTCACCCGGTGTATGGGTTGACATCACGGATGTTGTAGGTGATGTTGTAGCCAATCATGTCAGTTTCCATAAAAAAAAACTATATTCGGTGTAATCAAAGGTTGGCTCTGTAAGTGACGAAATGATTAAATAAACAAATATTCTTGATCATCACGTTTAAATATATATTTTTGTAAATTTTTTTTTTTATAGATAATATAATATCATCATAGATCTTAATAAAATATTAAACTGTTTTATTTATAAAAAAAAATATTCCAGATTACCTCTTCTCTTTAATTTAATTTAGTTTGCACAAATTCATTTGTTTCTGTCTTTCTCTTTATTATTAATCGTATGGGTGTGCCGCTGACGGCAAAATTTGAGGAAATATCAAAAGATGAATAACCAGGAACTGGAGCATATTTGCTTCCCAGCCAGGCTGAACCGTTTTGATATTAATAATCATGGCTTGTAAACAGAACATAAAATGTCTTAAACCAAAATAGCCGGAACCCTCCGACGCGACGGGGGCGCCCGCGCATCGCGCGCCTCCCGCATTTTTCAGGAGTCGCCCAAGCTTTGATCTCGTGAACTATGGCGATGAATGGGCGACGTTTCTAGATCTATTAATCTTGAACTAACGCGGGTTAATGAAGCTCTTAAACTGAGAGTTCATTAACTCTCACATGCTACACATCTTCGTAAACGTGCATCATTCGTTTGCATTCCTTTCCTTTAGCTGTTATACTAATACTAATGTCGTCGTTTTGTTAGACTTTCGACCTATTTATCCTATTTATCTAAAGATCTGTTTATGTAAAAAAACACGATTCTCTAAGTTGAGGCTGCATGTTAACTTTGCTAATTTGTTTCAAACAATTAGTGAAGTATTTTGTTTTAGAAAAAAAAAATTACAGGGTTTGTTTTTAGGTTTCCGTACCCCGTACGGAAGCCTATTACTAACCCATGCTGATTGTATGTGCCTGTCCTTCTGCTGTATCTTTGGAATCGTAATAGCTAGCTGGTTGAAATTTTCACAGAATATGTTTATTATGGCGGATATAACAACGAATAATAGAAAATAGAAAAAATAAAAAATTTAAAGAGTAAAAATTTAAGGGAGGTTCCCATATAAGAAACGTGTTTTTAAAGGTTTTTTTGAGGTGCGGAAACCACGGTGCCCCAGTCCGAATCGCACTTGGCCGTTTTTTTTTATACAAGTTATTGCAGCAAGTTTGGTTTATTCTGTGGATTGCTAATTTGGCTCTATACTTTTTAACAACAAAACTCTCGCCATTCGCTGTTCCAAAATTATATTTGTCACCTGTTTTCCAAAACAGGAAATCCTATTTTGGGAAACAGGGATTATTTTGAAAGTACTCTATTTATGTAGGTATGTACAATAACAATTGCTTTCTTTCTTTATTACTGACATACATTTTTTGTTTTTTCGTTTTTATTCGTCCAACGAAGATAAACCCTCTAGTGAGTTACTCATAAGCTGGGATGTTTCTGTTCACAAGGTGCAGTCAGTAGAACTGTCAGGACTGAGAGAAGTGCTAAATGATTTTCTGGGCGTTTCTCGCCCGAGTCGTCCGCGCGCCTTTCGGAGTAAGAATGCCGTAATTATAGAAGAGTATCCCAATCAATTACTGTGTGCCAAATAAGACGATGCGGAGCGAACTATGCAAACGAATCAATTCTGTACCGTTAGCAGATAATTACCGTAGACATTTTGAAGAAAACGTCGGTTTGGATTGTGAAAAAGTTGTGTAAAATACATTTAATCATATATACATAATAAACTTATATACTCGTAGATAGCGAAAACAAAGTTATATACAAGACATATATTTCGAAGACAATACATATATGTACAATGCTTTGTATTTTTAAGGTTACATAGACAATGAAAGTACTGTGAAATAAACTTTAGATTGCACTCAACTTTCAAGATTCAACTCCCTAAAACATCTTTGTTCACTCTGATAAATCCTTGCACTAAAAAATGTTGTGCTTGCACCTTCTGTATTTTCGATATTGTTAAAAAATTCAAGAAGTACCTAAGCTTCTATAAGCCGTATTAAATTTCATACATACATATTAGTTTAGAGTACCTAGTGGTCCTATTAATTGATTGAGAAATTCCAAACTCCTATTCAACCAACAGACACATTCCACGTCAACAAAATAGTTGAGTTCGTTAGCTAACATCCGTGTCTACTTCCTTATATTCTGACGCTACCGAGCAGCTGGCGTCGTTCCAAATACAAATGTCCCATTCAATAGTGCTATTTGTAACCTAAAATTGTCGTTCAACATCGCACATATGACTGTCGAGGTGGAAGCGATTATATAGCTTTTAAAAAGCTTTGCATTTAATGACAAATTTACATAAATTTCCTAATATATGTTTGAAAAGATCTATGAATGTGTGATTTATACTACTCAATTTTAAAATAGCAGCTTGTCTAAACATTTTGCAAAATCTGTGATTATGCACCTATTTATTTTCGTTTATTATTTAATGTATTTCCCAATGATTTCCCACGTTGATATTACATGAAATTATTAAACGTGTAGACATACAAATATACTATATACCCAAGGAACACCAAAGTTCTTGTGTATATTCATCCTTTAAAATGTTCTAAACTTTACATAAGTAAAAACAAATATGGACACCTCTAAGTATTTTCTTAAAATAGAGATCGCTTTGCACTGAGTGAGTGAGCTAAATAAAATGAAGTTATTTAAAATATTGAAATATGTGGCATACCTCGCCTCTCCGGATAAACGAGGAAACATTACAAAAAGCGTACACGGTCATTAATATATCAGCCGTCTTTTTAGCGGGACGCGCCCGCCGCGCCTCCGCCTCGGTTAGGAAGGTCAGAAGAAATTGCAGATTTACATTTTTATTTCGTTTAATAAATCTTGGAAATTGATATATTGCTCTCAGACAATTTACATTGTTTTCTATGATTCTTTGATGTCAAATGTAACGCATTTAAAAAATTGTTAAATTATTATAGATGTGTTAATGTTTCGTTGAACATTATACTTATAATATAGGTATAATCGTGTTTAAAATGTCTATAAGCGTGTATGTTTTCTAATGATTTTTTTTATAATTTTTCATTCGTATCCACATTTTATGTGTCAATATAATACAAGAAATTGTATAAATACAATTAAAAAGATAACTTCAACCCACGGCGATGTACCAAATGTACGTATGTACACGTATAAATTATGTTTATTATAATTATTTTACTTCGTCAACGGAAACTAAAACGAGGCAATTGTAATAATGGGCTCAAATTCAAGTAACTGTATTTTAATGTGACGCTAAATTGTGTACTCTGATTTATTTTATAATTTATGTTATTTATTCACGTGTTTGATCCTTTAAAGTGTATTCCTCTCATCTCTGGAGACGGTACCAACAGACTCATGCGCATGCTCGTTTGTTTTCTCGACGTCTGTTCACTAAACAGGACATTAATACTTTCTTTTTTGTCGACTGTCACATAATTTATTTTTTTCAGTAGTTTTTTTTTGCGTTGCCCATTAGCTATTAAGAGAGTCGGCGGCCAAAGAGTTTGACAGAAGGATTAATATGTCGGCACGAGCTGTGGCCAAATTATCGCTGATTACAATGATCGTCTAGCTTTTGAGTTTATTGTTGGTTTTTTTTTATTGTTGAGTAATTTTCGTTTATTGAAATCTTCCCAAGTTTAATAAACGTTTCTTCGTATAATCTTTTATTTTTATTTTTAATGTGTTGCATTTTATACTTTTCAACAAATATTATAAATGCCTCGCTAGTTGTTCGTTAAGCCGTCTGATTATATCCTGTTTGGACAACGTCGATCGATACGCATGCAAAGATGACGGCGGGTTCGAACTACTTCGAACCTGACAACATGTCATGACAGAAGGCAGGTGTAAGTGTAACCGAGGAGTTGTTTGGACTTCCGAAGGCAATCTATGTCGTTCACTGTATAAATGTAGTAAAAAATATTAAGAATGAAAATAAATTTAGTTTGTGTGAAAACTGGAAATAAAATTTGTATCGTTGAAGTAGAACATAATAATTGTTAATTCAATCAACAATCAACTTAATAAAGCTGTTAAGAATGAAACATTTTAAAATTAAGGATTCTTGGCATATTCAACTAATCTTGTTGATTTTAATGATCCAAGTATATATGAATGCATAAGAGCAATGAAAATAACCATAAAGAAAAAAAAAATCGGAACTTAAAACTATAGTACCTACTACTCTACTTTTAACATTATCAACATAAATGCAGTCGTAACAATCTCAATATAAACAATCTTTATGATTGGGCACTCTTTCTCGGAACAAGCTGCGGTAGCAGAAGGTATATGTAAATACCCAGGTGGACCCGGTAGGACCACTTCTAATTGCCAGATCGTGTGTCGCCTGCTAATGACCTTCACGCAACCGCCTCACATTGATTTCCAAATTTATGTCGACGATAACTCTATAAACTGTTATAATTATAACAGATTCGTCGACTATCTCAGCGAGATAGGGATCTGAGACGATTTGTAATGAGCTGACGCCGACAAATAAGATGCTAGCTGGGAGATTGCGTATAATCTTTACATAAATATTGAATTCAAATACACTGGTCTGTTTTATAATGTTGGTAATCACGCAGATATTTTCTTCGTTAAAACGGTAGATTTCCTTATTTGAATGAATAACTACTGTTTATTGTCCATAGGTTCACATTTGCATTAATTTGTGGAAGTGTCTACAAATCGTTTCTTTAGTTCAAATACAGCAGTATTTACAAGTATAGTTTATGATCAGAATGAGATAATATTGATGATTGATCAGAATCAGATAAGATTTGGGGTTGAGAACTATGTGTGTAGTTATAACTTTGATTACGTACGAACTGCGGAAATTCGAAGCTGGAACATAATTTCAGATTTAAACAGCGAAATTTCGAATAAAATGTTCATAAACTAACTCTTATTTTCCGTTGTTACAGATGGCAGTGGCGAGCCACCAAAGTTGAAATGCAACCTCCGCAAGCACAAGCCGAACCGCAAGCCTCGCACACCATTCACTACGCAGCAGCTGCTGGCGCTGGAGAAGAAGTTTCGCGACAAGCAGTACCTGAGCATCGCCGAGAGAGCCGAGTTCTCCTCCTCACTCCGTCTCACCGAAACTCAGGTGCGAACACTGCTCTAGTATGTAGTACCCCTGCTCGTCTGTGCCCCTGCTACACCACACAGCGGCTGCTGGCGCTGGAGAAGAAGTTCCGCGACACGCAGTACCTACCTGAACATCGCTGAGAGAGCCGAGTTCTCCTCCTCGCTCCGTCTCACCGAGACGGAGCGAGGAGTAACGTTTTAAATTTTTACATCATTTACAACATTAAAATCTAAAGTTGATACAAAAACAAATGGAGTTTTTTTAGTTAATTTTTTTTTTATGGAAACTGACACGGTTGGCTACATCACCTACAAAATCCGTGATGTCAGCCCATAACACCGGGTGAACTAGGTGCCATGTCAGTGCTTCCCCGTCATTTCGCGCCGGCTACACTGAACTGCAGGTCTATTCTTGTAAATTCTGACAGCGGAATCAGCGCTGATGTGGCGCTGAGAGCTACTTTGGTAAGTGGCTCTCAGCGCCACAACAGCGCTGATTCCGCTGTCAGAATTTATAAGAATAGACCTGCTGGACGGAAAACACGGAAATCATTCATAAACCTATGTACAGACACGCGAGCATCTAGGCCTCGAGCCGCCCAAGAGCCGCTCGCTCACAAGTCTGGACCTGTCGTCGCTCGCATCCACTAAGGGATATGACTCCCTTCTTATATTACTAGGAGGTAGGGTTTAACCCGCCCGGGTTGGTAACACCGCACTGAATTAAAGGTCGGTCGAAACGGCTATGTTAATAGTTTGTGTTTTCCGTCCAGTTCAGTGTAGCCGGCACGACCGAAGGGGAGCTCTGACATCACGGATGTTGTAGATGATCTAGCCAACCGTGTCAGTTTCCATAAAAAAATAAAAACGACGCCCATCGCCATTCGGTCGAATTTGAAGTATATGTTATACCTGCCACCATGCGGAATGTTAGTCAGCAAACCAATACTCATATCCGCTTTCCTTTGTCCACAGGTGAAGATCTGGTTCCAGAACCGTCGCGCGAAAGCGAAGCGTCTGCAAGAAGCCGAAATCGAGAAACTCAAGATGGCTTCCTTCTCTCGCCACACGCACCATCTCTACCCGCATCCTCTGCAGCAGTACTTCCATCCTGCTCACCTCATGGGTGGGGGAAGACCTTTGGGCCACATGGGACTGCCTCCGCCACATATGGGGCCCATGGTGGGACCGCCACCTGTCATTCCAGCTGGGTCCCCCTCTCCGAGCGGTGGCAACAACGGTCAACAGTGAACAAACTTTCTAGGGCAACTGATACATAACTAGTGAAAAACAATTACCCAGTGAGTCTTAGCCCCAGTGAAATGATATTATTAATGTTCTCTTACGATCATACGTATTGAATAATTAACTATGTCGTTGGATTTGTTCTGTAAAGAAGAATATTTTCAGGTAAGTAAATATATGTTTTAAGAAGTTTGAATAAAGCAGTAGTTTATTGTAAATATGTTTATCGATGTAAGGAATAATAAAGTAAATTATTTGTGAATATAGCTCATATTATTGTGGTTAAATTTAAAATGAACGAACTTGTAAAATAATGTTATACCTAATGTGAAATTGTTAAAAAATAACGAATTTGATTGGAAAATTACAAATTATTTTGCATAATTACTAAATGTACTTTATAAGCAGTTTTTAGATGTTGTTATAATACTTTGTATATTTTTCCTAATATTGCTACCACGACGACGCGGTGATATTTCATTATCAATAATTTTCAGTAATAACTACAATTTCCCTACTTGTCTAAAGATGAGAAAAATGTGAGTGATTTTTGTGCTCATTTTGTAAATAAAGAAGAAATAAAAGTAATTTGAATTGAAATCTCGTTTTTCTTTTCACACCAGTTCATTACTCGTAAGTAGATAAAGCAATGACGAATTATTTTTACGTTTAAAACAACCAAAATGTTTAATGAAATTTTTCTGTTTTTAGGATTCCGTATCCCGTAAGGAAGCCTTTTTTTTAATGGAAACTGACACGGTTGGCTACATCACCTACAACATCCGTGATGTCAGCCCATAGCACCGGGTGAACTAGGTGCCATGTCAGTGCTTCCCTCCATTTCATGTCGGCTACACTGAACTGGACGGAAAACACGAACTATTTACATAGCCGTTTCGACCGACGTTTCGTTCAGTGCGGTGGTACCAACCCGGCCGGGATAAACCCTACCACCTAGTAAGGTAAGAAGGAAAGGGACCTACAGTTTAATGTGGAATCCGAACCACGGCCAGCATCCTAACGGTCGAGCGGTCACCGATCCAAGCTCAGCGTTGCTTAACAACAGTCCTACTGCTGTATCTTTGGAACCGTAATAGGTAGCAGGTTGAAATTTTTTTAGGCACCTCAGTGTGTTTTGGCTGCTTTGACCTTTAACTTGGTATGCCCTTACTTGGCCTGTTACTTAAAGTTCACCCCTAGAGTCCTGAACATGTTTTGATCTTTTCCTCTACCAGACCTAAATACTTTCTGAGTAATAATTGAATAGCGTATGATGTTTTTCTCTCCGCATTTATAATTTGTTGTGAGAAAGATAGTTTATCAGGGCGGCTATCTTGTCAATTGAGTGTGGTGGCACTAATTTAAATAATATTCATTATAGTTAATTGTGATATGATTCTACTCTGGGTGGGGTCGCCCGGTCGACTGCCTTGATAGTTGGAGACTGGAGTCCGTCTGTAGTATCTTGAAGTGCTTCAAGATACGACAGACGGACTCCGCACATCAAATGCTTATGCACGCAGCTCCGCTCGCGGTATTGTCGGATTTGGACCTAGTTGTCAGTACTATACTTAGGAGTTACTTAAGGGATATTTAGGAATTCTTTAGAGAAAATCGAAAAAGCAGAATCGAATTGGTATCGATCGAATCCGCGGTAAGTCCAGCGTGTAGGGATGCAATTCCTGCCCAGAGCCTGTGTGTAGTGCGCAGGTGGAAAGGGGACGGCGGGATCGCGTTAAACAGCTCCTCCGACCACTACCCACCTAGATAGATAAAAAATACATTATTGCTCCAAGATACATTTAACAGTATTAGGCAAAAGTCGGACTTACGCCTTACAGATATTTCTTCCAGTCAACCTTTGGTTGTTTGAGAGTCGATTAGTAGTATAGGTAGTAGCAAAAGAGTTGAGTGTGAGAATTATACTATTCATATAAGAACTAAATGCTATATTTCCCATAAAAAGTGTTACAGGACAAAAGGTCAGTCCGTAAACGATAAATTCCTGGGTTTATTTGGAGTAAAAAATTAAATAAATTTCTAAAACCAGTGTTTATCGATACATTAATTAAAATAGTTTTCGCGCGCAAAATATCAGTGCCATGTTGAACCTGTGTAATAGGAATAATTTAGTGTCAAAATAGAAAAAAATTAATGTAACTTGTTTGCTCACAATAAGCCCAGCCAACTCTATTCAAGTATGTGTAATGCTGTAGTATTGCACTATAAACCCAGCATGTAGTATTGCACTATAAACCCAACAATTAGTATTTCACTATAAACCCAGCATGTAGTATTGCACTATAAACCCAACAATTAGTATTTCACTATAAACCCAGCATGTAGTATTGCACTATAAACCCAGCATGTAGTATTGCACTATAAACCCGGCATGTAGTATTGCACATAGTAGTTATTTCCGCGCCTCGTTCAACGTTTAAACGCAAAATATTGTAACTAATAAATAACATTTGACATAGCCTATACTATTCTCGTGAAACTTACACGTAAATTTGCTCAATCGTTATCGAGTTGATTCTATAGAAAAGCTGACAGACAACATAGCCTTTTTCTAGTTGTGGAGTTGTTAATATAGAGGGACGTGTTAAAATTGATTGGATTAACTCTTTATATGTGTGGGCGTAATACAAGACCAGTCAGCGAAGCAAGTTAAAAACTAGTAATGGTAGAATGGCATTGAGAAGGTATATTGTATTAAATAGAGGTCTAAGTATTGATTATGATTTGGTTTTAGATAATATATTTTTTTAATCTATTTCCGAATAACAATCTCAAAAAAACATTCATGGGAGCAGTGGAATTCTCTTATTTATTTCTACATATCTAAGTAGGTTTTACTTTTGTTACTTGCCCTATATAATACTAGGAAGTAATAACATTCTCAAATATTAATATCGTCATTCAGAAAAATATGACACAATCAAATAAGGAAATAAACAATTTGATAAAAATTCTAACATAAACCTGAATATTAACTCATTACTAAATTAATTGAATTTTTATCAAAACTTTTCTTAAATGGATCAACAACAATAAAAAATTAAAAAAATAGGCAATTAGCCTTCTAGCGAAGTATTGAGTTTATATTAATGTGCATTCTATCGTGTAGGTAGGTGCAATAATAACTACTGCACCTACTTTTAAATATCCTAGGGAAGGAAGTGCGGGGAAGATATAGGTAATATTTGAACAAAACATTATAATATAACTAGCTGTGCCCGCGGCTCCGCCCGCTCTCATATTTCACTTTACTGCTAACCTCATAAGCTATTTAGCGTGATAGTAAGTAGCCTATAGTTGATGGGAAGAATCGAGCTATCCGTAGAATTTTGTTTTATTAAAATCGGTTCAGTGGTTCTCGAGTTATAAGCGGACAGACAGACACTCAGACAGAAAGCAGACGTTGGATTTTATTATAGGTAAGGAGGATGTAGTTTTCAGTTGTGGTCGTATCATAGTCGTACTCACGACGGCAAATTTTACTATATTGAAAGAACTTCCTTATCCTTACCTATAATAAAATCCAACGTCTGCTTTCTGTCTGAATGTCTGTGTGTCTGAGTGTCTGTCTGTCCGCTTATAACTCGAGAACCACTGGACCGATTTTAAAAAAACAAAATTCTACGGATAGCTTGATTCTTCCCATCAACTATAGGCTACTTACTATCACGCTAAATGGCTTATGAGGTTAGCAGTGAAGTGAAATATGAGAGCACTTAGCAATATTTGTATGTAGCGGACACGGAATCATTCACCCGAGTAAGAACCGATGACATTACAATATCCTGAGGGGGGGGGGGGGGGGGGGGGGGATAAGTAGAGGCATATAGGGAGGGGGGTGAGAGAGGGGCGGGAGGGGAGGTGGAGGTAGAGCGATGGAATCCCCCTTATCCTTATCCTTTCCTTTCTTCCTTACCTCTAATAAAATCCAACGTCTGCTTTCTGTCTGTCTGTATGTATGTCTGTCTGTTTACCATCTTTGGGGTTGCCATATTTACTCGAAGTATCGATGATGGCGAGACTCAACGGAAGGGAGGGAGAGGCAGGGAGATGGAGGGAGAGGGAGAGGGAGAGGGAGAGGGAGAGGGAGAGGGAGAGGGAGAGGGAGAGGGAGAGGGAGAGGGAGAGGGAGAGGCAGAGGCAGAGGCAGAGGGAGAGGGAGAGGGAGAGGGAGAGGGAGAGGGAGAGGGAGAGGGAGAGGGAGAGGGAGAGGGAGAGGGAGAGGTAGAGGGAGATTAAAATAGGGAATGATTTCAAAATTAGATTTTAGGAGTTTATAAAATTTTGTACAGAGATGAATTGCATCCTGAGGAAGGACATAGTCTCAAAAAACAACCCTTAAGGGGGTGAAATAGGAGATACGAAAGTTTGTATGGGAGTATCGGTTTCTTAAAGATAGGAACTTGAAATTCATAAGTATAGCTATTCATCATATATAAAATAACGAAGTGGTCCAGGATTGTTGGATTTTCACATATAAGGGGAGGAAACGGAGTGTTAAAGATTGTATGGGTATATCGTTTTTTTTTAAAGGAAAATCATAATTATAGCTACTCAAAACAAATAAATGGGGGGGGGGGGGGGGGGGGAGGAGGGGGGATGGGTGTGACGGTTGCCTCGCCCTTAGTTACTTACTTTCTTCGTGGAGGTTTATTGTATTCCAGAATGCAGCTTAGCCTGAAGTCTCGCCGTTAGTTACTTACTTTTTTATCGTCTTCCAGAATACAGCTCGGCCTTCGGCCTCGCCCATAGTTACTTACTTACATCAAGAAGGTTAATCCTCTTCCTTAACGCAGCTCGGCCTTCGGCCTGACCCATGGTTTATCCTCTTCCTAAACGGAGCTCGGCCTTCGGCCTCGCCCTCAGTTACTTACTTTCTTCGAGAAGGTTTATAGTCTTCCTAAAGGCAGCTCGGCCTTCGGCCTCGCTCTTTGTTACTTACTTTCATCGAAAAAGTTTATCCTCTTCCTGAACGCAGCTCGGCCTTCGGCCTCGCCCTTAATTACTTTCTTTCTTAGAGATGGTTTATCGTCTTCCTGAACACAGTTTGGCCTTCGGCCTCGCCCTCAGTTACTTACTTTCTTCGTGAAGGTTTATGGTCGTCCTGAACGCAGCTCGTCCTTGGGCCTTGCCCTCAGTTACTTACTTTCTTCGAGAAGGTTTATCCTCTTCCTGAACGCAGCTCGGCCTTCGGCTTCGCCGTTTGTTACTTGCTTTCTTCGAGAAGGTTTATAGTCTTCCTGAACGCAGCTCGGCCTTCGGTCTCGCCCTCAGTTGCATAATTTCTTCGAGAATATTTATGGTCTTCCTGAATGTAGCTCGGCCTTCGGCCTCGCCCTTAATTACTTACTTTCTTAGATAAGGTTTATCGTCTTCCTGAACGCAGCTCGGCTTTCGGCCTCGCCCTTTGTTTCTTACTTTCTTCAAGAAGGTTTATAGTCTTCTTGAACGAAGCTCGGCCTTCGGCCTCGCTCTTTGTTACTTACTTTCTTCGGGAAGGTTTATAGTTTTCCTGAACGCAGCTCGGCCTTCGGCCTCGCCCTTAATTACTTACTTTCTTAGATAAGGTTTATCGTCTTCCTGAACGCAGCCCGGCCTTCGGCCTCGCCCTTAGTTACTTACTTTCTTCGAGAAGGTTTATAGTCTTCCTGAACGCAGCTCGGCCTTCGGCTTCGCCGTTTGTTACTTGCTTTCTTCGAGAAGGTTTATAGTCTTCCTGAACGCAGCTCGGCCTTCGGTCTCGCCCTCAGTTGCGTAATTTCTTCGAGAATATTTATGGTCTTCCTGAATGTAGCTCGGCCTTCGGCCTCGCCCTTAATTACTTACTTTCTTAGATAAGGTTTATCGTCTTCCTGAACGCAGCTCGGCTTTCGGCCTCGCCCTTTGTTTCTTACTTTCTTCAAGAAGGTTTATAGTCTTCTTGAACGAAGCTCGGCCTTCGGCCTCGCTCTTTGTTACTTACTTTCTTCGGGAAGGTTTATAGTTTTCCTGAACGCAGCTCGGCCTTCGGCCTCGCCCTTAATTACTTACTTTCTTAGATAAGGTTTATCGTCTTCCTGAACGCAGCTCGGCCTTCGGCCTCGCCCTTAGTTACTTACTTTCTTCGAGAAGGTTTATAGTCTTCCTGAACGCAGCTCGGCCTTCGGCCTCGCCCTTAATTACTTACTTTCTTCGAGAAGGTTTATAGTCTTCCTGAACGAAGCTCGGCCTTCGGCCTCGCTCTTTGTTACTTACTTTCTTCGGGAAGGTTTATAGTTTTCCTGAACGCAGCTCGGCCTTCGGCCTCGCCCTTAATTACTCACTTTCTTAGATAAGGTTTATCGTCTTCCTGAACGCAGCTCGGCCTTCGGCCTCGCCCTTAGTTACTTACTTTCTTCGAGAAGGTTTATAGTCTTCCTGAACGCAGCTCGGCCTTCGGCCTCGCCCTTAATTACTTACTTTCTTCGAGAAGGTTTATAGTCTTCCTGAACGCAGCTCGGCCTTCGGCCTCGCCCTCAGTTACTTAATGTTTTCTTTGAAATACGAATTTCACGCGAGCGGAGCCGCGGGCTCAGCTAGTAGAATATAAATAGAATAAAAAATGATTTATTCTCCAAGAAACATTCAACAGTAACAAGCACATTAGAACATAAGGTGCTAGCAAAGGCAGACTTGTCCATCAGAGATTTCTTACAGCCAACCTTTGGATGTTTGCGATTCGATGAATATAGTGGAATGTAAGGTAGGTAGTAGCAAAAGAGACCAAGGAAGGAGTAACTAGACCCAAGGTCAAAACAAAAATAATTAATTAAATCTCTATGATTGCATATGTACTAGGTACATTCCAAAATTTTACTTAGAATTACTGAATAATTATAAATAACGACATGGCACCCAGTTCACCAAGGTAGGTGTTATGGTACAGAGAGAGATAAAGATAGATCAACTCTATCGGCGCGATGCGCGCGATGTGCGCGCGGGCGATATTTTGGTTGGTTTTGAAATTGAAATGAGCACTAAAATAAAATAAAAAAATTATTAATATATTTTTCTATTATAATAAGTCGATTTGTTTCGTTTTGGATTTGCGAGAACCTATTTTTTGTTTAATAAATATATATTTATTTTAATGTTTGTTTTTTTTTACAACAAAAATCTTTAGTGCATTGGGAACGCCGCGGTTAATCAAAATTACCCGTGGACCCATCAGTGGGTCAAAGTAGTGGATCCACGGGTAAACGCCCGGTGTAGGTCCATAAAAAAATTTATCACAGAATGTATATGGGCATTGATAGACACCTTCTCGTCAGCGAAACGTAGCCACGTGTCAAGTTTTTATTTATTTGTACATGCTGTGTACATACCCCGTCTGTTTGATATGATAAAGTCGAGTATGACGCTATAATGGTCACATTGTACGAATTTATGCCAAGAAGAAAATTTACAATAACAAGTCATAACCATTAAGAAGACAGTAATTGGTGATAACTGGAGGTTATCAGCGGAGATCTAAATCTAGAAGAGGCATCAACTGAGGAGGTTAAAAAAATATGGAAGTGCTCAAAAAAATACAAACATTCATATAATTGAGTTGAAGGCGGTACAAAAGCGCAAAAGAGCTTCATCTATCAATTTTCACGTAGGTATGTTTTTGTACTTGTGTGCTTTTTAACCGACTTCAAAAAAGGAGGAGGTTCTATGTTCGGCTGTATGTATTTTTTTTTTATGTATGTTCAGCAATATCTTCCCCAATTGTGAACCGATTTCGATGATTCTTTTTGTGTTCGGTTCAGTCTAGCTCCAAGGTGGTCCCATTTTTTTTTTGGTCAAGATCGGATGGGAGAGCAAGGCGGAATCGCGAGGCCGAAGGCCGAGCGATTCCGCCGAGTACATTAATAGCAAATAAAAATTACTAAAAAAATTGTGAAATAAAAAACTATTTATAAAAAAAAATATAAAAACCGCCTTCAAAAATGTATGAAATAAAAAAATAAAAATCGAACCCTAGAGTTGAAGGCGGTGGTGCTAAAGCAAGCAAAAATAACCGACCGCCTTCAACTCTAGGGTTCGATTTTTATTTTTTTATTTCATACATTTTTTCAAGTGTGCCTTCAACTCAATTATTAAATTTTTTTTATTAGTTATTTATATTATCTAACGTATATATTATTACGTGATGCAATTTTAGTGCATGCCGACCAAATGTTGCTAACAAGATACAAGGTCGACTGAAAGAAATCACTTTTAGTGATAAGTCAGTCTATGCTCGCGATTTTTCATTATATTTTTTTTTGTTGTGGATTTTCTATTACTGGGGGGTATGCGTTAAATTATTATTTCGTATTACACACATACCTAATATACACGGTGTTGCAACCCCAACCGTAAAACCCGAAATGGAGTGATTATGTACGTGAAATAGGACAACTTTTGTTCTAGGACTTCTTAATTAGAAGAAAAAAAAAATTTTTTTTCTCCACACATTTTGAGAATAGGTATTTAAAATTTGTTAAAAAAATTTTTTTTTGCCACAGAATTTGTTTAGTTTCACATATAGAAAAACCCCTCTATGTCAGTTAAAAATATTACGGTGGCAACTGCAACACCGTGTATAGTATTTATATCTAATATTAATACAAAATTGATGTAGTTTTCACCACCGCACCGGTGCGGCGCTAGCGGGGGTGGTCGGGCCTTGGTCGGGCCCTAGGGAGAGAATTCTCCGGGCGATGCGTGCACGCAGTGTCGACCTGGATCTGGATCTGACCCCTGACCCCTGAATCAACCACTCAGCGAGAGCCTGTCGTCGAGGATTCTTTATTGTACATCACATTTCTTAGAAACCAATGGCGCAAATGGCGAACTTAATGCCAACAGTTATTATATTCCAGCTTACCTTTAGGATGTTGGTTTGATACATGTAGGGGTGTGGTGTGATATGTTAATGCTTGATTAAAAAATGTATTAATATAATATTAATAGTAAACCATTTATTATTACTGTTGGTACTGTACCGTGTGGGGTACTCGAAAGAAGCCCCACTGCATCTCCCCCCGTGCATGTTGTAAAAGCCGAGCAAGGGATAAGGACAATATGCAGTGCGTAAGGGCGACAGATTAGCCAATAGCCATATCTCTCACCTTGACACGGTCCTTCCACCGAGTCATGCAGCAGGCGGGTCCTCGTGCCTCACTTGCTGCTTCACAGTTATGTTATCCTAGTACTTTGCTAAATGTGGCGGTCGGTGTTATGTTGTAATTTACATGAGTACTTGCAGCACAACATCGATTACTCTGCTCACCCCGATTGTCGGGATAAAGCGTGTAGTATGTATGCATTTATTATAATCTTTTGTTATAATAATAATCTTTTGTCAGCCTCGATAGCTCAGTGGTGCAGACAGTCAACTGTCGCTATTGAATGTTAAGCAACGCTGGGTGCGGTCAGTACTTGGATGGGTGACCGCTGACCGTTGGAGGCTGACCGAGGTTCGGATTCCTCGTAAAACTGTAGGTCCCTTCCCTCCTAATCTTACTTGGTGGTAGGGTTTAACCCGCACGGGTTGGTACCACCGCACTGAATGAAACGTCGGTCGAAACGGCTATGTAAATAGTTTGTGTTCTCCGACCAGTTCAGTGTAGACGGCACGATCAAAGGGGGAAGCACTGACATGGCACCTAGTTCACCCGGTGCTATGGGCTGACATCACGGACGTTGTAGGTGATGTAGCCAACCGTGTCAGTTTCCATAAAAAAAAAAATCTAAAACGTGAAAAATCTATGCCATGCCATGTACATACCACATTCAATGCCATTTCTGTATATTTATTTGAATGAGGTTATCAATATCTTTCAGTAACCTACGGAGAGGCAAAGTGGGTGTTACTTATCAGTATATTTTTTCTTTATTTAAGTTTAGTTGAAAGTTAAATAAATATAAATTAAATCCTTTAACGATGCATCAGTTTTTCGCAAATACGCGATAAAGCATATTATTATTATCAGCTTATGTTGCAGTCGTTAAAATAATGCATTTCTGAATATTGATAAATAGACACCGTTCAACTTATGTTGTTCAACTGCTTGAATGTCTGTCTGTTCGATTCCGGTCATGGATATGTATCAGATCGATAGACAGAATTCGATCTTTGGCTAAAATACAATACTGCGCGCTGGTCGAACAGTCAAGTCGGTTTCACAAATCTTGTACAAGTAGTCGATATTGGACACACAAGTGGCAGTGGGCCGGGCACGTCAGCCGAAGAGACGACGACCGTTGGCGTAACCGTGTCCTACACTCGCGGGAATGGACAGGAAAGCACGAGTGTGGAAAGACGACACGCCAGGTGGGACGACGACGACGGTGCGTCGGCGGAAATCAGTGGTTCCGTACCGCTGAAGGCCGGGAGGACTGGAGGCAAATTGGAGAAGGCTTATGTCCAGCAGTGGACGCATACACGCTGACTGACTGAAACGATGTGATGAATCAGAAATGGATGAATCTGATCCATCCTTGGTTGAAATACTCTGTCCCCGTGCATACCGTAAAAGGCGACTAAAGGATAAGGACAAGATGCCGTGCTTAAGGGCGACGGGATAGACACCTCTCACCTTGGCACGATGCTTCCACCGAGTCATGCAGCAGGGGGGTGCCTTACTTGCTGCTTGATAGTTATCATGTCCTAATACTTTGCTAAATGTGCTAGTCAGTGTTGTACTGTAATTTACAAGAGTACTTGAACAAGAACCTTGGCACGGTCTTTCCACCGTGTCTTGTCTTTCCATCTTGTCCGAATACTACGCTTAACGTCGCGGTCGATGTTGCGACTTTAGCAGAATACTTCCAGCACAACACCGATTACTCTGCTTATCCCGATTGTAGCTGTTGAAGTACGTACTGAAATCTATTCTGAAATCTATTCTTGATATAAATAATATTACTTCAAATACCTAATACGTCCTCAACGCAAGAATTAATTACCGCAAAAGTTACATAATGTAATAATGTTTTGTATCTCCGTCCGTGCTCCAACTTGCATCGCCAAATTAAAACATTAATTTATCAAGAAATTAAGATCGTAAAAAATTCTCCGACCACTGGCTCATTTGAAGCAAGCGGCGCACTGTAAATGCTGAAATTAATCACACTAATGGAGCATAATGGTTAATTTTCAGTATAGCCACAGCAGCGGTACGTGGTGTTGAGTGTTCCCGACCGGGCATTGAATATCGCCACGCTCATTACTGTTCCTTGGAGCGTGCAGCCAGACGCCAGACGTCACAGCGCTACCCTGGTATGCAAAGAAGGGATAGAAGTCGAGTTAGATCATAAATTTCATAAAATAAAAGATCGCAGGTTTCATCGTGGCCAAGATGTCGAATTGACTATAAAATATTCAAAATTCACATTGGTCCAATTGAGAACAAGCAAACGAGAATTAAAGATAACAAAATTACCTACAAACTCATAGGGACTTTAGCTGTAACCTGGTAGGTAGGTATAATACTTCAGTTTTAGTGGTTTATTCCACCACCGAGAATACACAATGCTTTAAAAACATTTCATTGACAAAGTTAAATATGATGTATGGTTCGTCATTAGTTTTGTGTTGTTCCATATGTACGAAATATACCTACTAGTGAATTGAATTTGAGGATTTGCAATAAGAAACGCAACCATAAATGGATTTTATAAATTTTATTTTTACTGTCATTTCTTTTAATTATAATCACAATAATTTATCTATTATTTTTACATCAAACTGAATAAAGCAATTCAATAGGAATCAATAGTAACTTAGATAACAGTCCGGTCCATCCATATTTTTTCGACAATTCTATCCTTCCTTACCTACATATAATAAAAAATCCAACGTCTGCTTTCTGTCTGTCTGTCTGTCCGCTTATAACTCGAGAACCACTGAACCGATTTTAATAAAACAAAATTCTACGGATAGCTTGATTCTTCCCATAAACTATAGGCTACTTACTATCACGCTAAATGGCTTATGAGGGTAGCAGTGAAGTGAAATATGAGAGCACTTGGCAATATTTGTATGTAACGGACACGGAATCATTCACCCGAGTAAGAACCGATGACATTACAATATCCTGAAGGGGGAGGGGGGGGGGGGAGGGGGGTAAGTAGAGGCATATAGGGAGGGGGGTGAGGGAGGGGCGGGAGGGGAGGTGGAGGTAGAGCGATGGAATCCCCCTTATGCTTATCCTTTCCTTTCTTCCTTACCTTTAATAAAATCCAACGTCTGCTTTCTGTCTGTCTGTATGTATGTCTGTATACCATCTTTGGGGTTGCCATATTTACTCCAAGTATCGATGATGGCTAGACTCAACAGAAGGGAGGGAGAGGCTAGGGTGATGGAGGGAGAGGGAGAGGGAGAGGGAGAGGGAGAGGGAGAGGGAGAGGGAGAGGGAGAGGGAGAGGGAGAGGGAGAGGGAGAGGGAGAGGGAGAGGGAGAGGGAGAGGGAGAGGGAGAGGGAGAGGGAGAGGGAGAGGGAGAGGGAGAGGGAGAGGGAGAGGGAGAGGGAGAGGGAGAAACGGAAACGGAAACGGAGTGTTAAAGATTGTATGGGAATATCGTTTTTTTTAGAGGAAAATCATAATTATAGCTACTCAAAACAAATAAATGGGGGGGGGGGGGGGGAGGGGGGATGGGTGTGACGGTGGCCTCGCCCTTAGTTACTTACTTTCTTCGTGGAGGTTTATTGTATTCCAGAATGCAGCTTAGCCTGAAGCCTCGCCGTTAGTTACGGGAGAGGGAGAGGGAGAAACGGAAACGGAGTGTTAAAGATTGTATGGGAATATCGGTTTTTTTAAAGGAAAATCATAATTATAGCTACTCCAAACAAATAAATGGGGGGGGGGGGGGGGGGGGGATGGGTGTGACGGTGGCCTCGCCTTTAGTTACTTACTTTCTTCGTGGAGGTTTATTGTATTCCAGAATGCAGCTTAGCCTGAAGCCTCGCCCTCAGTTACTTACTTTCTTCGAGAAGGTTTATCGTCTTCCTGAACGCAGCTCGGCCTTCGGCTTCGCCGTTTGTTACTTGCTTTCTTCGAGAAGGTTTATAGTCTTCCTGAACGCAGCTCGGCCTTCGGTCTCGCCCTCAGTTGCGTAATTTCTTCGAGAATATTTATGGTCTTCCTTAATGTAGCTCGGCCTTCGGCCTCGCCCTTAATTACTTACTTTCTTAGATAAGGTTTATCGTCTTCCTGAATGCAGCTCGGCCTTCGGCCTCGCCCTTTGTTACTTACTTTCTTCAAGAAGGTTTATAGTCTTCTTGAACGCAGCTCGGCCTTCGGCCTCGCCCTTTGTTACTTACTTTCTTCAAGAAGGTTTATAGTCTTCTTGAACGAAGCTCGGCCTTCGGCCTCGCTCTTTGTTACTTACTTTCTTCGGGAAGGTTTATAGTTTTCCTGAACGCAGCTCGGCCTTCGGCCTCGCCCTTAATTACTTACTTTCTTAGATAAGGTTTATCGTCTTCCTGAACGCAGCTCGGCTTTCGGCCTCGCCCTTAGTTACTTACTTTCTTCGAGAAGGTTTATAGTCTTCCTGAACGCAGCTCGGCCTTCGGCCTCGCCCTCAGTTACTTACTGTCTTCTTTGAAATACGAATTTCACGCGAGCGGAGCCGCGGGCTCAGCTAGTATTAATATAAATTTGACAGTAATAAATAAAAATTGTAAAATAAACCTAAACTACCTATCAAATAAAATAAAAAACTATAACTAAATTAAATTATTAATTATTAAATTATTTTTATAACTAATTCTATTATAATTGATATTATTGGTGTTTCTGGGTACTCTTACTTAAGAAAAAGAAGAAAATGTTTTAAATGGAATGGAAGCTTTAACTCATAATTAAATTTTTATATGTCTAATTAATGGAAATTAGGGAACATTTTGACTATTCTAGTGTACAAATAAATAAGTACCCAGATACAATCGAGAATAAGTTTAACATTACGCTATAAATAATAACCATCATGCTAAGTACGGTATATTTAAGCACATTATAATTTTGAATACATAATTAATAATGCAGATTTCTATAGTTGCTACTAATTATTGTCTTGGAATAACAATGTAGCGTTGCAAAAGAAAGTGCTCGTAAGAAAAATATACTCAAAAATAAGCCTTTTAAAATTTAGTCAAAACTCATTAAAACTATCCTATAAAAATAATGAAGCGAGTATTTTCGATAAGACATGTTGGTTTAATTAAGCAAGTCACAGGTCGCGATCGATCCGTGTTCGAAGATGGAATCGTGGTTGTCAGGGTACTTACGCGTGCTTCGGTCATGTGGTGTTCTGTATATGTAGTCGTCGGTGTAAGGTTTATGGAGGGACAGAGTGTCGAAGGATGGTTTTTGGTATGTTTCTTCATTGGTTTTGATTTGATGTTAAGTCAGTCTTCTGAAAGGCTAACTAGATAGAATAGTGGTTAAAACACTGACTCTTGTCAAATCCATGGTGTACTGCAATGAGTTGGTCGACTTTTCGAATAGTATAAGTGCATAATTTTACACAATTTTACATATTTTTTTATAAGAGCATTATTTTTTCAGACAGAGTTTTCATTGTCGGGCAGATTACAACGATTTAGTCTATCTCCATTCAATCAGAAATTAATATATTTCATTGTAAGAATTATTTTCTCTAGCCACGTTAGGCTTTCCCAGGCGTGACACAGGAGGACATAATCTTCTAAAGATAAAAATGG
Source organism: Nematopogon swammerdamellus (assembly GCA_946902875.1). Taxonomy (NCBI): domain Eukaryota; kingdom Metazoa; phylum Arthropoda; class Insecta; order Lepidoptera; family Adelidae; genus Nematopogon; species Nematopogon swammerdamellus. Next base: position 8,224,984 of record OX336358.1, on the reverse strand, counting down.
CGTGACTGAGAAATGTCAATGATATTTTCGATACACGATTTTCACTCAATTTCAACAGTTAGCAACCCTAGCAGTATACAATAATGTCGGCGTGGCAGATTCTCAGTGCATGCATGAAGGCGTTGGCAATTAATACAAACATTGCTATTAACCAATAATGTAACTATTATGAGTAGCTGACTTCATTTAGACGAGATCTTTGTGATCCGTTTGCCTTTTGACACCGGAGTGATATCACTCTTGTGGTCATATCTTCCGTTTCAATGCTATATCACTTGAAGTAATACTTTCGCACCAATTTTCACAACAAATTGGAACTTGTTCAAATCGATGTGGACTTTTCTAAGGAAACATTCGTCCATTTAAATGTGCGCTTGAAAAAATAGAAGGAAACTTGGATATAAGATTCGATGAAAAACCATCATAGAAACATAATTTTAAGAACTTTTCGGTGCTGTCGATGAATATGCCCAAAATCCACACCTTTGAATAGACAATTCAGTCAGTACCTACACTACAAATTGAAACAGAAATAAATTTGTACATGTGAGTGGGCGACCCAAGGTCTCTTAATATCGCTTCAAGCTTAGACACAACATACGATACCTTGTCAGAAATCCGACGTTTCTCAACCGCAATAATTAACGCCCTGACATTTAAATTTATTGATTCGATTACAATAATTATAATATAACAATTATTATTCTATAACAGCTACATTAAGATAAACACGTGAATGAGACGTCGGGACTCCATTGAGCTGCATTTGACAGGTTTATAGCTTCCGTTGGTGATATCTACTGTCTGGCCGAGTATCCTGAGAAAATGTCCTTATATCTGTCACTTGTCCACTTGCAAATGACTAGGCAACATTTAAAATAGCTATTGACATCGATTATATGTAGGTATAGAGAAATTAGATCAGCTGTGATTAAACGCAAGGAAAACAAAGATGACCCATATGAACTATAACATGTATATAGAATTGACTTTACGTTGGGAATCTCTTTAATGAGTTCGCTCTCGAGCGAAAACCGGTAGCTACGAGGATGAAGGAATTCTTTGTAAACCAGATAGGTACACAGTTCGACACAAACAAACCTACCAAAAAGAAATAACAGTGGATCGGCCAGATCTGTAACAGGAACTGCTACTGTTCGTATAATTCGATTCTGGCGACCATGAATTTGACGGCAAGTTGACCGAGAGATGCACCCGAAAAAGGGAGAAAGAAAAAAATTTGGATTTCTTGTCATCAGCAGGTTCGTTTCACTGAATTGAGCAACCGCTGGAAAAGAGAAAAGAGAATTAAAAGTTTATTTCAGTATTTACGTTTCAAAAACACAAAACTAAGGACGAGATGGCGTGCTAAAAGGAGACGTGCTAGCCACCTCTCACTTGGCGCGGCCCTTCCGTCGAGTCATGCAGCAGATGGGCCTTCGTACCTTACTTTTGATAGTTATCTTGTCTGAATGCTTCGCTGTACGTGGTGGTCGATTTACCTGTATTTACCAGAGTCCTTCCAGCACAATACCGATTATTCTGCTTACCTTATAGTGTTTGGTATGTATGTATATAACACAAAACTGATACTACAACTTTGTTTATGCAATTCATTCTGTCATCATCACCAGATCCGTATAACGATGGTATAACGATATAAACACTGTCACTAGATTCTAAAACGGTAGATGTAAATTTTCTTATCTAATTTAAGCGACGATTTCTACTGGCGTATCAAACTTGCCGACTTCTTCGGGTTATCTCTATAGAGAGCGGCATTACGCCATACTTATTATTATATCTTAGTTTGAACTTTAATGTTTCTCGTGAAGATAAGTTTACAAAGTAAGTACAGCGAGAACGGTCTTGTAGGTATTTCTGTGTGAGTGCTTCTTTTTATTTTTACATAGAAAGCGCGATACCTATGTAGCGTCGAACCACCCATAAGGTGTCTAACGATGCCCAACACCCATGAACATTCGGTCGCATACGACCGATGATAAAAATTCAGAAAATATCTCCTTATCTCCCGCCGTTTGGTTTGTTTCTGTCAAAATGTACCATTTATACCACTATGTTTATTTAACAAGAAAGAAGTGCCTGCTCGCGCTCCGTTATAAAAGAACTGTGTTCCCGTGGTCCCTATTCTACGGCCTGGAACAGCTCCCTCGCATCTGCTTCTTATGCTAGCCGTGCTAGATATCCGTGGTGCTGGAGAGTCGCTGATGGTGGAAGGATTGACGCCGTGCTGAATCCCTCAAGAATTCCAGGTCAGTGCGCAGCATAAATTTCGCGCCGCTTCATAATGGTTCTTGATCATCATAATGATCCTTTCCTTCTTACCTTACTAGGTGGTAGGGTTTATCCCGGCCGGGTTGGTAGAACCGCACTGAGCGAAACGTCGTCGGTCGAAACGGCTATGTAAATAGTTCGTGTTTTCCATCCAGTTGAGTGTAGCCGACATGAAATGAAGGGAAGCCTGACATGGCACCTAGTTCACCCGGTGTTATGGGCTGACATCACGGATGTTGTAGGTAATGTAGCAAATGGTGTCAGTTTCCATAAAAAAAAAAAAAAACAAAAAAAAACTTATAAATCTTAACTGCTACATGAGACTAGCTGAGTCCGTTAGCAAACAGGATTGAAATGTAGCGGATTTAAATTTAGCGAAGCTGTGGATGAATGAATAAGGTTATACCTGGGTAAATTATACAGATCGTATGTACCTATATTATACAAATTAACTGGGATTGACAACTCTAGATATTTCCCATCAAAACAAAGTTGCCGAAAGCCATAACGTACGGTCTTTTGAGAAACAATTATTTCCTACTTTCCAATAAGAGAGCAATCAAATCAAACAGATAGTGTTGCTACGAACTACCGCCACTTTTATTGGGTCTAAAACAGACATAAAATAGACCATAAACTCTTTACGAGCTATGGGTCCCTGGTACACAGTTATCTGACACCGCCGCTTCAGAAGTAGGGGTTTGATTGCCCTGGTTATGGAAAATTCTTGGTTTTGTAGCTAGCGTGATAAGGGGTTAATTTGTGAAGCCGACACAGTGTGAAAGAGTGCATCCAATTTGAATACATACTGCGGAGAAGATATTAGAGAGAGTTCATGATGATTGGGAAGAGAGAACGTCTTGTATTCGTATGCCACACTTCTCTTCACAGGATTTGTTCAGCTTTTCTGCAAGCAATTCTGACTATTTCGTATTGCATGTTCAGATTGATTGAATACAAATTGCAAGCATTCGGGGTCCCCTTTGGTCGATATGTATCACGATCATTTGAAATTTTTACACATTGACAGTGGTAGGTACTGAAGAGTACATAAGTCGACGTTTTGCCCGCTACGTCACGGGCTTCTTCAGGGACTGCGGGAGTTCCTGGAGCCGACATCTGGTGCCCGTTGTACCAGACGTCAAACTGGCGAGACGTAGAGAGCGAAACGTCGACTTATGTAAGTCTTCAGTACCTAGATACCACTGTTAATCCGTAAAAATATATAATGAGTATAATTAATAACCGGGTAAACTTAAAAACAATAATGTTTATCTCTATTTATGTCTCATCGCTCTGTAATGGATGACTTTGTCAGTTGCCCATTGAACATTTTTGTTTATTATTTTTTCCACGTTCTATAATTACTAGCTTAAATACATGTAAGGGTATTTTATTATTCTCACATCAATATAGGCGATTGCACAGAACTCGCTTCCTATGAAGTGGATTTCGTTTATAAATTATCTATTCAGAGGAGAGCAAAACTGGGAGATCATTCTTCTAGGGAGCAACCGAAGTGTGAGATAAGAGAAGAATTGAATCCACCCGATACTCGGCATTTCCTTAAGGACACTTGGTGTCACCCGAACTGGGTGGGAGAAGCGGCTGACGTTTTATTCCAAATAAACCTTATCGGGGCGAATCTACATAATTATTTTTACGTCTTCATTCGACTCTTTCCGGTAGCAGTTAATAGTCAAAAGCCATTAAAGCGAATTAATGGGAATTATAAATTCTGTCGCTTATCTGGCATTAGCTTTATGGACCATAAAGGAGACCGGCACAGGAGCTCTCGGCAATTTGTAACTAAAACCAGCTCCAATCAAAATCTTTAGTCGATTTATAAGTATTCGATCAGAACTGGTTCGCTCTTCACTTCTCAGGCGATGTGTGCAGACTGTAGCGACCTATTCTTGATATGTTGGGTTGGGAATTCTTGTGAATTCTGCTAGCAAGCGCTTACGTGTGAATTTTAGTAGGTACCTACTTATTTTAATTAGAATTACATTAGAAGATAGGAGATACATATTTTTGGTGGTATTGACTACCTATAAGAATTAATGTTTTTTTATGGTACCTGATTCGGTTGGCTACTTATCTACTAAATGATGTCATCCCTTAACACCTTGGTGAACTAGGTTCCGTGTCATTTCTTCCCTTAAGTCGTGCCGGCTACACTGAAATGGACGGAAAACACGAACTATTTACATATCTGTTTCAACCGACCTTTTATTCAGTGCAGCGGTATCAACCCGTGCGGGCTAAACCCTACCGCCTAGTAAGGTAACTACAATTTTACGTGCCTTCGTGATTAGGCCATAAAAGCAAACTCTATATACCTATGTACCAAATTTAAACTTTTCTACGTCCAGTAGATACTAACAACTTTACTAACATTTAAACTACGCTAACATTTTAACTACAAAAGTATAAACGGTCACCGATAGATGACGGACGACGTGAAGGATACAACGGACTCAATATGTCAATATAAAATAAACTCTGCCGAACGCGAGATACGTGCGAGTGCGACAACGTGATCGCTACGTACACACTCGCTATACGTGCAACAAGAAGGAACATAATATGACTACGGAACCCTCTGTTTGTGAAAAACTTATTAACTTTATTTATTTTGTATAATAGGTATGTATATTAATAATAATATACATGTAAGGAAGGACAGAGCAAATTCCTCTTTCGAATTATCTCGTATGCCTACATGCTCATTATCTCACCCCAAAGGTTAGTAGTAAGATATTGCCAATATTTGGCAATAAACTCGCCTTTTTGTACCATTATTTTGTATATTGGTGTACAAATAAAGAATATTTACATTTACATTTACATTTACAACTTACTTAACCACTTGCTCTGTAAAATAAAACTGCTAAACTGCGTCTGTAGTAAGTTTCACACGCATTCATTACGCACGGAAGTGGGACGCTTTGGAAAACCTGCAAGAATTTGTATCAAAATAAGTTGATGCCGGGCCGCGCATAACGCTAATTAAAGCCAAGGCTCGGACAGTAATTATTTAATTGCATATTTGTCAGCGTTCACGACTAGGTAATTACTGGGTGATTCTGCAATTTAGCAGTTAAACTGAGAAATAAAAATCGAAGCGCGTGACGTCACAGACTCGCCGCCTCCTGTTACATTGTGAGTAATCGTAAAATTAATTAACGAAGAGCATCTAGAATATCGTTTATTATCTATTACTAGAAAACAAATAAAACTGCGCTCGTAAAGTGGGGCTATAAACATTGCCGCCGCAGTTAGCATCATAGTTGGACCCGTTGTTGAACGATAAGTTGGGTGGAACAGACACGGACACAGCTCCAATTTCTTACATTATCGAAAACTCTACATACATGATACCTAATACATCTCGTCCATTCCTTACATCCGCTGCTGCTCATCTACATCGTTCAAGGTTGGATGTAAATTTGGTTGGGTGAGCAGTCTAGTCTACAGTATTCTAGCTATTGCCCGCTGCTTCGCTCGCGTGAATTTCGTATTTAAAAAGAAAAAATAACAACCTTTATTTCGCCGCGCGGAACAATTCCATTTGTATGAGAGCAACATCTTAGCGTAACCGGAACTGAATTTAACTTAGCCTATCCTGTGTCTCGTATAGGTAAATGTGCTTGTACTAAGGTTCATCAAATTCGGACGATCGGTTTAATAGTTATGGAGGAACATACATACGTACATAGAGAAAAGATTTCTAAAAATCAACAATTTAGTTTTAGTATCATACATAGAGTCTACAAAGTCAGTATCTCATTAAACAAAGTAACTTACTCCATGACCATCTCTTACCTAGGCCCGATTCCATTTTTTTTTTATATGAAAGAAGTGACATGGATTACTGGAAGTTATTCGCGATAGATTATAGAACTATCTCAATCAATAAAAACTGAAAACTGCATTTAAGACCTTGAATAGACTATGAAGTCCAGATTGTGTCCGTGGTCAGATCAATCTAACTATCCAGTCTGACCACGGATACTAACCCAGAACGCATGATATTGTTTGAACTTACGGTTTCTTTATTTCTGGGGGGAGGCAACACTTTGCCCCCCCCTTCCCGGCCCGTACCTAGTTACGCCAATGGGAAGTCGGTTCGGACACACACATGGGTACATCAAGGGTTGAGATTAACTGGAAGTTGGTTCGGCCAGGGGTACATCTTGGGAAGGTATCAAACTGGAAGTTGGTTCGGCCAGGGGTACGTCTTGGGAAGGTATCAAACTGGAAGTTGGTTCGGCCAGGGGTACATCTTGGGAAGGTATCAAACTGGAAGTTGGTTCGGCCAGGGGTACATCTTGGGTAGGTATTAACTGGAAGTTGGTTAGGCCAAGGGTACATCTTGGGTAGATACTAATAGGAAATTGGTTCGTCATGCACGATACAACTGGACCACCGTGAAGCTGGAATATTTCAAGGGTCGATAATGAGGTCCATAGCCTTATCTACTTACTTCATAGGTTATCATGTCGCCATAACAATTAGACCGCCAGAACGTACGAAGTAAAAATAAAACAAATGTGTTTTGGAGTGCCGATAAGCGATAAAGGTCATGAGACTATTATAAGCTGCGCATGCGATTGGTGATGGCTTTCTAGAAAATTTTTAATTGACTCGTTTTTTCGTGCGTAATGAAATGAAATAAAATTCAATGGGATTTATTTCCAATTAAAACATATACATATGTATAGGTATGTTTGTCATATAATATTATGTTTTATAAATTATTTACACCTCCTTGATGCCTTAATAAATGAAATATAAGTAAAGAAAGCTAGAATGCCGACGCAACCTCGGACGGAACGAAAGCATCGCCAACGCACTATAGTCACTGATGTCGGGAAATTTGCGTACCGGCTACACTGAACTGGACGGAAAACACGAACTATTTTCATAGCCGTTTTGACCGACGTTTCCTTCAGTGTTGCGCGGGGTACTAATTGTCGCCGTTGCATCGCACCAATGAGCTACAGAGGTTCACAAAAATTTACAATAATGATTTTTGAAAAAAAAAAACCCTGTTAGACCATCTCCTTGTCCTATGGTTCGAAATGAACCGGTCAGCACCATTTTTGTTTACTGTAATTTTGTATGATATTGTGCGACAGACCTGTACAACCTTTTCACACTCACGCTGGCTCTTACAAAGCGTAATGTTCAAAGGTAGTAAGCTAGTATGATAAGGTTCTACGTACATATGTCCAGTGGTGTCAGGGAGGTGTTCGTTCGTGCCCGGGTATCAGCAGTGGGCATTACTACCGCGCCCGGTGTGCGTCGCTAATTGTATGTGATCAACATGCATTAGCCGGAGCGCGCGTCGCGTACACGCGCAAACCTGTCCTGTTCAGTCCAGTTGCCATGCTGATACCCATAGAATGACTGAGACTTGACTGAGAGTCGCACTATATCAAGTATAGCCGTATGATGGGAATCGTTCTTAGCTACTCAGTCAGGAGTCTACATTTTCACTTATTTTTGTCTATATGACTGTTTTCTCGTCCAGTGCCTACATCTTTTTTATTTTTCGCCCATGCGTCTGTTTTCTCAGTCGTTCTATCTAATCAATTTGTCAGTTCTTCATTTACAGTTGTTACCGTCAGTATTCCACAATTCATCCTTGTTTGTTCGCGTTCGCGTTCAGTTTTTTTTTTCTATGTGTTTTCTGATCTATATTTTCTATCAGTATTCTATTTTTCTAGTATATTTTTATTTCCGTTCTTCTCGCTACAAGTTCGTCACTTGGTCTATTTTCTTAGTCATTTAGATTTAATTTCTCAGTTTTAGTCTATTTTCTTAGTATAGTTATTTAGTCTATTTTCTCAGTTTCTAACTTTATCAGCCGTTCGCTTCTATTCTCAGATCCTTCTACTACACTCTTTGTCTAATGAAAAACAGCCTGGCAGTCTATTTAAAGACACTTCACTTTTCACCTCGTTAACTTTATTTCGTTATAATTACCAGCAATCGAACTCCAACTTATTCCCACACGTAACGGTTCGGTGATGCGTAACTTTGCTATCACTCTACATCAGTAAAGGTAGGTTTATGGAACCATATCATACTCACTGGATTGTTTCGCACTTACGATGTACAGTTGCCTTATGAGAAAAAATTTTTAAGTGACAGAGTTCCATGGGTGTATCTTCATTTTATTGTTATGATCGCACAATCGTTAGTTGTCTCAAAATGTTTAAATATAATTTTAGAATCTTGTCTCACTCACACCTTCTCTACCCTGGGTCTATTATTCATTACACGTATAAAAAGGTAGAGAGTGATAATGTTCTTCAGACATATCTTAAATTTATTCTGGGATCGTACATTAGCAAAGCCAATTCATTAGCAATTTACATTGAAGAAAATATGCATTCCGCAGACAGCTGTTTGCACATGCGTTGCGTGTTGTAGAGAATATTGAACACAATCCGAGTGATAATGTGTCAGTGCGTCTTTGATTGACGAATGGTATTCATCGGTAATATGGTAGCGAGAAGCCTCTGAATATTTATTAATTATGATTGAGAAAATGATTGGTGGGACTCATTGAATGATTTAAATTCGTTATTTACACTAATGAATGACATATTTGAAGGCAGGAAGTAATGATAAAGACTTATCAAAAATTGTATTTATTTCTGGATATGTTAGAACGGGCTAGCGAGTAATATATTTTCCTATACCTAACCTAAAATAGCGAATAAACCAACTTTCACCAGAAATTGTTTTATTGTATTTGTTTATATTTGCCTCAATGTATTTCATACCTTCACACAAGATATGAATGAAAATGCAGGCCAATGAACAATCAATCGAAATCGTTAAATGTTTCAGTCGAATCGAAAACATTTTTAGAATCCATGAGGAAGTTTGAAGACGGCGTTAAAATTGAACAAGTAAAAGTAAGAACAATATAAAATAAAGGAGTACAATTACTTTACGCATAACACTGAAAAGATTGCAAAAATGCAAACATAAGAAATTGAATGTAAAAATTTAAGCTTGTTTATTCTCAGTCAAGGCACGAGTCCTTTGTAGATATGCGTTCTCAATAATATCCTGACAGGTCCCAACAAAGGGCCAAACAGGATCGACAGAACACAATGACCAAAGATTGGTTTCTTAAAGGATCAAGGATTAGCACACCTCGGATCTTTTGAAGAACACTTGATTACACGTACAATGGACGTATGGGGCTGTGTATGAAAAATATTAAAATGTTTTGGCCACAACGGGGAAGTATCGTAATTGCAAAATAAATAAAATGATCATCCGCTATTATATTCGTAATAGCTACTTCTCTGTTTAAGAACGAATAAAAGATTTACAAGTTATTATTTTTGGTATAAAATATATACCACACATTGTATCCCGACAAACGTGGTAAGCAGAGTAATCGGTGTTGTGCTGAAAGTGCTCTTGTAAATTACAGCACAACACCGACCACCACGTCTAGCAATGTATTAAGACATGATAACTATCAAGCAGCAAGTAAGGCAAGAAGGCATGAAATGAAGGGAAGCACCGACATGGCACCTAGTTCACCCGCTGTTATGGGCTGACGTCACTGATGTTGTAGGTGATGTAGCGAACCGTGTCAGTTTCCATAAAAAAAACGAAGACCCACCTGCTGCATGCTCGGTGGAAAGACCGTACCAAGGTGAGAGGTGGCTAGCCTTTAGCACAGCACCTTGTCCTTATCCCTGAGTCGCCTTTTACGACATGCACGGGGAGAGATGCAGATTATTATTTTTTTCTTTCTTCTTAGAAAGAAAAAAATAATAATTATATAGGTAATTCAAATATTTTAATCAAATACATTATTAATATTAGATAACAAATATAAACTAAAACTACCTAAATTAAAATTACCTAAACTTAAAACAAACAACATAAAAACTAAAACTACCTAAATTAAAATTACCTAAAACTAAAACTATAAAAGAAATAATAATAAATAAATATATAAAAACCTTAACGGGAAATCCCCGAAGATGCTACACGAGCACCTTGCCGACAGCAACTAAAAGTAAAAAATCTCGTCCATCGCTGCCGCTGTCGGAAAGGTGCCCATGACACTGGCCGAGTTCCCCCTCACAATGGCAAGGCCGATTCTTTGTGTGAGGTAGGAACCGGCACGGCTATCTCCTGAAATTTCCCGCAAAAGTTCTCCCAATTCTCTCACTAAAATTTTTGCCTCGGCACACCAGGGCCCCATTGTTTCAACTGCGAAAGCTGTAAATATATAATTTTGAATTTTTATTTGCCTGTATTTGTTATGTTTATTCACGGCAGCCAACTCAGCAGCGGACGCAGCACGACGCGCTGTCGACTCCACGTACGAATTAGCGAGGGTGTCAACACACGTCGCGTCCCAGACGAGAGCCTGTCCTTGAGACCATGGAACTAAGGTCATCCCGTCTGGGCGCTTGCCGTCATCCCTGCTCAGAGTTGGCTCCAAAATGGATGGCACGTTGACCGATCTGAAGGCTCGTCTTAAAATGTCATTCAAAGTGGCATGACGCGGTATTCTTCCAGCACTCCTTCCGCAGCTAAGGCCGTGTCTCCCATCTACCTCAACCTGGGCCCCGCACACGCACTGGTGACGCTGCACGATATCGCAGCCGAGCCGGAGTGCGAAAGAAATTCGAATAGTGTTGTTGTCTAATAGTGTGCCTAAAGTTTTGGAGGGAAGGCAGTGGAGCCAAGCACCGGACTCATAAGTGCACGAGGCTTTGTATCGCGCTACATCGGCCAAACTATCCCAATGCAGCGTTTTACTTATTCTCGTTGCATTTATAACATCCCAGTTTCTTTGTACCGATGGGTATTTCGGGACGGCGTCATCGCCCGGGCACATCGTCTTCCAAACGTCTAAGGCCTCGGTTCTATGACTAATTTCAGTTCCGGCTCCATTATTAGGTAACATGTTGAGAACCAGATCTGAAACGCCATAGACAGAGGCCAAGAACGCGGGAACCGCTATGTCCGACAAACGCCGTATACCGATACCGCCTAGTTTGACTGGTAGGGTTGCTTGTATCCATTGCATGTCGTTAAATGAAATATTTAATAAGGACTGAAGTGTTTTTCTTAAACAAATATCAAATTTTTGTAAAAACAAATTACATTTCCATAGAGGGGTTGTGCGAATAAGATAAACGAGTTTTGGGATGCAAAAACAGTTCTTTAAAAGAAAGTATCCAATGTGTGAATTTAAACCTAAAACTCGTTCAAAAAGCCGGTTTAATTCGTTGAATTTGTTTTCTAAAATGGTTTCTCCGGCTTCAGCCGTGATGGGGGCGCCAAGTAGCGACAGACTGTCAGACACAATACTAATACCCGGTGCCAAGTCGTTAAAATGTTCGATTACTTCTGGTGCAGGAGAAGAACAGACATATAACTCACATTTTTGTGTATTAATTTGGAGTCCAATTTTGGCGCACTCCGACATGACACTATTAAGGTCGGCCAATACAGTATCTGGGTCGCCCGCCAACGTGCCATCATCCAGATACCAAATGTTAAGTTCCGAAATGAAATTTTGAATTATTGGATGTATTCCTAGACTAAAAATTAATGGACCCAATGGATCACCCTGTTGTGCCCCTACCTGTGAAAGAATTGTACGCTCGCCAAAAAATAGAGATGAAGCCTTAGAGTAACATTGATGAATGTATGGATATAGTTTTGGAACCTTTTCATTTACATTTGTTAACAGTTGATCCCTTTCAATACTATTAAATGCATTCTTTAAATCAAGTTTCAACAAAACTTTCTCAGTGTCTTTGTTGATATTAATATATGTACGAACTGCGTGAATTGCTGCTTCACATCCCCGCTTTGTTGCGAAACCGAGTTGCTTAGGTCTGAAATAGTGCCCCATTGTTTCTTTTGCTGACGTGCAAGCTAATTTTGAAGTTAATCTTCGGAAAAAGTTCCCCACTGCTATTGGACGCACGCCTCCGTCCTTTTTCGTGAGCGCACATAGATTTGCTCCATAGAGATACACGCATGCTTCATCATTTATTGTCCCGCTTAACATACAGTTGCATGTAGTAGTGATTGTCTCAAGTAGGCGTCGACCAGCGTCACATAATATACATAATATATTTATATGTAATTTGGTAGAAGCCGTGTTATTTCAAATTACAATTAGTGTAAGAGGACCGTTATGTGACAGATGCGATATTGTTACATGACGTTATTCCTAGCCCTAAGTGGGAGTGGAAATACCGGCCCTATTGATTCGTTTCTGTTCGATGACTTTCATAAACTCAACAATCTATTCCTAAATGCTCTAAGATGCTAATTACTGTAAATCGTGTATACGTTACGTTCCTGGAGCAAAATGCTTGTTGGCCCCATTTTCTCTGTTATTTCTTTATTGTCACCTGTGTTACAAAATATGAGGATAAAATAAAGAATATTATGTCATTTCATATTTAAAATTTTAGAATTGCTGATTCAAATTTTCTGTTATTTTATTCTATTTTATGTTATGCCAAAGACACTCTAAATATGTTTTTATTACTAGGTTTTTATTGTATTGCATTCAGTATTCATCATTCATATGGCACTTGGACTGCTCTCGAACTTGTCACATTTTTTTCTATTCGCTTGTCTAACTTGGTTGTTCTTGTCCCTACCTAGTAGACACAGTTTGTATTGCGTGTATGTATACTATATATATTATAGGCAAACAGTATAATTATTTTCAAATAATTCGTAACAACAAACAATCTGTGTTCATTATAGCGGACAAGAGATTTTCGCCTTTTCATGGAATTTGAAAATAAAATCGATCCCTTTGCGTCTGTCAAAACGTCATTGTGCAGTAAATGGGATTAGCCCATTCCGAGTACAGTTCATTCATGTCACGGGCTGTGAAGCTCTGTACTGTTGGACGAAGCAATAATACCGGATGTTGGTTAGGATAGGCACCTATTTGAGAATTTATTGATTATCAAATGTATTTGTTTATTAATTAAATATTATACTGGTGTCTATAAAAAAAGTGGTAGTTTTTTTAAATGGTTATTTTGGGAAGTGGTCGTTTTGGGAAATGGTCAAACTGGGAAGTGGTCGTTTTGGGAAATGGGCGATCAGGGAATGGTCATTACGGGAAGTGGACGATCTGGGAATGGTCATTCTGGGATGTGGTCCTTTTGGGAAGTGGTAATTTTAGAAAGTGGTCATTCTGGGCCGAAACGCTCTGTTCGACCAGATTTGCTTGCCACCACGGGATTTCTCGTTGAATAAGTTTAAAAACCGCCCAGTAAAATATTTTTTTCTATTAATAGTCATTCTGGCGCCGTTTTGGCGACCATTTTCTAATGCATAAAACCTCGATTAACTAAAAAATACGAGTACTAGGAAAATGCTCCTGAGGTTATAATTGTTTTTTTTTATCCAACCAAAATTTATTGAACCAACATGGCTGTGCCGAGAGACCAATGGTGCAGTCGACTCCTGTAATATGACGTTTGAAGACACCCAGGTTAAAGGATTCAGGAATCACACTTGCCGGTTCCACACCCTAGCGGTGCGACAAAGAAACGATTTAGAGAACCCATGGGTTTTGAGTTACATATTTTGGGGCGCGGGGCATCTCAGCTATAAATAATATACTAGATTATTTAGATATTTGGCTTCGCTGCCCTGAGTTTCCGCTTTGAAACTTGAAAGTAAGTAAGAAATAGTTGTGTAGGTACGTGCATTTTCTAGTCTGGGATATGAAGAGTTATCTAGGAACAGTTTTAGCCCTCCATGTGATTTTGATGAGACTTGTTTTTATATAAATAATGAAAATACATATACTTTGGAAAATACATATATGCTGCTTCTGCTATAAGTATTTATTATTGTTGTAATCTTATCGTCGATTGAAATGTATCTATTGTCTACCTAGAAATACTTTATTGCTTCAAAACATTTAACAGTAACAAACGATAAGTAATTTACATGAGGAGCAAAGGCGGACTTATCCCTTACAGGGATTTCTCCCAGTCAACCTTTGGATGTTTGGGAGTCGTATGTTGTAAGATATAAGTAGGTAGTAGCAAAAGACTTGAGTGTGGGAATGTAAAATATAATATATGGAAAATAACTATGATAAACTATAATTATACACTACATATAAGAACATACTAGTTAATTTAACGTAGAAATCGCAAATTATAAATTAAATTAAATACATAAAACTATAAATTAAATACATATGAATTACAGTTTATATAATACATAATACCTAAATATATACATACATACTCGTCCATTCAGAATTAAAGGATTTTTTAGCTATTGACTTCACACTGACGGAGATACTTTGATATAATATAATTTATTTTTATATTGAAATATATTATTCAGTGGTTATTGTATTGATGTTTCTCATCACGGCCCCATCCAGAGCATCGCTGAATATAAGTTGCCGGGGGGGCCACACTGTCACTTCATTACCACCTCGTGCGCGCGCATTGTGCGCCGGAGTTTCTTTCATACGCGTCCTTGGTAGGTACATACTTATTTGTGATAGATAATATGCTTTCGTGTCTGGTCCATTTTGTTAAACAAATATAGGTATCTACTGATTTCTCGTTCGTGCCTTCGAATAGTATTGATTTTGTCAAGAACCTTTGATTTTGTATTGATTGCTATGCATTTTGAGAACCGCGATCCGGTAATTTTACATAGTAGAGAAGGGAAGACTACATACATACCTACTTAAGATATATCTAGTTAGTTTATTTTTTAAATACAATATTGCCTCAACAATATCTATAGAATGACATTATAATTTATTGCTATGCATATAATATTAATATAATAATTTCGGATGCATCAATGAATGAACCTGCCAGCCAGTCGAAGAGACTATAGGACAAACATATTTTCTGAATATTCTTCAAATCTAGACAACGTGATTTATTGATTGATCTAGTCTAGGTATTAGAATTATGTTACCTTCCCTTATATCTTATTTGTGTATGTATTATGTTTACACATCATATAATTATATGCATGCATATATTTCCCTATTCATTTGTATTTATGTTTTATTATCTGTTTAAATTATATAAAAAAATCATCTCTTTATTTGTTCTCTGCCACTCCACACTCTTTCATGATAACCCAAAGGTTGGCAGGAGGAGAACGCCTACGGTGGCGTTAAGCTGTACCTTTTGCAAAAAAAATAATTCAAGTGCAATAAACATATTTTGATGTGATTAATCAATCACAATCAACTCAATCGAATAGATTTTCGTACTAAAATATGATAAACATTTTTGTTTGATACAGAGCTTTAGGATTTAGATAAAGAAAATCATTTCTATACTCGTAAGTATCGGCTGCCGACATAATAATGTCTAATAATATCTACGCCCGGAAAACTACCCTATGAGTAACCCTTTTCGAAAAGTGAAAAGAAATCCAATATCGTTAATTAGAAGGGGTTGAAGAGGTAAATACATTATCAAAGTGAAATGCATGGTACAACCTCGCAAGAGCACGGATCAGTGCGGTGGTCCATCCCCAATCTGTCAAGGCAAATGACACGGGTGTAGTACGTATAGTTTGGAGACAATACAACCAACCCTATTGTGCGTGACTTTAGTGTAGGACAGATGTCGAGGTGTCGATTTATTTAAAAATTATAAAGAAATATTTCTTACTCTATGTATCTTTAAGTGTAAATTCGAGTGTAGGTTAGATATAGCCTAGATCAGTAGGAGCATACGTACATAGATACCTATATAATATTACTCGTACTTCTTTTGTCATTATTATTACTTAAATACTACGAATCTAAAATAAATATAAATACTATTTTAGGTAGTTACTCGTATAACAAAATCCAAAATAATGGGAACATATTATTTTCTTCTTTAAAATCTTAGTAAATAACTTTACTTCGGTGTTAATTTGTTTCCCTACAAAATAAAATATATACAAGAATAATTAATAATAACATTTATATAACTAACATTACATTACTAATTTCAATGTTTCAAGATTAGTTTTAGTGTATTAGTGTATTTGTATTACTGTTATGTGTTTTTTCTTCAATTAAACTTTTAAAGTAAACCATTGAAACTAACATAACTATTCATAGTAAAGACGACATGTAATTAATTAATTCTTGCACATCTCTAATTTGTACAGAGAAAACGCATCATAGCGAATCGAATCAGTGCAACATTGTGCTCAACAAAAATGTCGATTTTCTCCGGTCGGCTGCGCAGACGCGGCTGCGACGTGCACGCAGACTCCCACGCACGGCTAGGCTCACGATCCACACGTCTACGTTTGTTAGGACATTCTGGTTTTAGGCGTTCCGGGTAATTAAGTTTCGCTAAGATTTAAATTAGATAGGATTAACTAAATAGTGCAATTTTTATAGGCTAACTTTTGACCACACATTGGGTTGGTTTATGTGTATATCTGTACATAAATAAAAATTAAATACTGTTCGTTTGTAAGCGCATCACTTGATAGTCCGGTCGCCCGTAGAACATTCATATTACCAAAAAGGTTACCGCTTGGCTTAGTGAAATTGTTTTAAATTACGGCATTTTAAACACAAAAACCCAAGTCTTAAAGATCGCGAATGGGCGCAACCGTATTCGGTGACAAGTCGAAAATCGCCAAAAATGTCGGTAAATTACTTTTTGAGGTTACCGATTATTTTCACTATAGTTATATTCTCCAGCTTATTTCAATTACCACACGTCATCGTAAGACCATGGCAAGTGGGCATACACTGGTTTAAGACCACATGAAGTCAGCCGATTTTGACGTTAAATTACTTTTTGAGGTTACCGCTTCAAATTTATACAGCAGCTAATAGACCCTCTGTACAAACCACATACCCATTTTAAGACCCTTTCTGTGGGCGCTTTAGATTTTAAGACCCATTTTGTCGGCGAAGAAAAATTTAAAAAAATTGTATTAAAGTACGTAAATACATACATAATGTACATACCACACGCTGTATTCCGACAATCAGGGTAAGCAGAGTAATCGGCGTTGTGCTGCAAGTACACCTATAAGTCCTGTCGCCCGTAGAACATTCATATTACCAAAAAGGTTACCGCTTGGCTATGTGAAATGGTTATAAATTACGCCATTTTAAACACAAAAGCCCAAATCTGAAAGATCGCAAATGGGCGCAACCATATTCGGTGACAAGTCGAAAATTTCCAAAAATTTCAGTAATTTACTTTTCGAGGTTACCGCTTCTTTTCACTGTAGTTATGTTCTCCAGCTCATTTCAATTACCACACGTCATCGTAAGACTATGGCAAGTCGGCATACACTGATTTAAGACCACATGAAGTCAGCCGATTTTGACGATAATTTACTTTTTGAGGTTACCGCTTCAAATTTATACAGCAGCTAATAGACCCTCTGTACAAACCACAAACCCATTTTAAGACCCTTTCTGTGGGCGCTTTAGATTTTAAGACCCATTTTGCCGGCGAAGAAAAATTTCAAAAAATGGTATAAATGTACGTAAATACATACATAATGTACATACCACACGCTGCATTCCGACAATCAGGGTAAGCAGAGTAATCGGCGTTGTGCTGCAAGTACACCTAGTCCTGTCGCCCGTAGAACATTTTAGATTAGAGCTTGGTTTTTGTTTTGTTAAGAAGCGTCGTGATCGTGACTCGCCGCGGTCCGTTCGTTAGGAGAGCTCGTTCGAAATTACTAAAATTTGAGTTTTACATATTTGTATAAGTACGAGTAAACTTAGTTTCTTTGTAAAATATGAACTTATATGAATAAGCTAACCAATTTCTGACGACACATCGTCTGGCAAACGAATTCTTCTATATTTGGTTGGACAAACACTTTTTACACTTATTCAAACATTTTTCTGTAAAATTTATAATAGTTCCAGACATGTCTTTCCTCTCATTGTTAGAAAAAATTACACATTATTTAACCGTAGGTAAAACTTACAAAGGTCGGCGGCATCTAGTTTCACTAAATTTACATCACTGCGGGCGGAGTACGCGTGCGGTGCGCGGTGCGACTGACGGTGCGACGTCGCATCGCAAAAATCTGCGACGTAGTTTTAGGTAAAGTGCGATAATGCGACGTTGCATTGCAGTAATTTCCACATGAGCGCGGGTGGCGAGATGAATGACGAACGTTGTAGTGCTCCTATATTCTATTGCATGGTAATACAATATAGTATCAATACAAGGATTATAACAGAACGTTTATACCAGCTCCACTGCATCTCTCCCCGTGCATGTCGTAAAAAAGATAAGGGCAAGATGCCGTGCTCAAGGGCGACAGGGTAGGCACCTCTCACCCTGGCAAGGTCCTTCCATCATGCAGCAGGTGGGTTTTTGTGCTTACTTGCTGCTCGATCGTTATCTTGTTCGATTACTTTGCTAAACATTCGGTGTTGAGCTATAATTTATCGGTGTTCTTGCAGCACAACGCCCATTACTCTTCTTACCCGGATTGTCGGAATACAGCGTGTGGTATGTACATGTATATGTATATATTCTTTATTGAACACCAATTTATAAAAATTAGGTACAACAGGCGAGCTTAATGCCGCGAGACATTCTATTCTAACTAACCTTTGGGATGTGGGAGAAGTACATGCAGGCGAACAAGAATAGTTAGTGGCAATGTGTTAGACTGTAAAGAAATATGTATGATACACTACATAGGAATACTACATAAATATTTTAATAAGCATATATATGTATATAATAAACATACATATTATGTACATTAATCGGTGGTACCGTTGTGTAACACAATCAACTGAATGACAGTACATATTTATGTATGTACGTATTTTAATACCATTTTTTGAAAGTTTTCTTTGCCGACAAAATAGGACTTAAAATCTAAAGCACCCACAGAAAGGGTCTTAAAATGGGTATGTGGTTTGTAAAGAGGGTATATTAGCTGCTGTATAAATTTGAAGCGGTAACCTCAAAAAGTAAATTATCTTAAAAATCGGCTGACTTCATGTGGTCTTAAATCAGTGTATGCCCACTTGCCATGGTCTTACGATGACGTGTGGTAATTGAAATAAGCTGGAGAACATAACTACTGTGAGAAGAAGCGGTAACCTCGAAAAGTAAATTACTGACATTTTTGGAGATTTTTGACTTGTCACGAATATGGTTGCGCCCATTTGCGATCTTTCAGATTTGGGTTTTCGTGTTTAAAATGGCGTAATTTATAACAATTTCACATAGCCAAGGGGTAACCTTTTTGGTAATATGAATGTTCTACGGGCGAGAGGACTAGGTGTACTTGCAGCACAACGCCGATTACTCTGCTTACCCTGATTGTCGGAATGCAGCGTATGGTATGTACATTATGTATGTATTTACGTACTTTAATACCATTTTTTTTTATTTTTCTTCGCCGACAAAATGGGTCTTAAAATCTAAAGCGCCCACAGAAAGGGTCTTAAAATGGGTATGTGGTTTGTACAGAGGGTCTATTAGCTGCTGTATAAATTTGAAGCGGTAGCCTCAAAAAGTAAATTATCTTAAAAATCGGCTGACTTCATGTGGTCTTAAATCAGTGTATGCCCACTTGCCATGGTCTTACGATGACGTGTGGTAATTGAAATAAGCTGGAGAACATAACTACTGTGAGAAGAAGCGGTAACCTCGAAAAGTAAATTACTGACATTTTTGGAGATTTTTGACTTGTCACGAATATGGTTGCGCCCATTTGCGATCTTTCAGATTTGGGTTTTCGTGTTTAAAATGGCGTAATTTATAACAATTTCACATAGCCAAGCGGTAACCTTTTTGGTAATATGAATGTTCTACGGGCGAGAGGACTAGGTGTACTTGCAGCACAACGCCGATTACTCTGCTTACCCTGATTGTCGGAATGCAGCGTATGGTATGTACATTATGTATTGCCACGTTCGCCCGGCCGACTTCGGTGAAGCCGTTCCAGTCGCCGTGCAAATAGTTCGGTAGGTATTAATAGTAGGCAATAAAAGAGTAGGTACCTTACCGAAACATAGTTATTTTTATTTAGTACTACAATAGTTCAGTAGATTATATTTATCCGTGAAGCGGATTACAATATTGTACAGTCTACAATAGTTCAGTAGATTATATTTATCCGTGAAGCGGATTCAACATTGTACAGTACTACAATAGTTCAGTAGACTTAGTCTTGATCCGAGATTCTTACATCGCAGTTTAATAATTTACTTATCTTATAGGTAGTCGTAGCTCCGGAAGCGAGAAGCGAGTAGGGGGAGGGGGAAGAAAACTAGAAGTCCCGGAGAGAGCGTAGGTTAGCAGGGAGTGGTCGCTTGTAGGCCGTGAGAGTGGCTCGGCCGCCAGTCGCACTCGGAGTAGACATCGGTCAGGGGTCAGGTAGGCCAGACTCGGGCGAGAGCGATCAGGAGGGTAGCCGCATAGTCAGCATTGCGGGATCGGCTCGAATCGGCCCCACGCCTTCAGCGAGGCGGCGGGAGTGAGAGTTAGCGTGACTTGCTCGCCCAAGCCAAGCTCACACTTTCCGATCAAGCTTGCTCAGCCAAGCTCGCCAGCCCCGACCAAGCTCCCACTGCAATGTTGGTTATAAGACCAGCATTAGCAGGGTGATATTATATATTTAAACATGTAAAGCAAGGTGGTTTAAGCGTTAGAGCGCAATACACAAGCACCAATATTCACATCATAAGCAGTAAGCATAATTTAATTTAGCATCACATAGCGAAGTAAAACACAATAACTAAGACACAGTAGCAGTAGATAGCATCGGCAAATATAGTGCGGCGCGGCCCTCCTACATGCTCAGGGCCCGGCACGCACGCCTTTCACATCAAGCAATTTTCAAACACAACCAATACAGGGAATAGGTAAATTTATTCATTATAAACAAAAGAAAGAATAAAGTGAGTAAGGTGACCTTGAGAATATTGTCTTTTGGAAATAAATTTTATACCTGAAAGTATTACTTGTTTTTTTTCTTTACTTTCCAATCAGTAGAATTAAAATGTTAGTGAGAGTTCGGCTTTTCAGGTTCACCTATATGGCTTAGTGGCCCGGCTACTACCTCCGCTCTCATGAACATATACATTAAAAATTATTGGTAGCAATTCTCAATGTCTCAATAGAATGTGTTCTTTTCTTTTCAAAGTCACAATATGGCCGCGCCAAAAATACATGCAGTTCTCACTAATGGCGACGGCCCTGCCACAAGGTACAAATAACTAATTTCTACCATTCCTTAGTAGGTGGGGAACACAAGAACATTATGTACGGCAAGCACAGCCTAGTAGTGGAGTGCAAGCTGAAATTACAAGCAGTTAGATAGAAGAAAAATGTGCACATTGAGTCAGCAATTCGTAGAAAAATGTTAGCCGTAGACACAAACATTACTACAAAACAAGGAGGATCTGAATTACATTCTTATTAACCAAGCGCAACTTAGGGAGGCGCTACCTAGCAGGCGTACCTTGTGTGGGAGGTTTCTTATTTTTTTAGCAGTTCAGGTTCGCTGCAAACTCGGCGACCGCAGAAACGAAAGTGATTCGGTCGCCAATTCGTACTGCGAGATTGAGCTCCTAAGGCCGTCGACACAGTCGCGGGCACGAGTAGAACGGGTGCTCGTAGATCGACTAAGTTGACCGCCTATTCTAAGTATAGCGTTCTTAGTGATGAACTTTACATCAGTCAATAACGATTTCATTGAAAAAGAACTATTTTTATTACTATTTAGTTACAGGAAATTGTCAGTTATGTTGAATTGTCCCACAGTTTACATTAGAAAAGAATGTTTGTATCTCATGGAATAGCATCCTATACAAACGTGTCAATCAAAACAATCAAAAGTCCTTTCAATTAGGTTGATAACTCTAAAGACGACTCGAAGGTCGACTAGGTTGACACTCCGATCTCCGCAAAGCAAAAGAAATCCTGTGTGTGTCGTCGCCTAATGGTACGTTGACTACTATGATGGCTATGTGAGGCCCCGTTTGCTGTGATTGGCCGCCGAAGTAGGCAAAGACACGTTGTTTCAGCGGCCCGAACTTCCGCGCGATTTGCGCGGCAAACGAATCAAGCGTATTTTAGGTTCGACGAGTGTAGTTTATTAATAGAACATTTTACTAGTTAACTTAGCAAACACGGCGGGAAATTCGCATCGTGTCAGTATGTATTTACGTACTTTAATACCATTTTTTTTTATTTTTCTTCGCCGACAAAATGGGTCTTAAAATCTAAAGCGCCCACAGAAAGGGTCTTAAAATGGGTATGTGGTTTGTACAGAGGGTCTATTAGCTGCTGTATAAATTTGAAGCGGTAACCTCAAAAAGTAAATTATCATCATAATCGGCTGACTTCATGTGGTCTTAAATCAGTGTATGCCCACTTGCCATGGTCTTACGATGACGTGTGGTAATTGAAATAAGCTGGAGAACATAACTACTGTGAGGAGAAGCGGTAACCTCGAAAAGTAAATTACTGACATTTTTGGAGATTTTTGACTTGTCACGAATATGGTTGCGCCCATTTGCGATCTTTCAGATTTGGGTTTTCGTGTTTAAAATGGCGTAATTTATAACAATTTCACATAGCCAAGCGGTAACCTTTTTGGTAATATGAATGTTCTACGGGCGACATGACTAGGTGTACTTGCAGCACAACGCCGATTACTCTGCTTACCCTGATTGTCGGAATGCAGCGTGTGGTATGTACATTATGTATGTATTTACGTACTTTAATACCATTTTTTTTTATTTTTCTTCGCCGACAAAATGGGTCTTAAAATCTAAAGCGCCCACAGAAAGGGTCTTAAAATGGGTATGTGGTTTGTACAGAGGGTCTATTAGCTGCTGTATAAATTTGAAGCGGTAACCTCAAAAAGTAAATTATCGTCATAATCGGCTGACTTCATGTGGTCTTAAATCAGTGAATGCCCACTTGCCATGGTCTTACGATGACGTGTGGTAATTGAAATAAAGCTGGAGAACATAACTACAATGAAAAGAAGCGGTAACCTCGAAAAGTAAATTACTGAAATTTTTGGAAATTTTCGACTTGTCACCGAATATGGTTGCGCCCATTTGCGATCTTTCAGATTTGGGCTTTTGTGTTTAAAATGGCGTAATTTATAACAATTTCACATAGCCACGCGGTAACTTTTTGGTAATATGAATGTTCTACGGGCGACAGGACTTATAGGTGTACTTGCAGCACAACGCTGATTACTCTGCTTACCCTGATTGTCGGAATACAGCGTGTGGTATGTACATTATGTATGTATTTACGTACTTTAATACAATTTTTTTAAATTTTTCTTCGCCGACAAAATGGGTCTTAAAATCTGAAGCGCCCACAGAAAGGGTCTTAAATTGGGTATGTGGTTTGTACAGAGGGTCTATTAGCTGCTGTATAAATTTGAAGCGGTAACCTCAAAAAGTAATTTAACGTCAAAATCGGCTGACTTCATGTGGTCTTAAACCAGTGTATGCCCACTTGCCATGGTCTTACGATGACGTGTGGTAATTGAAATAAGCTGGAGAACATAACTATAGTGAAAAGAATCGGTAACCTCAAAAAGTAATTTACCGACATTTTTGGCGATTTTCGACTTGTCACCGAATACGGTTGCGCCCATTCGCGATCTTTAAGACTTGGGTTTTTGTGTTTAAAATGCCTTATTTTATAACAATTTCACTAAGCCAAGCGGTAACCTTTTCGGTAATATGAATGTTCTACGGGCGACAGGACTTATAGGTGTACTTGCAGCACAACGCCGATTACTCTGCTTACCCTGATTGTCGGAATACAGCGTGTGGTATGTACATTATGTATGTATTTACGTACTTTAATACAATTTTTTTAAATTTTTCTTCGCCGACAAAATGGGTCTTAAAATCTAAAGCGCCCACAGGAAGGGTCTTAAATTGGGTATGTGGTTTGTACAGAGGGTCTATTAGCTGCTGTATAAATTTGAAGCGGTAACCTCAAAAAGTAATTTAACGTCAAAATCGGCTGACTTCATGTGGTCTTAAATCAGTGTATGCCCACTTGCCATGGTCTTACGATGACGTGTGGTAATTGAAATAAGCTGGAGAACATAACTACAGTGAAAAGAATCGGTAACCTCAAAAAGTAATTTACCGACATTTTTGGCGATTTTCGACTTGTCACCGAATACGGTTGCGCCCATTCGCGATCTTTAAGACTTGGGTTTTTGTGTTTAAAATGCCGTAATTTATAACAATTTCACTAAGCCAAGCGGTAACCTTTTTGGTAATATGAATGTTCTACGGGCGACCGGACTATGAGAACGGCTGGACCGATTTGGCAAATTTTTTTTTATGTTCGTAATAGTCCGAATAAGGTTTTTAGGGAGTTTGAGCTGTGAGCGAGGCTGTGAGCAAGAAGTCACGCGAAGCGAAGCCGCGGACAAAAGCTAGTATTTTAATAATAAATTATCATGCTTGTTTGCTAACTAGAATGTCAGGTTCACTTACACAAGCAAAATGTCAATTAAAAACAAATTGAAGAAAATGTCTATCTGCAGGGCCTAATTAAGGATTCTTCTCGCCCTAGGCTTAGATTTTCGTAGCGCCCGTAAGGCAGGGAATTATATTACTTCGAATAAAAACGTTTGTAATAAACAAATAAGAGGTTTTGGTCGCCTCCGCCGCTGGCGACGCAGCGCAAAGGCGCCCCATCCCCTTCGCCTCCGCGCCGCCGTCAGGAATCCCGATTCAGGATTCTTGGCATCGTCGTGTACTCCTGAATTTTGAGTATATCCCGCACTGCACAGGCCCTACATTGCGCCCCTAAATCCTAGCGCCCTAGGCTAGAGCCTAATCAGCCTATTGGTAAATCAGGCCCTGTCTAACTGGTCTAGAGATAATGAAATTCTTAACCTGGTAAGAACTCTAACCTCGAATTCTTATTATTATACGAATAAGTTTGCCTGAAGTATGTTTAAATAGTAGGACAACTAGAACATCCGTCTACTTGAAATTTTGCGTGTTGGTAACTGACGATGTTATTTTTATAAACCTATCTTCGACCCAGGTGGTCAACGTCTACAACCCTATTGTTTGTACTTCTGAGTTGAATTGAACATGGTTACCCTACACGACACAATACCTTACTAGAAGAAGTCAATCATTTTCAAATGATGACATCGCCATTGGAGGGCGACAGCGCATTCTAATTTCGAACCTTTTTCATACACTTTATAATCCGCTTTTGTAGGTTGACGGACAAATTTAAATCTATTATACCTATCTGGTGGAATTATTGGTTGGGGTTTGGGTTGGTAAAAAAAAATGTTTGAATGTTTCGTTTAAAAGCGTTATTGTTAAGGTTTTCTTGGTTTAGTGAATTTCATGATGGGTTCACTATAGTGGTAGGTAAGGCCTAAAAGGACTAAAAAACGTAATTTATTACAATACAAAAATTTCCTCTAATTCGACCGTCGTCGTCGTCGCCCCAACGCCAACGGTACCCAGCGGCCAGCACACTGGCTGCGTTGCCCCTCTGAATTTCGGGACTATTCGCAGTACGAGATGAGTTTCGGCACGTGAGTCACCAGACTTATCGCCAAGCATATCGCCCACGCACCGAGGGTCTCGCTCGAGTCTCGACGGCGAACGCCACGAAAACTAGGTGTCGGCAACGCATTTAGGCCGCTTGTTGGCGGCGGAGGAGGCGGCGCGGCGGAGGAGGCGCGGCGCGGTGGCGGCGGCGGCGGGGCGGCTGTAGTCGCTGGCAGCCCCGGCCGAAAGATGTATCTATAGTTTTAGTTCTTGGAACACAAAATATATATGCATACGTACTTTATATAAGTACATAAGTCAAGAACATTTGGTTCTTGACATAAGTATTCGTTTAGTCTAATGAAAAAAAAATTCTGTTAATTGACTAATTTTCTAGATGATCATTCCTTGGTAGTTAATCGTTACCTCAACCATCTGAAGCAACGAAATCGAAATAGCTAACACAATCAATTATAAGCAAGCCGGAGAAACTACGAGTATTATAGACGCACCTTGTGTTACCAGTTACACTGTGTGAACAGTTACATCGCAGTAAATAATATATGCTTCACAGACGTTCTTGCAAACACTACACAGCGCATCGATGAAATGCAACGCCGCTCCGCCGCACCGCGCCGCCGCCATGCACCAGTGCTACAAAGAGATACACAAAGATTACGCTATAGTGGGGTAGGAACACGCATGCATAGCCAATATTTCTAGTAAACACCGGTCTATAACACGAGTGCTGCAGGTCTATTCTTGTAAATTCTGACAGCGGAATCAGCGCTGTTGTGGCGCTGAGAGCCACTTACCAAAGCGGCTCTCAGCGCCACATCAGCGCTGATTCCGCTGTCAGAATTTACAAGAATAGACCTGCTGATAAAGATACCGGCACTACTCGACTTTGACGAAGGTAAGTAGGTAATATTTGTAATTTCGTGCCAGTGATTTGGCACCTAGGTGTAATGGGCTGTCAACACGGGCGTAGCATTGTAGCAGGTGACGTAGTCAGCCATCGACCGCCCTCGGAGTCGGAATCAGGTGACCGGTCACAGTAAAAATAAAAAATTTACCGGCCAAGTTCGAGTCCACGGGGCCCACCTCGCGCACCGAGCGAGGGTTCCGTATCGCTATTTCATGGTCAGCGCCGACCACGCCATCTATGTATTAGTTAAAATGCTTCATACTCTTTTCGGTAGATGGCGCGCATGCACTTTTTAGTTTCTTGTATGGGGACCCAAGTGATTTTTTTACTTTTTCTTATTTTTATCATTTGTTGTTATATTTGTTTGCTCCTCTTGAAGGAAATACAGGAGTGTGCAACCTTTGAGTGATGATGATGATGAATGAGGAATAAACTACAGAGAAAGAGGTATAGGTAGTGGAAGCGAAAGGGAGGAGGAATACAATGTCTTATTTTTATGAATATACCTACATGTAACATACATACCTATTATTACAATACATAAAATACAAAAAGCATAAACATAATACATTCTCTGGTATTGCTAATATTTGTAATAATACGCGATACCTACATCATGAGTAAGTTTAATTTCGTGACTTGCATGTTGGTACGCTTGTATGCATTCATTTACGTTACGATAGCCAATGTTGTTAAACTGGTAAAGTATTGGCCTGAAATGGTACTCGTAGAAATGTCAATAAAACAGAATTCCTAAAGTTCATGCAATTATAATTTTAATGCCATCGCTTTATCGTTAGTATTTATCCATAGAAATAAAGCAATGGAGGCGGCCTTCGTACTGAAACATTGACAGAACGATGTCTACATATAGTTATTTTTAGGGTTTCATACCTCAAAAGGAGAAAACGGAACTATTGTAGAATCAATCTGCTGTCCATCCGCCCGTCTGTCTGTCCGTCCGTTGAGACGCTTTTTCTCAGGAACGCACAGTGCAGTGAGCCTTTACCAAAAATCGAAAAATGAGCTATAAATTCCATGGACTTTCATCCTGCCGTTGTAAAGTAGATAAGGCATTACTTCTAGGAATTATAGTTATACTCCGTGAACTGCGCTCATTGGCTCATGATCACCCCTCCAACTGGAACAATGTCGCGGCGAGTAGTTAATCCCTCTTATCAGTTGTATGTTGTCCGTTGCATCGAATGTCCTAACAAAAGTATTAGCAAGTGTTTTGAAGTGATTGAAAATGGATTCTGTAGCCCAAGGTACGTAGTTTAATACGTTATATAAATGTTGTCTTTTTGTTTAAGATTTATTTTTCTATTAGGTCTTAAACATACCCTTGAAAATTATCTATAATTAATGCAATTTCAAACTTTGACGAAGCTTTAAAAAAAAAGTGCGCAAAGTGTCTCGAGGTTTTTACTTTTTCTTGTAGCTATATTAATGTACTTTCAGATTTAGTAAAGTTTGTCTGCCAATATCTGCCAATAGGTAATATATAGATTTTTTTTTCAGAGAGGGGATCGTCATACAAAAATTGGAGCTTGCGGCATAAACAGCAGCAAAAATGACCGCAAACAAGTTGTATTCAACGAAAAATGTTCTCGTTTGAGTATATTTGAACAATGAAAAAGTATAAAAAATGTGAGTAGGTTATATCCTCGCAGAGGAAGGTATTTACACACAAATATGTGAGAATAGACGGCGATGTTAAGACGATACCCCTAGCTACGGCAAATTCAAAATTTGCGGGGGCGAACGTTTTCTGTATACGTATAACTAGTTCGTATAGTTGAACTCTCCCGGAGCGATGCCAGTCGCGATTCACTCGCGCTCAGTCTTCGCATAACCAAGGGCGCGGGATTCCTACCATAGCATGCCGAAACAACTATCGAACTTTACGAAAATCACTTAGGTACCTATGCGTATTGAGTTCAAAGTAAGTTTTTAGGGTTCTGTATACGTACGGGATCCAAAAAGCCTACGCCGTCAGTCTGTCTGCCCGTCTGTCCGTCCGAGGGCTGTATCTATTGAACCGTAATAGGTAAGTATGTATATGTTATTGTATAGGATTTTATTGTCTAGGTATATTACAGTTGAAGTTTTCACAGAATTGTGTTATTACGAGCTTTTGCCCGCGGCTTCGCTCGCGTGAAATTCGTATTTCAAAGGAAGAAAGTAAGTAACTAAGGGCGAGCTGGGTTCAGGTAAACGATAAACCGTCTCGAAGAAAGTGAGTAACTAAAGGCGAGGCCGAAGCCGGAGTTGCGTTCAGGAAGACGATAAACCTTCTCGACGACAGTAAGTAACAATGGGCGAGGCCGAAGGCCGAGCTGCGTTCAGGATGAGGATAAACCATCTGAAAGTAAGTAAGAAAGGGCGAGGCCGAAAGCCGAGCTGCGTTCAGGAAGAGGATAACCTTTTCGAAGAAAGTGAGTAACAGGTGGCGAGGCCGAAGGCCGAGCTGCGTTCAGGAAGACGATAAACCTTCTCCAAGACAGTAAGTAACTATGGGCGAGGCCAAAGGCCGAGCTGCATTCAGGAAGAGGATAACCTTTTCGAAGAAAGTAAGTAACAGAGGGCGAGTCCAAAGGCCGATCTGCGTTCAGAAAGACCATAAATCTTCTCGAAGAAAGTAACTTCTTTGTTACTTTCTTGCTTCGAAAAGGTTTATCCTCTTCCTGAACGCATCTCGGCCTTCGGCCTCGCCCATAGTTACTTACTGTCTTCGAGAAGCTTTATCGTCTTCTTGAACGCAGCTCGGCCTTCGGCCTCGCCCTTTGTTACTTGCTTTCTTCGAGAAGGTTTATGGTCCTCCTGAACGCAGCTCGGCCTTCGGCCTCGCCCTTTGTTATTTACATTCTTCGAGAAGGTTTATAGTCTTCCCGAACGCAGCTCGGCCTTCGGCCTCGCCCTCAGTTACTTACTTTCTTTGAGTAGGTTTATCGTCTTCCTGAACGCAACTCATTCACAAACTTTCGTGTTTATAATATTAGTAGGACGTATTTTGGGTAGGTTTGGAGTGAGGCCTGATTTTAGAAATTATTCCCAATTATTGGATGCATGCAAGCAAATCCGAAAGCAACAGCTAACAATATATAATTTTTTGAAATGTGCTAATTAAGCCCTTTCATTTAAACCCAACACGGCATCATTAAAAAAATTGTTTTTAGGTCATCTCATCACTTTATGTCCTCTAGAGGGCGCCATATCCAATTTTATGGGACGCCACGTAGCCTATAATCAGCGGACGGTCAAGACGCATCCAACGATACTATTCGATATATATTCGATTTGTCAAATTATGATAAGTAGTTTCGAAGTTATGAGGGAACAGATGAACATACATATATACATACATACATATATACATACATACACACATACCGGTCAAACACAAGACCTTCCTTTTCGCTTCGCCGTAGTCGGGAAAAACTAAGGGTCTGTGAACTAATATTGCGCGCATTCTACACTACGTACAATATAATAAACATACGATCAATTAACTTAAATCAAATTGAAACTTCACTTAAGTAAATATCCGCTAACATCGACTCGCAACAACCTTTTACATAGGTTTGCATCTTTTTTTTTTTTTTTTTTTTTTTTTTTTTATTGTTAGCTCGACATATGGCGCCGAGGCACCCATAAGGTGTCTAACGGCGCCCATGGACATTCGGTCGTATTCGGGGGTTGCGAATGCCATGCCGGCCTGACAGGTGCCCATTCACGCCCCTCTTGAAGGACCCGAGACTGTACTTGGGGGGAAATATATGAGCAGGGAGAGCGTTCCAGAGTTTACCGGTTCTGTACAGGAAAGATCTGCAGAATCGATTGGTACGCATGCGCGGTAAGTCCAGCGTATATGGATGCAATCCCTGCCCAGTGCGCGTGGTGCGGAGGTGGAAAGGGGACGGCGGGATCGCGGTAAACAGCTCCTCCGAGCACTCCCCATGGAATAAGCGATAGAACACACTTAGGGAGCCGACATCCCTACGGTGTTGCAGTGGTTCCAGATCACGGGACACTTCGGGGTCACCCACTAGTCGCACGGCTCGACGCTGGATCGAGTCATGGCGTCCGACGAGCAACCGTCCACTAGGACCTGAATGCTACGCCCATGTAGGAAGTCGGCGACCCAGTCACACAGGCCAGAAGGAAGTCCGTAAGCCGGCAATTTGCCCAAGAGCGACTTGTGCCAAACCCGGTCAAATGCCTTGGCAATATCAAGGCCAATTGCCAAGGATTCGCCATGACCTTCAAGCGATTCCCCCCAAAGGTGAGTGACGAACGCTAGGAGATCACCAGCAGATCGTTTTGGCCGGAAGCCGTATTGCCGATCGCTGATGAGGTCATTTGTCTCTAGGTACTTCATGAGCTGCGCATTGATGATGCGCTCCATCACCTTACAGAGAAGGGAGGTAATCGCTATAGGTCGGTAGTTTGACGGGTTTGAGCGGTCACCCTTTTTGGGGACCGCTTGCACAAACGCAGATTTCCAGGCCGCCGGCACACGACCATTAGAGTAGGAGAGACGGAATAGGCGCGTCAGCACTGGAGCCAACTCGGGAGCACACCTTTTTAACACCAATGCAGGAATCCTGTCCGGCCCACTCGCTTTCCTGACGTCTAGGGAGAGAAGCTCCGCCCGTACAGTTCGTTGTCGGAACTGCACTTCCGGCATGGAGTTCTCACACCTAGGTATGGATGGGGGAGTGGCACCACCATCGTCCAGGTTAGAGTTCCCCGCAAAGAGAGATACCAGTAAGTCGGCTTTCTGCTTTGCGGAGTGAGCAAGTGAGCCTCCAGGACACTGCAGAGGTGGAAGAGAGGAGCGGCAGAAATTCGACTCGACAGATTTGGCGAGAGACCAGAACTCACGGCTCCCAGTTGGATGCTCGTTCAGTCTATCGCCGATTCTGCCGATGTGGTCAAATTTGGCCCTGGCAATAACCCTTTTGCAGGATCTGGAGAGGTGGTTGTATTTCTTCTTCAGTTCGGGTACATTTGGGTCACGTCCGGCACGAGCACGCGACCATACACGATAAGCTGCGCATTTAGCTGCGACAGCAACAGCACAGTCGCGGCTGTACCACGGTTGGCATTTACCACCGAGGTGGACAGAGGCGCTGGGAATAAACATTTCCATTGCCCCGAGGACCACTTCGGCAACGGTATTAGCGCAATCCGACGGATCGTCCGAACTGAAGCAGATCTCTCTCCAAGGGTAGGATGCGAAGTGCTCTCGCATCCCATCCCAATCTGCCGACGCGTAGTGCCAAATTCGACGCGTTCCTCCAGTACGGGACTGAGGAGGCGAAGATGGCACCGTGGACCCCACTAAACAATGATCAGAAGAACCCAGCGGGGCTCTCACTGCGACCTTATATCCAGTGGGGTTCGTCGTCAGCAGAAGATCCAGCAACGAGGGTTCATGACCGTCTATATCTGGTAGTCTGGTGGGTTGGTCCACCAGTTGAGACAGATCATGCGTCAGGGCGAAGTCGTAGGCGGCTCTCCCCGCAAAGTCAGTTCTCCTGGAGCCTAGCCATGCCTCGTGATGGGCATTGAAATCTCCAAGAAGAACCAAGTCCGCGGTGGGGAACCGCTCTTGGACTTTGTCTGCCGCTCCACTCAGGTACTCAAATAACCGAGCTGTCCCAGCATCTCCGGAGTGCGACCTGTACATCTAGATATAAAATCTAAAATTAATCAAATAGATATACGATAGATATAATAGATAACTTAACCTAACCTAACCTAACCTAACCTAACCTAACCTAACCAAGTAAACCTACATAATATTATGAAATCGAATTAAATAAGAAACTCTGCTCGAGACAATGCATACACACACCGCGCTCCGCAGACCGCACGCAAGCACGTCCGTACAGGTCGATTTTTGCTTTATATAGTACGTGCGAGCGCGATCGCGGCAGCCTGGTGCGCTATTTATAGAACCACTCGTTCTTCCGCAGCGCCACCGCGCCACCTCCGCCAGCCGCCCGCCGCTCGCCGCCGCCTACCATACCTTTATTTTGTGCGCGGAACAATTCGGTTTGTATAAGAGCCACATCTTAGCGTAACCGGAACTTTTATGTAGCCTATCCTGTGTCCCGTATAGTTAAATGTGCTTGTACAAAGTTTCATCGAATTCGGATGATCGGTTTAAGAGTTATGGCGGAACATACATACATACATACAGAAAAGATTTCTAAAAATCGCCAATTTAGCTTTAGTATCATACATAGCCGTTTCGACCGACGTTTTATTCAGTGCGGTGGTACCGACCCGGGCGGGATAAACCCTACTACCTAGTAAGGTAAAAAGGGAAGGGACCTACAGTTTTACTTGCATTATACCTAATACTTATTCTTTAAAATGCACATTTCTATACGAATAGATGAGTTTTAAAATTTCGACATATACACGGACGCGGGCACACGGAGGTACAGAATTCAATTCCTAAGTCACCGATTCACCAAATATGACGTTACGCGGGTCAAGTGTCGCCGGTACGGTATTCATGTTTTCGCAACCACATGCTGTGACATTTGGCGGCGATGAACGCGGGGACGGCGGCGGTACGTCCGAGGATGGCGGCGATGGCGACGAACGCGAAGACGGCGGCGGTTCCTCCGAGGACGGCGGCGATGGCGACGAACGCGGCGACGGCGGTGGTTTCTCCGAGGGCGGTGGCGATGGCGACGAACGTGGCGACGGCGGTGGTTCCTCCGAGGGCGGCGGCGATGGCGACGAACGCGAAGACGGCGGCGGTTCCTCCGAGGACGGCGGTGATGGTGACGAACGCGGGGACGGCGGTGGTTCCTCCGAGGGCGGCGGCGATGACGTATAAGTCGGTGAAGGCGTTGGCGATGCCTTGAGTGTGGCCAATGCGGATGACGGCATTGTCAACGATGTGGATGCCGGCGGAGGCTGCGTTACGGCAGGTGTTTTCACAGATGATGATGTGGGGGCCGCCTCCATTGCCTTCGATGACAGTGACGAGCTTCGCTTCAGCTTAAAATATCGGGATCTATATATATTTATAATTGATGGTGACGTTGGAGGACTCGGACTCGCACTCCGACGTTTATTCATTTTTCTTCACTAGCTAATGGTTCTCACAAAGACTAAAAAGATATGCAAGAGGAAGAAACGAAATTGACTTATTTACATGAGAAGACTATACTATAGATTCTTCAGGCTGTTCTCCGTCAGATCTCGTTATTCGTTACGTTGATTGTTGTCAGGCGTTCGTCTTGTCGTTATAATATCTTCAACACACCATCCCTGTATACTGCCTCTCGGAGCCAACTGTCTATTAGACACGGTCGGTCGTTTCTTTACCATTTGTTAAGCGTACAAAGGAATAGTCAGGGTTAGATTCTAGAAGTTCTACTTCTTCTACCAGTGGTTGATATTTGCTTAAACAATCGTTCCGCTTCATGAAAACCGTTCCAGGAGATAGAAGCCAAGTTTGAACTGATTGTCCGTTAGGTGACCGTCTAGTGTGATGAAACATTCTTTCGTATGGGGTCGCATTAGTGGCCGTGCAGAGTAGAGACCGAATTGAATGTAGGGCTGCAGGTAGGACATCTTTCCATTTAGCAATTTCAACACCTTTTGTTTTAACAGCTAATTGTATGGTCCCCACACTGTTCCATTGAGCCTCTCGACCTGCCCATCCATTCCCTGGCGGATTGTACGGGGTTGTCCTACTCGTGGCTACATTTCTTATGTGAAGAAAAGTCTTGCTTGAGTTCAGATGACATGAAGTTACTTCCCCGATCAGAATGAATGAATGCAGGCAGTCCAAACATATAAAAGAGACTATTCAGGCATTTTATGATAGTTTGAGTAGTGAGGTCTGGACACGGGAAGGCGAAAGGGAAGCGCTAATATTTGTCGATGACAGTGAAGAGGTACCGATTTTTATTTGACGGTAATGGACCCTTGAAATCGAGACTGAGCCTCTCGAAAGGACTCGTAGCTTTGATCAATGTGCTTCCATACTTGTAAAATCTTGGCTTTATTTCAGCACATATTTGGCAAGACATTGTCATTTTTCTGATTTCGTCGACAGAGTACGGCAAGTTTTTCCCGCGTATCCAATGCGTCATGCGAGTGATTCCGGGGTGACAGAGGTTTTGGTGTAATTGGAATAATGTATTAGTATTATTGACACAGACTCGTGATAAGGCATCGGCTACAATATTTTCCTTGCCCGGTCTGTACACTAACTATGTCGTATATAGAACATGAGAGCTACGGGCACCGCGGTTGAACGGCTCGTCTATTACCAGATTTTCTTCTTGACTTTGACTTTTATTTTCATCATGCCTGAAGTCGAAGAATAAAATTAAAAAAGTCTTCTCAAATGCAAGATTAATAAAATGAAGATAAAGTAACTCAAATATTTGAATTTTTTTTACCAATTCACATATCATTTCATAGGAAAAGTTGTTTTATTTCAGATATAGAAACTACCCTTTGAGGGCTAACAGTAAAAAAAACTTGTATAATTTTTTTATGAAAAACTTTTTTCGTTGACAAATTATATTTATTCTCGACATTGAATCACCCCTTATAATTAAAAAAAAAACTTCTTTAAACTATACTCTCAATGTTCTCAAATCGATCATATCCCTTTCTTGCCATATCATGTGAATCCCGTCAACGAACTTTATGAATTCAAAAATTATTTCTTATCGGCTTCTTTTCACAATATTCATATGGTTAGCGCGTTGTTTCAATTGGTTATTCCTTTTGCTGGAGCTGTAATTGATTCCTTTTCCTTTATTTCCCATTTTCATGTACGTCAAACAACCAAAGAGAACGTCAAACAGAGCGACGCGGACACACGTCCGTACGGCGCGACTGTCCGCGCTACACTGGCTGGCCGCGCGTACAACCATCTATTTTATACAATTATTTCAATGTATAGTTCAAGCAAAATTTAAAATTCGAAATTTTACAACAATAGCGACATGCTAAATAATGTAACGAATATTTTGGTTATTTTCCTAAATCAAAATAGTGCTTGTGTAAGTAGTAAAGCGAAAAAAACGTCAAAATTAGGTGTTACTTTACGAATTTTTTTCGGATACTTATTCACACTAATTCGAAAAATTTAAACAATCAAGTCCTAGATTTAGTTCTCAATTTAATGCTGTGATTTTTTAAAGTTGTGTATTATAAAATTCTTATAACAAAACTTTAAAACGAAATATTGAACGAAAGCATAGATATATGTACAGATTTACAGTACGTATGTATAGCAACTAAGGGTATTGCCTTAATGATTATTTGAAAAAAATGGCTCCAGTCTCGCAATGTAGATCTAGATATACCTACCGAATTTAGATTTAAGGGAAGACGATTATTCAGATTCTAATTAGTTTTAATGTTGTAATTTAATATTAATTATAAGTTTAATTATATATATATATGATCTATATTCTATATATATAGCTATTATATATAAAAAATAATGTTATATATTGAAATATGAATAAAATAAAAATTTTATTTAAATACAGCCGGAGTTTCGATTTTTGTCCCATTCTTCCATACATTCACTGCACTGTGGAACGGGTAGATATATACAGTCCCTTGGACACGGAAAACAAGAACTATTTAACCGCCGTTTCAACCGACCTTTCATACAGTGCGGTGGTACCAACCCGGGCGGGTTAAACCCTACCACCTATGAAGGTAAGATGGGTTAAGACCTACAGTTTTAGGTGAAATCCGAACCACGGCCAGCCTTCAACGTTCGAGCGGTCACCCAATGATTATGCTCATGAATTATTGCATTTATCAAACTCGGAAAGAGTAAGAGTGGTGCACGCTAATAGGTATTGCAAGAACATTATGTTCTTGAGGTATTGAATGAAACCCCAC
Source organism: Nematopogon swammerdamellus (assembly GCA_946902875.1). Taxonomy (NCBI): domain Eukaryota; kingdom Metazoa; phylum Arthropoda; class Insecta; order Lepidoptera; family Adelidae; genus Nematopogon; species Nematopogon swammerdamellus. The sequence goes on along the minus strand of OX336358.1, from coordinate 8,188,286 downwards.
CTTTCGCTAACTAAGCATTAGCCGCCTTAGCCGCCTGACTGACAATACCGCATCGTTTTGCCGGCTCCATTCGTCCCACCTCTATGGATCTGATCAAACGAACGCCGATCTCGTTATAGACATTACTCACGACAAAGTTGCGTATTCCTTTCTTCACACGTGTCGAGTGGAAACCGGCAAAGTGAATAAAAATGAATTATGCAAAAAGTGCATCCGTGCTAACAGAAACAATTATAGCGCAGTAAATAATAAACTATTATCTAACGAGGCAGCGTCGTGTGAGTTCGCGGATTATATACCTAGTAGGAAAAACAAGTGAACTACACATTCAATCGATGTAATCATGGACATACATACGTGTAAGGGTTATATACAGGGTATATTTTTATTAGAAAAATGCAAAGCGAAAATCATTGGAAAAAATACATCCCGGCCAGGATTCGAACCTGGGTCTTTGGCTTGAGCCGCCAACGCGATAACCAACTACGCGTAGTTGGTTATCGCGTTGGCGGCTCAAGCCAAAGACCCAGGTTCGAATCCTGGCCGGGATGTATTTTTTCCAATGATTTTCGCTTTGCATTTTTCTAATAAAAATATATATAAAGCGAGTACGTGCCTAGTACTAACATATAAAGATAGAATACTATATACAGGATGTTTGATGACCATAGGTCATAAAGTAAACCTGGTACTCCTGAGCCTATTTGGAGCAAAAAAGTTAGATGACATTTTGTTCTACGGTGAACTTTTTTTTTCTTTTTCCATACTAAACTAAAGTGTCTTTATTTAGTTTAGTATGGAAAAAGAAAAAAAAAGTTCACCGTAGAACAAAATGTCGTCCAACTTTTTTGCTCCAAATAGGCTCAGGAGTACCTGGTTTGCTTTATGACCTATGGTCATCAAACATCCTGTATAACTTATTGCTATTATTTTATTTGCATAGCTAGGCAATCCGCCGACGCACCAAAGGAGTCGATACCGGGTGGAAAAGCTCAAATGGCAGCGGGCTGGGCACGTCAGCCGAAGAGATGAAGACCGCCCGCGTAACCTTGTCCTACACTGGCAGCTGTGGACAAGAAAACAGGTGGGAAGACGACATCAAGCACGTCGGCGGAAAGCAGTGGTTCCGTCCGTACCACTGAAGGTCCAGAGGACTGGAGCAAAATATGAGAGGCACAGTCCAGCAATGGACGCATACACGCTGACAAAAACTCTGTGCACGTACATACAAATTTGACATTGTCACCAAACAAGCCTGTTCTACGCTAAGCAGAAAGAAGTGATAAATATAATAATTTTATGGATTAAAAGTAAAAGCTTAAAAGTTCTTAAACAAGAACCACTGAAACCGAACATATAAAATGCAATATTAGACCAAAAATCCACAAATTGAATGGAGTTTGATTTTTTTATTTAAATAAATTGATTTAATTTAGGAGCATGGGTTTAAAACAACAATACACATCGTTAAAGCGATAGTAAAGTGCACAAAAACTTAATTACAACATAATGTAGATATATCTCTTTCACACTTGTTTATTCACGTATCTTGGTCTGCTGTCTTCTGGCTGCGGTAAATGTAGTGCATGCCGATCAAATGTTTGGGACTATAGTAAAATCTATACAATGCCGTTTCTGGGTGACCTATTTTGACGGATAAACATGTCAGGCTATATCGAATAGAAATTATTAATTACGTGGAATAAAAACAAAAAGGACGAGATGCCGTGCTAAAGGGCGACAGGCTAGCCACCTCTCACTCACCTTGGCGCGGTCCTTCCACCGAGTCGTGCAGCAGGTGGGTCTTTGTGCCTTACTTGTTGCTTGATAGTTATCTTGTCCGAATACTTTGTTAGACGTGCGTGGTCGATGTTGAGTTGCAATTTTCCAGAGTTCTTGCAGCACAACACCGATTACTCTGTTTAGTAAGCAGAGTAATCGGTGTTGGTAAATCCCTGATTGTCGGGATACAGCGTGTGTGGTATATATGTATATGTATGTAAAAAAAAATTGTATAGCTTTTTCAGATTTCCTTTCTTCTAGATTTTCAAATGAAGACTTCATTTTTAGGGTTCCATATCCGTACGGAAGCCTATTACTACACCGTCCGTCTGTCTGTCTGTCTGTCTATCCGTCCTACTGCTGTAACCGTAATAAAGAAATAGTAATACAAGAATCAAACATGGTGTACTTAATTATAGTGCCAACTCTAAAGTGAAACAACAAAATATTAAAAACCGGCCAATAACGTGATGGTGCGGAGCCTCCGTCTGGGTGCGCGATTGCTTGTCAGAAGTAATTAGCGCGAAAAAACGATCAACACAAAACATATTTGAATCAAAATTATTCTAATAGTCGAAACACGCGCTCGCTAAATCGTGTTAGCCGCGCGCACGAGTGTCGGATGTCAATCTGACAGCTGTCAGTTGATTGAGCCAATTGTGCGAAGATGTCGGTATTCACTCATCATCGGCTATCATTATTACTCATCATGTTTGTGATGAGTATATAGAGTGTTATATATTTCAATACTACTGTTGTGCGCTCAGTAGATACCTACGGAATATAGGTAGAACCAAAGACATTCAAACTACCTACTAGACCGGACAAAGCGAACAAAATCGTAAAATCGCACACACTAGTGCGACACGCCTGCCAGACGTTCGATGCACAACCAGTACCCTTATCACGAGATTTAACCTACACCGCGTACTACGCTACGCGTCTCCGTATAATTTTGTATGGAGAAACGAAGTTCGCAAATCTATCACTAGATGCGCTGCTCCGTTTCTCCATACAAAATGATGCGGAGAACACGGCGTAGCGTAGCGTAGCGTAGAAGGTTTAATCTTGTGATTAGGGTACTGTACCCTTATCAGTATCACGAGATTTAACCTACACCGCGTACTACGCTATGCGTCTCCGTATCATTTTGTATGGAGAAACGAAGTTCGCAAATCTATCACCAAGAGGCGCTGTTCCGTTTCTCCATACAAAATGATGCGGAGAACACGGCGTAGCTTAGTACGCGGTGTAGGTTAAATCTCGTGATAGGGGTACTGTTCCCAAGCCCGCTCTATAACCTATATCTTCTCTATCTATATCTCTATCTCTACTTCTTATAAAAGTGAACGTGTCTGTATGTATGTTTTTTGTTAAACTCCGGAACCACTGTACTAATTTTGATGCGGTTTACACTAATGGAAAGAGTAGTCATTGAGGTTCACCATAGGCTATATAATATACCATCACGTTAAATAGTCTTAGGGCTGAGCAGTATCAAAAAAGGATCGTATGGCCGGAAGAGAGAGTAAGAATATAAGAGATCTTTTATTATCTATCATATTTGCGTTTAAATCTAAAGCTAGTAATATTTAAATATCTATGGGTAGAACTGTTCAAATTAGTCACACTACCACGGATTCGAATTTCAGTAAGTGTTCAGTAGGTCATTTATTCACAGAAACGGTAGTTTCCATTCTATTTTCTTATTCGCTTGATATAAGTAGGTAGTACCCGTTAACGAAAACACCTCGAGGAAAAGAAAGAATGCTGCGAACGAGTTTGCCGAAAGAAATTACATTCTGCATTACGTTTGTCTTCTGCACTTGAGAAAAGTTGAATACATCACACACAAATTTTTAATGATTGTCTGTTCCGGAATGTTTCAATAAATACAATTCGTCAATAAAGCGGATCGAAATCGGCCAGAGGCGGCATGCCGTAAGAATTAATAAAAACAATAAAGTGTTTATTGCCCACACCGCGCCTGTGCCGGCCCTCGCTCGCCCCTCGCTCGCCCGCGTCTCCAGTTCACCCCCCGTGGCTCTCGATAGCTTCGTAATTGGCCCCCCATCGGCTAAAGACCTCACGCGCTAAGTATGCCCTGAGAGGAGTTGGTCAACTGTTAGAGGCGGTTTAAAGTTTAAGGAAAAAACATGACATCTTCAGTTGCTAATAAGACTAGAGCGATGTTATTTAGATGCCATATCAACTTGAAATACGATATTAGAGAAAACTGCATATAAATCGAGCAGTTTTTGACGCGCTTACTCGTTACAGACAGACGTTGTTTTTTATAATAGAAGAAGAAGAATATATCCAAATAAGTAAACCTAACATTTAAAAATCTAAATTGATTGATATATAACAAACACTTATTTTAATAGCTGCAAGCAGGCGTTGTGTCATTTACATAATAAATGTATTATATGGAGGAATAAATTTTACCCCTGCCCTCACTCGCACGAAATATTGATATCGACATCACGGATGTTGTAGGTGATGTAGCCAATCGTGTCAGTTTCCATAAAACAATTACATATATATCTTTTGCCACGTCTATTCAACGCATAGCTCTATGCCGACAGCTTTTAAAGAAGGAATCGCAGGCCGAGTGGGCACTCGGCGCGCTCGTTAACTCGAGGTCCGACGTTCGTAACCCGCGGGGGTGAGTTTTTGTGGAAATTCAGGGAAAATGGTGAAACGTTCGCCGTTGTGGGAATTTCAAAGCATTAACATTTCCTAATTGCGTAGGTATTGTTTCTGCTGTGAGATGAAATTGCGAGCGGTTTTGAAAACTTGTTTTAAAAATTGTATAATTGATTAGTTGATAATAATTAATGTCAAGTAACCTTAATTATGTATGGAAAAGTTGTAATAAGTAAGTTTTAATGAATAATTAAAATTAGTGAAATGTCGAAGCATGTTTTTATTTCCATAAATTAAGTACTTCATAAAGCATCTCATGTCGATCAAGTTTGTTATTGTGGGAATTTTATTACGATATTCTATTATGTCGAGGATTATGTCCGATTTTCAACGGTATTAGCGGTACTTGCTCAGCCCGTATTTAATACAGCATGGCATGATGGTACGTAATTTATAACCTCGTTTATATAACCACATTAATATATCTATGATTTCATTGATAAATAAAATAGCATAATTGGTGATCCCAAGCTCACGAAGGGACTAGAATTTTGGCACCACAGGCGAACAATCGGTTCCCTTAGCCTGTTTTATAGGTACAACCTCAGAGTAATAATACTACTACAGAGTGCTATAACGCGGGTGTGAACAGTAGGCACGGGTCAGAACGTCGTTGAGATGCATTCTCAAGTGCGAACAGTCACGACCGAGTTCGAGCGGTGATCGTTAGTCGCAGTTTACGGAGTGTTATTGTACAATTATCATCTGTTAAAATGGTCAAATGTGCAGTGGAATGTTGCAAAAACGACTCTCGGAAACATACGAAACTGAAATCTAGTATTACATTTCACCGGTAAGCAAATTTCTAATACTTTTAGAGCGATTTAAAATTATTCGTTGCGGGGGTGAAGGAAGAACAAGAGGCGCGGTTGCGATTCCCCGTCCCGCTACCCCGCTGCCGCCTCGCACATGGCGACAGTCAATAGGGATGTGCCTGGTCAAAGTGCAAGTCGATATTTTTGCATACCTTACTTTCATGAGTTTACTTGGAGGCATACATTTGAACTTACATTTTTTTAGGAACTACGTTTCAAAATAAACTAGAGAAAATACATTCGTAATAATGATATGTCATGGATCTACTGCAGCGAAACATTGATTTTTTTTTAAATTTATTTTGACAAATTAGACAAGATAAGTACCTTAATTAATTATGTACTATTCTAAACTCTATTTACTTCAGGTGCACATTCTGCCAAGTCTTGATCGTCGCTCGTTCTCCGAATGTAAACGATTCTCCAATTACTTCCAGCACTTTTTGAGTCAATAATATATTATATATTATTTTAATGGTAAAGAATTGTCTCGTAATAAAACGTAAAAATCAATGGTTCGCTGCAGTAGATACATGGCTTCAGTATGCACGTACTCGTGTTAAAACAAAATAATAAAATGTTGTTCCAGTTCTTCACTTTTATACTAAATTATTTATCTCTAAACCACAAAAAATAAAGGTACTATAGTACCGGCTATGTATACATATTATGCGATATACCTATTATGTATAAAGATACAGTGCATGATGTATAAAATCATTTCTACTGTGAGATCTTAATAAACTAATATCAAAGTAAATTAGAATTAAAGGTGACTCGTTAAAATATATATTTTTTATAATACTCGACCCCCAATATGTTATTTTATTAGACGTATGTAATAGACTAATAGTGCTCATTGTGATGTTGTTATAAGAACAGTATAACACCATAAAAATACAATACTGTGATGTGATGTGTCACCAAAACAAAGAGCGGCCGTTTTGAGCGTCAGGCGGGGCTAGGCGCGATCGTAAACAAACATAAAAAGTATATAAGATATGGCTGCATATGGCTACCATTTTCATACTGGCTAAAGTCCAATAGCTAATCTATAACGCAGCAATAATCATTTCTTGGACCGTTTTGGACTTTTTACTTTCTTGATGTTTAAATATTTCACTTCAGATTATTTGATCGATTCTCTAAAACTAGTCTATAAAAATTACGTTATTTAGTAAAATGGCCATATGCTTACATTTATATATTCTGTGATATACCATTTGAACTCATTATTACCCAAAAGTTATAAATATTAAATAAGAAAGGCGACAGAAAATAATACATTTCACCGTATTTAATGCAATACATTGAAATTTCCTGGCAGAGGTCTTTTCCGGATTAAATTAAAAAATGTTAGAGTATGGTGAAAAAAATAAAAGCTATTCATTGTTATAGCTATGATCCTGTAGAAAGGGCGATAGTAATTTTTTTTTGGATTCTGGGACATTTGAGAAAATGTCAAACGTCCGGACTTTTCTTCGGGACGCTGCACTGTGCGCCGCCCCGCACCATCAGCTCTGTTTATCGATAATGCGCGCGGGCTTCCCTATTTACAATGTATATGCACATGTGCGTCGCTATAGAACATCTGCCTACGCTCCGCAACAAGGCGACAGAGCCATAGGCTTGCTCTATACTTTAGTATTTTTACTCTGAGGGTACAACCATTGCCGATGCTCCGATGAACTGGCTTCCCTCATCCCTCCTGCTCCGATCCGTATTCGCCACACCCGCCGGAGACTCGCTCGGAACATCCAAATGTTGTCGACCGACACGCAACTTCTACGAACGCATCGCTTTTCGAAATCGTTCTTCTGTCGTACGGCGAAAATATGAAACGGTCTTCCTGTGAGTGTGTTCCCCACTACCAATAATCTGGGGCTCTTCAAAAGGCGTGTTAATAAAATGTAGGTATAGAGAAAATATATTGAACATGTAACCCACCTAACAAGAGAGGCTTTTTCTTTAGGCCGTGTATGTAAATGCAAAAACAGGCAAAGAATACTAATAAGTCTGCAATTCTCCTTTTAAGAACAGTCGTAAAAATACCTTGCATTTTTGTGCAGCGAGTAGCTTAAGCTATTTATAAGCAAATGGAGCTGTAACAATACTCTGATTTTCATCACTACGAAAAGACAGATATATTCAAATTGTCTATGCAAAAACTACCTTAATCGCTATGACTTTAAGGCTCACATTGCATTGACGCTTTGGGAAAACGCTCGACGGCAGAAACGATCGTATTGAAAAGTTTTTCTCCCCTTCATTCTTATGGAGAGTCAACTTCCATCTCTGTCCAAGAGAAAGCGAGATGAGATATGTATAGCTGTCTCCCTCTGACAATAACGCTTTATGTCGAATAAAACGGATAAGTACTCAATAAGTAATAAACGCTATAGGAATTAGAGTAGGTACGTATAGAGCAAGATGTTGTTTCTTGATGCAGTGGTGATAGAAAGTGTTTGCTGGCAAGTATATTGCTTCGAGAAAAGGATGGTACCGCCGCCGTGTTTGCTGGACTTGGCGGGGGCACTGCCGTGCCCCAGATTACGAAGTAATAAATACTGAACGTAATACTTACTGCACGTAATGATTGATTTTTAGGTTTCCGTACCCAGAAAAATGCAAAGATCAAGGGATCCCCAATACAAGAAACGCGTTTTCTTTTCAAGTTTTTTTTTGTTGTGCGGAAATCTCGGCATGAGATTCCGACTCGAACTTGGCCGGTTTTTTTTTCTTTGGGTTTCGGCTACTTTTATTCACTGCAGTTGTACTAATTGGGACGAGCTTAAAGCCTTCAAGCGGTGGGTGGTCGGCGCGGTATTGACTTGGACTCGTGATCTCAAGGTCCGAGGTTCGATTCTTGCCGACACGCGCAAGGAGAAGAAAGTTGGTGTTCACACCTACAGGGCTCGAGCCCACGAGCTTTCGCATAGGCGAGGCTTCTACCACTTGATTCGATTTGAATGTGATTTTGTTCTATAAGCTATTGTAGTGTAAGTGAATCAAGTTTTTTTTTTTTTTTATGGAAACTGACACGGTTGGCTACATCACCTACAACGTCCGTGATGTCAGCCCATAACACCGGGTGAACTAGGTGCCATGTCAGTGCTTCCCCCTTTGATCGTGCCGGCTACACTGAACTGGTCGGAAAACACAAACTATTTACATAGCCGTTTAGACCGACGTTTCATTCAGTGCGGTGGTACCAACCCGGGCGGGTTAAACCCTACCACCAAGTAAGATTAGGAGGGAAGGGACCTACAGTTTTACGAGGAATCCGAACCTCGGGCAGCCTCCGACGCGACGGTCAGCGGTCACCCATCCAAGTACTGACCGCACCCAGCGTTGCTTAACATTCAATAGCGACAGTTGACTGTCTGTACCACTGAGCTATCGAGGCTGACAAGTGATTGTAGTGTAGGCACGGGCGACGCGGTGGCCGGCAGACACGGCGCGGCTCCCCGCGGCGAGAGCCTCGACCGGCGTTATTGATATGAGCCTTTATTGAGACATCAACAGGCTAAATTATATTATTAATATAAATTATATCTCTCACAAGTGTACGCCTCCTTATAAATACAAGCCGCGACCGACATGTTTTTACATCTACTCCGCCGCCGTCGTCGTCGTCGTACTGATTTTAATTTTTATTCTTAGATAAATCTTAGACATTGCTAATTATTTATGCATACATTACATACATTTTTTATATATCCAAGAATTTTTACCAGTATTCAAAGTTACTAGAAAAAATTGGTAGAATTTGCTATGAATTAAATAGTGAGGCCCGGCGCGCCGCGCCGCCCGCAACGTCGCGCGGCAGTTGGAAAATTCGGTTAGTTTAGATGTGATTTACTCGAAAACTACTAAACCGATTTACATAGAGTTTTCACCGACTTGACCGCGAGCGGAGCCGCGGGCCCAGCTAGTAAGTATCTACATATATACCTATATATATGGGGCCGGTATTTAAATATAATAGTCCCACTGCATACCCACCCGCGCATGCTGCATACGGAGCTCTACTCGTATCGTACCTACCAAAATTATTTGACCAGTATTTTTTTTTATGGAAACTGACACGGATGGCTACATCATCTACAACATCCGTGATGTCAGCCCTAACACCGGGTGAACTTGGTGCCATGTCAGTGCACTGGACGGAAAACTATTTACATAGCCGTTTCGACCGACCTTTCATTCAGTGCGGTGGTATCAACCCGGGCGGGTTAAGCCCTACCAGTTAGTAATATAAGAAGGGAGTCATATCCCTTAGTCGCCTTTTACGACATACACGGGGAGCGATGCAGTAGGGCTATTCTTTTAAAGTACCGGCCCACACGGTACAAGAATAATTTAGAATGAACATTCAGGATGGACATAGGATATGCGAGCGAAGCCGCGGGCAATAATAGCTAGTATATTACAATAACAAAGTTGTTTCAGTAGTCCAAGTCACATAATTCGTACGTTCTGTGTTTACATTAGCTATGTTAGCACTTATAAATACATAGAGAGGTGCGGGGGTACATATTACTTTATTACAAATGGTGTAATTACGGACATAAAGTCAAGCAATTGAATGAGAGAGATATAAGTACTCATCTCGAAAGAAATTAAGTACATTTAATTTTACAAACTAAGCTATACTCTGTTATAATACAAATAAGACTTTAATTGGACAAACAGCTGATTCGAAAGTCTAATTTACGTTTGTGAACGCAATCAATATAATTTCAACTCTAATATTAAGCAGTAAAAGCGAATATCGAACGCACGTGATGTGAAGGCTCGTGCGACATTTTCGTGGAAAATGATCACGTTTTCCAGCTAGGGTAAATTGCAATTTCCAGCTGTAATGGTCGCAATAAAAAGAGGGTCATTGTTTCGGCAGCTCGTAGTGACCCCCTGCGCCCTGGGGGAGGCCTATAGCTAGCAGGGAGGGTAGGACCATAGCTAGCGTGGAGAGGAGGGCCGTAGTAGGTTGTGGAGGTTTATAGGGTGTGGGGGGTTAGGGAGGGAAGAGGGAGGGTAATTACTCGGGCTATCTATCTCCAACGGAGCCCTGATTAACGTTTGAACGGATTTCGCTAATAGGCAATTCAATTTGGCTTGCTGGATGTGCGCGCATGGCGGCTGCGTTAAACGTAGATTTTCGTTCAGATTTTAATTAGACTTTTTTTATTTCGGATGGATCATGAAAGCTGATTTTTAGATTACCGTAACCAGAGCGTTACCGTTTCGTTACCGTTTGCGCGAACGCAGGAGATTACGTCATACCTAAAGGTAAATAAAGGTAATAAAAAATGTAGCCGACATGAAATGAAGGGAAGCACTGACATGGCACCTAGTTCATCCGGTGTTATGGGCTGACATCACGGATGTTGTAGGTGATGTAACCAACCGTGTCAGTTTCCATAAAAAAAAGCCTACTAAAGAAGCAACTATTAAAAATGTTTAGAGCATACGTCATCGAACCGATGATGGCGAAATTGGTAAAGGGCTGGCGGCTCAAGCCGTAGTTCCAGGTTCGAATCCTGGTCGGGACTTATTTTTTCTCTCTTCATTTTCAGCTTTGCATCTATCTAGTGAAGAAATATCGTGTCATATTGGCTATTCAACGTTTTTAAAAGTAAACCTATATACGATTACCTTTTCAAAATTAAACAATATTAAAACCAAAACTACAAAATTAAATACTATAACATCCGCTGTGTTGGATAGGTTTTTTTATGTAGGCCGGTATGGGGGGCTGAGTCGGAGGGGCCAAAGCACATGCTCCGAACAGCCAATATCACCTCCGAGAAGGACGAAGGTAGGTGCCATACCGGAGACTTCCCTAGATTGCTGGCTATACTGGACTAGAGGAGAACACAACCGAGGCTGCATTGCGGCCATCTTACATCCAGTACGGTGGTACCAACCCAGTCGACTACAATTTGAGACTACCACCTAGTAAGGGGCAAGGGAAGGGAACTACAGTTTTACACCGGTTCCGAACGGTGAAGCAGCAGGTGTAGGTATGCACGTAATTTTTTTCGTAGAAAAAACTCATTAGTACACGCCGACCGGATTCGAACCTCGGACCTCTCGCATGATGCCGAAACCACTCGGCCACCCGCCGCTTCCAATTCCAATATTAGTTCACGAAACTCGCCAGTAACCTCGCGGTGGGTGTTACTGCCGCTATCAGCGAAGGCCATTATCCACAATGGCGGTCCTAAACTACTTAATAGGCTGATAATTGCTGGGCCAATTAAGTCGCCCAGGACGCCCGCCCTAAAGGCGGGGGCGGGCGGGCGGTTCGCGGACCCGCGCCGCCCTGGGGGAAAAACTTACTCTGTGTGTGTTTTGCTGTTTGTGTAGGGCTTTTGAGTTGATTAAGGTGTAATGACTAATGATAATACACCCCACACACACACACACACACCACACACCCTCACTCACTCACACATACACGCATGATACGGATACACATTGATACATACTGATACATAAAACTTTATAACCACATTAATAACTTTATAACCGAAAAAAACGGGGTCGTGGCGTCCCTGACGCAAGGCCAAAGTCTCCACAAACTCCTTTTTGATCAAGCTACTTTTTTAGTTATGTGCCTATGTACATTAGTCGCTATATTTTATAACATACTTTATGTAATGTGCATGTTTCATTTTATAAAATAACACATAACACACGCTGTATCCCGACAATCAGGGTAAGCAGAGTAATCGGTGTTGTGCTATAAGGACTCTGGTAAATTACAGCACAACACCGACCAACACGTTTAGCACAGTATACGGACAAGACAACTATCAAGCAGCAAGTAAGACACGAAGAACCCACCTGCTGCATGACTAGGTTTATAAAATAAATTATTTGAATTATTTTGAATGAATAATACATACATGCCATCACGCTGTATACCGACAGTCGGGGTGAGCAGAGTAATCGGTGTTGTGTTGCAAGAACAACTCTGGTAAATTACCTCAAAACAACAAGGATATTAGGACAAGACTAACAAGCAACCAGTAAAGTATGAAGGGTAAAATACTGCATGTCTATGGAAGGACAATGAAAAGGCATTCGCCCGTTTTTTAGGTTTGCGTACCCCGTACGGAAGCCTATTACCAAGCCTACAACGTCTGTCTGTCCGTTCGTCTGTCCGTCCGTCCGTCCGATGGTGTATCTTTGGAACCGTAATAGCTATAGCCGGTTGAAATTTTCACATAAAATGTGTTATTTTGGCGGATATAACAACGTCGGGCTCGCGGTTGACAGACCACTACCTGTCAAATTCGAGCGGGTAATTTTTTTAACAAGCAATACATTTTTTTAAGCACCACTTTTAAAATTAAGAATTGTATATCAAATGTAAATAGGTTAAGTTAGTTATTATGCAAAATAAACATTTATCTTATCTTATCTTATCTTATCTTATCTTAATAATAAATATTATACTTTATGAATATGTGGCAAGGGTCCCTCCTTATTAGCTTAGAAAATTTCTTTCAGTCAACCCGGTGAGGACTACTTCAGCAACGAAAATGTGTAGAAGATTGTGTAATTACAAATTATTCGTAATTAATTAGCGTAAAGTTGAGCAGGCGAGTGAGCATTTTGTTTTATCGAAACTGACACGGTAGGTTACACCACCTACAACATCAGTGATGTCAGCCCTAACACCTTGGTTAAGTAGGTGGCATGCCAGTGCTTCCCTTCGGTCGTGCCGGCTACACTGAACTGGACGGAAAACACGAACTATTTTCATAGCCGTTTCGACCGACATTTCATTCAGTGCGGTGGGGTTTCACCCATAAGCTTAAGACGGCTTAATTATTTTGGTCTTTTCTCTTCGTTCTGTAATTTTTATTGTAAGATCGACATATGGCGCCGAGGCACCCATGAGGTGTCTAACGGCGCCCATGGACATTCGGTCGTATGCGGGGTTTGCGAATGCCATGCCGGTCTGACAGGTGCCCATTCGCGCCCCTCTTGAAGGACCCGAGACTGTACTTGGGGGAAATATATGAGCAGGGAGAGCGTTCCAGAGTTTACCGGAGGGTTTTGCTTTACTTTTTGGATGGGTGACAACTCAACCGTTGGAGGCTGACCGTGGTTCGGATTCCACAAGGCTTCCATCACGGATGTAGTGGGTGTATTGTTTTTAATTGTTTTTTACTGTTGTTGCTATACTATAGTTGCTATTCGGAAGAAGACGAATTCAAGAGCAAAATGTATTTGCCTACGAATGATAAATAAACCAATAATCCAATCCAACCCGGGCGGATATCACCCTAGATACCACCTAGTAAGGTAAGAAGGGAAGGGACCTACAGTTTTACGTGTAAGATGGTTTGATATGTATACTCGTATCTTCACTTTTATAACCGGACTGAAAATCGCAGGTCAAACAGCAGGTCAAACCATTCCGCTCTCTGCAATTTCAAAATGGCGCCGCGCAAGCCTTTACGCCCGACTTTATTAAATAAAATAATTAGGAGTCAACTCGGTTGGGCCACAGATACAATGAAGGGGTGTTTATGTACAAGAAGATCTTGCCCCACGCCACGGAACATTTACTCACTCGCACCGGTAGAAGTGAGCAGAATATAAATTGATATTCTACATGAATACTAAACAATAATCATTTGTCAGCCTCGGTAGCTGAGTGATGCATTCGATCGACTGTAGGTCGTGATCATAAGCACACCTGGGCGCGGTCAGTAATCGGATGGGTGACCGCTCGACCGTTGGAGGCTGACCGTGGTTCGGATTCCACAAGGCTGACATCACGGATGTAGTGGATGATGTAGTCAATCGTGTCAGTTTCCAAAAAACAACCTATCAAGCAGCAAGTAACATACGAAGACTCACCCACTGCATGACTCGGTGAAAGGGCCGTTCCAAGGTGAGAGGTGGCTAGTCTGTCGCTCTTTAGCGCAGCATCTTGTCCTTATACCTTAGTCGCCTTTTACGACATGCACGGGGAGAGATGCAGTGGGGCTATTCTTTTTAAGCAACGGCCACACACAAATTCAAAATAGTGTTCGTGTCGTAAGGAATAAAGTAGCTACTTAACATATACCACTCGCTGTATCCCGACTATCGGCGTGCGCAGTGTAATCGGTGTTGTGCTGCAAGGACTCTTGTAAATTACAGCACAACATCGACCACCACGTTTAGCAAAGTATTCGGTCGGACAAGAAAACTATCAAGCAGCCAGTAAAGCACTAAGTCCCACCTGCTGCATGACTCCGTGGGAGGACCGTGATAAGGTGGCTAACCTGTCGCCCTTTTCCTTTAAATTGGCTACTTTATAAATTACATTATTATACAACGTGTCCCAAAACTCAACGTCAAGCGGGAACCAGGGAGTAGGCCAGTTTATGACTACCCAGGGAAAAATAAGAAAAAAAAACCTGAGTCTAATTTTTTTAGAAAAAAATTTAACTGAATATTTTTTAGGTAAAACTACAGGCATTCTGGTTTTATTTGGGATAGTTGTCAATAGCAGAGTTATTTAGGCTTCTAATATAAAAATTCGAACAGTTATATTTGCAAATTTGTAGTCGTAGTAGGTACCAAAAATGTCAATTTTCAACGTTTTTCAAAAAATGCTCATATTATCATAAAAAAATATTACTCCCCGATTTGTTTTCTTTATTTTTCCCTGGGTAGTCATAAACTGGCCTACTCCCTGGTTCCCGCTTGACGTTGAGTTTTGGGACTCGGCCACCCGCCGCTTTAATGCCTTTTCTATACAGATATATTTTTCTTATTTCTTTGCAGTGTTTATATACAAGGAACTACCGCCCCCCGCCCGCCCCGTCTTATCTCGTCTTGTCGTCTGCCCCCGGAGGCGGTCGGGGGTGGGCGCGGGTGTCGGGGGTGGTCTTTGTGAGTCGTCCCGAAGGCTCCTCGGCGGCGGCGCGGCGGCGGTTATTCTGTTAAAATTCATTATAAAGTTGCGGAGCGGGCGGCCGGAGATTGCTTAATTTTCTTTAATATTAACTTGTAACATTTTCCGAGGCTGTCCCTTTTAATTAATATCGACAAAATAGCTCTGCGCTCCCGCCGATAGGGGGCGAATGAGGATGTGCCGGATTCCCTTCACGTTGTTATTAACCGACTTCCAAAAAAGGAGGAGGTTCTCAATTCGTCTGTATGTTTTTTTTTTATTTTTTTTTTTATTTTTTTTTTATTTTTTTGTATGTTTGTTACGCGATTTCTCCGTCAATTGAGGGCCGATTTAGAAAATTCTTTTTTTGTTAGTTAGGTCATACTTCCGAGGTGGTCCCATTTCAATTTTATCGAAATTGGTTGAGTGGTTTTCGAAAAATCAGCATAATACTATAGTGTGTGGTTACCTTCAGCAAAACTTGTGATGTGGTCGTATTCGGCAATTTTCAGTTTGATAAATTAGTATGGTGTGTGGTTACCTTCAGCAAAACTTTTGTGATGTGGACTTATTCAGCAATTTGCAGTCTGACACATATGGCGAATAATTCTGTACCACTTCAATCGATTTCGATTATTCGATTTCGATTATTCTTTTTTATGTAATATTACTAAAAAGAATGAAATAAAAACTGTTTTAAAAAATATTAAACCGATTTCCAAAAAACAAAAAAAAAAAACTAAAAAAGTATTAAATACCTAATATTTTGAAATTTTCTCTGTCCTGTTGAAATACATGAATCGATATACTAGTGATACATATTCGGACCCTTGTTTCATGAATATTCTAAATTTGAAATTTTTTATCTTTTCCGACCGGCGCTTAATTTATTATGGTACCTGGCCAGTACCTACTGTACCGAGTACCATCGAGCTGGTTTGATGATGGAGACAGAAGGTGGCCATAGGAACTCCTAAACTACACATGATAAACCCATCGTGTTTGGGCTCGTTGCATTTGTCTTCACGAGAAATTTACTTTAGACCTAAAAGATTCTCAATTCGACGGTATGTTTTCTTTTTTTGGATGTTTGTTACGCGATTACTCCGTCAATTGTGGGCCGATTTTGAAAATTCTTTTTTTTTTATTTGAAAGGGGATAACCCTGAGGTTTTTGAAGTGAAAACTTCTTTAGCGGCTCTTGGCACTTTTTTAGGTGGGTAAAAATGTATAACTCGCGACATCGCGTCAGCGTCATTTTTAAAATGAAACCTTAAGTCATTGCGTTAAGGGTTAAGTTAGAGTGGCACGGGATCTGCCGGCACTCCCGGAGTGCAACTGTTAAGTAGGGTTCCGTAACACGTTTATGTCTGTCCATTCTACTAAGTTCTGCAAAATGAATGTAGGGTTCCGTAACATATGCATGTCTATCCGTTCTACTAAATTTTACAATTTTCAACCAAGGTCCTCCGACGGTTATTTTATAATAAAAGTAGGCTTCCGTAACACGTTTATGTCTGTCCATTCTACTAAGTTCTGCAACATCACCTACAACGTCCGTGATGTCAGCCCATAACACCAGTGCCATGTCAGTGCTTCCCCCTTTGATCGTGCTGACTACACTGAACTGGTCGGAAAACACAAACTATTTACATAGCCGTTTCGACCGACGTTTAATTCAGTGCGGTGGTACCAACCCGGGAAGGTTAAACCCTACCACCAAGTAAGATTACGAGGGAAGGGACTTACAGTTTTACGAGGAATCCGAACCTTGGTCAGCCTCCAACGGTCAGCGGTCACCCATCTAAGTACTGACCGCACCCAGCGTTGCTTAAAATTCAATAGCGACAGTTGACTGTCTGCACCACTGAGCTATCGAAGCTGACGTGGTCCTATTTTAATTGGGTCAAGATCGGATTGGAAAGCGAGGCGGAATCGCGAGGCCGAAGGCCGAGCGATTCCGCCGAGTACATTAATAGCAAAAATTACTAAAAAAAACTGTGAAATAAAAAAAAAGTTTTAAAAAACATAAAACCGACTTCCTAAAAAAAGTAGAACTAAAAAACTATTTAAAATAAAAATATAAAAACCGCCTTCAAAAATATATGAAATAAAAACCTAAAAAAAAAAAACGAACCCTAGAGTTGAAGGCGGTGCTAAAGCAAGCAAAAATGATGCATGAAAGAAAACATGAGCGGATGATAATATCCTTTGTGATTTGTGTAGCCTTTTTAGCACCGCATTCAACTCTAGGGTTCGTTTTTTTTTTTAGGTTTTTATTTCATATATTTTTGAAGGCGGTTTTTATATTTTTATTTTAAATAGTTTTTTAGTTCTACTTTTTTTAGGAAGTCGGTTTTATGTTTTTTAAAACTTTTTTTAAAATTTGAAATTATATGCAGGATAAATTTGTTTTTATTTTTTGTTTCAAGCAGCAAGTAACGTACGAAGACCCACCCGCTGCATGACTCGGTGGAAGGACCGTTCCAAGGTGAGAGCACAGATATAACGCGCTGGCGGTTCAAGCCGGAGTTCCAGGTTCGAACCCTAGTCGGGACGTATTTTTTTCATTTTCGGCTTCGCATTTATCTAAAGAAGAAATATATTTTTTTTATGTATTCGGGTGGCTGAGTCGGATGTGCCAAAGAACATGCTCCGACCAGCCAATATCACCTCCGAGAAGGTAGGTGCCATACCGGAGACTTTCCTGGAATGCTGGCTATACTGGACTAGAGAAGAACACAGCCGAGGCTGCTATGCGGCCATCTTACATCCAGTACGGTGGTATCACCCCAGTCGGCTACAATTTGAGCCTCTACCAACCATATTGTAGTGACTCCTTAAAGTTTACCTTATAGTACCTAGTAGAACAAGGGGCAAGGGAAATACAGCATTTTTGTTGGGGCTTTTAACAATGATTTGTCAATATCAGCCCCATAGTACTCATCTTCCTTATCACTTACGGCCCAGAGTTCCTAAGGGATTGACAACGCTTAGCTAAATCCAACATAATTACTAAATCCCTCTATATCAAAATATTTTATCTTCATCGCTCTTCTGTCGCACTGCAATGGTGTAGAATGGACTCCTGGTGAAAAGAAAATCGTAATTACCCATTGCGGTCTAGCTCGTGAAACATTAGTGCTCAGTAAAGCCGCTTACGTTTGTATACGGAACCCTAAAAACCCACTTCTCCCATCATCGACCATTGCAATGTATACAGAATAAAAACCGGCCAATTGCGAGTCGACCTCGCGCGCCGAGGGTTCCGTATCGCCATGTCATGGTCAGCGCCACTCACGCCATATGGCGTGTTTATGAAATGCTTTACATTAGTTAAAATTCATGATTAGTTAAAATTCTTCATAGTCTTTTCGGTAGATGGCGCGCATACTCTTTTCAGTTTCTTCTATGGGAACCCCCTGAATTTTTTAGGTTTTTCTTATTTTTATTATTTGTTGTTATATCGGCAATAATAACACATATTCTGTGAAAATTTCAACGGGCTACCTATTACAGTTCAAGAGATACAGCCCTCGGACAGACAGACAGACAGACGGCGTAGGCTTATTAATAGGGTCCCGTACCGGATCCGGAACCCTAAAAATGCTAGGAAATAATACTACGATAAAAACCAAAAGTCAAATTATCGACATGTGAACTCGTCGACAACGGGACAGCGTTCTGTAATTTCAAAATAGCTTTTAATATGGCCGACGCCGCTTGTTAGGCTCCGCTCTGAAATGAACTCATTAAAACTATAAAGGCTCGCGGTAATTAAGTCCCTCCCGCCCCCCTACCGCCCCCTGAAGGGTGGGATAGGGGGAGAATGAAGCCCGCGGTCGGCTTACCTATTGCTCTGTAGGTTATACCTACGTGCATCGTTTGGGGGTAAGTGATGCTAATAATGTGATGTTTTATTAGTGAACACTGTGTAGTAAATAAGAAGTAGTTTTTAATAATTATGCTTGGGGTAAATAAACCCTGAACTATATTGTAGTGACTCCTTAAAGGTTACAGTTATTTAATGCATTGGAAGTAATTTCACAGCTATGAAGTAGCGCTGTTCAAGTTATATTTAACAACAATAAGTGAATAAGTAATAGCGAGTGATTTACTTGTGTGTGAATTTACACGACTGAAAAAAAAATAAGCTGTTTTTTTTTTTTTTATGGAAACTGACACGGTTGGCTTCATCACCTACAACATCCGTGATGTCAGCCCATAACACCGGGTGAACTGGTGCCACGTCAGTGCTTCCCTTCGGTCGTACCGGCTACACTGAACTGGACGGAAAACACAAACTATTTACATAGCCGTTTCGACCGACCTTTCATTCAGTGCGGTGGTACCAACCCAGGCGGGTTTAACCCTACCACCTAGTAATATAAGAAGGGAGTCATATCCCTTAGTCGCCTTTTACGACATACACGGGGAGAGATGCAGTGGGGCTATTCTTTTAAAGTACCGGCCCCACACGGTACAAACGGTTTAGTTGTTTGGTTTGAGCATAATTATATATTTTAAACGAATTGTATAAAAAAATATAAACTATATATCAATCCACTTGCTAGCTCTTCAATATACAAATACACTTTGAAACCCAATTATAAATAAAAACCTAAGTTATGTCATAAAGATCAGAAAACGCGCCCAAAGACATTATGAGAATGGTAGAAGGTACGATGTGGGGACGGTACTTAAAAAGAATAGCCCCACTGCATGTCTTCCCGTGCATGACGTGAAAGGCGACTAAGGATAAGGACATGATGCCGTGCTGAAGGACGACAGGATATCCACCTCTCACCTTGGTACTGTTCTTCCACCGAACCATGCAGCAAGTGTGCCTTAGTGCCTTACTTGCTGCTTGATAGTTATCTAGTCCAAATACTATGAGAAACGTGATGGTCGTCGTTGTGCTGTAATTTACCAGAGTCGACTTGCAGCACAACACTGCTTACCCCGGTTGTCGGTATACAGCATGCAGTATGTATGTTTTATTTATTACACTTAAATAAAAAAATACATACATACATGTGTGTACGTATATATGTAGAGGGTAGTGCAAATAGATTTCATGTAAATAATTTGGCGGTAACAGTGATGAAAAAAAATTTTATTTAATTTTAATATTTGTATTACATTTGTATGTTTGTAAAAATTTTGATATACGGTTGTACATTTAGGTAGTATATCTTCAAGCTGTATGTAACACGCTGTATATTGTTTAAACACAACAGGTTGATTTTCTGAACATAGAAAAACCGTGAACAGTAGTCATTAGACCAACCAAGGCTACGCCATTATTTTGGATCAACTGCTGCTTCACTTTTCTATCCCCCGATAACATCGAAATTCAAAACTACCTATCCATACACTAAAGTACTTCCTTTCAACCTACAACGGCCGAACAAACAACTCTAATATGTTTAATTATCCAACTTATAAACTAAACTCCTCATTACATCCATCCATTAATTCTCAGTGAATGGCTTTCAGTTTGATTGCAATCATATCCACGTCAGCTGGGGTACAGGCATACCATTCACTAGTAAGAAAATCGATATTTAAATCGAGATTTGTCGGGATCGTGACGTATGGGAATCCGTTGAATCTATCTACCACATTAGGAAACAAGTGTGTCATTAATGTGCGTAGGTTTGAATTTACATCGAAAAAAGTGTCATATGTGGAGGCAAATCGCTACTCTGATCGAGAAATAGTGCTTTCGGCAGCGTGCAAATTTTTGCATGTGCCCTACTGTTTTACTCAAATTGAAATATTTTTATAAAACCTGACATTGTAATAGTTACCTATATCACATACCTACTCTACACATGTGATGTTCCCATGTTCCCTGTCATATCCCTGTCGGAACTATACTATAGGTGCCTTGTCAGTGATTTATTCCCTTTGGTCCTGTCGGCTGAGCTGATTCTCGTTGCGTACTCGATTCTCAACTACTCTGTTAGTGAATTGTAGGCGAGCCCTGTAGGTAAAGGCATCGATCACTACGTATAATTAGTTTGTTTAATATCTCGATAAAACTATTTCGCAGTGCGCAGACGCTTAGACTAGGATGTTTTATATATTGAAAGCGATTCTGGTGTGTCGGGGCGAAAATAGTGTGTCAAGCGAATTTAATTTTTATATATTTTGGTTATTGATGTTTTATTATTATTTATTTTTCACTAGCAGTTGGGGGTTATACATGCTTATTTATTTAACGTGATCAGCGAATTATTGCTCTGTCTGTTTACCTGACATTCTAGAATCCAAATTGTCAACATCTATTATATATAGTCCAAAATAAAAGGCTTCCTCTAAAAAGTTTTCTCCTATTTTGTACACCAGATGGCTTAAATTGCAATCTACGCAAAATTCCTAAGTTAACAAATCAAAAAGGTAGTTTATAATTTTAGTTACCTATGTATTTACCTAGTTTATTTTCAGTTTAATAGGTGGGAAGCGAAAGGGTTAAATTAATAATTTATATTTTTTTGTAAATATTTGATGAATTGATTTAATAATGAATTATTACAAACCTATAGTTATTAGGATGAAAATGAAAGCATACTGATAGACATTATTAGTTGGTCTCTAGATATACGGAGGCTGCGCACGGCTCCCGCGTTATCAGTGCGGACAATCAGAGCGGGCTCCCTGATGTGATGTGAGGAATACGATGTGATGAATGGATGTTTTGTGATGCTAATAAGTAGATTATTAAAACTCTGATAACAGATCTACCCTCACTTGGCTACAATCGATTTAGATCCTTGACGGTTTTGCTTTAAGTGCTATAATATCTTGAACATATGAACTCTGATAACACATCGGTCCTCAACCTAACACAATCAATTCTGAACCAAATGTTAGTAGTTTTAAGTGCCATATTCGACTAAAGAGATAATTGAGAAGAATGTAAAATGGTTTAATGAGACGTGGCATAGCTCGCTTAACACGTGTTGAAGCAGATACAGCTGATTAGATGTCCCCAGTTGTGTGTTTAGAACTCTTTGTTGATGTAAATTGGGGAGCTGTCAGAATTGATCGGGAGATGGAGAGGTGATGTGTGAAGATATCGAATTGTTTGTCATAGAATTGTTTTGTGTCTAGAGAATTTTGCAGAAACACAAAAGTAAAATAAAGGAAAACTTGTTGACGATAGTGTAAAGGTGGTGTTTCTCCTTTTTATTTTTAGGGTTCAGTCTTTCAAAAGAGAAAAAAAAAACGGAACCCTTATAGGATCACTCTTGTGTCTGTCCGTCTGTCTACAGCTTATAATCTACTAGACGAAAAAGTTGAAATTTGGTACATATGAAAAATTTATGACCCAGTCACGGAAGTACCTATATAGCGTAAATGGACGTATTTCGATAACGATATTTTGGATGATTTTTTGCAAATGCTTCATGCTGTTCTAGGTCAGTGAAATGGGGTCGTTATAAGGTACACAATATATTTTTCTTGTAATTTTAAAATACATAGTTTAAAATATATTAAAAAATCAGCATCCCGCCCCCTTATCTCCGAAACAACTGAGTCTATAATTACGAAAAAAAAAACGAAATATGGGGCCTCTTATAGTTTACAGAAAAACGAAAATTCTAAGTCTTAAAGTTCTCACGGACAACGGAATGCCACGGAACAATCTCCACCCGAGTTCGACTCGCACTTGGCTCAAAATCGAGTTATTATTTATTCAATTGCTTACCTTTGAAGCTATCGCATCGGCCACAATCGCAGTCAAAACCACCGTCGCAATATACCTAGCGCGGTTAAAGTATATTTTCGCTACAAGTTTATGGATATTCACGGACCCTCCTCTCAAATAGAATAAAATCAGCAAACCATCCATTACAAGGGTAGGGGCGGCAATTTCCTCACTTATCGCCTTAGATAGCCTCTCCCCCTACCATACCCTGTTCCTCCCCTTACACCCTCCCCTTAGCCCCTAACATTTTACTACTTACCCTAGTGGATATCGTCTCCTATACTGAGTCTTTCTAATGTAAGTTGATCCGGATAAGTTTATAAACAGTCGTGCAGGTGTGAAATTAAAAGTTCATAGGTAGCTGTGAAAATTTTAAAGTATACTTATATTAATCAATATTAGATTAGTTTAGTAATGTAGAGGTTCATTTTTAAATGTAAAAATTTTTACAAAATATCTCTCTCTCTCACATAATTTGTATACAAATTATAAACAACTTTAAAATAGAAAAAATGACATATTCTATAGTATTAAGTGCTACATTGTTTGTTACACTGTAAAAAATACTCAATTGACCCAATAAATTGAACTGAACTGAACTGAACTGTATTTGATAATATTAGATTACATTTTGTGAATTTATTTACTTTTGTATTATTTTTAATTAATTCTTAGCTTCTCCGTCCTCTTAACCCTAAACAGGCTGTACCTAAGCCGTTTTAAATGTACATACCTACACTGTTTGTAGAGTGATGGTTTTGAGAGAAAATATATAAATAAATACCCATTCAGAGTTAAGATTTTTTTTACATTTTTTTTTATGGAAAGACCTACATTTGGCATCGTTTCCCATACGAGTAAGTGTCTAACGATGCCCATGGACATTCTGTGATACACGGGGATTGCGAATGCCATGCCTGCATGACAGGAGCCTTTTCAGGCCCCTTTTGAAAACCCCCAGGCTTAAATAATACGCTGATGACATTAAAATTTAATTAGTTGACAATGGGACTAAAGTAGCAAAATCATAGTTGGCCCTGCGGTGGCTATTTTACTGTTTTACGTAGACGATGCTCTAGACTAAAATTAACATGAATAGGCTAATCACAATAATATAATGTAGGTAATTAGTGGGGTATAATTTTAAATGCCGTCAATGAATTCTACACCAAACTTAGCAGCAAAATCAGCAAGAACAGTCATAATGCATGATAAAAATTACGTAATTCTACACTAAAAATCAGTAGCAATAAGGCAGACTCCAAACGGTGACCTATCTACCGGCACTAACGGGTGCCTATAACACGACACGCGCCTACAGATAAACGACGGAGTCGCCTCCTCGTGGGACAAAATTAATAAAATGATAATAAACGAATCCCCAAAGAGCCGAGCGTTTAGGCGAGGTGCACCTATTACCAGACACTAGGCGTGGACGTAGCGGACGTAGACGATATAGCGATAGCGCTGACCGTAGACAATAGAAAAATGGCGGCGGCGGATTGGAACCAGATTCTAGGCGTGGACATAGAGGACGTAGACGATATAGCGATAGCACTGACTATAGACAATCGAAGAATGGCGGCGGCGAAATGAAACGAACAGAACATTCAGGTCGTTTGGATAACATGGAGTGTACGATAGCACGGTAATACGAATAACTCGTATTTATAGTGCTAAATCCTACCTTTTCTTTAGGGTTTTTTGTTTATTTTTATACTCTTAAAAAAAAATCTCTCATTTAATTTTCCGCACTACCCATCTACCCTACTCACAATCCCAGGTATGACTGGCAGATAATGCCCTTAGGCTTTAAGTCCGCCTTTTGTCACTTTTTGTGCAATAAAGCATATTTTTATTTCATTTCATTTCAATCATTTTTAAAGCTCATAAATAACATACCGATTCGACGAGTTTTACAGATGTTTGTTTGTAGTTGAATAATATTATGGTGTCTAACTAGAGGTACTAGAGCCCGTGATTTTGTTTAAAAATATATATAATATATCGTAGCCGCGCAACGAAACATTATATTAAAATTATTGAATTATATTATATTGTTTAGTAGTTTAAACGTTAGCAGGGAATATTCAAAGATCTAAAATACGGCCACTATTTTAAGAAATTTTAATCTATATAATTTCATAGAATAAAAGTTACTTGTCATAGAGTAGGCACAGGAACTAAAGCTCAGCGATACTATTTTTCGAACACCAGCGATCGACTCGTGTTAGGCACCTCGTTTACTAGCACATTGTGGCGATCAAATTGTCGCTCTTTGTGGTGTGCTAAATTGGTTTTTCATAATCTCGACGCGGGGGATGAGAGGGGAGGGGGGGCTCGCTCGTGAGCGGAATACGACGCCCGAACGCCCCCCTCCCCCGCTCCCCAACAGAGCCATTACAACGTTTACACCCCCCTTTTCGGTTTATTTATGAAGCTAGTTTGGGGTATTTTGTTACATTTGGGGTGTATAATAAGTCGTGATATTTTTCGAGGGGTCGTTTTTGTTTGCGTTCGAGGTTTGGGTTATTACTGTATGTTTTGTTTTTCGGTTATTCGGAATGTGCTGCGGTGAGTGATAACTTTCGTTTTAAAGATAGAGCGTGAGGCAATTTATCGAATTTATAGTGGCCTTAAAAACATTCCTTGGTATGGTTGGTTAAATACAATTTTAAGTTTCTCTTGTTCGTTAGTTTCGTTCGTTTATCGGTGGTTGTGTTAAAAAAAATTAAATTAAAAAAAAAAATAAATAAATTCGTAATTTGGACTCATAGGTCCTTATGAGTTTTAATATTACCGTGGACGATCGGTCGTCTCCGAGCTATGTGGGTCGGCGTTTCGAGCCAAACGTCGGGCCCATCATCATGCGCACTGCCCGCGCGACGGTTGACAGACAAGGGAGACGATCTTGAGTAGAGCCTTTAAATTTTCTAATAACACATAAATAACAGACATTGAATTAATTTTAAATTATTAGGTATACGTTTTTATTGATCCTTCTTTTACCTTCAAAATATAAATAATTATGGTTTTGGCACTAGGTCTAATACATTTAGAACACATAGAAAAATTTTACATGAGTAAATTCACATCACTGAATAGCCGAATGTGTCTATAAATACACAAAACATTTTAGAAATAATATTTAATTTCATTAGAACATAAACACAATAATATACATATATGCAACTAACAAATAATAACATTAAATTAAAAACTATACTAAATCTAAAATAAATCTAAAATGAAACTATATAAAACTGAATAAATAAATTAAATATACCTACTTATAAAACCTACTTAGAAATATAACAACAGAAAATGCAATATCTGAATGTATGGAGTGGTCGGTCAACCAGACCGAGAGACGTCAACACGACGCAACGCGGTCAGAAACGCAACCCGTAACAGCGCCGGTGGACAAATCATAAATTTGAATATATTCTGTGAAATAAAACAAAGCCTGCATAAAATATGGCGTTATTGTTAAGGCAGCGTTTAGTTTGCTCCGTAAATAATAAAAAAAAGCAATAACAAAGTACGAAGAGAGAAAAATCGCGAATTTCGTGTCGCCCGCGTCCCTCCCCTGGCAGTACACCCTAACTTCGTACATGCATCATGCGCTCCTTCCTAACTGCTCTACGGTTTCGATTTTTTTCCTTCTACGTTATACGGTGTGATTTTATTACCATGCCTATTTTCGAAAATACCTAACCTTAAAATGTATGTTTATTGATCATTCATATGGTAGCAAAACCGCACTCGAACTTGTCACAATTTGTCCTATTTGTCCTATCCTGTTCGATTACACCCATGAAGAAGAACCGGCAAGAATCTGGAGAACTAAATTTTTTGTTTCCAATTTAACCACCGTTCTTTTTTTAAATCTACTTCGTTTTTGATACAGATTAGTAACTCCTTGAATGGGCCAGCACCGTCAAAAATCACCTCGTATGCTTATCGTAATATTGTTATGGAAATAGACACGGTTGGCTACATCACCTAAAATAATCGTGATGTCAGCCCATAACACCTTAGTAAACTAGGTGCCATGTCAGTGCTTCCCTTTGATTGAGCCAGGCCGGCCACACGACTACACCGTTCACGTTTATAACGAAAATTCAACAATCTCATTTCTGTGAGTTCGTTGGATAAACTGGAGGGATTTTCGTCAACTTCGATTTGCATCATGTCCATAGTGACTTTAGCGATTGGGATGTTAATTTTATATACACTGATTCATTACCGTTCATGGAATTAATAATTACTACAGCATGTATGCTAGTTAAGAAGTACAGCATTGTCTTCCTCTTAGAAAGGGACAAGCTCCTGTCTTCTCTTGCGCCTCTTTCGGCTCGAGTATCGGGTATTCTTCCAGCTACGTAGAGTATACAATTTCCTTGGTCAAATGTTTCTTAACATTTCACGCAAACAAAATTCCAGCGTTCCAGAGATTTTGGTGTTGTATATTTGAGTTGCAGTTCCCAGTTTTATCTGCAAATAGAAGCAGTATGTCCGCTGTGGGATTGAGACATCTCGACTATTCTGAATGCGGGTCCCGGTAC
Organism: Nematopogon swammerdamellus; assembly: GCA_946902875.1. Taxonomy (NCBI): domain Eukaryota; kingdom Metazoa; phylum Arthropoda; class Insecta; order Lepidoptera; family Adelidae; genus Nematopogon; species Nematopogon swammerdamellus. Next base: position 8,160,789 of record OX336358.1, on the reverse strand, counting down.
CTCAGGCGGACAGGGGGCAATATAGCATGTCGCGGCAGCAGCGGTGGAATGTTAATATGCAAAGGCGAGGCGGGACGGCGTTCGGCAAGGCGGTATAGTTTCCTTTCTCTCCTCTCGTATTTCGTTCCTATAACCTCAGTAGATTCTCAGTCTTTTCCTTCTGTTACTTCTGCAATTTACTGAATGAAATCACTGATAGAGATAAGTGCGCCTCTGCGTACCCCTGTACTTATCTCTTTTTTATCACATATATATATTTATTTATTTTATGGTGTGTGTACAGATACTACTCTATTAAATTTTTTGGCTCCTACAACTGGAGGAGTAGTACTTCAATCTCGTTTTCCATGAGCATGGCTTCAGTCACATTAAAAATATTGTCTATATTAACTACTGTACCTTTGCCGTTCCTTGAGTAAATTGGGATGTCTACAAATCCGTTTTTTTTTTCAAGATGAAACTGTACTAATTATCAGAACAGCTTATCCGTCGTTCTGGTGAAGGGAAACACCGTATGGTCTGGCCAGTAATAATGGACAAGTCTCGTCTTATAAAATGTTGACGAAGGATATCACGTGAATTAAATGTAATTAAAAATATCCAGAATTAGCGAAATTACTTCACAGCTGTCTGTGTCAAATATCTCATCTAATTAATACGTTGATTGTAAATTTTGCTTTTCAGCCGAGTTTTGACAAGCATTCAGTTCAAATCAGCATCACAAGACATATGTAATCCCACATCCGAACGGAGGAAAAACGAAGCAGACCAAGGCATCTGTCACGCCGGCACGGCATTCGCAGCTCCCGTTCTAAACCGAATGCTTTTGGGCGTCGTCGGCTCAATAATCCATGCTGACGGCGCCAAGTGTCTCACGTATCCATAAAAAAAAAGACTGAAAGATTGAGTACACTGAAAGTCTCTCTATGATGGATTCACTTTAAGTTAGATTGACACAACTTTGCGATTGCTCGCTTTCAGGATATTCCTACTTCTGATGGCTGCATTCTTTTCTATGAAACACAGAAAAGAGGAAGACACATAATTGTAAAATGTTTAATTATTTTTATATTGTAATCTTGGAATCTTCAAAAGGCGTGTCAATAAATTAGACGACAACCTTTTTGTCCGCCTCATAGCCGGCATGGCGCCTCTCTGAGCGTGGTTTCGCGACGAATGCTGTTATTGGCTGTGTTTGATCTTCCGTTGAAGTATTGGGCACAGACACCCGCTGTCTATAAGAAAAAACAATAATTATCACCTGTTAAACTCATAATGTCCGCTTATTTTATGCATTATTGTTAATCCTTTCTGAATTACGTGCTAACTTGTTTGTGCTTGTTCGCAATGCCAAAGCATAAGCAAGGCATTGCTTATTAATTGAAAAACGCAATGAGTTCGAACTGACTATAGTTGTAAATATTTACAATATAAGACGTCGCAGTTAAAATACTCCCAGCCCACTTTAGGAGCGTGTAAGGAGTGATAGGACGAGGGAAGGTGTGTGTGGTAGATTCCCCAGCACCCTGACTTGACTTCACGTACGACACTCCCACAGAGGGGATGTTAGCAGGAATCGTAGAAAATAGCTGAGTAGCCTTAATTAGTGGACTCCACTTAGAATTGTCGAATTTTTCATATAGTTAGACGTTCTAGCCTCCACCAGTAGGAGTTTACGCGGGGCATTGAGGCATATTTACTTAGTTAAGATCGTGTTTGTAACAATGTTGAATTTTTCTTTCTCTATCCTGTATTTGGCTTTGGCTGATATAGTTATGCAAAAAATTAACAAATAAATAATTTGAATACCTAATTATACTGCAAAAATAACTACTAAAAATCGGTTTGTTACGTTTATCCTGTAAACCACTCTGATTATGATGTTAGAAAAAATATATGGATTTCAGATACAACAATAACAATATTTCATTGATACATCAGTATGGTTCGTAATCACAATTTCTACAAGATATATTGCTTTCCAAAAAGGGACATAAAATGAAATTAGATTTTGACTCATGGAAACAATAACAAAAGTATGCTCTAGAAAATTGGGAAAACCCATGATTCCGTGCTCTCCATCATGCTATAGTTGTGTAATTTTACATAATAGATAAACAATACAATACTCCTTCCCGTCAAGATGAGTATCATTTCTTTCATTAAATATTACGCCTGCAATTAAATATTTTTGTGATTCTGCACTTAATTTCTCCAAACCCTCGAGAGGTTTATGAGAAACATCAGAAGAAAGCGATTTTTGGTAATGCTAGGCCTTAAACTTAAAAGTAGCTCTCAAATTAAAATACTTTACTACTGTTCTCTTGTGTCTGTGTGAAGTATTTTTAATTTCTATTGCTCTTCTGTATGTTATTTTCTGTCTTCTTATCTCTGTTTATGTTTTTGTGTGCAATAAAGTATTTCTATTCTATTCTACTCTTTATTGCACACCATTAAATAGAAGAGGCAAGCTGCGATGAAACATGATACCGATCGGTGCGCCTCCTGAAAGACTTCCTGGCTCCTTCCTGGCTCCCTTAGCTCCTTTCGGCAAACTTCGGCTCGAAGGAAAGTGTGGTATGCGGTATGAGTGATGTTTTGGTGGGTAAAAAAAAAATAACCAGGGTTAATATAAAGAAGATGCGTCGCTACGCTACGCTACGGTACGCGGCGCATCTTCTCTATATTAACCCTAACCTAATGTTGAGGCGGTGCATGTCGTTTTTGTTACGTTTCGTTTCGAGCCGAGTGTTCACGAAAGGAGCCAAAGGAGCCAGGAAGGAGCCAGGAAGTCTTTCAGGTGTCGAACGTGATACCGATGACGATAAACAAGTGTGTGTGCCTTCACATGCAATGATGTCATCACGAATACATTCAAAGAATCGCATCCAAAGCATCATGCTACGAGTATGCTAACGCTCCCAGTCGCCTACCTATTTGCGGACATAAGACGATAAGGTGAACAATATACTCGTAAAAAGTAAAATTACAAATTTAAAAAGCCCCCAAAAAAAGACAAGAGACAAAACAAGACAAGGCAAAAAGTCTAAAATTATTTCCAATGACTTACTGAAAGGAGTCGGTGGGCCGCTAAGTAAATTCGCGCGCAGCTCTGAGTTTTGTATATTTTATTTACTTAGCGGTCCCCCGACTCCTTTAAGTAAGTCAACGGAAATTATTTTTAACTTTTTAAGGGTCGGGGGTTGTTTTTTTTGTAATTTAACTTTTATTTCAAGCTTTTAAAAAAAAAGCCATTAAAATCGGTCCACTTTTTAAGACAATAAATTTTTTTATTACTTAATTACTTGATTACTTGATTACAAACATAGCTAAGAACCATTCCGATTAAACAAGCTCCCTATTAAAAAAAACCGCATCCAAATCGGTCCATCCGTTTGGGAGCTACTATGCCACAGACAGACAGACAGACAGACACACACACCCTCACACACTCACACACACACCCTCTCACACACGTCAAACTAATAACACACCTCCGTTTTTTGCATCGGGGGTTAAAAATATGCATCAGTCAATGTGAAATCAGGAGGTATATGCAAAAACGAACTTGCTTCCCTTCCCTCCTCCTGTTCGCCTTCGCCAAACCAGCCATACTCTTGCAGAACACCCCTTTGTCGTCGACAGAAGAGTTCTTTGAACTGTACGATTCACTAAATCGTTCTTGTGCCGCACTGCAAAGGTGTGGAACGGGCTCCCGGGGAATATCTTTCCGCGCTCCTACAATCCACGGATCTTCAAATCGCGGGATAATAGCATTTCCCAGCGACATTAGTCCACCTCCAAGCCGGACTCGTACGTTCTCGGGGGTGAAATTGGCTGCGCCTGAAGCTTCGACCTCGGGCACAGCCACCCAGTTCGGAAGCAATAAAAATTAACTAAAATGGAGAGAAAAAAAAACCGGCCAAGTGCGAGTCCAACTCGCGCACCGAGGGTTTCGTATCGCCATGTCATGGTCAGCGCCACTCACGCCATCTATGGCGTCTTTATGAAATGCTTCACATTAGTTAAAATTCATGATTGTTAAAATGCTTCATACTATTTTCAGTAGATGGCGCGCGCATACACTTTTTAGTTTTTAGTTTCTTCTATGGGAACCCCCGTGAATTTTTTCCTTTTTGATATTTTTATTATTTGTTGTTATATATAGGCCATACTTAATGCATATTCTGTGAAAATTTCAACGGGCTACCTATTACGGTTCAAGAGATACAGCCCTCGGACAGACAGACAGACAGACAGACTGACGGCGTAGGCTTAGTAATAGGGTCCCGTACCGGATACGGAACCCGAAAAATAGGCCCCGACCAGGTATTCTGAACAGCATCCCGGTCGGGATTTATTATTTTTTTTCTTCAATTTCTGCCTTGCATCTATCTAGTTAACAATATATAAAGCGAGTACTTACATAATTAGTACTAACAAATAAAAAATTAAATAATAAATGTGAAATAAGCTTACAAGCAGATTTGGTCAATGACATGTTATTTCGGCAGTGATGTATGGGATGACAACAACGACAACGGGTACCGAACCTATAACCTTTCTCACACTAGGCAAGGCCTTTATCGTTTGGCTCAATGATATCTATCTAATAACTTTGCGAAGAGGTGCAATAAAGGTTCACACCTGACACATTGTTAAAATATCAAATACGCCTCACATAAAATACAGATCGCTTGAGAACAACTGGGCACTAGCCCATACGACATCCACAACATCAGTACCCTTATCATTATCACGAGATTTAACCTACCTACACCGCGTACTACGCCACACCGTGTTCTCCGCATCATTTTGTATGGAGAAACGAAGTTCGCAAATCTATCACTAGAGGCGCTGCTCCGTTTCTCCATACAAAATGATGCGGAGAACACGGCGGCGTAGCGTAGTACGCGGTGTAGGTTAAATCTCGTGATAAGGGTACTGCTGCAGCTACACGTGGAGCCAGAGGACACGACACCGCTTCACCTTTTACCTCATAGCTCCACACTTACAACATAGGTATCCAGCCGGCTAGTAACGCGACACACTAACGAATCAATTAAGACCGTTACGAGCCTGCGACACTATGTGAAGTGTAGGTACTCACTAGGCCACACATACAGGCTGGAGAAAAAATGTTTGCGTTTGTTGCAAGTTTTAGTTTATGAAGTAATCAAGTACAGTCTCGGGTGTTCAAGAGGTGCGTCATTGGGCACCTGTCAGGCTGTCATGGCTTTTGGAACCCCCGCATACGACAGAATGTCCATGGGCGTCGTTAGACACCTTATGGGTGGCTCGGCGCCATATGTCGCGCTTTCAATTTTAAAAAATGTGTGGGGACGTTACTTAAAAATAATAGTCTCACTGGATCTCTCCCCGTGGCACGTGCATGTCGTAAAAGGCGACTAAGGGATAAGGACAAGGTGCCGCGCTAAAGGGCGACAGGATAACCACATCTCACCAAGGCACGGTCCTTTCACCGACTCGTGCAGCAGGTGGATCTTCGTGCCTTACTTGCTGCTTGATAGTTATTGCTAATTTGCGTGGTGGTCGGTGTAGTGATGTAATTTAAAAGAGTACTTGAAGCACAACATCGATTACTCTTCTTACCCCGATTGTCGGGATACGGCGCGCGGAGTATGTACTTGTATAGTTTCAGTTTATTTTGACAGATTTATAGATCATGCATGATTGAAATCCTACTTATATTGTTATACTCGTTGTTTTCAAGTTTTTTTTTTAAAGATTTATTTTGGTTTTTATGTCAAAAGAAATGTATAAATAATGTTTATAATTTTGTGTTGTAAGCTATTTTTACATTTTTTCCAATATGTGCTTTAAACAGGATGTTTCAGCATAGGGTTTAATGGGGTTTTGTAACTTCAGAGTTTGAAAGGGGTCCATATTTGAAGACGAAAAGCTCTGAAACTTTTTCCCAGATTCGGTCATGTTATAGTACCTAGTTCTTTATGAAAATATTTTCATCGGGATTTGGTGGACGGTTGACGTTCACCTTTATTACATAAATATAAAATCAATAACTCGTTGGATAGAAATAGGTATAACGTATAATTGATCTGCACGTAGGTAAATCCCAAACACTGGATGTTCAATGATATCGAAAGAAAAAGGGGACTGGACTAGGTCATTGCACTCCCTAGACCTAGACAGCACTGTTGCCAAATATCGCGAGACCCACTGTTCATCGAATTTTTATTACAATTTCCAATTTTTGTATAAAAAAATAATACGGAATTACGATTCGAATGATAAGGATCTTTTTCTTCTAATAATGAGTACTTACTTTCTATTCCTGAAGTTTCTCAAGCCTATCTTGAAACATCCTGTATAGCTACACGTGGACAGGCATAGGAATTCTATGTAGCGCCAATAAAACCATAAGTAATTCTATCTGGGCCGCCGAACGCTTAAAATATTTCCAGGAACGCAGTGGGCTTACATGCAAACTATTAACACTATTCTCAATGTAGCCATTCCGAGATAACACAATTTATATAGTTAGGTATGTAGGTACTGCATTTTTGTCCGTATTGGGTTTCTGTATGTAATGATAATGAATGAATGAGACATGTATGACACGGTTAGCTAAATCATCTTGTCAGCCTCGGTAGCTCAGTGGTGCGGTCGGTCGACTGTTATTAAGTCGGTCGATTAAGCAAGCCTGGGCGCGGTCAGTACTTGGATGGGTGACCGACCGACCGGTCGGCCTTTGGAGGCTGACCGTGTTTGGATTCCACGTTAAACTGTAGGTCCCTTCCCTTCTTACCTTACTAGGTGGTAGGGTTTATCCCGGCCGCGTTGGTACCACCGCACTGCACGAAACGTCCTCCGTCCAAACGGCTATGTAAATAGTTCGTGTTATCCGTCCAGTTCCCAGACAGGCCTGGTCAGCCAGGGAGAGTAGACCGCACCTCGCGAATGCGAGAGGCCGAAGCCCAGCATAGGGTGCGCTGTAGCGTTTTAAATTACAAAATAAAAAAATTATAAACGAAGCTCATTAGGCTATAATAAATAATAAATAAATCCGGCCAGTTCAGTGAAGCCGACATGAAACGAAGGGAAGCACTGATATGGCACCTAGTTCATCCGGTGTTATGGGCTGACATCACCGATGTTGTACGTGGAATCCGAAGCACGGATTAATTTGTTTTTAAATTGATTTTAATTACATACATATATAAAGTGTTTCATTAGTAGGTAACGATACGCTAAGGGGTGTATACGGAACCCTCGGTGCGCGAGTTCGACTCGCACTTGCTGGTTTTTTATCAATTTTTAACGCAAAAATCGTATACAATCTATTTACGCACATTATGTATACCGAGTGTATAATCTCTTTCATTTAATTTCTTTGGTCTTTGCGAAAATAGAAAAGGACATACTAAATTATTATAGTCGTATAACAATTTATTTCATACCAAAATTTGTATTTAGAACACCGTAAGCTCCGCATGTAAGGGTCGGCTTACACGCACCCACACGTACGGTAAAATTGATTTAAATCCGTGTTCTCTGTCAGTGTAATGGTTCGCTTTGAACACTCATTAATTGTACACAACACTGCTCTCGCTTTGGCTTTTTGTGCTCGGCACACTTATTGGTAGAAAATGCGTGTACATCTGTGGAACCCTTTCACTTTCATTCGTTTGCTATGCCGCCTATGAACATACGGAGGGTCGAGCGAGCTCTAGCTAGAATGACAGAGTTCTAGAGGTTTTCTCCACTCTTAGATGATATTGTAGGTGCAAGTATGAAGTAGATACGTTGGAAAAAAGTCGCGACAGATATAAATTTCAATGAATGTAAACGTTGATCACAAAGTAACATGTAAACATTTTTACAAGTAACTTTTTGTTTAAAATTATAGAAAATGTTTTTTTTTATTTTGTTAGGGTAGACTTACAGTGGTAATTTCGTGGCAGTAACGGACTCGGAAAAAAATATTTATTAGAATGTGGTTTTTTGTACACTAACTTCATGTAAACTAACTAAAAAAACTTACATATAAGTACCTCTGCAGATCATGAAACCATTTACCTACGCCGTATTTCTCTAAAACTTGTGTGGAGTTGCAGTGGTGTTCAAACTTTTTTGTAAATAATTAAAGAATTTTAGGACCATGCCCATATTTATTTGAAATAATGATTTGCTATCCAATGTGTACAACCCAGTTGCACCAACTATCTCAACGCTAAGATCTCTTTTAAGGATCTTATGCACAATGATCCTGTGCTGGTATAAGTGTGCAAATACGTAATCTGTGCTCTAGCAACTGCATAAGTACTAGTATGCAAACACATAGTAGCGGGCGAACACTTTGTCAGTGTGCAAGCCACTATGTTTTGTATTAGTGTAAAACCAAACATATATGTGCATAATTACGTCACTGCACAAGTATTAGTGCACAAGTGATCTGCGAGCAAGCTAGCGACTGCACTAACATTAGTGTAAAATATTGCATGTGTGGAAGCCATATAATACAATAAGTGTACTAATTCTTCTGTGTGCGTGCCTGTGTGTGTCAGATCAACTATGCACGATCATTTATTAACATTTAAAATGCTAATTAATAGCATTTATCGTTCACAATTTATGTTATAGCGCGACTTGCTCCAATTTCGTAGTTTAATATCGTGCTGTTGGCTATAATGCATCGTTAATACCACTTTAATTAGGTAAAATATTGATTTATAGATTTCTCGAGAGGATAAATTGGACACGAATGCATTTAACGATTGCGATACAGCGATTGTGATAGATGAGCGTCGGGTTTTACGATTTGATGATGATTTCAATGTATAATGGAGTTTTATGAAGTTGGCTTCGCTCGAGTCACATATTGCAACGGGTTTGGATCAATTTTCACCATGTACTATTAGGTAGGGCTGGATATAATAATTTACTTACTATTCTTTAAAATCTGTCATGTACTAATTATTTTATTTATTTACTTTATTATATTGAATATAAGGCGCTAAACGACCCTTTGCTTTGTTTTGCTTATGTGAATAAAACAAATCAAATCAAATTAACGGAACAAACGAGGGTTATTACCAAACTAATTTATGTACTTGTAACCTAACCTAACAAAATTATACCAGAAAATTTGAATAAATTGAAATTAAAATTAAATCAAAAATTTTCAAAACCCCCGACGCATCAACAACCTTAAAAATTAAAAAATAATTTCTGCTTTGTTAATTAATGGCGTCGGGGGACCGCTAAGTAAAAACAATTTTACTTGGCCCCCCTGACGCCTTTAATTAACTAATTTCTATTTATTAGTATTTTCGAGACATTTTTTACCGGACTTAACGTAGATTCAGATTTTATACACCTATAAGGTGTTTCGTTATTCATGTCGTTTCTTTCAGGGGGTTGTTCTGTATCCTAAACTGAGTAACTTTTGTTCTATAGCTTTTGGAAATTGGAAAATAAAAATCCACTTTCCCCATACATTTGGAGGTTAGGCCTGCCCTTATATGTATGGAATTTTTTTATGGAAACTGACACGGTTGGCTACATCACCTACAACATCCGTGATGTCAGCCCATAACACCGGGTGAACTGGTGCCATGTCAGCCTTCCCTTCGGTCGTGCCGGCTACACTGAACTGGACGGAAAACACAAACTATTTACATAGCCGTTTCGACCGACCTTTCATTTAGTGCGGTGGTACCAACCCGGGCGGGTTAAACCCTACCACCTAGTAATATAAGAAGGGAGTCATATCCTTTAGTCGCCTTTTACGACATACACAGGGAGAGATGTAGTGGGGCTATTCTTTTAAAGTACCGGCCCCACACAGTACAAAATGTCGGCCCCATACAGTTATGTATGATAGTAATTATTTTTTGATTTTTAGGCCAATTCAGCCAAACTAGATCTAAGTGGTTTTGTAAAGTTGCAGACAGTAACTCGTATTTAAATGTCAAATAGATAATTGTACAAGAATGTAGTGTCGTGGTTATGCTGTGCTCATTAGGTACCAGTACTTTAATACGAGTAGTTAACGTGACCCTATTTTGATGTCAATATAGTTAAGTATATGTTAAAATTTTATTTTTAATGGGCATTAATATAACATGTAACGATATAGTGACTAGCTTTTATTGCCGGTTTTTTGTATTATTAAATGTAATGAATTTGTATTGAGATTTATATGAATGTATAATATATTCTTTATTGAACACCAATTAATAAAAATTAGGCACAACAGGCGAGCTTAATGCCGCGAGGCATTCATTCTATTCTAACTAACTTTGGGATGTGGGAGCCGTATTAGACCATGCTCTGAGGCGAAAATATATGAAATGTACAAATTTTGATTTGACTTGGTTTGTCATTACTTGACACGTTTATTTGATATAAGAATACCCTTCGACTCCCAGATGGCACGCGCGTGCCAGATAACTATATTTCCGGATACTCTCAGATGGGACGCGCGTGACACATATTGTGCGTCACATGTTTTAATTCATTAGCTAAAGATAAATTCACAGTAATTATAGGAAGCTTTTTATAAGGAAAATGAACCATTAAACTTAACCGAACTAAATTAATTAAAAGGAAAAAAGAAGACGTAGGGAGAGAATTAATTAACTAAATAGAATGTCTCATATCTGTCTTTTTGATTTCACTTTGTGTATAATATTTCACTTGAGTATTGTGTATAATAATGTGAACCTTTCATTACAATTTTATTATATGTAATCCTGTATTAGGGGTTGAGTTAGAGGAGACAGGACAGGGCACATGTAATATCACCTCTGAGAGAGAAGGTGGCATACCGGAGGGAAATAATCCCTTTGGATTTCTGGTTGCTAATTAAAATCACTCTTACCATTTGATGATATTTGGGGCTAGTTCTGAGTTTGCGAAGTGAATTGAATGCGAAGTCCATTTGGATTGATACAATAGCAGTGAACGAGGGAATTTAAGTTCTCTAAAGGAAAAGATAAAATCAGTTATTTCCTTATACTTGATGTACGGACGGGCCGATGTCACTAAGAGAGAAGGTGACAAAGACATTTTGAGAACAACTGAGTTTGCCAGCTCACAAATACATACATGTAAGCAAATTACATAGTCATTGATTTTTAATCAAATCAATCACACACACGACTTGGCCAAGAATGTATATAATAGGGAAAACACAATTGTTTTCTAGCCAATTGATTTATCCGATTGAGACTCCAAAGCACCAAACACCGTGCAACCGCGGTGCAGGCAGGATAACGTCACGCCGTGTTTTCGGCTTGGGGTAGGATACATCGGATGGAATTTTTTTAGCGTAAGCGAAAATATTTTTTTTTTATACAAAAATACAAATTTGTACAAAAAATTAAAAAGCAACCGACACAATATAATAATCAACGAATAAACACATTTTTTTCCAAAACCTTGCTTTCGTCGCGTTAAGACAAATAAGCTTTTAGGGTTCCGTACCTCAATCAAAGAGGAAAAAACGAAACCTTATAGGATCACTCATGTGTCTCTCTGTCACAGCTTATTTTCTTTGAATCCATTCGACGAAAAAAAGTAGAAATTTAGTACATACTCGTTTATTACGTGACATTAGTTCATCATGTGACATATCGATGCAAAGGGCTTGTTATTATAAGGAATACAAATATATTATTAAATTTTTTTATAATTTTAAAATGCATCGTTTAAAAGATATTAAAGATAATATTCAAAAAGCGGTCAAGAGAGTCGAACTTGCGTGGTGAGGGTCCTGTACCATACCGTTTTCCGTGAGAACTTTAAGAGGTAGGATTCTCGCTTAGGTTTTTCTGTAAACTATAAGAGAGGCCCTATTTATATTCATATTTTTTTCGAATGTTAGGACTTTTTAGTTTTGGAGATAAGAGGGGGGAACATTTTCTTTAATAGCTTTTACACTATGCACTTTAAAAATTATAGAAAAAAGATTGTTATTCCTTATAACGAGCCCTTTTCAACGATGTGCCACATGATGCACATCAGAAAAAAAAATGTTTTATTCTCTCACTTGTTTCCCAAAACTTACCCCAAAATCTAAATTCGTTCATTTACGCTATATGTGATTGGGTCATCAAACTCTATAATATGTACCGAACTTCAACCTTTTTTGGTCCACTAGATTCGAAGAAAATAGGCTGTGACAGATGGACAGACAGACAGACACAAGAGTGATCCTATAAGGGTTCTGTTTTTTTTCTCTTTTGGGGTACGGAACCCTAAAAAATCGACCCCCTATCTCCGAAACTACTACGTCCAAAATTTGAAAAAAAAAATTGGAATATCTCTTATAGTTTACAGGAAAACGTAAACGAAAATCCTAAGTCTTAAAGTTCTCACGGAAAACTGTATGCTACGGAACCCTCCTCCACGTGAGTTCGACTCGCACTTGAACGCTTTTATAAGTAAATTCAAAAAGCTCCGATAGATGAAGTTTTACATACTTAATTTAAAACTGTATGTCAGGTGAGTACATTGATGGCAATATCTCAGAAAGTGCAGTTTGCCTTGTATGCAGCAAACATCGAATTGTTCGCAGATAGGACGTCAGTGAAGGTGTTAACAGATACACAACAGATGCACAACAGAGCACATATACAAATGTTTGCTTTGAAAGTGTTAGCTTTATTCACTTTCTCATTGTGATACTGCACCCGTACATACACCGCTGGATTAAGCCATGGATGCAATGATCGAAAGCGAAAAGATACGAGGACTTATACACATTTTGGCAATGATTTTTGCTAATCTAACACCATGATCAATCCAGTTATCTGCAGTTCACATAAAAGGTAAGGTAGCTATCTAGAGATCAAAGACTTTGTAGCAGCGACGTAATACAAACTCTTTGCTAGAGATATAGATTTTTTTAAGGAAACTGGCACGGTTGGCTACATCACCTACAACATCCGTGATGTCAGCCTATAACACCGGGTGAACTAGGTGCCATGTCAGTGCTTCCCTTCATTTTTTAATATTAATGCAGGTTTAAATGTTTATATATTAAAATTCATGTACAGATAATAATAATGTATGTTATGGGTTTTTTAATTACATCTGAGGAACCCTCGTCTGCTGAGACTACCCGCACTGGCCACGGCTACAATATAAAGATGGGCGAAGAACTGACAGTTCTCTGCCAACCGTCGAGCCAGGCAGAGCGTTCATGACAAAATTGGCCATAATATGTTTGGTCCGAACCGTCGAACCACATAGCTCGGAGACGACCGCGAGTAAAGCCGAAAATAATTTTTGATATAAATAATATACTGGGTATCTCAGTTCGACGGGATTTGCCTACAACCACGGGATTCCTCGTTGAATAAGTTTCAAAAAATCTCGGTACCATTTTTACCTAGTAGGTATTCATATTTTTCGAGATAATCGAGTTTTTATGCGTTCCCAAAACCATGTTTTACATCGGAAACTAACACTAGAAAAAATACTAATACTAGGAAATTAGGTTTTTTTACGATTACTAAACGAGGAATTCTGTGGTGATAAGCATATGCGGCCGAACTGATTCAAGCTGCATTGACACATAGAAATATTATTTCATTGCTTCACAAACGATTTACAGAAACATACACAGTTGCTAGATTGCTCTACATGAGAAGCAAAGAATATTAGCATTTGCAGATATGTTTTGAAGGGATATTTAGATAGATATTAATAATTCAGAAAACAGAATTACATATTCCATTACCATCAAACCGATTGCTCTACATGAGAAGCAAAGAATATTAGCATTTGCAGATATGTTTTGAAGGGATATTTAGATAGATAAACCGATTGCTCTACATGAGAAGCAAAGAATATTAGCATTTGCAGATAAGTTTTGAAGGGATATTTAGATAGATAAACCGATTGCTCTACATGAGAAGCAAAGAATATTAGCATTTGCAGATAAGTTTTGAAGGGATATTTAGATAGATAAACCGATTGCTCTACATGAGAAGCAAAGAATATTAGCATTTGCAGATAAGTTTTGAAGGGATATTTAGATAGATAAACCGATTGCTCTACATGAGAAGCAAAGAATATTAGCATTTGCAGATATGTTTTGAAGGGATATTTAGATAGATAAACCGATTGCTCTACATGAGAAGCAAAGAATATTAGCATTTGCAGATATGTTTTGAAGGGATATTTAGATAGATAAACCGATTGCTCTACATGAGAAGCAAAGAATATTAGCATTTGCAGATATGTTTTGAAGGGATATTTAGATAGATAAACCGATTGCTCTACATGAGAAGCAAAGCATATTAGCATTTGCAGATAAGTTTTGAAGGGATATTTAGATAGATAAACCGATTGCTCTACATGAGAAGCAAAGAATATTAGCATTTGCAGATATGTTTTGAAGGGATATTTAGATAGATATAATAATTCAGAAAACAGAATTACATATTCCATTACCATCAAACCGATTCCCATTGCTATTCGTGCCGATTTAAAAACAGAAAACACAACAAGAGCGTCGGCGGCGGAGGCGCGGCGGCGGCGCCGGCGGCGGCGGCGGTGGCATGGACGGAGTCTACGGCGCAGTCTCTCTCTCTACATCATAAATATCAATAGGTCCGAACGTAAATATAAGACCAAACAATGCACCGTACAATGTATACGCTGTTGGTAGTAAAGCATCTACGTCTCTTAATGATATGTAGATTCTCGGCATTAGTTACATGCCCGTGTTCTTCGGTGAAAACAACTCGCGAACCGATCTGCTCCATCCGTTGCCGCAACAGCCGTTTCTTACTCATTGTTAACTGTTTCTTCTGCGATTGTTGTAAGGTTGATATTATCTTGTGATTTTAGAGTACTTATTGCTTTTGGTGTGGCATAAGTAAAGACGGTCATTAAACATGATATCATTTGATGGTGCCTCCAGAGAACGATTGAGATGGGACTTAAATCCAGAAACCATAAGGGCGTCTTTGGTGCACAGATTGGGACATCGTTAAGTCCCTGTCTGATTTTATTAAAATCATTGATGCATTTCACCCGTCGAGGAGAAATGGACCTTCGCGGTCCGATCAGAAGGCTCCAATCCCGTTAAAAAGTTGTAAAGATTGAGACATTAGAGAGGTCTGGGGCCGCGTTTCTCGAACAAATGCACGATGTAGCGCCGAGTGAGATGTAAGTCTGTCGTATAAATAAATGTATATAAATGAGTGGAGGCATTTTAATACGGCGCAGGTGGGTGGGAAGACTGTTGGTGGCGCGTCGTGGACTCGGACAATTATTATTAAATTATCTTTTCGGACGACGTAAGTAATTGTTTTGCCCGTGGACGTGGGCATAGCTCGCATGCCGACGCCGCCGCGCGACCGGCTCGCTGTGGAAAAATGTTATAGGCAAGACATAATATGATTCATAGCCGTGACCGCCTGGGGGTCGGAGCTATTGGATGCAACTTGAAAGTTCGATGGAAACTATTGAAACCGAAAGATTTATATTCGAAAGGCGAGGTTTTAGATTTATGTCTTTCAAATCTCTTCCACCTTCAAACATCTTCATTATTTCAAATTAACTCCAACGCTTTTTATTAAATTTTTAATAGGTAGTGTGTAAAATTTAGACATAGGAATAGTATTTAGAAGATATTTTTTTATTTTTTTTAGTATATTAAATTAATGAATGAAATTTATTTTCAGAGGAAAAGTTATGCAGTAGGTACTATACATTATGAAGTTAAAAATAAATACATTAAAATCCGGGCTAGGTAAACCCAACTAGTAAGGTAAGAAGAGAATGGGCCTACAGTTTTACGTGGATTCCGAACCACGGTCAGCCTCCACGTTCTATATATCCGTAGTACCAGTAACCGACGAGCATACATGAAGAACATTGAGTGGAAGAGGCGGCAGAGGTGAGGCGGCAGAGGTGTGTCAGGAGTGTGGCACGTGGAGATCCGTTGTCTCTGCCTACTCCACCGGGAAACAGGCGTGACGCTATGTATGTACCGGTAAAAGTACAGGTATATTTAACGAACCGGGTTGGTTTGACTCTACATACCATCTATCTATTAAGGCAAGGGAAGAACACGTTCTTCTCTAACCAGTTCCTGCAAGATCAAATCTACAGATGTACTTTCATCTAACTAAACAGATCTAATCATCTGTCGTAAAAGGGGACTAAGGGATATGACTCCCTTCTTATATTACTAGGTGGTAGGGCTTAACCCGCCCGGTTTGGTACCACCGCACTGAATGAAAGGTCGGAATAGTTTGTGTTTTCCGTCTAGTTCAGTGTAGCCGGCTCGACCGAAGGGAAGCATTGACGTGGCAACAAGTTCACCCGGTGTTATGGGCTGACATCACGGATGTTGTAGGTGATGTAGCAAACCGTGTCAGTTTCCATAAAAAAAAAATTTAAAAAAATCATAAATTATGCTGAACGAGCTAACTAAAGCCGCGTCTCGCATGTTTTTTTTTTTAAACATTATACAAGAAACATTTGTTTTCAAACAAACGTGTATACCATCATGTTTCGATGTTTCTGTGTAATGTTTCGAAAAAAAAAACATTCGCAGGAGACGCGGCTTTATAGGGCAAGTTTGATGTTTTTAATATCGTCTGTCTGTCCGTCCGTAATAATATGTCGGTTGAAATTTTCACAGAATATGTGTTATTTATTACTTATTATGGCGGATGTGCGAATAAATAATAAATAAGCTAAAAGTAAAACATAAAGGTGGGTCCTCATACAAGAAACGTGCTAAGAATGGATTAGTCACGCTACTGAAGAATATATCGCGCCATAGGTTATTATATTTTATGCATTGTTAAAAGGCAAAAGATAGACGGATATGGTTTTTTGACATATACGGTATAGCGGATCTACGGAACCCTCCGTGCGCGAGGAAAACTCGCACTTGGCAGATTTTCAGTAGTTTTACAAGGAATCCAAGTAATAGAGTAACTCGTGGTCAAGACGGAAATGTTATCCAACCTCAGACTGAAAAAAATGGTGCAAGCTGGCGGGTATTGAACCCATTGACACTTACCATAGACTACAGGCAAAAGACTTCGCTTGGTTACGAGTTAATCCCATGTCATGTGTAGGTATTTTCACTTTTGGTATTTCAAAAGGCTTCGCTTGGTTATGAGTTAATCTCAAGTCGTGTGTAGGTATTTCAACTTTTGGTATTTCAGAAGGCTTTGTTCGGTTACGAGTTAATCTCAAGTCGTGTGTAGGTATTTCAACTTTTGGTATTTCAGAAGGCTTTGTTCGGTTACGAGTTAATCTCATGTCATGTGTAGGTATTTCAACTTTTTGTGTTTCGTAAGGCTTTGCTTGGTTACGAGTTAATCTCATGTCGTGTGTAGGTATTTCAACTTTTGTTATTTAAAAAGGCTTCCTTTGGTTACGAGTTAAGTAATCCCATGTCATGTGTAGGTATTTCAACTTTTTGTGTTTCGTAAGGCTTTGCTTGGTTACGAGTTAATCTCATGTCGTGTGTAGGTATTTCAACTTTTGTTATTTAAAAAGGCTTCCTTTGGTTACGAGTTAAGTAATCCCATGTCATGTGTAGGTATTTCAACTTTTTGTGTTTCGTAAGGCTTTGCTTGGTTACGAGTTAATCTCATGTCGTGTGTAGGTATTTCAACTTTTGTTATTTAAAAAGGCTTCCTTTGGTTACGAGTTAAGTAATCCCATGTCATGTGTAGGTATTTCAACTTTTTGTGTTTCGTAAGGCTTTGCTTGGTTACGAGTTAATCTCATGTCGTGTGTAGGTATTTCAACTTTTGTTATTTAAAAAGGCTTCCTTTGGTTACGAGTTAAGTAATCTCATGTTGTGTGTAGGTATTTCAACTTTTGTTATTTAAAAAGGCTTCCTTTGGTTACGAGTTACGTAATCCCATGTCATGTGTAGGTATTTCAACTTTTGGTGCCTAGTGTACATGGAGAATGATTCGATTTTTTCTACCTGAGTTGACATTAATATTATCGGCAAAATATTACCTACGTCGTCGTTGGTGGATTTTTTCGTGCTTTCTCCATAATGAATGTGTCTCAGATACGGCTCGTGAAGAGTGGCGTGTTGCGTCACACGCGCTATTAACTGTGTCTCCAGTACTTGAACACTTTGGGGGGAGGAATAGGGTGGATTAAAAAAAATGTATTACCTATTATATTAACATTTTATATTTACATTATATACTATATTCATTTTAGTATTTACCTACATATTTTTCTTGGCCTTTACAGATTTGTTTACAAGTAAAATTTTATTTAACAACCTTGGTTAAAAGTCTGCATAAATGTATCTGCATACCTAGGTATACGTTGGTTAATGCAGCAGTCAGCGTGTATGAGTCCACTGCTGGACTGTGCCTCTACAATTTTCCTCCAGTCCTCCCGGCCTACAGCGGTACGGAACCACTGCTTTCCGCCGACGTACTTGATGTTGTCGTCCCACCTGGCGGGTGGTTTTCCCACACTCCATTGGTCCACGGCCGCCAGTGTAGGACACAGTTACTCCAACGGTCGTTGTATCTGAAGTTCCCAGCCCACTGCCACTTATGTAAACTTCTCTATTTATGTAAAATTCCAAATTTATTTTAATTTTAGACACAGTAGTTTCGACAATAACAGGGGGAGGGCGGATGCTCCATTTTCGTATTTTTTATGTCTTTTAAACTATGCATTTTACTTGAGCTTATCCTCCTGGTGTCCAATATGGACTACTTGGGTGCGTCGGCGGATTGCCCCGTTACGCACCATATCAGTATCGTAGCGATATTCCCGATCGATATTAATGCCGCTCAATCGTTTTATTTTCACATTTCATGTAAAGTTTTCATTCATTACTCAGCTGCTTAGTGACATAATACTCTAGTGATGATATTGAGTCTACAAAGTCTGTTAAACTGCATGTAAATATGTTCAGCAGTTTCTGAGTCACAGGCATAAAAGCATACATTACAAGACCAGAACTAACGTACAAGGACGCAATAATTAGTACACTTAACTCTACTCTACTCTCCAGTCTGATATACATCACCATGAAACTAGACACAAAAATGATATAACAATTGTAAAACACAGGTCGTCTAAAATGTCCAAGAGTTTTGTTTGTAATAGCATTCGATTTTATAATAAAATACCATTAGAAATAAAAAATCTTAATGATGTATGTTTTAAGAAACGCATTAAAGCCATTCTTATAAAGAAAGCTTATTATAATGTAAAAGAAGCTCTAACTGACAAAATATTGTACTCTGAGGCTGACCGTGTATAGGTTAACATAGTGTACTCGGTGCTAGTGCGAGTGGTATAAGTAATAACAGGATAAACAGAACCTGTACATATTATGTGTATACAGGTTTATAGAACTTCATATTGCTTTGTGATCGGGGCACTGTAGCAGTTTGTGACAGAAGCAGTGGTATTATGTAAAACAAAATGCAAACATATCGTATAAGTTTCATGTTGCCACTGGAGTAATGCATCGCTATAAGGTCTTTGCTTACGGTGACGCTTGGTCCGGGTCGCCTCTCTCCCTAAAATATGGTTGAGGGAAGCGATGGCTGGCCCTGGCGTGATGCTCGTGAACGGGTGCTGTTCGTGGAGACTGGCCTGCTCCAATTGGTAACATTGTATATTTTATATGTTAGGCGTATATTTTTAAAAGGAACTATAGTATCTGTCATGAACTGTTACATTTGTCGCAGATTTATATTTTTCATCACAATACTTTTTGGTCTTTGAGATTTGTACTACCTCGTATTATCACTGGTATAAACTGAAAATGCTACAAACATGTTCACTTGAGATTCTGACTGCATACAAATTTTGAATTTTGACAGGGTACAACCTGTACCTTAATTTATACTGCCGACGCATGCTGAATATTAATTTGACTAATTGATACATTAAGTATCAAGTTTATTTAGCACGCATACTAAAAAATATTACCTTGACTAATTGATACATTAAGTATCAAATTTATTTATTTTATTTTTTGACATTGTACTACAATGTGGTATGAATATTTATAACTGACATGACTTGATACGATATGTCTCAACAATTTCTGACAAAGGCTCTATACACCTGATTTTATCTATACTTTTACTTTAACTTTTGATTTTATGTGGTCAGAATTATCAAGCTTAAATTATAGTTATTCTAGCTCTCAAACTATATCTTAACACTGTAAGCGGTGTCTGTTGTGTAGCTAGTCACAATGTATTGTAATTGAAGACGTTAAAAAAAGAACCCTGCGAAGTATCTTGCCGGCTCTTCTTTGTGGGTGTAATCGAACCGGATTGTAAAAACTAACAGGACAAATTCCAGCGTAGTGTACTACCTTACGAATGATGAATAAAGAATAAAGAATAAAGAATAAAGAATAACCGACGACCGATGAATCCTTACCTATAATAAAATCCAACGTCTGCTTTCTGTCTGAGTGTCTGGATGTCTGAGTGTCTGAGTGTATGTCTGTCTGTCCGCTTATAACTCGAGAACCACTGAACCGATTTTAATAAAACAAAATTCTACGGATAGCTTGATTCTTCCCATAAACTATAGGCTACTTACTATCACGCTAAATGGCTTATGAGGGTAGCAGTGAAGTGAAATATGAGAGTACTTGGCAATATTTGTATGTAACGGACACGGAATCATTCACCCGAGTAAGGGGGGGGGGGGGGGGGGGGGGTAAGTAGTGGCATGTAGGGAGGGGGGTGAGGGAGGGGCGGGAGGGGAGGTGGAGGTATAGCGATGGAATCCCCCTTATCCTTATCCTTTCCTTTCTTCCTTACCTTTAATAAAATCCAACGTCTGCTTTCTGTCTGTCTGTATGTATGTCTGTATGTCTGTCTGTTTACCATCTTTGGGGTTGCCATATTTACTCCAAGTATCGATGATGGCCAGACTCAACGGAAGGGAGGGAGAGGGAGAGGGAGAGGGAGAGGGAGAGGGAGAGGGAGAGGGAGAGGGAGAGGGAGAGGGAGAGGGAGAGGGAGAGGGAGAGGGAGAGGGAGAGGGAGAGGGAGAGGGAGATGGAGAGGGAGAGGGAGAGGGAGAGGGAGAGGGAGAGGGAGAGGGAGAGGGAGAGGGAGAGGGAGAGGGAGAGGGAGAGGAAGAGGGAGAGGGAGAGGGAGAGGGAGAGGGAGAGGGAGAGGGAGAGGGAGAGGGAGAGGGAGAGGGAGAGGGAGAGGGAGAGGGAGAGGGAGAGGGAGAGGGAGAGGGAGAGGGAGAGGGAGAGGGAGAGGGAGAGGGAGAGGGAGAAACGGAAACGGAGTGTTAAAGATTGTATGGGAATATCGGTTTTTTTAAAGGAAAATCATAATTATAGCTACTCAAAACAAACAAATGGGGGGGGGGGGGGGGGGGGGAGGGGGGATGGGTGTGACGGTGGCCTCGCCCTTAGTTACTTACTTTCTTCATGGAGGTTTATTGTATTCCAGAATGCAGCTTAGCCTGAAGCCTCGCCGTTAGTTACTTACTTTATTTTAGAAGTTTTATCGTTAAACGCCATTACTTTCATCGAGAAATACAGAGGGTTTATCGTCTTCCAGAATACAGCTCGGCCTTCGGCCTCGCCCATAGTTACTTACTTTCATCAAGAAGGTTAATCCTCTTCCTTAGCGCAGCTCGGCCTTCGGCCTGACCCATGGTTTATCCTCTTCCTAAACGGAGCTCGGCCTTCGGCCTCGCCCTCAGTTACTTACTTTCTTCGAGAAGGTTTATAGTCTTCCTAAACGCAGCTCGGCCTTCAGCCTCGCTCTTTGTTACTTACTTTCATCGAAAAAGTTTATCCTCTTCCTGAACGTAGCTCGGCCTTCGGCCTAGCCCTTAATTACTTTCTTTCTTAGAGATGGTTTATCGTCTTCCTGAACACAGCTCGGCCTTCGGCCTCGCCCTCAGTTACTTACTTTCTTCGAGAAGGTTTATGGTCTTCCTGAACTCAGCTCGGCCTTGGGCCTCGCCCTCAGTTACTTACTTTCTTCGAGAAGGTTTATCCTCTTCCTGAACGCAGCTCGGCCTTCGGCTTCGCCCATAGTTACTTACTGTCTTCGAGAATGTTTATCGTCTTCCTGAACGCAGCTCGGCCTTCGGCTACGCCGTTTGTTACTTACTTTCTTAGATAAGGTTTATCGTCTTCCTGAACGCAGCTCGGCCTTCGGCCTCGCCCTTTGTTACTTAATTTCTTCAAGAAGGTTAGTTACTTTCTTCGGGAAGGTTTTCTCTTTGTTAGTTACTTTCTTCGGGAAGGTTTATAGTTTTCCTGAACGCAGCTCGGCCTTCGGCCTCGCCCTTAATTACTTACTTTCTTAGATAAGGTTTATCGTCTTCCTGAACGCAGCTCGGCCTTCGGCCTCGCCCTTAGTTACTTACTTTCTTCGAGAAGGTTTATAGTCTTCCTGAACGCAGCTCGGCCTTCGGCCTAGCCCTCAGTTACTTACTGTCTTCTTTGAAATACGAATTTCACGCGAGCGCAGCCGCGGGCTCAGCTAGTAACATTATATGAGTGGAAGAGGCGGCGGAGGTGTGTCAGGATCGTGGCACGTGGAGATCCGTTGTCTCTGCCTACCCCACCGGGAAACAGTCGTGACGCTATGTATGTATTTATTTATGTTTCCATTTGACGTACTCGTAGATGTGGTTATTAGGGGACAGTGGTAAAGCCATATTATTCTCGCTGCAAATCGAAACATCGTCGTCGCCATTGAAGAGTTGAGTTATTGGTAAATGGAGCATGCGGTTTGCGAGATACCGACCCCCCTCCCCTCCCCCTCCCCCTCATCACGTGACACGACATTAGGAGATCATTTGTTATAAGCGTTAGGGAAATTAATGACTCTCTCTCACATGATTGGTTTGTAAAGGTGATGTGAGCTGATGATGTGTCTGTAGAAAAATGGGAAACATAAATACGAATATTGGTGAAATGTGTTTTGTTTCGGTGGATATTTTATTTCAATGTGTAAATGTTTATTTATTTCAGAATATAAGTTAAGTTATCAAAGATATCATATACACATACATACATTATAGATACCTATTAAAAATATTTAATAGTAATAAAACATTGAATTTATAAACTAAATAAAACAACTACCATCCTAAATAAGACTCCTAAAAATAAATTCTGCAAGGACCTCGTCCCCGGAATCGTTCCAAGATGTCAATTTCTGAAGGAAATGTCCAGAAGTATGAGGGAAATTTTAATTTTGTATTTCGATTTGTATGTATTGTATTTATATTCTGTTAAATAATTGTGAATAAAACATTATCTTGAAGCGTCATATTATATTATGTTATATAATTCGGAAATATGAAAGCGTTGTCCATCATCAATACTAATAATAAATCTGTAAGGGATGGTCATGGAGTAAGTTACTTTGTTTTAGGAAATATTGAGTTTGTAGCCTCTATATATGATACTAAAGCTAAATTGATGATTTTTAGAAATCTTTTCTGTATGTATGTATGTATGTATGTTCCTCCATAACTCTTAAAGCCATCATCCGAATTTGATGAAACTTAGTACAAGCCCATTTTTCTATACGGGACACAGGATAGGCTAACTAAAATTCACTTCCGGCTACGCTAAGATGTGGCTCCCATACAAATCGAATCGAAATAAAAGCGGGGCGGCGCGGAGGAGGCGGTTTGTATCGGCTAGCTGCCGGAGGCTGCTAGGAGGCGCGGGGCGCGGCGCGGGGTGCGGTCTGTTGGAGCGCGGTGTGTGTATGCCACGTGGTGTATGCATTGTCTCGAGCCAGAGTATCTTATTTAATTCGATTCATAATATTATGTAGGTTTACTTCGTTAGGTATCTATTTGATTAATTTTAGGTGCAACCCTATGTAAAATGTTGTTGCAAGTCGATGTTAGCGGATATTTACTTAACTGGAGTTCCTATTTGATTTAAGATATTTGATCGTATGTTTATTATATTGTACGTAGTGTAGCACTATTAGCGAAAAGATTCTTATTTTTACCCGACTACGGCGAAGCGAAAAGGAGAGTTATGTGTTGACCGGTATGTATGTATGTATGTATTTATATATGTATGTATGTATGTATGTATGTATGTATGTATGTATGTATGTATGTATGTATGTATGTATGTATGTACGTATGTATGTATGTATGTATGTATGTATGTATGTATGTTCTGTTCCCTCATAACTTCGAAACTACTTATCATAATTTGACAAATGAGGTATCGTTGGATGCGTCTTGACGCTGGATAGAGGCTATGTGACGTCCCATAAAATTGTATATGGCGCCCTCTAAAGGACATAAAGTCATGACCTAAAAAATTTTTTTTTAATGATGCTGTGTTGGGGATCAAATGAAAGGGCTTAATTAACACATTTCAAAAATTTATATATTGTTAGCTGTTGCTTTCGGATTTGCTTGCATGCATCCGATAATTGGGAATAATTTCTAAAATCAGGCCTCACTCCGAACCTACCCAAAATACATCCTACTAATATTATGAACGCGAAAGTTTGTGAGTGAGTTGCGTTCAGGAAGACGATAAACTTAACTCAAAGAAAGTAAGTAACTAATGGCGAGGCCGAAGGCCGAGCTGCGTTCGGGAAGACTATAAACCTTTTCGAAGAAAGCAAATAACAAAGGGCGAGGCCGAAGGCCGAGCTGCGTTCAGGAAGAGGATAAACCTTCTCGAAGACAGTAAGTAACTATGGGCGAGGCTGAAGGCCGAGATGTGTTCAGGAAGAAGATACACCTTTTCGAAGAAAGCAAGTAACAAAGAAGTTACTTTCTTCGAGAAGATTTATGGTCTTCCTGAACGCAGCTCGGCCTTCGGCCTCGCCCTTTGTTACTTACTTTCTTAAAGATGGTTTATCCTCTTCCTGAACGCAGCTCGGTCTTCGGCCTCGCCCATAGTTACTTACTGTCTTCGAAAAGTTTTATCGTCTTCCTGAAGGCAGCTCGGCCTTAGGCCTCGCCTTCTGTTACTTACTTTCTTCGAGAAGGTTTATCCTGTTGCCGTGTTGGGTGTCAAATGAAAGGGCTTAATTAACACATTTCAAAAATTTATATATTGTTAGCTGTTGCTTTCGGATTTGCTTGCATGCATCCGATAATTGGGAATGATTCCTAAAATCAGGCCTCACTCCGAACCTACCCAAAATACATCCTACTAATATTATGAACGCGAAAGTTTGTGAGTGAGTTGCGTTCAGGAAGACGATAAACTTAACTCAAAGAAAGTAAGTAACTAATGGCGAGGCCGAAGGCCGAGCTGCGTTCGGGAAGACTATAAACCTTTTCGAAGAAAGCAAATAACAAAGGGCGAGGCCGAAGGCCGAGCTGCGTTCAGGAAGAGGATAAACCTTCTCGAAGACAGTAAGTAACTATGGGCGAGGCTGAAGGCCGAGATGTGTTCAGGAAGAAGATACACCTTTTCGAAGAAAGCAAGTAACAAAGAAGTTACTTTCTTCGAGAAGATTTATGGTCTTCCTGAACGCAGCTCGGCCTTCGGCCTCGCCCTTTGTTACTTACTTTCTTAAAGATGGTTTATCCTCTTCCTGAACTCAGCTCGGTCTTCGGCCTAGCCCATAGTTACTTACTGTCTTCGAAAAGTTTTATCGTCTTCCTGAAGGCAGCTCGGCCTTAGGCCTCGCCTTCTGTTACTTACTTTCTTCGAGAAGGTTTATCCTGTTGCCGTGTTGGGTGTCAAATGAAAGGGCTTAATTAACACATTTCAAAAATTTATATATTGTTAGCTGTTGCTTTCGGATTTGCTTGCATGCATCCGATAATTGGGAATAATTCCTAAAATCAGGCCTCACTCCGAACCTACCCAAAATACATCCTACTAATATTATAAACGCGAAAGTTTGTGAATGAATTGCGTTCAGGAAGACGATAAACCTACTCAAAGAAAGTAAGTAACTAATGGCGAGGCCGAAGGTCGAGCTGCGTTCGGGAAGACTATAAACCTTCTCGAAGAAAGCAAGTAACAAAGGGCGAGGCCGAAGGCCAAGCTGCGTTCAGGAAGAGGTTAAACCTTCTCGAAGACAGTAAGTAACTATGGGCGAGACCGAAGGCCGAGATCTCTGTTACTTACATTCTTCGAAAAGGCTATCCTCTTCCTGAACGCAGCTCGGCCTTCGACCTCGCCCTTGGTTACTTACTTTCTTAAAGATGGTTTATCTTCTTCCTGAACGCAGCTCGGCCTTCGGCCTCGCCCATAGTTACTTACTGTCTTCGAAAAGGTTTATCGTCTTCCTGAACGCAGCTCGGCCTTCGGCCTCGCCCTCTGTTACTTACTTTCTCCGAGAAGGTTTATGGTCTTCCTGAACGCAGCTCGGCCTTCGGCCTCGCCCTCTGTTACTTACTTTCTTCGAAAAGGTTACCCTCATCCTGAACGCAGCTCGGCCTTCGGCCTCGCCCATAGTTACTTACTGTCTTCGAGAAGGTTTATCGTTTTCCTGAACGCAGCTCGGCCTTCGGCCTCGGCCTCTGTTACTTACTTTCTTCGAAAAGGTTACCCTCATCCTGAACGCAGCTCGGCCTTCGGCCTCGCCCATAGTTACTTACTGTCTTCGAGAAGGTTTATCGTCTTCCTGAACGCAACTCCGCCTTCGGCCTCAAAAAGTTACTCACTTTCTTCGAGACGGTTTATCGTTTACCTGAATCCAGCTCGCCCTTAGTTCTTCCTTTGAAATACGAATTTCACGCGAGCGAAGCCGCGGGCAAAAGCTAGTTTACAATAAAACAGTGAATAATTAATCATATTCAAACAAAAACGAAAGTATATTGCCTATCTCCGATCAGATAGTAACATTGTATGTGCTTATTATTATTAAGATCAATTATTTGTTTCTGCTATCTTGATCGCTTTTAGGTTTTAAGAGAAATCAAGATTTTGGATTTGGAAACAGAAAAAACTGGTCAAGTGCCAGTCTGACTCGCGCGGAGAGAGTTCTGAACCATACCGTTTTCGTTGAGATTTTAAATACTTAGGATTTTCGTTTTTATTTTAGACTCGGTAGATCCGGAGATACCTATGTTCAGAGGTAGGTATGCTCAATTTTCCTATATTTTTTTACATCTTTTAAATTAAGCATTTTAAAATTATACAAAAAAAATTTATTTATATTCATTTGATACGTCACATGATGCACTTTCTAATTTGTTTCCCAAAATTGACCCCCAAGACCGAAATTCGTTCATTTATGTCCATGATTGGAACTTTTTGTCGTCCAGTAGATTCGGAGAAAATAAGCTGTGACAGAAGGACAGACAGACACGAGAGTGATTCTGTAAAGTTCCGTTTTTTTTTCTTTTGAGGTACGGAACCCTAAAAATATGTGAAGTTTCTGTAAGAAAACAGCATACGAAATTTTTTCAACTTTCTGCCATTTGGTTTGCAGAAGTGTGTCCATCTATGTATGCTATGCACTGAGCAAGAGACAGACGGCCGCCGATCGCTGTTCTGCGTTGCTGGGTAATGATGACACAAATAAAAGAATGAAGCAGAACTTTACTAATAAAGCCGGCAAGTTAAATGATTTCATACCTCCCCCTCTCCCAGTTCGACCCCCGCATAGGTTTTGAATAATTTATAAGTAAATTAATAATCTCCTGCGTCGCGTAGCATTTATTATTTATTTTATTATTAATAAAAAA
This sequence comes from Nematopogon swammerdamellus, assembly GCA_946902875.1. Taxonomy (NCBI): domain Eukaryota; kingdom Metazoa; phylum Arthropoda; class Insecta; order Lepidoptera; family Adelidae; genus Nematopogon; species Nematopogon swammerdamellus. Next base: position 8,133,129 of record OX336358.1, on the reverse strand, counting down.
TGCAAATGACCGACGGCGGCTTACAGGCGTAATTCAAGGATTTACTCCTGTTTGAGTTTCTCACATTAAAAAGTGTAATAAATCGTAATTTAGTTGTTCGCATTGTTGTGGGAGAGGGGGGAAGGGGGGGACGCCTCTAGTTAGGTCGAGCTTAATATTTGATGGGTTTTTGTCGGTTTCGGTGGGGCTTGTTGTGTGAAAGTCAACAACTGCGTCAAATCTCTTGTTGTTGTAGTCTTGTTGTTTAGACGACATTGTGAAAGGCTTGCCATCTCTTATCTCCTCTATGTTCTCGTATTATGAAGTTCTACGCATGTCTGCTTGCATGTAAAGGCAAAATTAGAAAGCGATTTGAACATACCTGTAGGTATTTACATGAAGTTGTCTGTTACTATAGGCACCTGGACATCTCAGGATGGTTTTAGGCTGAGTTCATCTACACATAATCTACACAGGAGACTACCATCATATCTACACATCTGCACAGGAGACTACATTCATATCTACACATCTACACAGGGGGCTACAATCATATCTACACATCTACACATAATCTACACAGGAGACTACAATCATATTTACACAGCTGCACATAATCTAAACAGGATACTACAATCATACTTGCACTGCACATAGTATATACTTACTTTCTTCGAGAAGGTTTATAGTCTTCCTGAACGCAGCTCGGCCTTTGGCCTCGCCCTCAGTTACTTACTTTCACCGAGAAGGTTTATACTTTATAGTGTTCCTTAACGCAGGTCGGCATTCTGCCTCGCCCTCAGTTACTTACTTTTTCGAGAAGGTCTATCGTCTTCCTGAACGCAGATCGGCCTTCGGCCTCGCCCTTAATTACTTACTTTTTTAGAGATGGTTTATCGCCTTCCTGAACGCAGCTCGGCCTTCGGCCTCGCCCATAGTTACTTACTGTCTTCTTTGAAATACGAATTTCACGCGAGCGGAGCCGCGGGCTCAGCTAGTATTATATAATAGCTTGTTTCTTAGAGACGAAATGAAAATAATGTACCTATAATGGAGCATGTTTAAGCAAAGAGTATCTATGAAAAATTCTCAGGCAGAATATACCGAACTATTTTGTAATCGCAGTTCTGAATGCTTCCCCAAAACTGAACAATAATATAAAATGCTTCGACTTTCATCATAATATTACAAATTCTCAACCCAAAATGCGATTAGCTGGGTAAACTCTCTTTGAATTTCACAAAATTACTCGTACATCTCATACCAGGGCACGCTCCGACGCTTCCAAATCATAACTACAAGCGCACAAAAGTGTTACTAACTTTAATTTCCTGTACAAAATTTCGCCAGCATCCCCTCCTCCGTTGACAATGGAGCATATTTGCTTATCTTTAATTGATTCACTTAACTCTAGCTGGCGATAAGGATTAGTCCTGTAATATGACTCTGCTTCCCCTAAACTAAATCTGAGAACGGCGGCCGTTTAGACGCGTGGCTTGAATTAACGTCCATTATTTTGTCCCCTTTTGACAGTAATGCGATATATGAGAGAGTAAAAGAGACAGGGTTCCATCTGGTGTAGTGTGCGAGGTAGAATGGAACCTTGTGTGATTATAAAATGGATTGGATTATGATTGTTATTGCGCGTAACCCAAAGGAGGGTGGACGGATTTGCGGTGATTTTTACATTAACTTTTGGGATTTTTTTTAGATTGACGTGTGAGTTTTGGCTGGCTAATACTTTGCGCCACACAAGAACAACCAATTATAATTTGCAAAATATATTTTATCAAAAATTGTATTTCCTTAAAACTTTTTAAAGAAAAAATACATCGATATGAAAATATTTTCCCTAGCCTGATATATTGGAATTTTGTAAGATTGTCCGAATTGAATTAAAGGCTTTGGTGACGCGGCGGTAGGTCGCTGGAATTTTGCCCTTTTTAGGGTTCCGTATTTTTCTAAATATCGAACAAATTTTACCTATATAGGCTAGCGTTGCAAATTACAGTCGCGGTGAACACCACACCAGGGAAGGAAAGGAACTTGTGCAGGAGTCACCCCCTGATGGATATCCTCGGCGCGGCGAAGCGGGTGGCCACCACGCGAAGAGGATCGTCTCCAGCAGCAGCCTTGCGAGATGGATGACACTCGCGGCGATGAATTGTGTGCGAGCGGGTTAGTATGGACAACGTAGGTCCAGCGGCGGAGATTGAATAATAATTATATATTTTTTGATATTGCGGGTAAAAACTAGAGGTCCGATACCAATTTCGCGCGTGTGCAGACTCCAAGCGTATCGAGAGCTCACTGACTGCGTTCAGCTGCTCGGCCGCAGCGCGGCGTGACAGCGCGGAGCAGGCAGCGCGGTGCTCATCTCTTCAGGCGGTGAGGTAGGCATATTGGAGAGACAAGGAAGGGACTAGGTGAAATGTCACCACGACTGATTTGCAACGCATCGGCCCAACCAGGCTTATTGTTTTACTTAATCTTTACTTTCTGTGTTTTAAATATAATTACTTACTTTGAAACATAAACTAAAAATAAATCTTTGTAAACTTAGTGTTTACCGCCTTCGTTATTTTGCCGACTGCTATGAGGACACTAAAACCGACTACAGCAAAGAAAGATGGTTACACTACTTCCACGATCGCAATAGTGTTTTTATTAAAGTGCAGGACGTAAGTAACCAGTTTGAATAAGCATTAAAGTGAGGCGACTAATTTAAATACAACATGTTTGTTTAATTTCCCAATTCAGAGTCCAATTAATAAAAAATAAAAATTAACTGGTCAAGAGCGAGCTCGTCTTGCTCTTCCAGGGTTCAGCAGCAGTATTTTAATAAAAAAATATATCAAATTGTAAAGTTGACAATACAATTTTAAAAATGGTTTTCTTAGAAGTTTTTCAATAACAAGTTTTCCCCAATGGGATAATTACAAAAACAGTGCGAGAATGAAATGAGAAAACACAAGTATAGAGTTTTAGTACTTTGAAAAAAAAAACATTTGAGCTAGATTTGAAAGATAGTCGCGATAGAACATTAATTTAATATAGTGTTTGACTTCTTATCGCCATACACCTACCTATCTGCTTTTAAATTTCATGTAGAAGGTAGAAAATTGAGACAAGGAATAGAAAATTCGAGCATATCGGCAGAGTTGGTGATAGGCTGAACCAGCACCCAACTGGGAGCCGTGAGTTTTGGTCTCTCGCCAAATCTGTCGAATCGAATTTTTGCCGCTCCTCACTTCCACCACTGCAGTGTCCTGGGGGCTCACTTGCCCACTCCGCAAAGGAGAAAGCCGATTTATTGGTGTCTCTCTTTGCGGGGAACTCCAACCTGGACGATGGGGGTGCCATCCCTCTATCCATAACTAGGTGTGAGAACTCTATGCCGGAAGTACAGTTCCGACAACGAACTGTGCGGGCGGAGCTTCTCTCCCTAGACACCAGGAAGGCGAGTGGGCCGGATAGGATTCCTGCATTGGTGCTGAAACGGTGTGCTCCCGAGCTGGCTCCAGTGCTAACGCGCCTTTTCCGCCTCTCTTACTCTGCTTCCCGTGTGCCGGCAGCCTGGAAATCTGCATTTGTTCAAGCGGTCCCCAAAAAGGGCGACCGCTCAAACCCTTCGAACTACCGACCTATAGCGATTACCTCCCTACTCTGCAAGGTGATGGAGCGTATTATCAACGCCCAGCTCATGGCGTACCTGGAGACAAATAACCTCATCAGCGATCGGCAATATGGCTTTCGGCCAAACCGATCTGCTGGTGATCTCCTAGCGTACGTCACTCACCTTTGGGGGGAATCGCTTGAAGGACATGGTGAATCCTTGGCAATTGGCCTCGATATTGCCAAGGCATTCGATAGGGTTTGGCACAAATCGCTCCTGGGCAAGCTTCCGGCGTACGGACTTCCTTCTGGCCTCTGCGACTGGGTCGCCGACTTCCTACATGGGCGTAGCATTCAGGTCCTAGTGGACGGTTGCTCGTCGGACGCCATGTCAGTGAATGCCGGCGTACCGCAGGGATCTGTGCTGTCACCCACACTGTTTCTTCTGCATATCAATGACATGCTGCCACTCGGCAACATACATTGTTATGCGGATGACAGTACAGCACACGGATCCTATACCAGTCACCCTTCAGCCAGACGAGAAGTTGTGGATGAAAAGAGGCGAAGACTTGTGTCTGAACTCGAACAAACGCTTCGGTCTATTTCCGAATGGGGCCGTAGCAATTTGGTCGAGTTCAACGCTTCAAAAACACAAGTTTGCGCGTTCAGTGCGAAGAGGGCGGCGTTCACACCAGCTCCTTCCTTCCAAGGCACGTCGCTTAAATTAAGCGACCACCTCGGGGTCCTCGGAGTCGAACTGTCGCACGACCTAAATTACCGGCGCCATATCGAGGGCAAGGCCAAGCTGGCCTCAAAAAAGCTAGGCGTACTCAATAAGGTTCGACGGTACTTCACGCCGGGCCAAAGGCTGCTTCTGTATAAATCGCAGATTAGGTCCTGCTTGGAGTACTGCTCGCACCTGTGGGATGGCTCAGCCAAATACCAGCTTGCGCCTTTGGACTCGATCCAGCGTCGAGCCGTGCGACTTGTGGATGACCCCGACGTGTCCCGCGATCTAGAACCGCTGCAACTTCGTAGGGATGTCGGCGCCCTAAGCGTGTTCTATCGCTTATTCCACGGGGAGTGCTCGGAGGAGCTGTTTAACGCGATTCCGGCGTCCCCTTTCCACCTCCGTACAACGCGCACTGGGCAGGGATTGCATCCCTATACGCTGGATTTACCGCGGATGCGTACAAATCGGTTCTGCAGATCCTTTCTCCACAGAACCGGCAAACTCTGGAACGCTCTACCTGCCCACATATTTCCCCCCAAGTATAGTCTCGGGTCCTTCAAGAGAGGCGTGAATGGGCACCTGTCAGGCCGGCATGGCATTCGCAGCCCCCGCCTGCGTCCGAATGTCCATGGGCGTCGCTAGACACCTTATGGGTGACTCGGCGCCACATGTCGCGCTTAGTATAAAAAAAAAAAAAAAAAAAAAAAAAAAGAAAAATTCCCATGTCTGTTTATTATTTTCGTTTTAACATTCAACTAAAAAATACCAAATTAAATATAAGGATAGCTGGTTTAACCTACCGAATCCTAAATCTCCAAAAATGTTCGAGCGAAATACTCCAGTGGTACCGCGCCTGCATAATTAAGTTAATTAAGAAATTAAGATAAGGGTCAAGCGACACGCCCACGCATATAATCTTAAACTAAACAAAAATAAAATCGAAACAGGAAACCGTAACGATCGCTCGGAAGCCATTCTACTCCACTAATTCTAGACATTTATCAAAATATTCAATTCACTACTCTCATTATGGTCTACGCGAGAATTGTGAATAAGTAGTTTTGGAGACTCCTGGATGTCTGTTTACGTTATTTATTATAAAGCGTGATTCACATAGTTTTGAAAAAAAAAAATTAATACTTAGATATAATTTATTGCAGATTTCTAAAATATCAATAAAGTATGAGCCACATAATCCACGATAATGATAATGACAATGGAACATCAGTAAAATGTATGTGGTACCATATTTGTAAAATATTTAATACGGAGTCTAAGAAATTTTATATACTGAAAAAAAAAATCTGGTCACATTAGGTCTCGTCATAAACGTTTTAGGACAAAAATTAACGTAATTGTATAATTATTAATTTTTCTAAATAAATGAAGAGAAATAAATGAAGTTGAATCCCAAAGGATAAAATTAAATTAAATTTACAATTATATCTTTTTACGTTTTTCTTTTGTTCGTTTAACTAGCCTGGTAGCGTTTAACGAAGTCTGAATGAATAATGTAGGTATTTTTATATTTAGGTATTGTATATTATATAAACTGTAATTCATATGTATTCATGTATACTTTTAATTAACTAGTACGTACTTATAAGTACTCGTTTGTATTAAATGATAGTTTATCATAGTTGTATTCATTTTATTAAACGGTTTTTATATTTTACATTTACACACTCATAACATACGACTCTCATACATTCAAAGGTTGACTGGGAGAAACCCCTGTAAGGGATAAGTCAGCCTTTGCCCCTCATGTAAATGAATTATCGTTTGTTTCTGTAATATGTTTTTTGGAGCAATAAAGTATTTCTATCTATCTATCTTACTAGTAACATACGTCGGTAAGTATGTATGAATATGTATAATCCATTTAATGACTTATCATTATTGTAACTTATTCTCGTCTTTCGAGCGTCGTCATTGCTACACTGCCCCCCAGTACATACATAAGCTCGCGGTCTACAATACTACAATAAGGCGGCCTTATAAAAGTCAACGGGGCGTAAGTGACATAAATTTTAATTAAAATGAAGGCGTTAGAACACCGCTCAGAGTTGCGCACACATTTTATTGTTTTCACAGAAAACTATTTAAAAGTCATTCGTTTACTTTATTTATAGTTTGTTTCCCCCTCCGTTTAGCTCCTGTGCGGTTGGCTGAATCCCCTTTCCACACTCGTGTTCAGTTAGTTTATTGTACCTACTTAGTAATAGTTTGGAGTTCTTAGAATACTGCGCAGTCAATTAGATGTTGTTTCTTAGTAGGTACCTATGCGAAAGCTTTATGGTTATTTCCGGACTAACCTATTTTTTGTTATTATTATTATTTAGAGTTCGAATTAGTTTATTAAATTTTTTTTTTTTTTAATACATCATGTGGCTAATTGGTATATATTTTTGATGTTCTGAACCATAACTGGCACAAAACTACGGTAAGGTAAGACTCCGTCCTACGTCCGTCCGTCCGCCTGCCATACGTAGGGCCTTAGGTCTAGGTTTTAAGTGTAGAGTACAATACATACATAACATACACTATATCCCGACAATAGGGGCAAGCAGAGTAATCGGTGTTGTGCTGCACTGCAAGTACTCTTGTCAATTACAGCACAACACCGGCCACCACGTTGTTATGACAAGTTATAGCAATGTTACGACAAGATAACTATCAAGCAGCGAGTAAGACATGAATACATTACTTATTTACTAAAGTACACACCACTCGTATTCAGGAAAAACTGTTGTTATATTATTGTGAGTCGGATCTAAATGTTAGATACCATGTGACACGGTATCTAACTTTTATTCATGTCATGTTATGTCAACGTCACACGATCATGGTTCCGAATATTCGCAGTGTTGGACTGAGTGAGGGGTGTGTGAGAGGGTGAGGTGAGAGTGACAAGGTTCTGCAAATATATTGAAACTTTTGCTGACCTTTACAAGCATGCTCGTTCAACTGGATGCACTACTGAGCATTGCCAACACAACAGTTCCACTTGGTCGAAACACATTTTAAACGGATGCCAAATGCTTAGGAATTGAATAGGTACCTATGTAGTAAGTAAACGGAGTATTTGAGACGTTTGCTGCAATACTTCTAGATAATCTGGTTTTTCTTGTCCTGTAATGTTGATTTTGCCTTTTGGTTTTGATAATCTTTCTGTCAATTTGTAAAGCAAGGAATCTAAACCTCTGGGTCTCTGAAGCACCAGATGTCGGAGACGAATAATTTGTTTGTTTTTTCCCGGTTTGCGTTTGCCTAACAGTCATGAATAGTAGGTAACTTACTTACTTACATACCACACGCTGTATCCCGACAATCGGGGTAAGTAGAGTAATCCGTGCTGTGCTGCAATAACTCCGGTAAATTACAGCACAACACCTCGCACAACACCGACCACCACGTTTAACAAAGTATTCGGTCAATATAACTATCAAGCAGCCAGTAAGCACGAAAACCCACCTGCTGCATTACTCGGTGGAAGGACCGCGCCAAGGTGAGAGGTGACTACCCTGTTGCCCTTTAGCACGGCATCTCGTCCTTTGCCCTTAGTCTCATATTACGACATGCACGGGCAAAGATGCAGTGGGGCTGTTCTTTTTAAGTAATTACACCACACGGTAGTAGCAACATACCTTCATAAAGGAACACGATCTGACTTACCACATCTTTCATCATGGTCATAGTTATACTTAACATTAAATCAATTGCCTTCAGCAATACCTAACCACTGCTTTCCGCTGACCGTGGACAGGAAAACGGCGTGTGGCACCCGCCAGGTGGGACGTCGACATTTAGTTCGTCGGCAAGACTGTAGGTCGCTGAAATGTAGGATACACACCTTGGTTAAACACCTTGTTCACCAGCCACAGGGTGATTCGGATTCCACATAAAACTGTATTTCCCTTCCTTTTTAATTTACCTTACTAGGTTGTAGGGTTTAATCCGCCCGCGTTGGTAACACCGCACCGCACTAAATAAAAGGTCAGTCGAAGCGACTATGTAATTAGTTCGCGTTTTCCGTCACAGTTTAGTGTAACCCGGCGCGACCAAAGGGAAGCACTGACACGGCACCTAGTTCATAATCATTTTATGGGCTGACATCACGGATATTGTAGGTGATGTACTACACCGTTTTTTTATATAACCCGGTGGCTGAGTCGGAGGGGCTAAAGCACAGTGTCAGTTTCCATAAAAATCAATGTCGCAAGGTAACAATTGAATTGTCAAGATGTGTTGGTTGCAGTGTAGCATATTTGCAGAGTGTCGGTTGCTCTGAAATATAGTTTCCCGGTAGCGCCCCGCCCTCGAGCCGACGATGTGGCTACATCCGCCGATGTCGCTCCCTCTACCACACCTATCACAGTTCACACGTGCAACTGTGAACTGTCGTCACGCGTGCAAGTCTCGTTTTCGTAGGTAGAGCAACTGTCGAGACATGCTGTCGCATCGCCGCCGCTGACGCAATCTGCGCCTACTCCACGCACACTTGATTTTCTTTTTTATGTAAACTGACACGGTTGGCTACGTCACCTACAACATCCTACAACAACCGGGTGAACTTGGTGCCACGTCAGTGCTTCCCTTCGGTCGTACCGGCTACACTGAACTGGACGGAAAACACAAACTATTTACATAGCCGTTTCAACCGACCTTTCATTCAGTGCGGTGGTACCAACCCGGGACGGGTTAAACCCTACCACCTAGTAATATAAGAATATAGATGACGCATACTGACGCAGTATGACGCACAGGTATCTACTGGGACCCGTACAAACACATGGTTAAGACATTTAATATACATACATACATACATAACTCACGCTTTTGTATCCCGACAATCAGGGTAAGCAGAGTAATCGGTGTTGTGCTATAAGTTCATACATACATAGACATACATAACGTCACGCCTGCCTGCCTCCCAGTGGGGCAGGCAAAGACAACGGACCCAACCCACGCAAACAACCCAACCCCCACGCACCACGATGCTGACACACTTTTGCCGCCTCTTCCACTCTCATAATGTTCTTCATACATGCACGTCGGTTACGGGTACTACGCACCTGACCCTTTTTGAGCACACGCCCGATCTGGTGCAGGCACGTGCGTCTAGGGCGACCCTTCCCGACTCTTCCACTCACATTCGCTCCATAGATTTTTTTCATTAGTCTCCTATCATCCATTCTACAGACACACATACTCCTCCTATTCCACACATACTCCTCTCAACGCGCGCATTTCGACATCATTTATCCTGCTCTCATGCTTCGCCTGCCATACATACCCAACTTTCACTCCCATAAGTACTCTGGTAAATTAAAGCACAACACCGATCACCACGTCTAGCACAGTATACGGACAAGATAACTATCAAGCAGCAAGTGAGGCACGAAGACCCACCTGCTGCATGACAAGGTGGAAGGACCACGCCAAGGTGAGAGGTGGCTAGCCTTTCGCCCTTTAGCGCGACATCTTGCCCTCATCCCTTAGTCGCCTTTTACGACATGCACGGGGAGATATGCAGTGGGGATATTCTTTTTAAGTACCGGCCCCACACGGTACAGTACCGGCCCCACACGGTACTGTACCGTGCATGCGTACATTTAATATCTAGTTTTTAATATGGCTCTAGTTGGCTGAAATAATATCTGAAATAATAAACACTGCAAATCGCTTCCCTTGTTCAAAAAACACATACATTTGTCTCGTATCTCCGACAGTGTGAAATGTAAACCTAAAAAAATTCATACCTGGATGGGCAAGTAAGTGTGTATATTTATTTGTACATTATATTTTATATATTCAGTAATTTATACCCAAGAGCTTTTTATTTAACTAGCATGTACTTACGTGTATTATTAATAAGTTATAATTATTATTATTTTATCTTTAATTCTCACGTTCAACTCTTTTGCATTTATATCATACGAATATCAAACATCCAAAGGTTGAATCTAAGAAATCTCTGTAAGCGATAAGTCCACCTTTGCACCCGATGTAAATGTTCTAATATGCTTGTTAGTGTTGAATATTTCTTGGAGCAATAAAGTATTTTCTATATTAATAAATATGATGTTTGCCGAATATCACAGACACACATTGACGCCAGTAAAAAGATAACTGGCGCGTTTATTAGTCCGCTCGTGTTCCCATCCCGCACGTCAAGTGATGGGTTAATACGATTTGCGTTACGTTCGACGTCCGCTCGCCCGGTTCGGTTACGCCCCTTTCACTCAATTGGACAGTGTGAAGGCGCCTTAACTAGCGTTTAGTATTCGTGTGTCTGATATTACTCTGTGTTGAGTAGGATTGTAATGTTCTGTTGGAACGACGAACTATTGCTGCAAATTTTGTATTTGAAATGTTCTTTTACACAACAAAATCTTGAGTTTATATTATAGAACTCGACACGGGTGACTGTACACAATGGTCAATCCAAACATCCATCGAAGAACCTTTTGGCTGCCTTAGCCATGAAAATAAAATTTAAAAAAAGTGTGTAAATAAATGTATAAGTTATTAACATTCCACACCTCAATCCAACGTGCGGTTTCAATTTCCGCTCGTCCGTCCGTCCGTCCGTCAGTCTGAAATCCGTATAAAAATATTTAAAACCGTCCTTCAGAATATAAAAAAATACACAATATTCGAGTGTTCAGGCACCCACAGCGTGTTTAAAAAGTTTATGTAGGTACACGTGTAAAATTTGTCGAATCTGAAACTGTTTCGTGCGTTCTAATACTACCTACCTACCCACTCCCATACCTAATTACCTACACACTCTAAATCCAAGTATGACGACGGTTCCGTTTGACAAGGTTCTACAAGCCGATGAACTTGCACTTTCAGATCTGACCGAATCATCAGCTTTTCAAGTGTAAACTTGTAGAACCACGTCACTCAAAGAATTTCTCCGCATGTTTTCTGTATTTTTATATATTTTATGAAATCTGACATAGTTGACTATATTGTACATCACATAACTACTATGATGTCAGCCTATTACACCATGTTATAGTCGGAACTCGGTGCCATGCTGGTGATTTGTTCTCATAGGTACTTAGTTAACCTGACCTTATGAGCTTTTTAAAAATCACATTCTCTATAAGGGGTGAGTTATTCTCAAGTAGTAAAAACACACTTACTTTAAAAATTCACATGTCACTCAGTCCGTATGACCGGGTGTTTCTTTAATTAATGCTTTCTTTAATATTTGTTGAATATGGATGTCTAATAATCGTTGCCGCCACTGCAGCGCACCCCGCCCGCCGCCTCGGCACAGGCGCTGGCGGCAGCGCCGGTATGAAAAAAAATCGGAAATTAAATTTGTATCGCACGAAACAAGCTCGACCCTTTATTGGAGCTGCAGCACCCATTGAAAACTGTAGATTTTATGTGCAGTTACATTACTGAAGGTCGTCTGGTCGAGTTGTAATTATGAGAACGCTGACGTTTTTAAGTAAACAATTTCAAACTCCAGAGGCTATTGTTTTCTTGAGAGGTATTGGCCAGTAGTGCCATGTATAGTAATCATGTCAGCATCATGTATGTATATTGAGGATTCATTGTCTGGTGCGGTCATTCTCACAAGTTCGGAAGCTGTGTAAGACTGTAGGTCCTTTCCCTTACCCCTTACTAGGTGATATGCTCAAATTGTAGCCCACTGGGTTGCTACCACCATATTAGATGTCAGATGGCCGCATAGAGTCTCGGCTCAGTTAGTCCAGTATAGCCAGCAATCCAAAGAGAAGTGTCCGATATGGCACCTACCTTCTCGAAGGTGATATTGGCTCTGGCTGAGCCATACCGGATTACATAAAAAAACTACTCTTTTGTCTATTTCTGTACATACATTACTGTCAAAAAAGTACCGGGAATTGACAATTTGCTTCTAATTCCAAATTCAATTCAAATAATTATTTTTGTCGCTAAGTTGGCAAAACTGTTTTCTATATTGGCGAGGAATTTGAGCCGCTCTGTCATTTAGTTTGTTAACAGTGCTCGATTTTGTTAGTTCATCTCAAGTGTGTTTTGCGATTTTTATAATGGATAAAAATATCGAACAAATAGTTTGTCTCAGATTTTGCATCGCAAATGGAATTTCGTGTTCCGAGTCGCTGAAAATTTTACAGAAAGCTTACGGTGAATCGACTTTATCAAAAACACGTGTACATGAGTGGTACAGTGCCTTCAAAAGAGGTCGAGATGTGGTGGAATATTTGCCTCGCTCTGGTCGGCCATCAACGTCTTCAACTGAAGTCAATATAGCTAAAGTGAATGAAATGGTGACTCAAAATCCACATTCAAATTTGAGAGAGATAGCCGCTCAACATTCTGTGTCTCACGAATCGATTCGTACTATTTTAAACGATCGCTTGGGCATGAAAAACGTTGCCGCTCGAGATTTGAATTTTCTTCAAAAATTCAATCGCTTAAGGCCATCATTGTGAACGAATTTTTGCCAAAAACTCAACAAATACCATCGAACAACCACCGTTTTCACTGGATATGGCTCCGGCCGACATTTTTCTGTTTCCAAAACTCAAATTACCACTTCGAAGCAACCGTTTTCACTCTATAAAAGACAGAAAAGAGAATTCGCGGTGAGAACTGAAGTCGATTCCGGAAAATGCATTTAAAAAATGTTTTGATAATTTGATTATTCGTTGACGTAAGTGTATTATTTCGGAAGGGGCCTAATTTGAAGGCGATAGCGTAAATTTGGAAGAATAATTAATATTTTGTGTATTATGGACCTTTTCCCGGTACTTTCTTGACAAAGTAGTATATTATGGAAATTGAAAGTGTTCACTATGCAGTGGGCAGACTATATAGGTTTACCCGATTTCCGCGCGCTGCGCCATTGCATGTTGCAGGCATATCGCGAACCTGCCGCTTGGACGAATCCATTTCGTTTTATTATTTTTAAAGAGAGGTTATTGAATTGAGTTCGTTTTAATTAGTGAAAACGTAGAATTTTTCCACGTTTTGCACAAGGTTTTACATTCACCGCTCACTCAACCTCTTGGGAAAATTTCGCGATGATACAAAGCCTTAAATAATTTCGAAATATGTGTGAGTTTGTTAGTGAAAACTGCATTAAAATCGATTCAACCATTTTTGAGTTTATGTACCTCTTACAGACAGACCTTGCATTTTCTAACACTAAAGAGGTGGTTACGGTTCATCCGTTTTCTAGTTAATCTGTTACAGGCAGACAAAGAAGTTGTATTTTATAGTAATAGAGACGTATGTTCGTCCATCACGGCCCACTAACTGATACAAAGTAACAGTTATTCCGCCGTAAAGTAACGGTTACTTTTGCTTTGATTTTCGAGCTGGCTACTTCGAAAGGCGATAAAACAAAACGTTCGTTACGCTTGAAGAACTAGCAGAAATTAGTTCTTTGTAGTCCAAGATGACAAGGTGTTTTGCTTGGTAGTTGGTACAGTTGCGTATAAAATCAGAAACACATATTTAGAACCATGGCACGCTTGCCTTCCGCTGGTTGATTTTTAACCGACTTCAAAAAAAGGAGGAGGTTCTCAATTCGACTGTATTTTTTTTATATTTGTTACCTCAGAACTTTCGACTGGGTGAACCGATTTTGATGATTCTTTCTTTGAAAGCTGGTGCTTCCCGTGTGGATCCATTTCAATTTGATCAAGATCGGATTGGAAAGCGAGGCGGAATCGCGAGGGCGAAGGCCGAGCGATTTCGCCGAGTACATTAATAGCAAAAAATTACTAAAAAAACTTTGAAATAAAAAACTATTTAAAAAAATATAAAAACCGCCTTCAAAAATGTATGAAATAAAAAAATCTAACCCTAGAGTTGAAGGCTGTGCTAAAGCAAGCAAAAATGATGCATGAAAGAAAACATGAGTGCATGATATCCTTCGTGATTTGTGTAGCCTTAATTAAACTCTAGGGTTTGATTTTTTTTATTTCATACATTTTTGAATGCGTTTGTTTATAGTTCGGATCAGGTAGCTTACATCGTAAGCCGATTGCAATGTCAAGATTCCAGTAGGATTTAAATGTGTTTCTTAATTATTTATTGATATGGCTTCTGTAAAAAGTAGAAACATACAAATTCTTACTAGCTAACCGAAAGAAGGAAGAGCAGTAAACATGTAAATGTAAAAAATAAATAAAAAAAATAATATTTTTTGTTTCGAAGTCTTTCCATTCCACAGCTTTGCCGTGCGACACAAGAATGATTTAGAAAAATATTGTTTTTTTTTTCTTTTTCAATTTTAACCAAATTTGTGTTGAAGGTCTGCCCATCAGCCCCTATCTGTTCACTGCTGATCATAGGACTCTCGCACGCCACCACACGCGGTCTTCCGCTCTTCTCATCCATCCACTCTCGGCTACCTGTTTAGGTCGTCTGTCCACCTAGCCGGACGGCGTCCCACGTAGCGAATTGCTTGTACATGGCTTCCATACGAGCACCCGTCTACCCCAGCGGTTATGTGTTCTGCTGCAGATGTGTCCAGCCCACTGCCACTTCAGCTTGCTAATATTGTTAGCAATGTCGACTACCTTGTTTCTTTGTTGTATTTCGTCATTACGGATTTTATGGATCAAAGAAATGCCGAGCATTGCGCGAAATGTTGTAGGTAATCAAAAATATTATTTTTTGCATTAAAATAAAATTTAAATCATTTCTACAATCACTGCAAAAGCGAAAGATATATGGTATTTTTTTTGTGGAAACTGACACGGTTGGCCACATCACCTACAACATCCGTGATGTCAGCCCATAACACCGGGTGAACTAGGTACCATGTCAGTGCTTCCCTTCATTTCATGTAGGCTACACTGAACTGGACGGAAAACACGAACTATTTACATAGTCTTTTCGAACGACGTTTCATTCAGTGCGGTGGTATCAACCCGGGCGGGATAAACCATACCACCTAGTAAGGTAAGAGGGGAAGGGACCTACAGTTTTGCGTGGAATCCGAACCATGGTCAGCCTCCAACGATCGAGCAGTCACCCATCCAACGAACTGAACGCGCTCAGGGTTGCTTTTAATAACTGTCGACCGACCGCACCACTGAGCTACCGAGGCTGACAATGTAACATGAATATTTTTGAAAGCTCTTTTATAAGAGTCTTTTCACTTTGGCGAATGTATAGATTGAACGTCACATTATATCGCTATATAATCGAGTTTAGTATAATAATACTGTTTAGAATAATTTCGCAGTCTCTATTCCATATCGGATTGTTTCGCTCCTCGGAATATGGAGACTTGTGGTATGCATCTCTCTGGGTCTCAGCAGCTCTGTGAGATAATATTGTCTTTCCTAGTGTATTTGTGTTTATCGGCAAGATTATTTTTGCTTTGTATAATTTCTTGAAATCTACTCAGCAAAGGATTCAATAGAAGGGGTCGACTCGAATCGTCGAACAAGTGAAGTGAAAATCATTATTAAACCGTTTTTTTGTGGAAGTTCCTGCCCAAAAAATATATAAGCTTTGTAACGGCCACTACATAAAATTGAGGAAACTATTATTGGGATCAATAGTAACAAAAAAGTCAAATAACTTTTTCCTGAAGTCCCTTTAAATAAAAAGTTACAGTTTTCGTACAAACTAATTGATTAATTTAGTGTAAAAAGGATCTAATGTTCCGCACGAACGTGGGAATGAAAGCCCAGCGGTGAGTGACGACCTGTGGTGATGACGGTGGTGTAGGCGGGAGGGGCGGGTGCTAGGATAATGTTAGCGCCGCTGGCGGAGCGGCGCGCGACGCAGGCGGCGGATGCGGAGCGATAGCAAAGCGTCAAATTACACTTGACGAAAACATATATTTAAAAAAATAATATCTCGAAATCTAAACACTTTAGGGAAAAACTTTGTTTCCTATTTTGTCTCAGAAAAACATGAAGATTGTGCTGGTGAAACTAATGTACTGGCCATTACAACACCCTGTATAAATAAAAAATCAATAATAATTAATGTTTGTATGTTTGTACTCTATGCGTTCCTAAACCATTGATACGATTATGATGAGATTTTGGAGGCCCAAATCTATATAAATAAAAATAAAGAACCTACCAAAATTTCATCACAATCGGATCAATGGTTTAGGAACGCCTAGAATACAAACATACAAAAAATCATTTTTATTTATTTTTAAGCTGGTTATAAACAGGACAAATGCAAGCGTAGTGTACTACCATACGAATTATGAATAAAGAATAAAGAATTTATAAATATTAAGATACATTAAGTAACAAGCTGTCATGGGTTGATAAAATTAAGGTACTAATCGTACTTAGTCAAGAGTTAACTAATTATGCAGTCAGGTAAGTAGTATATACCTAGAACGAGTATATACATAGATATACCATTCAGATAAAAATTATAAATTTTGTACACTTCGTACCTATAACATATTGTAACTTGATGTGTTTTTCAGTATCCTCTAAACTCGTATTTATTCATACAATTCGGTCTGCGGCCGCATTTAGCGGATAACAATTTGAATAATGTTATTTTCTCCTCTGTATAATGTTATAGACTTCTAGATCCAATAGGATATTACCCTCGAGGTAATCGTCGCTTTATTTTTATAGGATTTCTCTTATTTTCGTCGTTATTGTGCACTGAATCACACGTTTCATGGCTTTTCTTATTTATAGTAGGCAAATAAATGTTTTTTTAGGGTTCTGTCTGTGTTTTGTTTTTTATCTGTCTGTCTGTTTGTCTGCCCGTCCGTCCTAGGGCGGTATCTTTTGAACAGTAATAGGCCGGTTGAAATGTTCACAGAATATGTTTTATATTAATATAATGGCGGACATGCCAACAAAATAATAAAAACAAAAAGTAAAAAATAAGGTGGTCCCTAAACAACAAACGTGCTAAGAATTAATTAGTACATATTCATGCTACTAAATAATAGATGGCGTCACAGGTAGTTGGCACTGCAGGCATACATATAATATGTTTTGTTTATTTTGTTTTTGTAAATATTTTGTTTTCGTTTTAGCTCTATGCTGTTCGTAATTAATAAAATAATTAAATCTTTAGGGGTCAGGCTTAAAATCAATCTTGTGTCTTCCCTCCCGTTTATGGGGAGACCGGGAGATGTAAGCTGTGCCTGATAGGTACCCATGCACTAAACATAAGTTAGTTAAAATGCTTCATACTCTTTTGGGTAGATGGCACGCATACACTTTTTAGTTTCTTGTATGAGGACCCCGTGAATTTTTATACATTTTCCTATTTTTATTATTTGTTGTTATATCTCACTTCTCACTAATATCATAAATGTGAAAGTATGTTTGTTTGTTTGTTTGTTTGTTTGTTTGTTCCTTTTTCACGCCTGAACGGCTGGACGGATTTGGACGAAACTTCGTATATGGGTAGTGTATGTCCCGGAGTAACATAATTTTTTAAAAAAGTGGTCAAGTTCGAGCCGAGCTCGCGTACAGAGGGTTCCGTACCATCGCGTTTTCTGTGAGAACTAGAAGGATTGGGATTTTCGTTTACGTTTTCCTGTAAATTAAGTGAATATCCCATGGTAACAATATTTTTTTAAAAGAGGTCAAGTTCGAGTCGAACTCGCGTAAAGAGGGTTCCGTACCATCGCGTTTTCTGTGAGAACTAGAAGGATTGGGATTTTCGTTTACGTTTTCCTGTAAATTAAGTGTATATCCCATGGTAACAATTTTTTTTTAAAAGAGGTCAAGTTCGAGTCGAACTCGCGTAAAGAGGGTTCCGTACCATCGCGTTTTCTGTGAGAACTAGAAGGATTGGGATTTTCGTTTACGTTTTCCTGTAAATTAAGTGTATATTACAGTAAAGGGGGCGGGGGAGGGGAGGGGGATGGGGGAAGGGGGAGGGAAGGGGGGAGGGGGAGGGGAAGGGAGAGGGAGAGGGAGAGGGAGAGGGAGATTTGGGGGGTAGCGTTGTTCGCGTCCGTGACACCTAAAGGTCCTTAAGTCACACGTGCCTCCTGGGTGGTGCCAAATGAACAATAAAATACTTGTGGTAGACAGGTCTTCCACCGTGTCGTCCGGGTGGGTACCACAAGGTGTTGGTGTAAACACTCCTGATGCAGCTTGCTGCACTTGGAGGTCAGCCGACACCTAGCCGGTCAGGTGGACTTGCGTAGAGGATCGACGGGTCGGATTCGTGGATGCTGTACTCACTTACTTTTCTGAGCACACAGCTACTGTCCGGGAGTCGCGGAGGTCAGGGAGACCCAGAGAAACAGGGTACCGCAGCCTGCCCGCCGAGACTAGCTTAGCCCTAGTCGCGTCAGTAGGGGGCCCGAACCTCGCGACTAACCATCGCGAGGAGGCTGCCCCGGGCCAACCGGCGAATAGTCTGCTGATGGTCTCAGCGGTCCGTGTGGTACACGGGGGGGTTACCGCTGATAACCTGAGGCAGGGGTCTGGGGGCCCTTCCGTGCTCCGCGACTGTCGTACAGTCAAGCTCACGTGATTGTGCGACGGCATAACTGCACATCCGATCTGTTCTTTCCTCTACGCCACTTAATTACAACCCTCATAAAACATCATGGCACGAAAAACAAAAATAATACGTTCCACTGCGGGTTGTAACAATCCCCCAAAATTTTTCCGCGTTGACCTCGCCAACATTCGAGGTCTCCGCACAAACATGGTTGCCGTCTCCCATCACCTGGAGTCGGCAAAACCCCACTTACTGTTCTTGACGGAGACTCAAATCTGCCAGCCTGCGGACTCCGCCGACCTCAACATTCCTGGGTACACTCTATTCCAACGTTTTATACCCAAGAGCGGTGTCTGCTTGTATGGTCGATCTGACGTCTCCGTCAAGAGACTTTGCCATGTTGAAGACTCCCGCTTCCCCGTGATCTGGGTCCGTGTGAATCTACCTCATGTGGTTAGAATTTATGCGGGCCTATATCGCTCACCTAACCTGGGTGTCAACGAATCGACCTCATTCTTTGAGCACCTTAGCAGTGTGACGGACAAGTTGCTTGGTGAGCTTCCAACGGCCGAAATTGTGATGGTGGGCGACTTCAATGTCAAACACAAGGAATGGCTTGGGTCCCCCGTCACCGATCACTCCGGCCGGGAAGCTTACAACTTGGCCATAGCTCACGGATTGACACAGTTGGTTTCAGGTTATACGCGTATACCTGACAATCCTGCGCATAAGCCCAGCTTGTTGGACCTTGTGCTGACTTCTGAACCTGCAGGATACAGAGTTAGTGTTAGGGCTCCTCTTGGGAGCTCTGATCACTGTCTCGTGTCCTGTAATGTGCCGACTGTGTACTATGCGCAATCACGCGAGCCTAGTACACGCACAGTCTGGCACTACAAGTCGGCGCAATGGGAGGAATTCCGATCTTTCCTTGGAACTTTCCCTTGGAGGGAGGTATGCTTTGCCTCAGCGGACCCATCAAAGTGCGCCGTGTCTATTGCCGAGCTGATACAACAGGGTATGGAATATTTTGTTCCGTCTTCTGTTGTGCCGGTGGGCGGTAGACACAAGCCCTGGTTCAACCGCCAATGCCGCCTTGCGGTAGAGGCCAAGAATCAGGCCTTCAGGCAATGGCTGTGCGCCCGTACTGCTGAGGCAAGACGCACACTTAATGCCTCCTCCAGGTCTTGCAAGCGAACGCTCAATATGGCCAAGTACAAGCACGACCATAAAATTGGCGAGAGGTTAGTCCGCTGTCCAACCGGCAGCCGAGCATTCTGGTCTCTCGCCAACTCTATTGGTCGAAACTTTTGTCGCTCTGCTACACCACCGCTGGAACGTCCGGATGGATCACTCGCTATCCTCGCGAAGGAGAAGGCGAACATTTTTGCTCGCCTTTTCGCGTCCAACTCAAATCTGGATGACCAGGGTGCAACCCCTCCCTCGATACCACACTGTGGGATTTCGATGTTGGAGCCAAGGATGCACCCTAGACAGGTCTACAAGTGCTTGAAGACGTTGGACACTTCGAAGAGTAGTGGTCCTGATGGCATTCCAGCCATAGTGCTCAAGATTTGTGCCCCTGAGTTGACACCAATCATCTCCCGCCTTTTCCGTCTCTCCTTCGCCCGTGGGATTGTACCCTCTTGCTGGAAAAGAGCCTCGGTCCAGCCGGTTCCAAAGAAGGGAGACTCCGCGAACCCCTCCAACTATCGGCCCATTGCGATAACTTCACTATTATGTAAAGTTATGGAGCGCCTTATTAACACCCAGCTCCTAACGTACTTAGAAGCAAATAAACTCCTGGATGACAAGCAGTACGGATTCCGGAAAGCGCGGTCAACGGGAGATCTTCTAACGTACGTTACGCATATATGGGCCGAAAGATTGGACAATTTTGGGGAGTCGCTGGCAGTCGCCCTGGATATTTCCAAGGCTTTCGACCGCGTTTGGCACCGAGGCCTTCTAGGCAAGCTTCCGTCCTTCGGCATTCCACCCAAACTCTGCACCTGGATCGCCAGCTTTTTGGCGGGTCGTTCCATTTTCGTTACCATCGATGGCTCGAAATCGGACGACTTTCCAATTAACGCTGGTGTTCCGCAGGGCTCTGTTCTGTCGCCTACGCTTTTCTTAATCTTTATAAACGATCTACTGTCCTTGGGCATGATACACAGCTATGCAGACGACAGCACGGAGCACGAGGGCTATGTTAAGGACTGGAAGAGTAGAGATTCGCGGCACAGGGAGGCTCAACGTTCAGTTGTTGATAAGGTCGATAACGTTCTCGGAAAAGTAGCTATATGGGGCCAGGAGAACCTTGTCGCCTTCAACGTTAGCAAGACTCAGTGCTGCGCATTATCTGCTAAGGTCGATCCCTTTCCTTTCCAAGCAAGTTTCCAAGGCAGCGTCGTACCTGTCTCGGAACACCTGGACCTCCTGGGCACCACTATTTCCAAAGACGTGGGTTTCCGGCAACTAATCGAGTCTAAGGCCAAAACTGCATCCAGAAAATTGGGAATACTTTTCCGCAATCGGCGGTTCTTCTCACCGGCTCAACTATTCCTGTTGTACAAAACACAGATTAGGCCGGTGATGGAGTACTGCAGTCACATCTGGGAGGGTAGTCCCCATTATCTGCTAGCATCCTTGGACTCGATACAGCGCCGAGCCATCCGTCTTGTTGGTGACCCGAAACTTACAGATGGTCTGGAGTCCCTGAGTCACAGACGATTTGTGGGTTCGCTTAGTCTGTTTTACAGATACTATCACGGACGCTGCTCTGCGGAACTAGCATCCCTTATTCCCTGCCACCCGTCCTATCTCCGCATGACTCGTCGCAGAGAGACTCAGCACCCTTCTGTTGTTGACATTGGGCTTCTGAGAACCCATCGGTTCTCTAAATCGTTTCTCTGTCGCACCGCTAGAGTGTGGAACTGTCTTCCGGCGAGTGTATTTCCTGAATCCTTTAACCTGGGTGTCTTCAAGCGTCGTATTAACGGGCTAGACAGCCTAGCAACAGTCCGCAAATCTGCTGGCATGGCACCTAACTGAGCGTGGTTTCGCGAGGAGAGGTGATTTTGGCTCTGTCGACTGCACCATTGGTCCCTCGGCACAGCCACCCATGCTGGTTCACATAAAAAAAAAAAAAAAAAAAAAAAGATGGAGATGGAGAGGGAGAGGGAGATGGAGATGGAGAGGGAGAGGGAGAGGGAGAGGGAGAGGGAGAGGGAGAGGGAGAGGGAGAGGGAGAGGGAGAGGGAGAGGGAGAGGGAGAGGGAGAGGGAGAGGGAGAGGGAGAGGGAGAGGGAGAGGGAGAGGGAGAGGGAGAGGGAGAGGGAGAGGGAGAGGGAGAGGGAGAGGGAGAGGGAGAGGGAGAGGGAGAGGGAGAGGGAGAGGGAGAGGGAGAGGGAGAGGGAGAGGGAGAGGGAGGGGGAGGGGGAGGGGGAGGGGGAGGGAGAGGGGGGGAGGGGGGGGGAGGGGGGGGAGGGGGGGGAGAGGGAGAGGGAGAGGGAGAGGGAGAGGGGGAGGGAGAGGGAGAGGGAGAGGGAGAGGGAGAGGGAGAGGGAGAGGGAGAGGGAGAGGGAGAGGGAGAGGGAGAGGGAGAGGGAGAGGGAGAGGGAGAGGGAGAGGGAGAGGGAGAGGGAGAGGGAGAGGGAGAGGGAGAGGGAGAGGGAGAGGGAGAGGGAGAGGGAGAGGGAGAGGGAGAGGGAGAGGGAGAGGGAGAGGGAGAGGGAGAGGGAGAGGGAGAGGGAGAACAAATTCGTATTTCAAAAGAAGAAAGTGACTCCCTGCTTATATAACTAGGTGGTAGGGTTTAACCCGCCCGGGTTGGTACCACCGCACTGAATGAAAGGTCGGTCGAAACGGCTATGTAAATAGTTTGTGTTTTCTGTCCAGTTCAGTGTACCAAGTTCACCCGGTGTTATGGGCTTACATCACGGATGTTGTAGGTGATGTAGCCAACCGTGTCAGTATTCTTAAAAAAAAAAAAGAAAAAAAAGTAAGTAACTGAGGCGAGGCCGAAGGTCGAGCTGCGTTCAGGAAGTCCTTCTCGAAGAAAGTAAGTAACTAAGGGCGTGGCCGAAGGCCGAGCTGTATCCAGGAAGACGCTAAACCTTCTCGATGGCAGTAGGTAACTATGGGCGATAGTTACTTACTTTCTTCAAGACGGTTTATAGTCTTCCTGGACGCAGCTCGGCCTTCGGCCTCGCCCTCAATTACTTAATTTCTTCGAAAAGGTTTATAGTCTTCCTGAACGCAGCTCGGCCTTCGGCCTCGCCGTTAGTTACTTACTTTCATCGAGAAGGTTTATGGTCTTCCTGAACGCAGCTCGGCCTTCGGCCTCGCCCTCTGTTACTTACTTTCTCCGAAAAGGTCATCGTCTTCCTGAAAGCAGCTCGGCCTTCGGCCTCGCCCTCAGTTACATACTTTCTTTGAGTAGGTTTATCGTCTTCCTGAACGCAGCTCGGCCTTCGGACTCGCCCTTAGTTACTTACTTTAGTTGAGAAGGTTTATCGTTTTCCTTAACGCAGATCAGCCTTAGTTACTTACTTTCTTCCTTTGAAATACGAATTTCACGCGAGCGAAGCCGCGGGCAAAAACGAAGCTGCGTTCAGGAAGTCCTTCTCGAAGAAAGTAAGTAACTAAGGGCGTGGCCGAAGGCCGAGCTGTATCCAAGAAGACGCTAAACCTTCTCGATGGCAGTAGGTAACTATGGGCGATAGTTACTTACTTTCTTCAAGACGGTTTATAGTCTTCCTGGACGCAGCTCGGCCTTCGGCCTCGCCCTCAATTACTTAATTTCTTCGAAAAGGTTTATAGTCTTCCTGAACGCAGCTCGGCCTTCGGCCTCGCCGTTAGTTACTTACTTTCATCGAGAAGGTTTATGGTCTTCCTGAACGCAGCTCGGCCTTCGGCCTCGCCCTCTGTTACTTACTTTCTCCGAAAAGGTCATCGTCTTCCTGAAAGCAGCTCGGCCTTCGGCCTCGCCCTCAGTTACATACTTTCTTTGAGTAGGTTTATCGTCTTCCTGAACGCAGCTCGGCCTTCGGACTCGCCCTTAGTTACTTACTTTAGTTGAGAAGGTTTATCGTTTTCCTTAACGCAGATCAGCCTTAGTTACTTACTTTCTTCCTTTGAAATACGAATTTCACGCGAGCGAAGCCGCGGGCAAAAGCTAGTCGGTCATAATTACTTACACATTTTCTGTGAACATTTCAACGGGCTACCTATTACGGTTCAAGAGATACAGCCCTTGGACAGACAAACGGACAGACAGACAGACGGCGTAGGCTTAGGAATAGGGTCCGTACGACGGATACGGAACCCTAAAAAACTGTACCTATACAACCGGCAGACATTGTCTTTTATAATGTCGAGGAATCTGCCACCATTTTGCATAGTGTATAGCATAGCAGCTAGTGTGAGGTGGTTGGTTGGATTGGTACCACCGCATCGTGGTCGGCTAACCGACGCGTGGCTTGCGGCGGCGGAGGAGATCAGGCGTGAATGCAAGATTAGAGCGTTTTCTCCTCACCGGCGCTAGTCCAGTGCACCACCGGTGTAGAGTGTAGCACTCACTGTTGGTGCCAGTCGATCGATACCTATACAACGAAATCGTGAATGAAGGTACTCGTATATTGTTGAGTGGAGTCTTTGCTATTATATTACAGTGACGATTTTGTTTTATTGAGACTGACACGGTTGGCTGCATCGCCTACAACATCCGTGATGTCAGCCAATAACACCTTGGTAAACCAGGTGCCATGTCAGTTCTTCCCTTTGGTCGTGCTGGTTACTATTTGCATTCTAACTATGTATTTACATTAGGGTTGTAACGAATATCCGTATTCGCATTCGAAATTCCGAACATTCAGTTCATTTTTAACCGACTTCAAAAAAGGAGGAGGTTCTATGTTCGGCTGTATGTATTTTTTTTTTATGTATGTTCATTAATATTCGTATCCGTATTTGTATTCGGTTGTAAGATACCGAATATTTATCGAATATTTCACTTTGCGTGTTTCACCAATGAAAGAGTGAGGCGCAACAATATAGGTAGGTGTGACGTATACGCGCAAACTAATGGGCCACTCCTAAAGTTTGATTATTAAATCTTTTGTAACGCAATAATTTCGTTTTTTATTTTCTCAAATAATTCTTTTTGCACCTTACAGCCCTCATGAATACGCGTCTTTTGAGCCTTTTTTGAATATTGTATCTTCACAACTCTCTGAGATATAAGGGGATCGCACTTTTTCGTGAAATCGGGGCCTATACTGGAACACGAACCAAAAGACATTTTCAATGTCAAAATTTCTACTCAAAAGGTCTCTTCGTCATAAAATTCTTCGAACGACACGAGGGTATTTTTTCGAAAATAAATTATGCACCTTATCCTTATTTCCCCAGTGGGTTCCCGCCTAGAAAGATCCTTATTACGCCTCCGCTTGTGAAGATTGGCGGGAAATGTTGAAAGTGTAAATTGACTTTCTTTTATTGGTAGCCCTGTTTTGCATACGCTGCTATTTTTTGTCCCAGTGCGATCGCTTCCGACTCTGCTGATCAACCCCTATTTACAAAAGCGCGTTGAGATAAATATATACCTACTGGTATAGCGAAGGTATCACCATCGTAAGATACGCTCTTGTTGAAAATAACATTCTGTAATTTGAGCCGTTTTAATATTTTTTTTTTCTAAATATGGTCACATAAGGGCCCATGATACGAGTACTTTGGAGCATGAGCATTAAAAAAAAATATAAATATTTAAATATGAGTAGAAAATTTCGCAACGAAACAAAATAAAAATTAGGTAAACGCAGCAACCTAATAAATACACTTTTGAATGAAATATTCAACGAAATTTCAAAATAAATATAACGAAAATGTCACTTCTTTCTGTCTGTTCTTTTTTAGGGTTCCATATAGATCCGGCACATCCATACGTATAAGCAGATTGGAGTATTGCCACGTATTGCCACAACCTGGCTTTTCCGTGTTATTTTATGTATATATTGATTATTTATTTTATTTAAATTAATCAAAATAACCTAATACAATAAAATTAAACTAAAATTAAGAAATATGATAAAACTAAACTAAAATAACTTATAAACTAAACCTAAAAAAAAATAAAAATAAAATAAAACTACCTATAAATAAAATATTTCATTTAAATTTGACAGAATATATATTTAAAAGAATATATAGCCAAATTATAAAATATGGTACCTAATGCAATTTTTACACATCCCGCGACGCCGAGCGCGAAGGTGAGGACGGATGGAATTATTTACATTTTTAGGGTTCCGTATCCGTCGTACAGGGCCCTATTACTAAGCCCACGCCGTCTGTCGGTCTGTCTGTCCGTCTGTCCGAGGACTGTATCTCTTGAACCGTAATAGGTACCTAGCCCGTGGAAATTTTCACAGAATATGTTTTATTATGGCCGATATAACATCAAATAATAATAAAAATAAGAAAAAGTAAAAAATTCACGAGGGTCCCCATACAAGAACCTAAAAAGCGTATGCGCGCCATCTACCGAAAAAAGTATGAACGTTTTAACTAATACATAGATGGCGTGAGTGGCGCTACCATGACATGGCGACACGGAACCCTCGGTGCGCGAGTTCGACTCGCACTTGGCCGGTTTCTTTAAGTGTGAAACCACGGATAATGTGGAGCGGACGTACCGTATGAACAAAATTTGACCGCCTCAAACCGTCGAACCTGTTCAAATAGAAAGCGTTATTTATTGACAGAAGCTTAGTAGGGCCTACCTGTCAAAATGCGTTATTTGTCGAAAGCCGACAGGACGTAAAGTACTTATCGTATTCATTGTCGGTCCCTCAGAATGTAAACATGAGTTTTTTTTTTATTTTGCGGCAGGAAGATGTAAGAAGTGCTGGAGATAGGCGCCACTTAGCGCCGCGTAGGCGCCGCCACACGCAGTTACAAGCTTTGATGACAAGCCGACCACACAGCTGGCGTAACGAGGATTTTTTTTATTTATTTTTTTATTTAATCCGGTATGGGTGGCTGAGTCAGAGGGGCCAAAGCACATGCTCTGACTAGCCAATATCACCTCCGAGAAGGTAGGTGCCATACCGGAGACTTCCCTGGAATGCTGGCTATACTGGACTAGAGGAGAACACAACCGTGGCTGCTATGCGGCCATCTTACATCCAGCACGGTGGTACCAACCCAGTCGGCTACTATTTGAGCCTACCACCTAGTAAGGGGCAAGGGAAGGGACCTACAGTTTAACACCGGTTCCGAACCGTGAAGCAGCAGGTATGTATGGACGTAAATTTTTTCGTCAGAAAAAACTCATTGGTACACTGGTCTGTTGGATCTGGTAAAGCTGAGTCTGCATGATAGGTATGCGTAGGCGTAGAAAGGTTTTGTTAGGGTTCCACACTGGACCCTTTGCATGGCACCTAGTTCACCCAGTGTTATGGGCTGACATCACGGACGTTGTAAGTGATGTAGCCAACCGTGTCAGTTTCCATAAAAAAATAAAAACAGTGCACTGCTGGGCATACGCCTCTTCCATTTCCCTCCAGTCCTCTCGACCTTCAGTGCTACGGAACCACTGCGTTCCGCCGACGTACCTGATGTCGTCGTCTCACCTGGCAGGTGATCTTCCCACAATCCTGTTTTCCTGAGAGCAAGAACTAATTGTAAACCGCAAATATTAAAATTCAATCTATACTTTTCTACCGCGTGTTATGGCGCTAAGATCGATCGACTACTTGAAAACTGGTAACATAACACCATTATTTGACATTTGGATATTTTTGCGGTACCTACTCGAAACCGATTAGTGTACAGTCGCCATTTCTGCGAGAAGTGCTATTTGGTTTGCGGA
Source organism: Nematopogon swammerdamellus (assembly GCA_946902875.1). NCBI lineage: Eukaryota > Metazoa > Arthropoda > Insecta > Lepidoptera > Adelidae > Nematopogon > Nematopogon swammerdamellus. The sequence continues at coordinate 8,105,479 of OX336358.1, read as the reverse complement.
AAAAGCGCGATATGTTCGACGTGTTTGAACACCTTTATTTATTTGCATTTTACTTAGAAGGACGTTAAGCTTTTTCAAGAATAACACACAATTAAATGTTAGGAATTTAAGGTAAGTATACATACCTACTCGTAAAAGCCTCCCTCACGTGTTGTTGTCAAATTGTTAGCTAAATCGCTAGCGAATTAATAATTTAGATTGTTAAATGCATCTACTGAGGTACTTGATATTCAACAAAAATAATTAAAAATATGCACAGGAAATATGTAAGTATAAAAAATAAAAATAAATAGTCTTTATTATATTATAAGTAGTATTTACGGCACTTTGGTACAACTATTTTTACATCAATTTCTGTAAACGTAAATACGAGAAAAATTTTACTGGTTTAAGAATGTGTATGAAAAACCGCTGTCTGCATAGATATGTACGATGCTAAACTGTTGATTTTCCAAATAAATAAAAATAAATAAAAAATAAAATGTTTCGTATATTTAAGTGTGCATTCCTGTATAGTTATATGTATTAATCAATGGTATTAATATACCTTTTATAGGTATTTATAAAAATATGTGTCTTGTGTTTTGTAAAATATTATATACAATACGAACATTAAAATATTAAAAAAAACAAATATTGTTAATAACAAATAATATTTTATGGCTCTAACCATGAACTCAGACCATGTTTTGTTTTCCAAGTTTATCCATATAGGTATCATCCATGAGAAAATCCGTTTTCACAAAATAAACATTCAAAATGTCATATAGTGACATCTGTTGTACGCCGAGCGAAGCTCGGTCGTCCAGGTACTATTTTTAAATCTTCATCATCACACTAGCAATTTTAATCTCTGCACTGCACTATGTAACAAAAAGTGTTCTCCATTTATTATGGATCAGTTTAAACAGCTATGAAAAAATTGTTAGCATTTTCCGGCCGAGCTGGCCGGAAAATGTTAACAGTGTAGTCGACACGACGAAAGGGAAGCAGCGCTGATACGACACCTAACGTCTACAGGAACAAGATGCATTGCGCTGACATCAGTTGATTCATGTTCAATAAAAATGTGGCAATCCCATGCCAGGTGGTTGATGAACTGGAAATTTTATTTTTGGAGCAGAAGTTTGCGGCTTATAAAATTATACTCAAAACTCACCCGACAAATGCATTCCCACAGTTTGATATTGAAACAAAAGGGGACTCTATTTGCTGAAGTAATTTAATTGTTTTCCAACCGTCTGACAAAGTAGGCCGCTTTGTGTGACCAGCTGGGGTTCAGGAGGTCCTAACATACAGGACAATGAAGGAAATTTTATTATTCAACATCTTTCGAGAAAATAATTTTATTTATTTATTTTATGGAAATTAACAGCCAATATAATATTGTTCATCAAGAGTGTACACAGAGCCTGGACAATTACACATGCCACTTAGTACTTATGCCCTCAGAGGCGGCGCAAGGCGTGGGCAACGTGGGCGACCGCCCACGGCCTCACGGCCCGAGGGGCCTCGCGCCTCGATAGTTCATGCAGCTTTGATTCATGAAAAATATTCAGCTAGATCTATTAAAAGAGACCCCGAGTAAACATGTTTAGACTTTATCAAAGGCAAACTAAAGCTTATTATAAAGCCTTTATCAGACACAAGATGGGAACGCAGGACACAGAGGCAGTGAAGGCTGTATTATTGCAATTTGATTATGTTTACTTTTATCGACGAAAGGAATGCTGACAACAATGTTTGATTTGATCAATATACCGGAAATCCATTTCAACTGTGAAAATCCATAAAATCCAGAGAGGGCCTCGCAAAATAATACCTTGCCCACATCAAATTTAGGTGTTGCCCCGCCACTGATGCGCCTTATACACTAAACCACGAACTTTAGATATTATCGGAAATTCTCTGCCACAATAAATTCGTTCATTGCTCTACGCGCCGGCCCGAGGACATCAATCATCGCGACTTAGTTGGAGTTAATCGAAGCACAAATATTTGTTGTTTGATTTTAACTTGAGATTTTGCACCGGGCCCCCGCCCCGCGGTGGGAAACCGGCTGAATTTGCTAATCTGACAGTCTTTCCTTTATTTTAAGACTTAGACAAGTTACGCAAACAAAACGCATAGAATGTATTGAATATTTCTTTTGCACGCGGCTTTGCTCTCTTGAATACTTCAGGTGATTTAAGTCTGGTAGTTAGGCTTTCCCTAGAAAATTAAAAACTATCCAAAGAAAATTAAAGATTAATATACTTAATAACTTACCCGAGTTAGATTATAAGTAGACCTAGACTTACCACGGATGCGTACCAATCGGTTCTGCAGATCTTTCCTCTACAGAACCGGTAAACTCTGGAACGCTCTCCCTGCCCATATATTTCCCCCCAGGTCCTTCAAGAGGGGCGTGAAAGACCTGTCAGGCGGATATGGGCATTCGCAAACCCCACCTACGACCGAACGTTCATGGGCGTTGTTAGCGACCTTATGTGGATCGGAATCGCCATACCGAATGGAACTGTCTGTGTACCGTGTGGGGCCGGTACTTGACTAAGGGATATGACTCCCTTCATTACTAGGTGGTAGGGTTTAACCCGCCCGGGATGATACCACCGCACTGAATGAAAGGTCGGTCGAAACGGCTATGTAAATAGTTTGTGTTTTCCGTCCAGTTCAGTGTAGCCGGCACGACCGAAGGGAAGCACTGACGTGGCACCAAGTTCACCCGGTGTTATGGGCTGACATCACGGATGTTGTAGGTGATGTAGCCAAACGTGTCAGTTTCCATAAAAAAAAACTAGACTATGAAATAGATCTGTTCTCAATCTAGTACGGCGTAGCCAGCACGACCAAAGGAAAGTACCGGCATGGCACCGACTTCCGACAGGAACATGGTGTAATGTACTGCCGTCACAAGTATGACATGTAGCCAACTATGTCATCACCAAACAATACTAATAATAAATGTATAAGGGATGGTCATGGAGTAAGTTACTTTATTTTATGAGATATTGCGTTTGTAGACTCTATGTATGATACTAAAACTAAATTGACGATTTTTATAAATCTTTTCTGTATGCATGAATGTTCCTTCATAACTCTTTTAAAACCGATCATCCGAATTCGATGAAACTACGTGAAACAGGATAGGCTAAATAAAATTCAGTTTCGGTTACGCTAAGATGTGGTTCTCATACAAACCGAATTGTTCTGCGCGCCAAAATGAAGTTACGGTAGCGGGCTTACTTACTTTCTTCTTTTTAAATACGAATTTCACGCGAGCGAAGCCGCGGGCAAAAGCTAGTACATTTAATTTAGTAATTTTTAAACATTTTCTGGTACAGACTCATTCAAAATAGACTCTATCGCTCTGTACATCCTTCCTTATATACCTATAATAAAATCCAACGTCTGCTTTCTGTCTGAGTGTCTGAGTGTCTGAGTGTCTGAGTGTATGTCTGTCTGTCCGCTTATAACTCGAGAACCACTGAACCGATTTTAATAAAACTAAATTCTACGGATAGCTTGATTCTTCCCATCAACTATAGGCTACTTACTATCACGCTAAAAGGCTTATGAGGTTAGCAGTGAAGTGAAATATGAGAGCGGGCGGAGCCGCGGGCACAGCTTGTACATAATATGTAGCCCCTTCTTTACCTAACTATTCTACCCACCTACAGACAGGCAGCACTTACTCAGTATGTAAATAAAGTATTATTCATATGTAGATAGCGAGGGACATACACACTTTTATTGGCTGTGCAAAAAGTTACAAAAGCGTACATTGCAATTGGAAAGAGACGCCAGGCAAAAACCTATTACCGCCTAAAATTGTGTGCGCCCTCGTAGTAATGTCGAGTTTTACCATATTATATCGATATTTATTTTGACTAAGTTTAAAAAACCGGTCAGTGCGATTCGGACTCGCGCACCGAGATTTCCGTACCACCACGTAATTGCGGTTTGTTTTTATAATAAAAAAATTGTTTTATTTTAGAGTTTACACTCTAATCACATCAAGTTTGACGCTTATATGTATAGCCGTTATAAGATAGACCAAAAAAATTATTTAAGAACCATTTCTTGTATAGGGACCCTTAATTTTTAACTTTTTCTTTTTTTTATTATGTGTTAGTATATCCGCCATTATGACACATATTCTATGTAAATTTCAACCGGCTACGTAATACAATTCAAAAGATACAGCCCTTTGAAAGTAGAACAGACGGATAGACAGACGCAGACGGCGGCGTAAGCTTAGTAATAGGCTTCCGTACGGGTACGGAAAACTATAAAGTTTAATTTTAATTTTATAAAACTCAAGTACGAACAAACTTAGGATAAACACTATGACTACAGCGAAAAACCGACTACGAAAGTAACAAGGAAAGTTGAGACAATGCTGAAGTAGTTTTTTCTGTATATGGGGAATCCTTCTACACGCCATCTTATTTCCTTAGATTTTCATACATACATACATACATATCACACACGCTGAATCCCGACAATCGGGGTAAGCAGAGTAATCGGTGTTGTGCTGCAAGAACTCTCGTAAATTACAGCACAACACCGACCACCACGTTTTGCAAAGTATTCGAACAAGATTCAATCGATCAAGCAGCAAGTAAGGCAGGAAGACCCACCTGCTGCATGACTCGGTGGAATTACCATGCCAAGGTGAGAGGTGGCGAGCCCGTCGCCCTTTAGCACGGCATCTTGTCCTTATCCCTTAGTCGCCTTTTACGACATGCACGGGGAGAGATGCAGTGGGGCTATTCTTTTTAAGTACCGGGCCCACACGGTACTTAGATTTTCATAGACTGGTTAAAAAAAAAATTATTTATCTTTACAGCCCCAGCAACTCTATCGACATCATCGATACATAAAACGATCGATAATGTCGCATCTCTATCCGCCAAACATATTACGCTGCCGCCTTTCGCCGCCATTTTCCAATCTATATTCAAATTGCCTCACCTCGGGGAGTGGAATTTTCCAACAAGCCCGCCTTTGTGCGCGCCACCCCCAGGGTGAGAATATTTTTCCAATTTCGCGCAAGAAAAACTCTATCTACAGACCTTTGCATACGGAAGTACTAGGGGAGCATACGAGAGGTGGCGTACGATTGCTTGACGAAATTGGACAACTTTATGTATGGCGTGTGTTTGGACGATTAAATTGTATGTATTTTTAATGTATTTATTTAGGTGGAAATTTAGGGGTTTTAAGTGCAAGTAAAAACAAAAATTTTAGTTCGTTAAGTAATAGTATACATTATGTATATAATTACTGTATTGATTCAACTTAATTGTGCATAGAAAAATTATTTGAAAGGTTGTCTTTGATCACATGTTTATAATATTATCCTTGCGAAGTTTCTTGGCGGTTTTTCTTCGTAGGGGTAGTCGAACCGGATTCTAAGAAACAATCTAATAAGTTCAAGAGCAGTGCAGTCCAACATAATTGCTAAAATAATAAATAATATTGTAAAAAGTTCAGTCAAAACTTCAAGAAACTTTCTACGAAAAAGTTAAATGACTGCTACTACGTTTAAAAAGAAATCTACTTCTCAATTTGAAATTTAAACACAGCATTTATTCAAATCGAATGTTTTTAACCTTAGTAAGTGTGAAGCTCGCCCTAGGGTGCATATAATTAAGTAGGTATGTACTTTCCCCATGGTATTTAAGGAGGTGTTTCCCGTCACCCCGCCTACGAAGGGGAATATATTCCTATAGCTTGCGTGTTTAGGGAGATATTTTGCCTATTCTGCCACCCCTCATGCTGTATGTTTGATGTAGCGGTGGAAAATATTTCAATCGGTTGCTTATGGCAACGGAATTATAGTAAAACTAGCTTTTGCCCGCTCATGGCATTAGTAATTTAGATATAAGCTAGCGAGAACTTTTATATAGAAATATCCAAATACTAAATTTATTTCATACAAGTTTTATTAAAATATAATTAGCAATGTGGCGCGGTCATATGCTTTCCGAGCCTCGCATAAGATTTTTCCTTAACTATTCAGTCAATGTCAGCCTAGGTAGCTCGGTGATTGAAAATGAAAATTAAGCACACCCGGATGCGGTCAGAACATGGACAGGTGACCTTGGATTCCACGTAAGGCTATAGGTCCGTTCCCTTGACTTGGTGGTAGGGCTTAAGCCTAACGGATTGATACCACCTCACTGAATGAAAGTTCGTTCGAAGCGTTTAGCCAGTACGACCAAAGGGAAGCACATGACACCTAATTCCCTAAGGTGTCATGGGCTGACATCTCCCGAGTGTAGTTGGATGATGCATGTTATATATAACATCTAACCATGTCAGATTCCATAAAGTCAAACTACTCATCCACTTTGTAAAATGTGATGATAATAAAAAGAAATATAAATTAAAAATTAATAAAATTCAATTTTTTTTTATTATTGAAACTGACACAGGTGGCTACATCACCTACAACATCCGTGATGTCAGCCCATAACACCGGATGAACTTGGTGCCACGTCAGCGCTTCCCTTCGGTCGTGCCGGCTACACTGAACTGGACGGAAAACACAAACTATTTACATAGCCGTTTCGACCGACCTTTCATTCAGTGCGGTTGTACCAATTAAAATAAATTGGCTCACCCGTTTTCCAGTTTACCCGCTACATACAAACATACATTATAAAAATAGAGAAAACAACAGATATAGATGAATGATAAAGTATTGTATTGTATCTAACCTAAAAATAGTAAGCAACAATTTTACATCGCTCCAGCACACGAATTTGAAGTCGAAGTCTGAGACATGTGTTGCTAAGACATTCCAACTATCCACTAAACTTTATGTTGATAGTTTAGTGCCATTAGATTTCGGGTGCGTTCCGAAAGCGATGAGAGATAGAGGAACCACATAATTCAGTCTTGTTTAATGTTTTATTTGATACGTCTTATCTTTATTGAGTTGGACAGGAACTTTGGAACTTTCATACACATTGCTTTCACGCCTTACTCTATTCATTTTCTGTGGATATATGTGGTTCGATTTTTTATAATATGTACATATGTATGTATAATGTATATATACTTAATTAACTTTTGTTTATGGAATCTGACACGGTTGGCTACATCACCTACAACATCCGTGATGTCAGCCCAACTGGACGGAAAACCGGAACTAATTACGCAACCGCTTCGGCCGATCTTTCATTCAGTGCGGTGGTACCAGTCCGGGCGGGTTAAACGCTATCCCCTACTAACTAAGGTAAGAAGAGAAGGGATCTTCAATTTACGTGGAATCCTACCTAACCACAGTCAGCCGCCAACGATCGAACGGTCACACACCTTCGTCTTTCACCTATCCTGCAGTGAACGAAGTATTTCACTCCTACACCATAAATACATAAGGCACTATGTGAAAGGAGAATTTTGCGCGCCATCTTGTGCTGCATACGCATAAAGCAATAGGGTAATTTCACATTTGAATAAGTGATTTAAATAAGTTTTATGTAAAACACAGGCTACCGTCGCGACGACGTCGTCGCCGTCCGCCGCTCTTGTCATAACACATAAATCTGTTTTACATACGCCTCGAGTGTAAAGTGAAATTGTATTCGTAATGTGGTGTGTAGTTGATGTAAATTCTGTTTGTACAATGCGGTGTTCAAGTGCTGTACAGTTCCTGCCAGCAAATAATGCGTTTCGAGCTTTAGAAAGAGAACATCCGGTTGTAGAGCGTCGTCCCTGTCGCACGAACTCGCACGCCTCTGTTTTTTTTTTTTTTTTTTTTATAGAAACTGACACGGGTGGCTACATCACCTACAACATCCGTGATGTCAGCCCATAACACCGGGTGAACTTGGTGCCGTGTCAGCCTTCCCTTCGGTCGTGCCGGCTACACTGAACTGGACGGAAAACACAAACTATTTACATAGCCGTTTCGACCGACCTTTCATTCAGTGCGGTGGTACCAACCCGGGCGGGTTAAACCCTACGACCTAGTAATATAAGAAGGGAGTCGTATCCCTTAGTCGCCTTTTACGACATACACGGGGAGAGATGCAAGTCCGGCCCCACACAGTACAGGGACAGTGTGTGTGTCTGTCTGTGCGTCTGTGTGACAGGGACGACGCTCTACAACCGCATTGTCTCTTTCTAAAGCTCGACATGCATTATTTTCCGCCGGGAACTGTACTTCATAATGTGCGGGAGCGAGTGAGAGAAGGCACTGATATTGTAAAATACATACCAGGGAACGGCAGTGCTGTACAGCTCCCGGCAACAGGTAATGCGTGTCGAGCTTTAGAAATAGACAATCCGATTGTAGAGCGTCTCGTCCCTGTCGCACGAACTCGCACGTCTCTATGCGACAGGGACGACGCTCTAAAACCGGATTGTCTCTATCTAAAGCTCGACACGGATTATTTTCTGCCGGGAACTGTACTTCATAATGTGCGGGAGCGAGTGAGAGAAGGCACTGATATTGTAAAATACATACCAGGGAACGGCAGTGCTGTACAGCTCCCGGCAACAGGTAATGCGTGTCGAGCTTTAGAAATAGACAATCCGGTTGTAGAGCGTCTCGTCCCTGTCGCACTAACTCGCACGTCTGTGTGCGACAGGGACGGCGCTCTAAAACCGGATTGTCTCTTTCTAAAGCTCGACACGCATTATTTTCCGCCGGGAACTGTACTTCATAATGTGCGGGAGCGAGTGAGAGAAGGCACTGATATAGTAAAATACATACCAGGGAACGGCAGTGCTGTACAGCTCCCGGCAACAGGTAATGCGTGTCGAGCTTTAGAAATAGACAATCCGGTTGTAGAGCGTCTCGTCCCTGTCGCACTAACTCGCACGTCTGTGTGCGACAGGGACGGCGCTCTAAAACCGGATTGTCTCTTTCTAAAGCTCGACACGCATTATTTTCCGCCGGGAACTGTACTTCATAATGTGCGGGAGCGAGTGAGAGAAGGCACTGATATAGTAAAATACATACCAGGGAACGGCAGTGCTGTACAGCTCCCGGCAACAGGTAATGCGTGTCGAGCTATAGAAAGAGACAATCCGGTTGTAGAGCGTCTCGTCCCTGTCGCACGAACTCGCACGTCTCTGTGCGACAGGGACGGCGCTCTACAACCGGATTGTCTCTTTCTAAAGCTCGACATGCATTATTTGCCGCCGGGAACTGTACTTTATAATGTGCGGGAGAGAGAAGAAGACACTGATCTTGTATATAGATACCCGCGGGAACGACATTGTCGAACATTTTACTTTTTTACCAATATTTGATCGGCGTGCACTTCATTCACAGCAGACAAAGGAGTCTTGACCAAGCAAGTGTTACTTGTAATTTTCTTTTTGCGCACTATTTTCTCTACGCTCCGCGAAAAGAATAAAGTGCAGGAAAGTAAGAAACGAAAGTTATGAAGCAAAAGTTAGTGGAAGAGTCGGGAAGGGTCGCCCTAGCCCTAGACGCACGTACCTGGACCAGATCGGGCATGTGCTCAAAAAGGGTCAAGTGCGTAGTACCCGTAACCGACGAGCATGCATGAAGAACATTATGGGAGTGGAAGAGGCGGCAGAGGTGTGTAAGGATCGTGGCACGTGGAGATCCGTTGTCTCTGCCTACCCCACAGGGAAACAGGTGTGACGCTATGTAATGTAATGTATGTAAGTAAGAAACGTACGCACCTGGAAAAGGTCCGTCGTTTATTTAGTAAGGTTGTAGACGGATATATGCTCTGTGTCGAGAGAGAGCAGAGACAAGCGCGTAAATTCCCGAGCTTTTGCTTTGGATACCTCCAACTGTGCACCGCTGTACAAATCATAATTTTAAGTTAAAGAGAAATTAACTGGAAGACACCTTAGCCTACCGATGCAGTAACTGTTCGAAAACATGAATAAAATTCACACATCAGTCGTATTCAAATAGGTTCGCCGTGTGGTGCCGGCACTTTAAAAGAATAGCCCCACTGCATCTCTTCCCGTGTATGTCGTAAAAGGCGATTAAGGGATATGACTCCCTTCTTATATTACTAGGTGGTAGGGTTTAACCGCCCGGGTTGGTACCACCGCACTGAATGAAAGGTCGGTCGAAACGGTTATGTAAATAGTTTGTGTTTTCCGTCCAGTTCAGTGTAGCCGGCACGACCGAAGGGAAGCACTGACGTGGCACCAAGTTCATCCGGTGTTATGGGCTGACATCACGGATGTTGTAGGTGATGTAGCCAACCGTGTCAGTTTCCATAAATAAAAAAATAAAAAAAAAAGGTTTCCGTTTGCGTACATAGATACTACATACGGACGCTTACCTTGTTTCTTACTTAAAAGTCGAGACGGAAGTTAACTTTCTCCATACAAAATCATCTTTCGGCATTTATGTTTTCTATCACCCTAAACTTATCCGATTTTTACAAACATTTGAATTTTTTATTTTTTGATATCATGAAGTTCATTAAGCTTCATCACGTGCGTCAGCGTCAGCGTCATCACTTTAGATATTAAAAAAATAAAAATACAGGAACGTAGATTTGACTGTCCTCATTACAACAATTTTATAAATCGAATAAAGTTTAGGGGGGTAAAAAACATAAATGCCGAAAGACGATTTTGTATGGAGAAAGTTAACTTCCGTCTCGTCTTAAGAAAATGTTTTAGGTGGTCGTAGCATTGCATGCCTATAGTTAGTGTGCAAAAAATTATAATGAATAGTTTAAAAAATTACACTTTGCTATGTGCAATTTTTTTAGGTTCGGTTTTTTGGTTTCCAAGTTTTTTGGTTTCAGGGTTTTGGCCCCCAAACTCCACGTCTATGCCATGCCGTATATATGGACGTTGACTATGGCTTTGATGAACTTCAAGTCCTCACTAACTACAACATACCTACTACCAACATTTTGCTTAACCATAGTAAAACAATAGCTAAAAAAAAGGAGATCGGCTTGCGGCCTCGCCCTTAGTACTTACCCCTTTTCGATTTTCATATAATTTGAGCGTTAGTGTTGTATGCATTATTAATTTATTATTTCCTGTCTACAGATCACCCTGCCGTTTGCAGTCTCGTTTCAACGCGATCGGAGCCTCGTGTAAAGTTTGAAATAAAATGAATAAATATGGGGACGACATGTGGAGCAGCGCAGACTGGTCGCGGCGGCTACGAGGCATATATTTTCTTCTTATTGATATATATTTTTTTTCATTTATTGTTTTTTGCGCTATTTGCATGGTCCAGTCCCAACGGCTCTGGTGGACAAAATCCGCGGCTCGGCGACGTCAGAAACTGACAGTCCAGGCGCCATTGTTCCGATGGAAAATAATAACGTTAGTGGTACGTCGCGCGCCGCTTCTAGATTTTATTTAATCTTATTTTTATTTTTCATCTTATTTCTTATATTATCTTATCTTTCTTGTATTATTTATTTGCTCAGCGTCTGCCAACGTGTTTGGAGATTGGTCAAGTTTTGGAAATATTTACATTGAAGGGGTATCAACTTGTTATTGTGGATTTCTACCTCAAATTGTGTGCATTCACACCAATTGTTCTTAACAATTTAAAATTTATGCAATGTACGAAAATGCTTCTGGGCATTTATTTCCATGGGTATTTTATGATTTTGATACAGTTTTTAAGTATTGTGGATGTAATGCAAATACATTTATTTTTTTAATCATTTCTTTCATCTAAATATATGTATACATAACCAATATGCCAAATTATGCAGACTGCTCTGTCATAGCAAATGGATTATCTGATCATAAAAGCCAAATAGTCCAAATAAAACTTGACATATTTGAAACAAAATATAGCTATAACCAACGTAGTTTTTCTAAGAAAAACATAGAAATATTCAACCAAATATTATACAACTGTAACTGGCGAGCTGTAATGGAGTATGATAACACAGAAGATTGCTACAATGTATTCTTCCAAACATTCCAACAAGCTTTTGAGACTGTATTCCCACTAGAGTTAAAAAAAAAATCCAATAAACATAGACAGCTAGCACCATGGCTATCTGAAAAATCAAAAGAACTTAAACGAAAAATAGAAATATTTGATTCCATGTGTAATTATAAAACAAAAGAATACCAAACTATACTGAACAACCTAAAAAACAGGTACATGAACAACATTGACAAAGAAAAATCTAACTATATAAAAAACCAAATTAATTCAAGTTGAAATAAATCGAAGACCATATGGCAGATAGTAAAACATGAAACTGGGAATGATAAAATAAGAAAAAATCCAAATATATACCTCGTAGGTGATAATGGAGAAACAATTAGCGAACCCTCTAGCGTAGCGGATAGATTCGGCATGTACTATGCAAACGTCGCACAAAACCTATTGCAAAGCATCCCCCCGCACACTACATCTGGATACGATATACTACGCCAAAACGAAAATCGAATAGCGAAATCTTTCTACATCTTCCCAACAAATGAAATTGAAGTCAGCAAAATTATCAAATCACTAAATAATAAAAAAACACAGGACATTAACGATATTTCCGTCCACTTAATAAAACAATGCATAACACCAATATTGGAAGTTCTTACGTATCTGGTGAACATATCATTGTCGACTGGGATATTCCCAAATAACTTGAAAAAAGCAAAACTTATTCCGTTGTACAAAAAAGGTCAAAAAAGTCTAACTGAAAATTACAGACCGATATCAATCCTTCCCGCCTTTTCTAAAATTTTCGAAAAGGTAATGCAGGTAAGACTAATGAACTATCTAGAAATGAACAAAATTTTAACAGACTGCCAACATGGTTTCCGCCCAGGTAGATCTGTATTTACAGCTACTCACACATTCACGAATAGCATACTGCAGGGACTAGATCAACACGAACACACAGCCGGTCTGTTCCTGGACCTTTCTAAGGCATTTGACCTGGTAAACCACAATTATCTTCTAAATAAAATGGAGTTCTATGGTATCAGGGGGGTGGCCTTGGAGTGGTTTAGAAGCTACCTAGATAACCGAGAATTTAATGTACACATTAACCATACAGATATGACGTTGGGGTCCATAAAAGAAATTAAGTCTCGATGTTTCGTAGCCAAATATGGAGTCCCACAAGGATCAATACTGGCGCCGTTGTTATTCCTGGTCTTTATAAACGACCTACCGAATCACATCAAACTAGCTATTCTCATTATATTGTACGCAGATGACGCAAATTTTGTTGTAAAAGAAGATAGCATGAGTAACCTGGTTGACCGACTACAAAGAATGCTTAACGAAATATCCGATTGGTTTAACGCAAACGGTCTAATACTTAACACTGCAAAAACCCAAGGAATAAAATTCTGTATCTCAAAATCTACCAGCAATGACGATAATTACTTTTTAAGATATCATAATGACATTATCTCATTTGCAACGAAAACAACATTTCTAGGATTTACTCTCGATAACCACTTAAGATGGGATGAACACATCGAAAATGTTTGCCAGAGGTTATCAAAGGCGTGTTATTGTCTAAGAATAATTGTTAAATCATGTACGTTGGATGCACTAATCAATGCATATTATGGTTATTTTTATTCAATACTCAGCTATGGAATTGAATTTTGGGGGTCTTCTGGTGACACTATTAAAGTCTTCAGAATGCAAAAAAAGGCTATTCGCATAATTACAAAGGCTCGTTGGAATGAACACTGCAAGCCATTATTTACGTCATTAAAAATACTCACTACTTATGACATATATGTAAAAAAAGCAGCTTTATTTGCACGAAATAATAAAAATGAATATAACACCACTAACCATAGCTATAAAACTAGATACAAAGCTAACCTAAAATATAACACACATAAGACAACTAAATTCCAAAAGAGCCTACATTTCAACAGTGCTACAATTTACAATAAACTACCAAGAGACATAACGAATGAAACTAATGAAAAAAAATTTAAAACAAGACTGCACGAATGGCTACTAACCCAGAACTTGTATGACCTAAAGATTTTCCAAATATTAACTTAATTAAAATGTACAAGTGTGTAATGGAACCTAATTATTTAATGTATGTAAATGTGATGAATTTAATTATGAATATGTAAATGTAATTATGAAAATGTATAATCCAAATTAATAAAATGTATTTAACTGTATAAACTGTTTTTGACGATGTAAGTTCAAGATAAATTGCATTATAATCTATAAAGCGGCCGATATCGGCCGCTCCATTGGCAAAAGGTTAATGTAACTTTACTATTTTACTTACAAATAAAGTGAATTTTGAATTTGAATTTGAATTTGAATTTGAAATGTATGCGTTGTTGGGTTTTGCCTCGAACTGAAAAAGGATCGATCGTATATCGGTATGAATATAAAGTTACCTTATCATAATTACATTTATCTTAAGCACAGTATTAAAAACCATCATAAGCTTGATTAGTTTCATGTTGATAATACTTGATTTATTTGTTTTAAGGAAATCATAACAAATTAATTTCAAATTTCATTTGCCATGGATTCAAGACAGGTCTATGGGCAGTATTGGGCAGCATATTCAATAGAACGTAATGTTTATTTTATTTATTATAATTTAAATTATTATCATAATATTATATTATATTTTAACACGATCTTTGCTTAACTTATTAATTCATTATTACATAATTATGTTTCGTACAAGTATCCAGATCCAAAATTATCTAACATTCATGCCTTTTACAAATTCAAACATTCGATCGTTTACCCGGCCCTACTCAGCTCATGATCTTGTTGAGTGTAGAAGGGGCGTCAACGGAGTGTCAGGTCTGTCGCCTGTGAAGGCCTACTGTCTCTGCCTACCCCAAAGAAATTATCTCTAGTTGGTGCCGTAGGATCGTAGTTCATGTCGATGACATGGGACCTGACCATCTCCGCATAGACACGAGACGCCAGTCGTGCGGTCCTTGTTCTCTCGGGGTGATTGTAGTCTGTCTGGTATAGGCCGAAGTTTTGCCTGCAAACAAGTCATATTCATATTATATTAATTCACACGCAGGAACTGCATCTCTACACGCTAGACTTACTGCGGATGCGTACCAAGCGGTTGACTCCCTGCACATATTATATTTCCCCCCAAGTACAGTCTCGGGTCCTTCAAGAGGGGCGTGGACATCGATGGGCGTGTACATCGATGGGCGTGAATAGGCAACTCTCAGGCCGGCATGGCATTCGCAAGCCTGCGCGTACGATCGAATGTCCATGGGCGTCGTTAGACACCTTATGGCTATCTATGTTAATTTTACTTATGTCTAACAATTGAAACAGTATAATATTTAAGCTGAAAATTGTACATAGCCTTTCTAGATAGTCCTAAGTGAGCTTTTAACCCATATTCGATTAATATAATTATGATTAGATGTAAGATGGCCGCATAGCACCCTCGGCTGTGTTCTCCTCTAGTCCAGTATAGCCAGCAATACAGTCTCCCGTATGGCCCCTGCCTTCACGGTGGTGATATTAGTTGGTCAGACCATGCCATGCATGACTAAGCCAGCCACACCGGATTGTATAAAAAATATTTACATTAGTAGTTAGTTCATGTTCGAAATGATGTGAAATGGATGTGGAATGAATGAAATGAAATGAAAATCTGAAAATTCTTCAAAATTATCTTCATTAGATAAATGGAAAGCGAGAGAAAAATTTTGAAGAGAGAAATTATTAATCTAACACGACAAGTGAATTTTGTTCATTGATAAGTTTTTCCTTATAACAATCTGCTTAAGGGGGGGTACTAGGCAGAACATCACATCATATTATCCTAACTATAGCCATATTTCAATAGATTTAACTATAATTTATATGATTTTTTATTTAGTTTGTAGTTTTGTAAATATTTTATGCTGCAATAAAGTTCTTTATATAGGGTTTTTTTTCCAAAATGTTCTCAATTGCTGCTGTTTTTTTGGCGGATTCTTATTTATATGCTTGTAGTTAGGTAAAGATTCAACGTATAATGTGTGATAGATTATTGTAATATAATCTTGTAAATTCTCTGAAAAATAAATGGGTGAAAAGTGGTAAAAACGTTCGAAAATGCATTTGCTAGATTCGTTACAAATACGTCCATACAAAAAACGCTCGCGCACGGCAACGGCCGAAAATTTAGAATGTTCAAACTTCAAAGATAGTTCAGTGAAAAACCATTTATTCTGTAAGCGTTTGAATTTATATTTATTTAGATGATTCAATGAAGCATTTTTCGTATTAGATGCATTTGTAAAAAAATGGCGAGGGAAATAGCAAACGCATTTTTCAACGATTTTACCACTTTTCAACCACATATTTTTAAGAGAAACAATGTACCTATTCATATTATATATACCTTGAATCTTTACCTAACTATAGGCATATAAATTATAATTAAATCACTTGAAATATGGGTATGGTTAGGGAAATACGAAGTGCTTTTGCCTAGTACCCCCCCTTAACGATCAATATAGGTAATCTAAAAGGCGATTGGGCTATCTCTGCACCTGAATGCGCAATTCAGAAAATTATATAGTTATCTACATATTATCATTCATATAATTATGACCTATGCACTTATCGTATCTGATTAGCATTGTGTAATAAGATTAAGAATAATACATCAACTCATATAATAACTTTTTGAAATAAGCAACGCTGCTACGCCATACAACATGACAGGTCCAAAGTGTACGGTGAAGATACCTATTATAGGTAGTAAGTAACCCACAGACCGTAGATACCATTCATTATTCATGCTTATGATTTTTTATGGAAACTGACACGGTTGGCTACATCATCTACTACAGCCGTGATGTCAGCCCATAACACCTTGGTGAACTAGGTGCCATGTCAGTGCTTCCCCTTTGGTCGTGAAGGCTACACTTAACTGGACGGAAAACACGAACTATTTACATAGCCGTTTAAACCGATTTTTCATTCAGTTCGGTGGTACCAACCCGGGCGGGTTAAACCCTACCACCTGTAAGGTAAGAAGGGAAGGGACCTACAGTTTTACGTGGAATCCGAACCATGGTCAACCTCCAACGGTCGAGCGATCACGCATCCATGTACTGACCGCGCCCAGGTGCGTTTATGATCACGACCAACAGGCGACCGATCGCACCACTGGGCTACCGAGGCTAACATTATAGGAATATGATACTAGGGATTTTACATTAAATTCATACAAATACGTAAGTACTATAATATTATTGAACTTGTCACATAATTTGTTTCTTCAGGTTCCGGAATTCTAACTACATATTATTTGTAACTAATAATAAATGATCCAGCTCAGTTACATCTACGAGGAAGAACCGGCGAGAAATTTCACATTGACATGTAGGAAATTGTTCGTCAAACTTTATTGCCGCTCGTACGATGTTCGCTCTGCTGCGCAGAAGTCGAGTTTTAGGTCAGAGGGGAAGCTTTTTGACTTTTGAGGCAACCATGCGGTAGAGAGCGTTACAATTAAAAGTTCCCGTCGCCGTTATGTTGGCTCCACTGTCTATCTGTCAAAACAGCGTTGATGGTTGCTATGTGTACAGATTTACCCGTAATTATCAGTATTTACCGTATTTTTTGTACGGTAAATACCGATTACATTATTAGGTAATATAATCTTCACAATCTGGCAGCACGAATTTAAGCACTGACAGTGACACTGACAGTGGAGCCAACATAACGGCGAAGGGAACTTTTAGTTGGAACGCTCTATACATTTATATGCACGAGTCTTGGGATGAACATAGTACGACTGGCAATAAAGATTGGCTAAATCTGTACACCAAAATGCATATCTTGTATCTTCTTTAAGGCGAAAAAAATATTAAAAACTCACGTGAATCCAAAGAGCCACTCAAAGTTATCCATGAGACTCCAAGCTGCATAGGCGGTTATATGGACGTCGTCTTCCAAGATGGCATTAAGGACTTCATCCCAGTAGAGGCGCATGTGGTCGATTCTGTCCCAGTCGTCGAGAATAGGGGCAGAAGAATAACCGTTTTCGGTAATCAAAATCTCTGGGTTGTTGTAGCGAACTTTGATATCGTTTAGCGCACTTCTGATACCCCAGGGAACCGTCTGTGGAAACGAAAAATTATACAAATTAGCTGATGGCTTATGACCTAAAGCCATGCTGGGAATATCGCTACATGACATAGTGGATAACGAGGTAAACCGCTAACGCACCAAAGTAGTCGATATTACACACCGGATGGTTAAGCTCAAGTGGCAGTGGGCTGGGCACGTCAGCCGAAGAGACGACGACCGTTGGATTAACATAATCAAATGTAGTAAAATAATGAGTAATATAATGAAATGAATAGATTTCAATTAAGAATGTTTACTTACATACAGCCAAGGAATATGAGCCTGTGGCCAATCCGGGTCCTGAGTTGTTCCAACACTAAGGTCATCTTCAAACGATGGCACGTTATAAATTCCCATAACAGTCGAATTCCTATACACAAGCGAGGTAGTGTAGTGGTTGAAACCGTAGAAATCTGCTGTTCCCTTGATGTATTCGATTTCTTCGGGAGTGAATTCTGGCAATCGAGATCGGGCAAATCCTTGTTCGGCACTTTTAGTTGCGACGATGTCCTTCACTCGTTGGGGGTAGTCACCTTCGGCTGCGTATATTGGGTGTGTGTAGAGAACATACTGAAATGAGTAATTATAATATTAAGTTGAATTATTTTTAGAATTTAAAAACATTAAGGAAAAACATATGTCGACATTCAAACTTATCAAAACAATGGAAACGACTAACAGTTGTGGTTCCAGAAGATTCATGACCTCAACAGAAACGAATAAACTTAATACTTGTTCACACTATTCAAGAACGAATATATTCAACAATACATAATATTGGGGAACAATTTAATACATAATTTCAATAATACACACACACTTATAATGTTGAAATGAAATGAAATAAAAATATATTTTATTGCACAAAAAGTGACAAAAGGCGGACTTAAGCTTAAGGGCATTTCGGAGAGTAACTTTCCGTGCCTACGAAATTTGGGATTCATTTTCGTGATTCTAATTTCTATTAGAAATGTTCTAACGGAATGTGTGATATTCCGACCGCGTGGGTTTATAGCCCTATTGTACTGGATCCTAAAATATGCCACACTTACATGGAACAGTCTCGCGTCTTCAGCAGCCTGTATGTCTTCTGGTGAATCACTTAGAGGTTCATACCAGGAGGTAGCCGTGGTGTAACCTATTCTGCCACCCTGAGTAGATCTGAATTCATCATCGTAGATGTGGTAAGCCTTGGCATGTGCTTTGAGAACGTTGTAAGTACAGAGATAGTTGCCAACTCCGTGGGCGTTGAGGGCTGGTGCACCACGTTCCTCGCCGTATCCAAACTGACAGATCATGTGCACTTCGTTGAAGGTGATCCAGAGCTTGACTCGATCTCCGAACTCTTCGAAGGCAACTCGGGCGAAATCAGCGAACCAATCTGGAGAGTTTAGACTAATGTAAACTCATCACATTATGCTTATAGTTCATATTTTATGTATCGCAATAACATTCGTATCAGTTTTCAGTATTAACATAATAATCAAGGGCACTTCGAAAGGTGTCATAGAATTAAATAATGATTTCCTTTTACTTATTTCATATTTTAAAGTTATGGGAACTGTAACATAATCTCAGCAGGATACTGTGTAATCTGGAGTTTAGTTGGAGATCAATGACCTATTCCGTAATATACGAGAATATATAAGAAAAATCTTATAATTGACGTGTTATCCTAATAAATACAGCAAAGTTTCCTCGGACGACCGGCGGCCGTTTAACGTACGTCAATATATGAATATCTTTGTAATTCGTGAATCGCTTTATCGGTTTACATGCGGTTTTCACTGTTACTTCACTTCTCAAGATGGTTTTTTTTTTTATTTTATTTTATTTTCAAATTTTTGGAAAGCTTTAAAGTTTTAGGCTATAAAATAATAACGCTACGTCATCGGCAGCCTGAACTGTGAGCAAAAAGTCACGCGAAGCGAAGCTGCGGGCAAGATCTGGTTAATTTAAATAATATGAAGGTTGCGCTAAAATCTCCAATTTCCATTTTAAGAAGTTCTTAACAAAACCCTTAACGTGAGAACTTAAGAACATATAGAATAATCAAAATAATACCTTCAACAAAAGGATTCGCCCATCCACCTAGTTGTTGCAATCTATGCGGCAAATCATAATGATATAGAGTGACCATGGGTTCAATCCCATTGGCCAGGAGTGCGTTAATGAGGTTGTTATAATACGCAATGCCGTCAGCACTTTTGATATGGGAATAGCCAGTGGGAAGAATTCTAGGCCAGGATATGGAGAAGCGATAGAAGTTGACCCCCATCTCTCCAAGCATTTCGACATCGCGTAAGTATTGATGATAGGAATCCGCTGCTATGTCACCGTTATGGCCCTGTTGTACCCTCCAGGGTTCGGTGTGCGTCAGGTGGTCCCATATGCTGGGGCCTTTGTCTGGAAATCGAAATGTTTTAATGACAAAATGGCTGACCTCCAAAGAGTTGGCCGCATGTAATTATAAAAGATAGTTCTTAATCATGGTCTCAATCTCTTTTCGCATAAAATCAATTTTGACATCCTATCTGGATGCGTCTGCATCTGCGTCCAATCCAAGTCATTATGAAAGAAAAAGAAAGGAATTGGGTATCCAAGGCAGACGCAGATTCGAAAGACACCTTACATCTTGGCAAGAATCTTCGTCTATATTGACGAAGGTTTCAAGAAAATGGCAAAGCGACGGCGGCTAAGCCAGAGTTGTTAGCTCGAATTCTGGTCGGGGACGATTTTTATTAATTTTTTTCTATTTATTTTGTTCTTGACTTTGCAGCTAATAAATTATTGGTATATTTATAAACTTTTCTTTGAATACTAAAAACGTTATATGTTCTCACCACTGACGTTCCATGCGCCCTCAATCTGGTATGCAGCCGTGGCAACGCCGAACCGGAAGTCATCGGGGAAGGCTCGCTCTTCGCTGCCGTCTCGCGTCACCACGAATATCACCACTCCGCATGTTATGGCACACACGCTGTGGAAGAAAATCTTATTAAATTACTAATATCATGACCCAAACGTACAATAACCATTAAAATATAAAATAGATCTTCATGAGCCATCTAGACAATAAAATATAAAAGAAAACGTTTTTTACAAATTAAGAATCATGTTTAATTTTCCCCGTGCATGTCGTAAAAGGCGACTAAGGGATAAGGACAAGATACCGTGCAAAAGGGCGACAGGCGGCTGGCCACCTTTCATCTTGGCACGATACTTCCACCGAGTCATGCAGCAAATAGGTCTTCGTGCCTTACTTGCTGCTTGATCGATTGAATCTTGTTCGAATACGAGTACTTTGCGAAACGTGGTGGTCGGTGTTGTGCTGTAATTTACCAGTGTTCTTGCAGCACAGCACCGATTACTCTGCTCACCCCGATTGTCGGGATTCAGCGTGTGTGATATGTATGTATGTATGTTTAATTTTCACGAAACATGTTTTAGTCTATCTTTGTAGGTGCTTGAGCTTTCAGGGGAAAGAGTTTATCATACTAATTGATGATGTTATGGGTTTTATGGGCTGACATCACGGATGTTGTAGGTGATGTAGCCAACCGTGTAATTTTCCATAAAAAAATATGTATGATGATTATTTTTCTTACCAGAAAACCAACGAGAATATAACAATTTTCAACATTTTTTCGTACAACTTTTCACTGAAGCAACGGGTGACTCTGGGCCAACTGGTGGCTTGAATTGATTTTCACTGATAGATATAGATGTGAATAGATTATAGGATATATCTAGGTATTTCACGGCCAGATTAGACCCCAAGACGTTATGTTTAATGAGTGTTATCAACAGATAAAATTGGCATTAAGCCTGGCTTACATGAACAAAATACCATCAACAACACTGTTAGGTATTGATAGCCAAATATTCCTGGGAAATTTCAGATTTTTTAAGGACTTTCATATTTCTATACTATTATTTTTAATTTTCTCTTCCTTGAGACGATTATATTAATGAATGCTGCCTACTCTAAACATTTACTATATTTATGTTTTATTTATTTATTTATTATAGGTTTATTATGTGTTTTATTTATTTGTTTATTATATGTGTTTTATTTATTTGTTTATTTATGTGTTTTATTTATTTGTTTATTATGTGTTTTATTTATTTGTTTATTATATGTGTTTTATTTATTTGTTTATTTATGTGTTTTATTTGTTTTTTTATTATATCTTTTATTTATGTGTTTTATTTATTTGTTTATTATATAGAAAGTGAAAGAAATCATTGTCGGAAAATAATCATTATTATAGATATACTTACCTAAGTTCATTTTCGCACAAGAGTTTACAGATAAACCTATTTCTATTGGTCCAATCCAAAATCAAGTGAACGATTAGTTTGACTTTCCATTTTACTACTCGTTTAAAATATTTTCTGAGGCAAATGTTAAATCTTATCGCTTGTGTAAACCGAGCTTTACAGGCAGTTAGTAGATAATGATACATAATCTATATTATCCGGTGATGGAATTTTTAACAAAATTATTATTATTTAAATATTCATTAAATGCTCTTAAACCATGCGAATGAAGTGCAATAAAATATACGTAATTACTTTATCGTTTTTATCAACCATTCGTACTATGCACTTACGTAGATAATAGGTACCTACTTAGATTATTGCATTCTTCTGTTCTTTAAATATTTATTTAAATTATGCTCAATAATACAAATTGTTTCAGAAAATAATTACATAATTTTATTACCGCATACCCCACGCCCAGTGGAAACCGGCCATAAGGTGCTACTTTTTGTCCCAATCCCCATATGCCATCCAATGACCCAAATTGTAACCTGGTAGTCACAATGTGTCCCAGTCTTGAATTTTGCTCGGTCGAAGAACAGTTTGAACGGACGACGGGGTCGTCTTAAAATAAAAACCACAACGATTTCCAACAAACAAATAATGAAAAGTGGTTATCAAAATGTTCATATCCAATTGACTGTATTGTAATTAAGAAAATATAAAAAAGTAATACACGTACAAATAACAAAAGAATTAAAATCTACCTAACAAACATTAAAATAACTATCAAGAGGTGTGTTTTCAAAAGTTCCCAGAACACTTGCGACATTACCCCGCTGGATTTGCGGGACCCCAGTTGCGTACACCAGCAGAGGCCCAAGCCTCTTCAAGAAGCTTTTGGCTTCACTGCTCCATTTCATTTACTGTTAATTTTTGTTATATATCACATAGTTTCCTTAATGATTTTTGATTCTTAAAGTGGATTGACATATATATTTGTATGTATATGTGTATGTGTGTGTATATGTGTTTGTAGCACAAGTGCACACTTCTCAACTATTAATTCTGTTATTGTTTTACTTAGTAGGTATTTGTAGTGTATTAATGGATAAATTTAATAAATTTAATAACTTACATAGGTAGGGTGTAGGTAGTTCTCGTTGTATATAAGTTTATCTTTGTGTTTCTTCGTTTCTTCTTCTCTTCAAATCGTATTTACCTATTCTTTTTATGCTGCTTCTGTATCTTGCCAAAACTATAATGTTCATATTTGGGAAGCGCGGTGCTGGGGGCGCATATACATCTACTGTATGTTTAATGTGAATATTATATAATGTTGTGCTCCTGTTTGTACTTCCAATAAAATAAAAAAATAAAATGATTCAGTTATAAAAAGTTCCAACAACGCAGTCCTAAAGGACACATCCAATTTCCCTCATAGACTTTGTTCCACAGAGTTCATAAATAACTAATTAATTAAACGTAGGAATTTTCAAAGAATTTCGCGGTCGTTAATACTGATACCATAAATTCAATTACACAAAAATTAACTACGAAGTAGCAACTTTTTCACGAAATAAAAAAGGGTCTCGGCAAAATAAGACGGCAGCATGGTCGTTCCGCTCGGCAGTTTGGTTTCTCTCCTTCTGTAGTTTGTTGTCTCATAATTGTCAAGATGTTATATTGTTTTTCGGTAATATAAAACATACAATATAATTGGTTCTATTCGACCAAAATATCAGCTACTCCTTTGTCGTCTAAGGAGTTTTTCAGTAAAAGTTCTCGTAACTTAATTTAATTTTCTCACATCATAAGCGGAACGCATCTTCGATGTCGTATCAATTTCGGTCCTTTGGCGCGTACCACACAAATGAAAATAATAGAAACGGCATCAAAACATCGAACAGACGAAAACTAATTATGAACTGTGTGACTAAAGACGACATTCGTCACAAATACAGAATTTCCATCTCTGTCACACATTTGGACTGCCGTATCTTTGTCAGCGCGCGTGTTACGAAAATCCTCCACTCCTCGATGCATACATAATTCGGTGGATGCATACGAGCCGTTTTGAAAATACGCGTGTGGGGTCGGTACTTAAAAAGAATAGCACCACTGCAATCTCTCCCCGTGCATGTCGTAAAATACGACTAATGAATAAGGACAAAATGCCGTGCTAAAGAGCGACAGGATAATCTCACCTTGGCACGGTCCTTCGGCCTTCCACAGAGTCAAGCAGCAGGTGGGTCTTCGTGCCTGCTTGTGCTTCGTAGCTGCTTGATAGTTGCGAGCATCTTGTCCGAATACTTTTCGAAACGTCGGTGCTGTGCTGTATCAGAATCCTTGCAGCACGATACCGATTACTCTGCTTACCCCGATTGTCGGGATACAACACATGGTATGTATGTATGTACGTTGAGAATTAGCAATGTCAGGCATGAGGGCATTAAAAAAAATGCATCTTTGACAATATCAGTTCTGTATTTCTGAATTCTTTTGCGTCCGCCCGATAATGAATCAGAAGGTAGAACGTAAGGGAAAGATTCGAGTGTCGTCCTAATAAATACTTGGGCTACTGGTTAATTGAAACATTATAAAGAGCGACCTGAGATGTTATCTCGTGCGTCCAGCCAGACTCCAGCTACAGCGCAGCGCACGGGATGGACTAAAAGAATTAAAATGCGAACACGTAGGATTTTGTGGATATTACTCATAAACAATGCGGCGGGTGGCCGAGTGGTTTGGGCATCGGCTTCTCATGCGAGAGGTCCGCGGTTCGAATCCGGTCGGCGTGTACCAATGAGTTTTTTCTGACGAAAAATTTACGTGCATACCTACACCTGCTGCTTCATCGTTCGGACCCTGTGTAAAATTTGTAAGTCCCTTCCCTTGCCCCTTACTAGGTGGTAGGCTCAAATTGTAGCCGACTGGGTTGGTATCACCGTACTGGATGTAAGACGGCCGCATAGCAGCCTCGGTTGTGTTCTCCTCTAGTCCAGTATAGCCAGCAATCCAGGGAAGTCTCCGGTATGGCACCTACCTTCTCGGAGTGATATTGGCTGGTCGGAGCATGCGATTTGACCCCTCCGACTCAGCCACCCATACCGGATTACATAAAAAAAACTATTATTATTATTTTTTTCTGTAAACCAACATGGGTGGCTGTGCCGAGAGACCAGATCATTAACAGATTGGTGTTGAAAATATCTCAAAATCTTTCCTGTGTGTGTCTTACCGCGAAGATATGAAACGATCTTCCGGCGAGTGTGTTTTCTGACTCCTACAACCCTGGTGTCTTCCGTGTTGTCGGGGTTCTATTTAAAATGATGGAAAAGTCTTAATAATATAAGTAATTTAATGTCATTCTCAGCATCTTTATGAACACACAATACAGCAAAAACTTAATTAATTAGAGAACAATAAACACACCATACGACATACACTCAGCAGAAATTAAAATGTTCAGAGTACAAGATATTCCAGATTAAAACCGCCCATAGCCCCTGCAGAATGGGATCCTCACCAACCTCGTAAGACTGATCCAGTAGGTCTTCTCCAGCACTATGCAATGGAACAGATGCGAGCGTCAAGGACTTATCAGACGAGCTCCGCTGTAGATGCAGGTTCCTCCTGCCGAACTCTTCATGATGAGGGCGGTCAGTGTGGCGTAATCGACTTCATCCTCCCGCACACCGCCGCCCATGTCCGCACTCTAAATCAACGCCTTCTGATTACATCTTGGTGGTACCATAGGCTGCCGCGTACGAAGTGATAAACGGGTGCAGCTAGCCAGTTCAATGAAATACTGGAGCCGGTTGATCGTCCTCTTCAGCTCTTCAGCCGGCCTTAGAGAAGGCCTCGGCCACAGGTCCTGGACTCAATGCACTGCAGTCTACATGGCTCACAGCAGCAGAAACATAAAAAAAAACTCTCAATCTCCCAAAATCCAATCCATTATTTTTCCTTGTAGTTTTTTCTCTCCCCTTGACAGATGTCTGTCAACATTTTACTTTTTTTCATACTTCCTTATTTAAATAATTTTCAAAATTCTAATCAGTCAGGAATAACGCTACAGTACCCCCTTTTCCCCGTAAAATTTTTCCTTAGAAAAATTTTTCACTCACACTTAAGTAATTTTAAAATTTCGAGGTTTAATAGTCTCCTCACACCCAATCATTCATCCACATGTATACCTCTTTCATCCATCCACATTCAAGTTGAAGTGTGGTTCACAATTCACATTCAATGACCAACACCCCAACATCCAAACTAAGAAGTGTGGTTCACGTTCAATGACCAACGCTCCAAAGAGTGACTACCAAAATTTAGCGTACATAGCTTTAGGCTTTTTTTATAGAGTTGCTATTAGAACCGCTCTTTTTATGAAACCCCTAAAAAAAAAAAAAAAAAAAAAAAGTACTTATTGCAGTTATGATAGTCTGATTGTACCTTTCAACAGTATTTGGTTGTGGACAATGTATGGGAGTATAAAATATATTTGGAATTTTATACCTTCCAAATAAAGTTTTTATCTCAGAACTAATAAACTGTGATCCATTGTCCAAAATTATAGTTTGAGGTACTCCATGAACAAGGAATACATTGTTCTCAAGATTGTAAATTATGTTACTCGCTAAGGCGCGCTTTAAAGGAAATAATAAACAATATTTAGAAAAACAACAAGTAACAACTAAAATGTGTTGGTTCTGTTTTCTTGTGCATGGTAAAGGCCCAATGAGATCTATAGAAATAAATTGGAATGGCCTACTACACACTTTCGGTTTGCCCATCAAACCATAAGGGCTATGATTTGAATATTTATATGCCAAGCATGTATCACATTTGGAAACGTATTTTGACACATCTATAAACATATTTGGCCAGTAATAATGCAATGCGATTTTTCTAAATGTTTTGAAAATACCAAAATGAACATCTGTAACGGAACCATGATAATTTTGAATAATTTCTAATCTTTTATCAAAAGATACTACTTCTTTCCAGGAGAAGTCATCAGTGTAACCAGGGTCTTTTTTCATATATCTAAGCAATTTACCATTTTGTATTGTATAGTTTGGGAAATTGTCAGGGTCATTTTGGCAACGAAGTACTGTTCTTTCGTACCAATCATCATTGCCAGTGATTGGTGAGATAGACAAAGTATTCACATTATTGACATTTTTGGTTCCATTATTGTCAACACCTGGTGTAGTTCCAGAACGTGATAATATATCAGGAACAACATTTTCTTTGCCCTTTTTATGTTTAAGTATAAAGTTAAAGCAAGAAAGTCTAATAGTCCACCTAGCCAATCTGCCGGTTGGGTTAGATAGATTCAGAAACCATTTCAGTGCAGCATGATCGGTATAAATAGTAAATTTCATACCATTATCTATATAACACCGCCAATGCTCAAGAGCTGAAAGAACTGCCAGCGTTTCTCTTTCAGTGGTGGAGTAATTGCGTTCCTGTTTCGACAAGGATTTACTCATGTAAGCAATAACGACCTCCTGACCTTCGATTTCTTGAGTAAGCATAGCACCTATTCCGTAATTAGAAGCGTCACAATGTATAGCGAATGGTTGAGAAAAATCTGGGCAGGTTAGGATCGGAGTTGACACAAGTAACTCCTTGAGTTTTATAAAAGCAGCATCAGCTTCAGGTGTCCAAGAGAATTTAACAGCATTTTTACCAGAAGTTGTCAAAGCATTAAGAGGAGCCGCCAATGTACTAAAATTTGGAATGAATCTGCGATACCAGTTAGCTGTTCCTAAAAATTTCCTTACTTCCTTACGAGAGGTAGGAGGTGGCAGTTGTAGAATAGCATGAACTTTATCTGGATCCGTTCTCAAACCATTTTCATCAACAACATATCCTAAATATTTCAGTTCACTTTTAAAGAACGAGCTTTTCGTCATGTTTATAGTAAGGTTTGCATTGCTCAACTTTTGAAAAACTGCCAATAAAAGTGAAATATGTTCATTGAACGTCGAACTTATTACAATGATATCATCTAAATACACAAAGACCCTATTATCAAATTCCGGACCAAAAAGACTATTCATAAGTCGCTGTTGGGTAGCAGGAGCATTTGTAAGCCCAAAAGGCATAGCCACAAATCTGAACATACCCCTACCAGGTACATAAAAAGCAGTCTTGTCCCTATCAGCAGGGTCAAGTTTAATTTCCCAGAAAGGCTTTGCTATATCAATGCTACTAAGGTATTTTGCATTTTTCAGGTTATCAATGATTTCGTTAATCAAAGGAAGACTGTAAGCATCTCGTTTAGTCACAGAGTTCAACTTCCTACTGTCTATACAAAAGCGCCACTCGCCGTTTTTCTTTGGCGTCACTATAACAGGAGAAAGCCAAGGACTTTCACAAGATTCGATAACATTTAATTCTAACATCTTATCTACCTCTGCTACTAGTGCATTCTGTTTTTCTGGAGAGAGACGGTAACAACGTTGTCTAATTGGCAATGCTTCGCCAGTATCAATTCGCTATTAATAGTTCTGTTAATTGTGTGATTAATGAAGTAATGAAAGATTTTACCTAATTCATAGGTTTTATTCAACTAAAAATGCAGTGACAATAGAGTGACGTTTTTGACAGATAATGTTTTTTTACCACATTCTTCCCTCCTTAAAGATATTCATCTAGACGTTTGGGTTTGGCGCAAACTCTGGTAGATCGTCGCAAAGGTTGGCCAGAACTGACATTAGTGGGTTGACTGCAGGTGGGAGGCTCTTCAAAGCTTGTTGAAGGTTGGCCATCTCGTTCTGAATTTGTAACTGATATATCCGGTCTGCTGCAGGTTCGCTCTAGTTCAGGTTGTTCGTCATCAGTCCTAGCATTTGGGGTTTCATATGCCGGTTCCACAATATCTAAGTCTGTTGGCTCTCCTCGTGTAGCCGGTGCCAGGTGCCTGTTGTTCATGGTTAGTTCTCGTCCATTACTCAATCGGACTAATTAATATAATGGATTTGAATGTAGCAGTTCAGCTTCTTCAACGATAGGATCATATTTCGATTGTCTTACATGCCTCTTTACAAGGATTGGGCCTGGTTGCAGCCAAGACGGTACCGACTGTCCATTGGCTGATCTCCGCGGATGTAAAAACATCCTATCATGAGGAGTTTCATTGGTGGCTGTGCAAAGCAATGATCTGATCGTGTGCAAAGCTTGAGTTAGTACTTGTTCCCAGTATTTTGTTTCTAGATTTTTGGTCTTCAGAGCCAGTTGAATTGCTTTAAATATTATTCCATTGTAGCGCTCGGTCTGTCCATTGCCTTGTGGATTATACGGTGTAGTACAGCTTGTAGCTACACCTCTTTCTGAAAGAAATTGCTTCACTTCGGCTGACAAAAAATTTGTTCCTCGATCAGAATGTATGTAGCTCGGCAGGCCAAAGATAGCAAATACTTCAGTTAAACGTTTATAACGGTTTGCGCTGTGAGGTCGGAACATGGGAAAGCGAATGGAAATCTTGAATATTCATCTATCATTGTCAAAAGATAGGTATTGTTCGTATTAGACGGCAGAGGCCCTTTAAAGTCGATTGAGATTCTTTCAAATGCTGATGTTGCTTTGATGAGAGTACCTGATGTTTTCCCGAATACAGGTTTCAGTTGTAAGCATGCACTGCACGCTGATGTGATCTTTCGAATGTCTTCTATAGAGTACGGTAAGTTCTTTGATCGAACCCACTTATTAGTTCCTTGATTTTGTGAGGTACTACATCAGACACAGCTGCAACTCGGGACAGCGTGTCGGCAACGGTATTTTGTGAGCCAGGTCGGTAAATGATATCGAATTTGAAGCAGGATAATTCTAGGCGCCATCTCAATATCTTCTCGTTTTTTATTTTGGAAGTATGTTTTTGATCAAACATAAAACTAACAGAACGCTGATCCGTGATGAGTTTAAATTGTTTTCCCATCAAAAAATGTCGCCACTTGCGCAGGCACTCCACAATGGCGTATGCCTCCTTTTCAATGGCTGAATGACTTAGTTCGGATTGTGATAATGTTCTAGTGAAAAATGCCACCGGTCTGCCATTTTGTGACAGGGTGGCTGCTATGGCGTGCTCAGAGGCATCGGTTTCCACGGTGAATGGGGCCTTTGGATCTATGGCATTGACAGCTGATGTTGCAATATTTTGTTTTAGTATTTTGAAGGCATTCATGGCTTCATTACCGAGCGGAAATTGTATTGTTTCGACAAGCGGTCTTACTTTCTCGGAATATTTTGGAATATACTTTGCATAATGGGCAAACATGCCCATAATCCTTTTTAAGGAGCTTGAATCATTGGGTGCCGGTAGTTCCATTAGATGGCGTAGACGTTCCGGGTCAGGCTTTATAACACCATTGCAGATGTGGTAGCCAAGTAGATGTATTTCGGTCAAAGAAAATTCGCTTTTGTCCTTGTTAATAGTAAGATTATATTTATGAATGGTATTTATGAAAGCTTCGAGATTTTTGTCGTGATCCAATTGATCTGATCCGGAGATTGTAATGTCATCTAAATAAGCGTTCACCCCATTTAGTTTTTCTTCATCTATGATGTGGTTAATTGCTCTCTGGAAGCAGGCCACTCCATTAGTGACACCAAAAGGAATTCGATTGAACTGGTATAAATTCCCAAATGCCTCAAATGCTGTGTATGGTTTATCATCCTCAGCTATTGGTATCTGATGATAGGCGCTCTTTAAATCTATTTTACTGAAAATCTTATGTCGTGCCACTTCAGCAACAACATCTTCCAATGGAGGTAATGGATAGGCATCCAGGAGAGTGAACCTGTTGATGGTTTGGGAGTAGTCGATGCACATGCGCTTTTTATGATTTTCGTTTTTAGATACAAGAACTTGAGCTCTCCAAGGGGAAAAACTTTCTTCGATTATTCCATCTTGTAAGAGTTTATTTACCTCTCCTTTGATGAACTGAAGGTCTTCAGCTGTATGTTTACGATTTTTAGTGATGATTGGCTTACAATTTGGTGTCAGGTACCTGAACAATTTTTGCGGTTCTATGTTGGCTGCTGGCAAAGCGCACAAATAAAGTCTTGGTCTCGGTCCGCCGAAGTCGAGTGTGACTTGTGAATGCTGTCCCATTATATCTCGTCCAATGAATACATCAGTACATAAGCCTTGTAATATGCGCAGTTCAGCTTGATAGTCATTGTCCTTTAGTTGTATGCTAACTTTGCAGGTTCCGAGCACCTTCGATTTCAAGTAAGAAGCTGCCAATCTGACTTCCTTGTCTAGTGGATTAGTTTGAACACGTAGTCCGAGTCGTTTTACTAATTTGTCATCAATGAAGCTGCTCGTACTTCCTGAATCTATTAGAGCTTTAGAAGTGTGTCCATTGATTTGTATTGTGGCTATCATTGTTCCAGCCAAGCCAGTGGCGGCTGAGAGTACGCAGGACAAAAACTCAGACTCACTTCCTGGTTGTCCTTCATCGACTACGGCTGCAGCCTCGCCTTTACTTCTGCAAACTTTCGAGAAGTGTCCTTTCTTCCCACATGAGAGACATGTCACATTTGCTGCGGCACAGCTTGTACGGGGATGTCGTTTGTTGCCACAAAAATAGCACGAATTTCTTGACTGAGTTGTTACTTTATTCACGGCGCTTATGGAGGCAGTAGGCTTAACTGGAGCAGCATTCATTGCATTAGCGGAGGTGTTCATGTGTTGTTCAGGCTCATAAGAGCAATTATGGAGATGAGCAAACTCTAGTGCTCTTGCTTGACGGTGAGCATCTTCGAGTGAAATGTATGTGCTTTCTAAAAGTCTTTGGCGCATAGCACTTGCAGAGAGACCGGCGATGAAAGCATCACGAACACAATCTTGCTCATTTTCTTCAGCAGACACTGCTCTAAATCCACATTCCTTAGCTAATAATTTTAACGCTTGAATGTATTGGTCTACTGTCTCGCCTGGTTGCTGCTTACGTTTAGCGAGACTGTGTCGTGCGAACGTCTCATTCTTGGGTTTTATATATATAGAGTCTAATCGAGACATTGCTGTTTCGTAAGTGCGTACATCTTTGATGTGATTAAACACGTTAGCAGATAGATGGTTTACAAGAAGTTGATACTTGATAGACTCCTGGAGTAGCTGGTCTTTATCAGCGAGTCCCGGTGTAGCGGCGACGAGGAAGTTTTGGAACGTGGCCTTCCAATGGAGCCATTGATTTGTTGCAGTAGAGTCTAAACTTGATGTTGGGTCGATATCGAATCGTTCCGGCCTTAGATACTTATCCAACCAGGCCCAATCCTTGTAAAGAGGCATGTAAGACAATCGAAATATGATCCTATCGTTGTTATTATGTTAACATTATGTTTATTTAGTTGAATAAATTGAAGTAATGAAAGATTTTACCTAATTCATAGGTTTTATTCAACTAAAAATGCAGTGACAATAGAGTGACGTTTTTGACAGATAATGTTTTTGTTGAAGAATGAATATAATCTGTTCAACATGTAAAAAACGTAATGTCTAATGGGTTGCCTAGTAATGTTGTTTATTGTCACTTCAAAATATACATTATAAATAAATGGACACAAAGTATTACTGAGAATCTTTAATTTGGATAATCTAACAGATTCCGCTGTTTAAAGCATAACACTAACAGGTTATGGGCCCAGAGCATGTTTCTGTTTGATTTGAAGTGAAAATGGAGTTCACAAAAGTTCAAATTGGAAAACTTGAAGGTAAAGAAAATTGGATAACATGGAAGTATAAGGTCCAAATTTTACTTAAAATTATTCCGAATTCTCTTGACATAGTACAGGGGTTGAAAAAGAAACCTTGTGAGAGCAGTGTGACGGCGAAACCAGAAGAGCAGGAAAGATACAATACTGACCTGGTTAATTTCGAGCGTGACGATGGATTGGCTCTCCTATGTCTAACAAGTAATATGTCCGATGAAGTTCTGGAGAAGGTGATGAGATTTTCAACGTCAAGAGAAGTCTGGCTGGAACTACACAGGCTGTTCGATGGGGTGTCGGAAGACAAAGTATATCACCTGTGTATGGAGTTCTTCAGCTTCAAGCATACACCGAGCGACGACATGTCGACCTTGATCTCTAAATTGAAAAATGTTTGGAATAACCTACGGATGGAGTTAAAGAAGACCGAAGGTGATGAAACTGAATTGCCGGAAATTCTTTTAACTTGCAAGATCCTAGAAGTTCTGCCAGAGAAATATTTTTCATTCAAATCAAGTTGGATCTTGATGGGTAAAAAGGATAGAACCGTGGAAAATCTAACTTCT
This sequence comes from Nematopogon swammerdamellus, assembly GCA_946902875.1. Lineage (NCBI taxonomy): Eukaryota > Metazoa > Arthropoda > Insecta > Lepidoptera > Adelidae > Nematopogon > Nematopogon swammerdamellus. The sequence continues at coordinate 8,071,861 of OX336358.1, read as the reverse complement.
CAACTCTGTGCGCATGAGCGAGCTTTGACTAGCAAAGGAAATGAGACTAGCATAAAAGCACTCACGGCAAAAACTGATAAGATAAAAATATTCAAGTGTCATTATTGTGGAAAGGAAGGACACATAGTGAAGAAATGTAAGAAGTGGATATCAGACGGAAGACCACCGAAGGCATCTTCCTCTAAGGTGACCGAAAAGAGTGTCAACATGAATCTAATGACTGTGATGGCTATAACGGCAGATTTTGATCCTGAAGGATGGTACGTTGATAATGGGGCAACCAGTCACGTATGCAATCGTGCTGAATATTTTCATACTTTTGATAAATTCATGCAAGGACACACAGTCACAGCAGCAAATGGACACAAAGTATTACTGAGAATCTTTAATTTGGATAATCTAACAGATTCCGCTGTTTAAAGCATAACACTAACAGGTTATGGGCCCAGCACGCTTCCACTGCGCGTTCTAGTTTCGTTGGATGTCAGGTACATACCACACATCCTGGAGCACGATGTTCTCTTTACGGCCATTTACAGCAGCTAATGGACAAAGTATTCGTGCAATAGGCAAAGGAAATATTGTCATAGACGCTGATGTAAATGGCCGTAAAGAGAACATCGTGCTCCAGGATGTGTGGTATGTACCTGACATCCAACGAAACTTATTCTCTGTTCTGGCGGCACAAGATAAACTAGGCGAGAGTACCTTTTTGTCTACAAAGGAGAGGTGCAGCCTAAGACTGGCTGGAAAGAAAGCCAGGATAGTTTTAATCGGTGAACGAAAGAAGAACGAAGGATTATACAAGCTGAAAGTGAAGACTGTATATCCTGTGATGCCGATTGAAATAAATGCTGTCGTTGATCACGGAGAAAAACTACAATTGTACCACGAGAGATTGGCACACCAAAATAAACGGCATGTAAAGGAAGTCATCGAAAGAGAACTTGGAATAAAAGTTAACATTGACAAAGAAATATGTGAAGGTTGTGTTTATGGAAAGGCACATCGGCAGAAGTTTGGGAGTCGAATTCGAGCAACAAAGCCGGGTGAACTAGTACATACTGATGTATGCGGACCTTTCATGTATTCGATGACAAAGTACCGATACTATGTTTTATTCAAGGACGACTACACTCACTATCGTTACGTATACTTCATGAGAGAGAAGTCAGAAGTGAAATCGAAGCTAGAGCAGATGTTGGCAGAAATTAAAGTGACCGGACATACTGTGCAAGAGCTTTTGAGCGATAACGGAGGCGAATTCGACAACGAATCCATGAGGGAAATTCTAAGAAAGAATGGAATAAGACAACGGTTGGTAATGCCGTATACACCAGAGCAAAATGGCTGCAGTGAACGTGAAAACAGAACAATAGTAGAAGCAGCACGAGCCATGATGTATGCACATGAGACCAAAATTCCTCAAGGACTGTGGGCAGAGCTGGTAAACACAGCCACATACATTCTCAACAGAACGGGATCTAGTCGGGTTGAAGGAAAAACGCCGTTTGAATTGTGGTTGGGGAAGAAACCATCAATAAAGCATTTGAGAATAATAGGAAGTAAGTGTTACGCCCATGTACCGAAGCAGAGGAGGAAGAAAATGGACAAAAAAGCTAATAAAGGTATTCTAATTGGATATGATGAGGATGGCTATCGAATCTGGAATCCAGAAAACAATAGTTTGATAAGGTCAAGAGATGTCATATTTGATGAAAAACCAGAGAGTTGTCCGAGTGATGGAAATTCCTAATTAGAAGATAAAGTTGAACTAGCCATTAAACTACCAGAATCACCTAAATCGTCAGAAGAACAGGATCAAGTTCCTCAAGTGCCGGATCGAAATGAACGAGATCTTATCTTAAACCCAGAAGTGGCTGAAGAATCTTTTGAATCAGAGGAGGTAGAAGGTGAAGTTGACGATCAAATCTATAGAAGCAATCTGACTGAAGAAGAAATAGAGCAAGCTGGACAGCGTACACTACGAGATCGAACTTTACTTGAATTACCGAGAAGATTCAAAGATTATGCAATGATTGTACAGAGCGAGTTCAAGGAACCAACATGCTACAAAGAAGCCATACAAAGCAGTCAAGCTTACAAATGGAAAGAAGCAATGGATGCGGAAATGTGTTCATTAAAGGAACACGAGACGTGGACCATGGTTGATCTTCCTAAGAATCGGAAAGCTATTCCATGCAAGTGGGTATACAAGATAAAGACAAATCAGGAAGGTGAGATCGAAAGATACAAAGCGAGACTAGTTGTTAAAGGTTATTCACAGAAGAAAGGCATAGATTATGAAGAGACTTTCAGTCCCGTGGCGAGAACCGGTACCATCAGAGCTATTTTGAGTGTTGCTGCAAGTGAAGGAATGCATTTGACTCAATTTGATGTGACTACTGCGTTTCTTTACGGAAAGCTAGAAGAGGATGTCTACATGAGATTTCCTGAGGGATATGAAAACAATGGTATGAAAGTGTGTAAACTGAATGAAAGTTTATATGGTTTAAAACAAGCACCGAGGTGTTGGAATCAGTGCATTGCAGAGCACTTGAAGGCACTGAATTTCAAACAGAGCGATGCGGATCCTTGTTTGTATATAAGAAGAATACAAGGAAGAAAGCTTATTGTTACAGTATATGTGGATGATGGTCTTGTAGCAGCAAACAGTCAAGAAGACGCAGATGAGTTTCTCTGTGAACTGAGAGAAAAGTTCAAGGTAACGAGTAAACCTGCTTCCTACTATCTTGGACTGGAAATAAAAGTACGAGATAATCATTCAATTAAAGTTAGTCAAACCGCTTACACGAAGAAAATTCTACAGAGATTTGGAATGAAAGACTGCAAGCCGGTGTCTACTCCAAGTGTGAAGGCAGGTGTAGAGGCTGCAAAGGACGAACTTGATAAACAGATGTTTCCATACAGAGAGGCAGTAGGAGCACTAGCATATCTGATGGTGGGAACCAGACCCGATATTGCATATTCAGTCGGGGTAGCATCAAGATCTCTGGAGAACCCTTCCAAAGAAGACATTATGAGAGTGAAGCGCATCATGCGATACCTTCAAGGCACTAAAGAGCATGGAATTGAATACAGGTATCGGTATTTGACTGATTCATTAGATTGTTACAGTGATGCAGATCACGGCGGTGATTTATCTACAGGACGCTCAACTTCTGGAGTGGTATCCATGTACGCTGGGGGAGCGGTGACTTGGATGAGTCGACGGCAAACGTCAGTCGCTATCTCCACAACCGAAGCTGAAATAGTGGCGGCAAGCGAGGCAGCCAGAGAGTTAGTTTGGTTGAAGCGGCTACTGAATGAAGTAGTCAAAGAGCTGCACGTACCGCAGCTACACGTGGACAATGAAGCTGCTATCAGGCTAGCGAACAACCCTGAGTTCCACAGACGAACGAAACATATTCGTCTGAGACACTTCTTTGTAAGAGAGCAAGTTATCGGTGGAGATCTGAAGATTAAGAAAGTTTCTTCGGAGATGCAGTTGGCAGACATTCTTACCAAGACCTTGCCAAGACCGAGGTTTCAGAAGCTGAGTGCTGAAATGGGTTTAACTAAACTTTAAGAGGAGGTGTTGAAGAATGAATATAATCTGTTCAACATGTAAAAAACGTAATGTCTAATGGGTTGCCTAGTAATGTTGTTCATTGTCACTTCAAAATATACATTATAAATAAATGGACACAAAGTATTACTGAGAATCTTTAATTTGGATAATCTAACAGATTCCGCTGTTTAAAGCATAACACTAACAGTTTTTTTACCACAATTAACTATACACCAGCCTATTTAGTTTATAGCAGGGAACTAATTTCTTGTGGTACTTTGTATTCTGGATCTTGCAATATCGATGAAATTACTTTTCTTCCTAGGCATGTCTATGCGACTAATATCGGTTTTCTCTCTACTATATTTGACAAAGTTCAGACTTCTTTGTTTGAGGCTCACACTAAAAATGCAATGCGTTACAATACCCGCCGTTCATTCAAAGAATATTCAGAGAACGACGTTGTTTGGAAAAAGAATTATTTTCAGAGTGACGCTGGAAAATATTTCAGTGCTAAGTTAGCACCAAAGTTCATGAAATGCATAGTTACTAAGTTTTCTTAGTAACTATGCATATTTTTATCTCGATTCCCCGCCGGAGAGCCAATGTCGGGGTTCTATTTAAAATGATGGAAAAGTCTTAATAATATAAGTAATTTAATGTCATTCTCAGCATCTTTATGAACACACAATACAGCAAAAACTTAATTAATTAGAGAACAATAAACACACCATACGACATACACACAGCAGAAATTAAAATGTTCAGAGTACAAGATATTCCAGATTAAAACCGCCCATAGCCCCTACAGAATGGGATCCTCATCAACCTCGTAAGACTGATCCAGTAGGTCTTCTCCAGCACTATGCAATGGAACAGATGCAAGCGTCAAGGACTTATCAGACGAGCTCCGCTGTAGATGCAGGTTCCTCCTGCCGAACTCTTCATGATGAGGGCGGTCAGTGTGGCGTAATCGACTTCATCCTCCCGCACACCGCCGCCCATGTCCGCACTCTAAATCAACGCCTTCTGATTACATCTTGGTGGTACCATAGGCTGCCGCGTACGAAGTGATAAACGGGTGCAGCTAGCCAGTTCAATGAAATACTGGAGCCGGTTGATCGTCCTCTTCAGCTCTTCAGCCGGCCTTAGAGAAGGCCTCGGCCACAGGTCCTGGACTCAATGCACTGCAGTCTACATGGCTCACAGCAGCAGAAACATAAAAAAAACTCTCAATCTCCCAAAATCCAATCCATTATTTTTCCTTGTAGTTTTTTCTCTCCCCTTGACAGATGTCTGTCAACATTTTACTTTTTTTCATACTTCCTTATTTAAATAATTTTCAAAATTCTAATCAGTCAGGAATAACGCTACAGTGTCTTCCGTCTTCCTGGTGTCTAGAGCCGTGTAAATATATTATTATAATGCCCTTTTTGTCTGTCTCATAGTTGCCTTGCCGCCCCACTTAGCGTGGTTTACGAGCAAATGTATTATTGGCTGTGTATGCCTGTCTTCATTCGATTTATGTTGGGCACAGCCGTCAACAGCTCCTACGGTCAGCGAAGGACGCCGTACATCCTCTACAGTCGCCAGGTGTCTACCAAATACCGTATACCTAGCTGTGGGAAATCGTACATCGGCCAAACAAAGCGCTGCGTCACAGAACGGATTTCCGAACTCATCAGAGCAGTCAAGAACATGGACAAAACCAAGTCTGCCATATTTGAGCATGTCGACTCCGGAATGCAGCACTGGATAAGATTCGATCAGGTGAAAATTTTGGCCACTGAAAAACGACTCTTTCCACGCATCATCCGTGAGTCCATCGAGATCTCGAAGCATGCCAACTTCAACAGAGAAGACTCCTACAGGCTGTCTCCGGTGTGGAATCCCGTGCTTCCCTGAAGAGCGGTAGGTCTGGCAGTGTGCTCCAGCAGCAGCAGAAAGACACCGTCAGCACATTCTGCTCCTCGCCAGAGATGCGGAACGCAGCTCAAGCCGAATTGGTGCCTACCCACAGCTGCAACTACAATCTTCGCAGCCGCTCGCGTTTGACAGTGTTCTGTCAACCGCGGGCCCAGCCATGGTGGGGATACAAGTGGCTAGGAGGCCACAAGACGTCCGTAGAATTGCAGAGCCTCTAAACGGGCGAAAATATCTTGAGTTTGTGCAACAGGAGCTTCAGAGCCTTTTAGAAGATGTACCATTGGCCATACGGAGGGAGATGTGGTCGCAAAATGATGGCTGCCCAGCCCATTACGCTAGAGAAGTGCGTAATTTTTTAGACCAAGCATATCCGACAGATGGATCGGACGCCTAGATCACCGGATTCAAATCCGTTAGATTTTTATCATTGGGGCTATTTAAAAGAAAAAGTTTACGGGAAACCGGTGGAAAACTTGATAGAGCTCAAAGAAAGAATTACGGCAGTAGCTCAGGTGGACGTATCTGCACTTGCATCGAGTACTTGCTCGACGCATCAACCGGACATTTGCGAGAAGATGTTGAGCTAGCATTCGTGCAGGTGGTAAACAATTTGAACATCCACTTTAACAGGTTAATAAAGACCAATTACATCAAGTGTTTATTTTATACAAATTCGTAGTTGGTAGAACAGTTATCAAATTCCGAGGTCCTTTCGCAGGTAAATAACAATATCTCATAAATGTGGCTCTTAAGTCAGTTAAGCAGGATTAAACATGAAAAAAAAATTATACCCCGTGAAAGCCTTACTTTTCAGGAATATTTGACATACACTAGATTTAAGAAAATCTTGCATTTGTACTTGTGGAATTAAAAAAAATGAGCTGAGGGAGAAAATTTTGGATTTTTACAAAAATTACAATAGGTATCTCAAAAACTAAGCCATTTTTACGAAACCTAAAATTAGATATTTTAAGAGGTAATTAGCAGCCCTATCAGCTGTCAAAGGATTATCGTCGGTTTCTGGGACACCTGTATAAATAATGTGTCATAGGATGAAAATGTTAAATGGTCTACCGGTGCGCGTGTGTGTCCCTAACTTGGGCTCTAGGCTCGGCTCTAGGCATGCCAATATATTCGACGCATAAGGACATGCATAAGGACGACAGGATAGCCACCTCTCGCCTTGGCACGATCCTTCCACCGAGTCATGCAGCAGGTGGGCCTTTGTGCCTTACTTGCTCCTTGATAGTTATCTTGTCTTTATACTTTGGTATTTGGTGGACGGTGTTGTGCTGTAATTTACAAGAGTACTTGCAGCACAACACCGACTACTCTGCTTAGTCCGATTGTCGGGATGCAGCGTGCGGTATGTATGTAACGGTTAAACTGATTCACTTAAATGTGGTTTGATCCAAATTGAAGTACGATTAACTGTGAAGAGGCCAGCCAAGGACACAGATAGTTCCTAATAATTATTCAGTATTGAAGAAAAAAACGGAGCATGCTTTGTACAAAGTGCCCGCGTACATCATTAAGTGGGAGAGAAAAAAAATCGATAAGAGATGTTTAAATACCAAGCTCTGGAAACGGTAGCCGATAATCGGGTGGGCCTCTTGCGACGTGCTTCTTCGTACATTCCAAGTGTGACCAAGTGGTAGAGACCTTCGTGGTAAAAAAAACCGGCCAAGTGCGAGTCGAACTCGTGCACCGAGGGTTCCGTATCGCCATGTCATGGTCAGCGCCACTCACGCCATCCTATGTATTAGTTAAAATGCTTCATACTCTTTTCGGTAGATGGCGCGCATACACTTTTTAGTTTCTGCGACGTGAATTTTTTACTTTTTCTTATTTTTATTGTTTGTTGTTATATCGGCCATAATAACGCATATTCTGTGAAAATTTCAACGGGCTACCTTATAACATAATCGCGCATGATGTGATCACATTCGGCCAGAAAGTTAGGCAAAAAAGCGTATTTGCAACGTTGAAACCGAGTGCACACAAAATCAAAACAAACAAAATCAAGGGTGTGAAGAATGAAGGGGAGAGACTCCCATTCTGTGTATTTTTAGGGTTCAGTATCCATACGGAAACTTATTACTAAGCCGTCACGTCGTCTGTCTGTCTGCCTGTCTGTCCGTCCGTACGAGTGCTGTAATCTTTTGAACCGTAATAAGTAGCCGGTAGAATTTTTCACAGAATATGTGTTATTTATTATGGCCGATATGCCAACAAATAATAAAAAAGCAAAAAATATTTAATTCAGGAGTGCAGAAAAGAAATGTGCTAAGAATCGATTAGTTACGCTGCTGATTAATAGATGGCGCCACATGCCTTTATATTTTGTATTGTAGAAAGACAAAAAAATTACAGGTATGGTATAGCGGATCTACGGAAACCCTCCGTGCGCGAGTAAAACTCGCACTTGACCGATTTGACCGACTTTGGGTGTCACGCCACGCCACAGGTCACGCTTGGAATCGCGTGGAAGCTTGTTAAATACCTCGTTGGCACGGTTGGCACGTTGAAATATTGCCCGGCGACCCGGCCGCTGATTGGCCGCGAGTCAGTGCGAACTTCTCGCGGCTCGACTCATTATTTTGATCGATTGTCAACTCGAACTCGATTCAGACAGGAGGAGTGCGCATCTTGTAGAGCCCTCCGCGCCCACCGTCCGCGCCGTTCGTGAACAGGAGTGTCCTTGTATTGCCGATTGAATTAATTGATTGAACTGAAATTGACAGAAGGATTTTTTAAAGAGGTTTTCAACAAAAATTTTGCAAGCGTGATTTTTTTTTTCTGGATGGCTACTCTACGACACTAGACATGTCTGCCGGAACTAAATGCCATGCAAGTACTTCAAGTGATGCCGTTTCGTCTACACTGAACTGGAGGGAAACCACAATTTTATAGCTGTTCCAACCGACTTAGTTGATAGCGGATGGAGGCTTACAGTTTTGTGTGGAACTCGAACCGTGGGACACAACGTGTTCGTGAAATAAATTCAAATAAATATCTAAATTACAAATGTGCACGCAAACGGAATTGGTATCGAACCCTCTGTTTTTCGCATACCAGGCAAGACTTTAACCGTTCGACCCTGTGGTTCGACCACGAGTCGTCGAAAATGTTTTTACAATATGGCCCTATTGTATGGTATGGTATATGCTGGTATTGTATGTATGAAACGCTCGCATATGTATTGTATGAGTGCGTGTGACCACGTATGGCCCGAGCGAGTGTATCGGCGCGAAGAAGCGTGCAGTGTGTGTATTGTAATAGGGCTATTAACATATAATGGCACTGATTGGGCCGAGCCGGAGTGCCGGCGGCCCTGCGGCTCATATGGGCAGATGTGATATGCGACCTCGGCGAGACCAGGGGAGCACAACCTTTGCGCTGAACCACGATGTATTGATTGCGTGCAACAACCACCCCGGTGTGTAAACACTTTCTTCAGATGGGGAACATCCCTTGAGTCGAGACACCTTCTCTTGAGTAGGGACACCTTTTTAAGTTGGGGACAATCCCTTGAGTCGAGACACCTTCTCTTGAGTCGAGACACCTTCTCTTGAGTAGGGACCCCTTTTTAACCCCCGACGAAAAAAACGGAGGGGTGTTATAAGTTTGACGTGTGTGTGTGAGTGTGTGTGTGTGTGTGTGTGTGTGTGTGTGTGTCTGACTGTGGCATCGTAGCTCCCAAACGGATGGACCGATTTGGATGCGGTTTTTTTTATTAGGAAGCCTGTTTAATCGGGATGGTTCTTAGCTATGTTTGTAATCAAGTAATAAAGTAATTAAGTAATAAAAAAAATTATTATCTTAAAAAGTGGACCGATTTGCATGCGGTTTTTTTTAAAAAGCTTGAAATAAAAGTTAAATTACAAATTAAAAAAACCCCCGACTCTTAAAAAGTCAAAAATAATTTCCGTTTACTTACTTAAAGGAGTCGGGGGACCGCTAAGTAAATTAAATATAAAGACTCAAAAGTTGCGCGGGAATTTACTTAGCGGTCTACCGACTCCTTTAAGTAAGTAAACGGAAATTATTTTTGACTTTTTAAGAGTCGGGGGTTTTTTAAATTTGTAATTTATTAATTTGGGAGACTATCTCTTGAGTTCAGACACGTTCTCTTGAGTAGAAACATCTTCTTAAGTTGAGAGACTATTTCCTGAGTAGAGAGTAGAGACACATTCTATTGAGTTGTGACTTCAGTAGTCTCCTCTTAAATTGAGAAGTGTCTCTTCTCGACGAGACAACTTATTTTAAGTTGATGAAGGTGCATTGAATTGAGGCTTCTTATTTGTATTGGGAATGCCCTTCCTTTGAGTTCAGGAAATTGAATAAATGCAAATTATATGAAGTGGAGGCGTCTTTACTTGCACTAAATTGTTTACTGGGGATGGATGGAGCGGAGTGCTCCCACGACACTCGCCGCATTCCCACGCTGTATGGCAATGCTGACCCTATGTTTGACGCATCTCTCCGAACGAGGGTTACCTGAAATATTAAATTTTGAGCCTAAAACGTGGAGTAGGTCTTTAGCTTCTTTACTTCATGTGGGCCGAAAGTTTCTAGTAAAAAGCCAAAAATTTACGTATTTTTTACTGTTATTTTTTTATTAATTTTAATTTAGGAGGCCTCCGTGGTTTTAGTGGACGCAGGTTACACGCGTCCCCACACGAGGGTTCGGTTCCTGACCCAAGGAATAATGGCCACCCGTCCGGGCACTTACTGTCGTCTCTAATTAGACCATTTCTTAATTGAGTTTAATGAATGACACATAATCTGATCTTCACAAAAACACTAGTGGACACTTGAATTCAAGATTAATTATCCTTTTCTTGAAGAGAACGCATGTTCTTAGAAGATCATTTTCTTTTCTTGATACACTTCCTTTGCTGTTGGAACACCACCTACATGTTGCCTTCACCGACGAATTAGATTTGACAAAACCAAAGAGATTTAAAGGCAAAACGAACTTTCGTTTCTAAACAACGGTTGTTTAATTTGACAATAATCATTATGAATCAATTATTGTATGTATCTACCAAGCGATAACGAAATTAATTACAAAGTCAATTTAGGTTAATTTTAGAGTCTAAAATAGTGCGTTAAAAATACCACAAGATTGACAGAGGTAGACATAGGTATATTTTATCGTCTTTGTACACCATTCATAATTAATTACTTTGTATTATATTCTTTATTGAACACCAATTTATACAAATTAGGCACAATCGGAGAGCTTAATGCCGCGAGGCATTCTATTCTAACCAACCTTTGTGGCTTCACTTGCAGCATGAGTTGAAACCACTTCTGTCCTCTTTAATTCTTTGATTTAATTCTTTTTCTTGACAACATTACGCTGGGTAATCGATATGTAAGAAGAGTAATCGTTGGTTGGCGACCGCTGGTCGTGTGATGGCGCGCGATACGGTAGCAAATAGCGCTCCTTACCCGACGCGGGTGAAGCCTCCGGCGCAACTCACGTCATTACACTACCACGCCTCAAAGCCTTCTGTACTTTGCACATCACATACGATGCACCTACATTAGTTTTGACAAGGAAATCACAACCTTAAAGCATACAAAATAAAGATTATTTTTCTTCAGGATTTTTTAGACTTGTGACGTAATGTCAGTTTAAATAAAGAATTAATTGGGGTTCAAATGAACTTGAAAATTTGTCTTATTACAGAGGTAATAAGGTAGACTTTTGAATGAGACATTTCGGTGACTGTTAAGATATGTAGAGACTGGAGGGTAGAGCACTTGATAAAGAGAGACACAAAACGTGTGATGTTTGAAATTAAATAAATGTATGGAAGGCCGATGTCTCAACTAATCTCGGTTTTTGTGATTGAATTTTATTGCTCAAAGCTTGCTTAATGAACTAAAACATATATGTTAATAAATAAAATAATATACACGGTGTTGCAGTTGCCCCCGTAATATTTTTAACTGACATAATTGTCGTGACCGCCCTTCAAGCCTACCTCTCCCCCTCTAAAAAACTATGGCAGCGCAAAGGAAAGTGAAAAAACGTTGTACAGCGGTGCACACCCCCACCTATTTTAGCGTTGACATGACCAACGTGCGGGGGTTGCACTCCAACTTGAATGCCGTCCACCATCACCTGGAGACGGCGAAGCCGGCTTTACTCTTCCTGACAGAAACGCAAATATCCTGCCCTGCCGACACTACTTACTTGCATTACCCCGGCTACACCCTGGAAGAAGCCTTCCGACCTCGGGCCGGGGTTTGCATGTTCGCTAGGGCGGATATTTGCTGTCGTCGCCTGCGCTGCCTGGAGGATCCCGAACTGTCTATTCTGTGGGTTCATGTGGATTTGGGGACGGAATCGCGTGTGTACGCCTGTATCTACAGGTCGCACTCAGGCGACGCCGGGACAGCTCGATTATTCGAGCACTTGAGTAGAGCGGCAGATGAAGTGCAAGAGCGGTTTCCCTCCGCGGATATGGTTCTGCTTGGAGATTTTAATGCCCACCACGAGGTGTGGCTGGGCTCCGGGAGAACTGACTTCGCGGGGAGAGCCGCCTACGACTTCGCCCTGACGCATGACCTGTCTCAACTGGTAGATCAACCTACCAGAGTGCCAGATATAGACGGTCATGTACCCTCTCTGCTGGATCTTCTGCTGACGACGAACCCTGCTGGATACAAAGTCACAGTGAGCGCTCCTCTTGGCTCCTCTGACCACTGTCTAGTGGGGTCCACGGTGCCATTTTCGCCTCCTCAGTCCCGTACTGGAGGAATGCGTCGAATTTGGCACTACGCCTCAGCAGATTGGGATGGTATGCGAGAATACCTCGCATCCTACCCATGGAGAGAGCTATGCTTCAGTTCGGATGATCCGTCGGAATGCGCCAATGCCGTAGCCGAGGTGGTTCTGGGGGGTATGGAGATGTTTATTCCCAGCGCCCTCGTCCGCCTCGGTGGTAAAAGCCAGCCCTGGTACAGCCGCGACTGTGCTGAAGCTGTCGCAGCTAATGGCGCAGCTTATCGTGCATGGTCGTGCGCTCGTGCCAGACGCGATCCAAATGTATCCGAACTGAAGAAAGAATACAACCGCCTCTCCAGATCCTGCAAGAGGGCTATTGCCAGGGCCAAATTCGAGCATATCGGCAGAGTTGGTGATAGGCTGAACCAGCACCCAACTGGGAGCCGTGAGTTTTGGTCTCTCGCCAAATCTGTCGAATCGAATTTTTGCCGCTCCTCACTTCCACCACTGCAGTGTCCTGGGGGCTCACTTGCCCACTCCGCAAAGGAGAAAGCCGATTTATTGGTGTCTCTCTTTGCGGGGAACTCCAACCTGGACGATGGGGGTGCCATCCCTCTATCCATAACTAGGTGTGAGAACTCTATGCCGGAAGTACAGTTCCGACAACGAACTGTGCGGGCGGAGCTTCTCTCCCTAGACACCAGGAAGGCGAGTGGGCCGGATAGGATTCCTGCATTGGTGCTGAAACGGTGTGCTCCCGAGCTGGCTCCAGTGCTAACGCGCCTTTTCCGCCTCTCTTACTCTGCTTCCCGTGTGCCGGCAGCCTGGAAATCTGCATTTGTTCAAGCGGTCCCCAAAAAGGGCGACCGCTCAAACCCTTCGAACTACCGACCTATAGCGATTACCTCCCTACTCTGCAAGGTGATGGAGCGTATTATCAACGCCCAGCTCATGGCGTACCTGGAGACAAATAACCTCATCAGCGATCGGCAATATGGCTTTCGGCCAAACCGATCTGCTGGTGATCTCCTAGCGTACGTCACTCACCTTTGGGGGGAATCGCTTGAAGGACATGGTGAATCCTTGGCAATTGGCCTCGATATTGCCAAGGCATTCGATAGGGTTTGGCACAAATCGCTCCTGGGCAAGCTTCCGGCGTACGGACTTCCTTCTGGCCTCTGCGACTGGGTCGCCGACTTCCTACATGGGCGTAGCATTCAGGTCCTAGTGGACGGTTGCTCGTCGGACGCCATGTCAGTGAATGCCGGCGTACCGCAGGGATCTGTGCTGTCACCCACACTGTTTCTTCTGCATATCAATGACATGCTGCCACTCGGCAACATACATTGTTATGCGGATGACAGTACAGCACACGGATCCTATACCAGTCACCCTTCAGCCAGACGAGAAGTTGTGGATGAAAAGAGGCGAAGACTTGTGTCTGAACTCGAACAAACGCTTCGGTCTATTTCCGAATGGGGCCGTAGCAATTTGGTCGAGTTCAACGCTTCAAAAACACAAGTTTGCGCGTTCAGTGCGAAGAGGGCGGCGTTCACACCAGCTCCTTCCTTCCAAGGCACGTCGCTTAAATTAAGCGACCACCTCGGGGTCCTCGGAGTCGAACTGTCGCACGACCTAAATTACCGGCGCCATATCGAGGGCAAGGCCAAGCTGGCCTCAAAAAAGCTAGGCGTACTCAATAAGGTTCGACGGTACTTCACGCCGGGCCAAAGGCTGCTTCTGTATAAATCGCAGATTAGGTCCTGCTTGGAGTACTGCTCGCACCTGTGGGATGGCTCAGCCAAATACCAGCTTGCGCCTTTGGACTCGATCCAGCGTCGAGCCGTGCGACTTGTGGATGACCCCGACGTGTCCCGCGATCTAGAACCGCTGCAACTTCGTAGGGATGTCGGCGCCCTAAGCGTGTTCTATCGCTTATTCCACGGGGAGTGCTCGGAGGAGCTGTTTAACGCGATTCCGGCGTCCCCTTTCCACCTCCGTACAACGCGCACTGGGCAGGGATTGCATCCCTATACGCTGGATTTACCGCGGATGCGTACAAATCGGTTCTGCAGATCCTTTCTCCACAGAACCGGCAAACTCTGGAACGCTCTACCTGCCCACATATTTCCCCCCAAGTATAGTCTCGGGTCCTTCAAGAGAGGCGTGAATGGGCACCTGTCAGGCCGGCATGGCATTCGCAGCCCCCGCCTGCGTCCGAATGTCCATGGGCGTCGCTAGACACCTTATGGGTGACTCGGCGCCACATGTCGCGCTTAGTATAAAAAAAAAAAAAAAAAAAAAAAAAAAAAAACATAAGGGGGTTATTCTTTATGTGAAACTAAACAACTTCTGTGGCAAAAAAAAAATATTTAAAACAAAAAAAAAATTTTTTTCCATACACATTTTAATTGCCTATTCTCAAAATGTATGGAGAAAAAAAAATTTTTTTTCTTCAAATCGAAAAGTCGTAGAACAAAAGTTGTTCTATTTCACATACAGAATCACCCCATTTCGGGTTTTACGGTTGGGGTTGCAACACCGTGTATAATTAAATAACTCCAATATCCAATGTCGAGTAGCTGTTACACCTATATCGGAATTATGTGAAACATGCCTTCTTTCACGCTATCATATTTTACATGAAATCCGAACCAAAAACTAACGCGAGGCTCAATGCCAAGGAACTATTTTTGTTTTATGCTTTATGCAAGCCGGGCCGGTATCGGTGGCTGAATCACAGGGGCCAGAGATCGCCAGCCAATATCACCTCGAAAAGGTGCAATAACGGACACTTCCCTTTGAATTTGCTGGCTGTATACTGGACTAAAGGTGAATACAGTCGAGGCCGCTGTGCGGGCATTTTACATCCAGCACGGTGGTATCAACCCAGTCGGCTACAAATTTGAGTCTACCACCTAGTAAGAGCGAAGGGACATGCAGTTGGAAATGATGAAGTATGACAATAAAGTAAAGGTTAAGGCATAATTCAGTATCCATACTTTTCCAAGAGCCTCTGAGCGAGCGGGCCAGCAGGTAACGAACGCGCCGCCACTCCGCCCGCGCCTTGCCGTACCACCACCACCACCGCCGCCCTGCGCCCGCGCCGCCACTCGCTTCGTGTGCGATTGAAATAATAGGCTCGCGCGCTGGGAGGTATTGAGACATCAGAATGAAATTAACTGCGCGAGCGCGAGCACTCCCCGCCCCTCTGTCCCTCCTCCCCTTCCCCCACCTTCCCTCCCTCAATCCGCGCGCCGCCCCGCCTCGAAACTGATAGACTGTGCAAGGACTACTTCTCTTCCCTCTCAATCCGCGTTCCGCTTCAATCGCGAGGATTTTGTCTATTTTTTTAATTTTTTTTTATAGAAAGCCCGACATGTAACGTCGTTTCACTTACGAGTAGGTGACTTACGATGCCCATGGACATTTTCTGATGCACGGGGATTGCGAATGCCATGCCGGCCTGACAGGAGCCTTTTCACGCCCCTTTTGAAAA
Source organism: Nematopogon swammerdamellus (assembly GCA_946902875.1). NCBI lineage: Eukaryota > Metazoa > Arthropoda > Insecta > Lepidoptera > Adelidae > Nematopogon > Nematopogon swammerdamellus. Next base: position 8,056,120 of record OX336358.1, on the reverse strand, counting down.
ACCCCAAGCTGTACTTGGGAGGAAATAGATGATGAGTGAAATAGCAGGGAGTGCGTTCCACATTTTCCCGGTTCTGTGAATAAAATACCTACAGAACCGGTTGGTCCGCATCCTCGGTAGGTCGATTGTATAGGGGTGCATCCCCTATGCAATCTATATATGGTATAACTAGAGTAAAAGGAGATGATGGGAATATATTGAGTGTCTCACGCAAGCTGGATGTTTTATGTCGTGGTATTCTCTGACTCAGTGCTTTAAGCCCCTCTTCCCGTCTCACCAGACAGCCAATACTTATGGCTCTAGGCAAGCAAGGAAAGTGGTCCCGCAGTACGGCCCTCTCTGCGTCACATACAAATTACCATACCACATTGACAAAGTTCACACTTTAAAGATACAGCCGTTAGCAGACTCATCATCAGATGTCGACGAGCGAGACGAACAAAACACATAAACAGCTAGAAATGGCATAGTTGTCGAGGAGACGTTAGTGAATGCACAAAGACGAAATATCTAATCACTGACACACTTTTTCACTCACATTCATCTTTTTTTTTATTGCTTCCGAACTGGGTGGCTCTGCCCGAGGTCGAAGCCACAGGCGCGGCCAATTTTACCGCCGAGGAGGTGCCAGTCTGGTTTGGAGGTGGACTGATGTCGCTGGGGAAAGGCTGTTAACCCGCAATTTGAAGATCCGTGGATTGTAGGAGTGGGGAAAGATATTCCCTGGGCTGGGAGCCCGTTCCACATCTTTGCAGTGCGGCACAAGAACGATTTAGAGAATCGTGTAGTTCGAAGAACTCTTCTGTCGACTACAAAGGGGTGTTCCGCGAGAGTATGGCGGGTTTGGCGAAGGCGAGCAGGAGAAGGAGGGATAAGGGAAGCAAGTTCGTCAGAGAAGCGGCCATAGTAGTACCGATAAAACAGGCTCAATGACCCAACGATACGTCTGTGCTTTAGAGGTTGAAGATCCTTTGTGAGTACAGAGTCAACAATGAGGCGAATGGCTCGTCGTTGAATAGAATCCAAGGCTGAAAGAAGGTACTCAGGGGATCCCTCCCAAGAAGACTGTAATATTCCATCACCGGTCTTACTTGTGCTTTATAGAGTGTAAGCAGTTGGACCGGCGTGAAAAATCGCCGACATCGGTAAAGGATCCCTAATTTTCGAGAAGCTAGTTTCGCCTTGGACTGTATGAACGATCGAAACCCAACTGTGTTCATTCATTCAAATTGAGTGCATGCCGACCAGATATTGGTAATAAACAAGCTAAAAATAAACGTAATGTAATAAATATGATATTGTTTCTAGGGTTCCGTATACATACGGAAGCCTATTACAAAACCGACGCCGTCTGTCTGTCTGCCCGTCCGTCCGTCCGTCCGTCCTAGGGCTGTATCTTTTGAACCGTAATAGGTAGGCGATTGAAGTTTTTACAGAATATGTGTTATTATGGCGAGTATGCCTAAAAATAATGACACAAGCAAAAAGTAAAAAAAATAAAGGGGTCCCCATACAGAAAACGTGCTAAGAGTTGATTAGTATACATATTCACGCTAGTAAATAATAAATACCGCCACAGCTACTTTGCAAAAAGGTAGACGGATAGGTTTTTCGACAGGTACGGTATAGTGGATCTACGAAACACTCCGTGCGCGAGTAAAGCTAGCACTTGGCCGATTTTTATACATGGTTCATGGTTCCACCGATTTTTATACATGGTTATAGAGTGGGCTCTGGGAATATTTTTGGTAACTTTGATCTCGAACGGGCGTGTCACAATAGTATAAGCTTTAGGTACTATTATGTTCAGTTTATCCGGTCTAGTAGATAGATTGAATTATTTTTTTTATGTAAACCAGCTGTGCCGGCTGTGCCGAGAGACCAATGGTGCAGTCGACAGAGCCAAAATCACCTCTCCTCGCGAAACCACGCACGCGGTGCCATGCCAGCAGATTTGCGGACTGTTGCAAGGCTGTCTAGCCCGTTAATACGACGGTTGAAGACACCCAGGTTAAAGGATTCAGGAAATACATTCGCCGGAAGACAGTTCCACACTCTAGCAGTGCGACAAAGAAACTATTTAGAGAACCGATGGGTTCTCAAAAGCCCAATGTCAACAACAAAAGGGTGCTGAGTCTCTCTGCGACGAGTCATGCGGAGACAGGACGGGTGGCATCCCTGCCACTCACAGCATCCCTTATTCCCATAAGGGATGCTAGTTCCACAGAGCTAGGTCTAGTAGGAAGGTTGAATGCCTGTGGACATTCGGATTGCAGGGGTTGCGAATTCCGTGCTGGCCTGACGGGTGCCTGTTTACGCTCCTCTCGAAGGACCCGAGACTGTACTTGAGATACATGTGCATGGAGAGCGTTCCAGACAATTCCGTGTCTAAGCATTGATTTCTTTGTGGCGAACTGTTTTTATGACTTGTCAACTGACAAGTGACAAGCGACAAGCGAACGACAAGATTTCGTTTCAACACTACTGTTGTTTTAGCACTTGCACTTCTGTGAACTATCAACGAGCAAGAACTTTGTCTTGGAGGGTTCATTTTGTGTACTTTGTAGTTTAATTGCATGTTGCTCATTTGCGAAATAAGATGTTGAATTTTGCAGGTTTGAAGAAAGATTGTTTAGCACTTTCACTACCACAGTACAATAAACAGAAACTACCAACATTTGATTTAAATTTGCTCAATTTGCAATTTTTTAAAGCGTATTGTGGTGTTGCCAAAGCCCATATAAAAGAACCGGCCAAGTGCGAGTCTGCCTCGCGCACCGAGGTTTCCGTACCACTACGTAATTGGCCGGTTTTTATTATTTGCTGTTATTTGTTAGTATTATCCGCCATAATAAAACACATATTCTGTGAAAATTTCAACCGGCACGAACGGACAGACGGCGTAAGCTTAGTAGGCTTCCACACCCGTAAGGCGTGGTCTATATGGAGGTGCTGGTGAATTTTTTTTAAGACAGAAAATAAAATGTTTTCTCACGCCGACCAGATTCCAATTTCAAATTCGACGCCCAGCCAGACCACTCAGCCACCAGTCGGAGACGCTAATATCTAGATCGCAAGAATCGGTTCTGAAAGCGTTTCAGTATCTCCTGAGTGTTGAATATATTAATTAGCTTATCCCCACAGTTCTATGGCGTACCCGTATAGTAGAACGTAGATAGATAGATAGAAAATTCTTTATTGCTCCAGTAAACATTAAACAGTAACAAATACATTGGAAAATTTACATAAGGTGCAAAGGCGGACTTATCCCTTACAGAGATTTCTTACAGTCAACCTTTGGATGTTTGAGATTCGATAATATAGTGGAATGTAAGTAGGTAGTAGCAAAAGAGTTGCGTGACAATTGGAGATAAAAATAATAATAAGAATACTTATTAATACATACATATAATTACATGCTAGTAAAATATAAGCCATACATGTTTAATACATATAAATTACTAAATATATAGAATATTATATACAAATAAATATACATACGTACATACTTGTCCATCCAGGTAAGTATGAAACCAAAGTGGTTTTTGTTGTGAACGTATTTCGAAACCAAACTATCTATTCATCATAATATTATGTTTCTGAACAATGAATGTGACTGCACATACATATGTACGGAATAAGCAGAGTAATCGGTATTCTGCTGCAAGAACTCGGGTAAATTACAGCATAACACCGACCACCACGTTTTATCAAAATATTACCAATATCAGAGGGCCTAGTCCGAGTTTACGTGACAGCTACGTAAACGTCAAATACCGATCGAATAAGTTTTTATGTATGGAGCTCTCTAGTGGCGCCGCGGTGAGCGTATTGTGCTCCCATACATAAAAACTCAATTCGATCGGTATTTGACGTTTACGTAGCTGTCACGTTAACTCGGACTAGGCCCTCAAGTAATGAACGAAGACAGATACCTACTGCATGACTGTGGAGGGACCGTGTCAAAGAGAGAAGAAGGTGGCTAGACTATCGCCCTTTAGCAACGACATGCACGGGGAGAGATAAAGCGGGCCTATTATTTTCAAGTACCTGGATACACACTGTATTTTCGTGAAAGCAATTTTCTATTTTACTCCCAATGGAGACGGAGATGTTCTATTGCCGCGTATAATAAATATTATACGCGGCAATAGAACATCTCCTACAATAAAAATAGCAATAAACAGTTCGAGCAATCACTACCGTTAAGCTATAAACACTCTTGTGAGCCACACTCTCATTAAACGTAGTAGTCCCAATAAGCAATCAAGCGGACCCACTTTACTTAGACCTTGCATCTCATGACGACACATGAAATTATTCCAGAGCCGACTGTTATTTTCACAAATTAAATACAAATAATTACGGTTTATATATAACTAAAATGGTGTATAGCTAACTTCGAAATAAATAATTTTATGTAATAATATATAAGTGGAGCCGCGGGCAAAAGCATAAAGCTTTTGCCCGCGGCTCCGCTCGCGTGAAATTCGTATAAAGAAGAAAGTAAGTCCCGCTAACGTAATTTAACGTTATTTCGGCGCGCGGAAGAATTCGGTTTATAAGAGAGCCACATCAGCCTAACCGGAACTGAATTTTATTTAGCCTATCTTATGTGTCCCGCGTAGTAAAATGTGCTTTTACTAAGTTTCATCTAATTCGGATGATCGATTTAAGAGTTATGGAGGAAGATACATACAATAAATTCAGGCCTTATGCCCCCAAAATTGTTAATTAGGCATGCAGACAGACAGACGGACGGACGAATGTATTGTGTATGTTGTGTTGTGTGCGTTTTGTAATTGCGTTTATAACTGTGCTCTTACCTTACCTTCCTTATTATTCTTTTCTTCTGTTTACTGTGATTAGTTAGGGTTTAGTTATAGTTATAGTTATAGGTTAGTTAGGGTTTATTAGTGTATTGCGTACCTGGGCCTGACTTAAAATCAGCGTCCCTCTCACCAGCTCCAGGGCTCGGTGGGGAGGGACCAAGGCTGTGTCAGGTCCAATTTTTCTTGTCTATCTATTTACTGTTCTATGTGTTATTTAAACTCTCGTGTGTGTGTTAAACAAGGAAAATAAAAGTTATTCATTTTCATTTCATTTTCACATACATACAGAAAATATTTCTAAAAATCGCCAATTTAGTTTTAAAATCGGCAATAGCGTCTACAAACGAAGTATCTCATATAACAAAGTAACTTACTCCATGACCACCCCTTAAATACATATGTATTATTTTAGTATTGATTTTATGCTTTTTAGATAGGTAGCGTAGGATGTTCAGTTCCAATAGTTTTCAATACCTACCTAATTTAAGTTATTGCTTACCTATGCATAAAAGAGCGTGAACCTTCTTCAGACGATATAACTACATACATACATAACAGCTTAATTTCTTTTAAATAGCCCTCTGTAATTATTCAAGACTGAGCCATTAAGAGAGGGCTTAAGAGGTTGAGAGCCCACTAATCGTTGCGTTTCCGCCGCGAGACGCCAAAACACAATCATTATCACTTCTGGCAGCCCTTTGCTTTAAAATAACAAACTTTAACGCCATCGGCTTTTAAGTGTTTCGCGGAGGGTTTACATGAAGTGGCGGATTCAAATACAAAAAACATTTCTGGTGGAAAGACCGCGCCAAGGTGAGAGTTCAAATCAAAAATCATATCAAAATATGTTTATTGCCTTTTAAAATGTTGCAAACGGTACAACTTAACGCCGTAGGCGTTGTCCTCCAGCCAACCTTTGGGTTATTATGTATGAATGAGTGTGGAGTGGCAGAGAACAAATAAGAATGATGTAGATAATTTGAACAAATGATACAACATAAATATAAATAAATAGATTAAAATATAAAAATACATACAAATATACACGAATAAAATATACAGAGAAAACTAACAGAGTTGGCTAGCCTGTCGCCCTTATGCACGGCATCTTGTCCTTATCCCTTATTCGCCTTTTATGACATGCACGGGGAGAGTTGCAGTGGGGCTATTCTTATTAAGTAGCGAACCCACACAGTACGCACGACCCGCACAGTCTTTCCACCTAATCATGCAGCAGGTGGGCCTCCGTGCCTTACTTGCTGCCTGATGCCTGAACTTCGCTAAACGTGGTGCTCAGTGTTGTGCTGTAATTTACCAGAGTACCTGAAGCCCAACACCGATTACTCTGCTTACGCTTAGAGTAATCGGTGTTGTTGTTGTGTTTTATATATTTAGTTAAATATATTAATTCATATGAGTATACCTTTTATTTATTGATACTAACTAGCATGCACTTAATTGTATTTTAAGTATTCTTTTTATTAATGATTTATTCTTCAATTATCACGGACATTCTCACACTAAAGTATTTCGCAACCTACTACCTAAGCATCCAAAGGAAGAAAGTCCACCTTTGTACCCTATGTAAATTAACGTAACATTAAATATTGAAATAACATTATAAACATTACAACAATATACCATTGTTCTTATTTCTGTAAAATGTTTTTGGAGCAACATAGTACCTAATAATCTTTTCTATCTATCCTAGTTCAATCTATCCTAGTTTAGTTTAATTTGTTAATTATTTTAATAATTATGTTAATAATTTTAAGGAAAATTTATCAATTAAAAAAAAATACATTTTAAAAAATCGTGCAGTTGACATAACGTCCTTGGACAGAAATGTATTCACTGTTTTTTCTCGGAAAACTATACGTATCTATTAATCAGGTAAATATATTGTAATGTTATCGCAAATACACCATGTATTGCGTGACAATGCCTTCAGTGGTTATAGAGTCCCATACATTTGACAGATCAAAATATGTTATAAAAAAAATAGTAGAGGTGAATAGAACCGAACCCTAAAATTTCGAAAACTGTACTCATTAAATTCCGAATTGCTTTTTAGAACGGATTCTCGTTAAACCAAAAATAAAAAACAATTTCAACATGTAAGCCCATCCTTATGGCGCCTATTAAACACCGCTAACCACATTAGTGAAAACACTCAAAATAGGGCTCGCTTCCGTTTTTATAAAAAAAGCTACGCGATACCGAAAGCCGAGCGACTGTTACGCTCCATAGACTATCAAGATCCGGGAATACTTTATTCTTGTTAACACCATTCTTTTAATAGATCGCTTAGGAAACCATGCAAAGAAGCCATCTACGTAAAATATTGATAATCTATGTGTAAAATATATTATGTGTAGTAATCTGAAATATACTTTTAATAATAGGGATTTTTACCGCTTGGTTGTCGAATTTCATAAACGATTGTTTAAAAAAACCGGTCAAGTGCGAGTCGCACTGGCGCACCAAGGTTTCTGCACATAAAAAAAATGTTGAAAGAACACGTTTCTAGGATGTGGACCACCTTAATTTCTCGATTTTTTATTTTTTTATATTTGTTGTTATAACCGCCATAATAATAACACATGTTCTGTCTGTGAAAATTTCAACCGGCTAGCTATTGCGTTTCCAAAGATACAGCCATCGGACGGACGGATGGACGGACGGACAGACAGACAGACGTTGTAGGCGTAGTAATAGGCGTCCGTACGGAGTGCGGGGAACCCTAAAGCCATTTTCACATAAATTGTATGGAGGCGCTTGTTGTAGGTAATACAAGTGACGCCGCAACAGTAGCTTATGTTTTATTTCAAGCACTCGGAAAACAAGAGAGATACTTTATAAATGTTTAAAATTACACACATACAGCGATTAAAGGCATGGAGGTCACAAACGAAGCATTTTGAAAGCAAATAAAAATTAATTTGTTTTGTCGTATTTGTCATCACATCAACTAGTATTAAAGTATAAAGATTAATACAGAAAATACCACGATAAATCGGATTCGAGTGCAGATACGTAATTAAGAGCGAAACACAAGACTGCATCCAATCAGCGCTAAGTATCACGTTTTAATGCCAACTAATGATGTTGTCGGAGCTAATAGGCGGGTAGGTAGTACGTTTGATTGCGCGCTGGCTTGTTACATTTATTCAATGGTACCCACTGTTGGGCATACATATTGTATGTCGAAATCACCTGCTTCTCTTCCCTACTGGTATAAAATGCAACGTACGCTCGTCTGGACTTAACTCGAACGATTTACACGCCGATCGTGATATTTCGCGCGAAGCAATAAGCAGAAAAGCCCGTTAGTTTAGTTTAAAATTTTCATAGCAAAGTCTAGTATCTTTCTTTCCAAAGTTGGGTCAATAAATTTATTACGAAGAGCTGGTGTGAAATAAAACACCAGTCAGATTTTTGACAATTTGAAAATGAAAAAAAAATAAAAAATTTAGCCATAAACAGCAATACCCACACATTCTCATTTTAACCGTACCTCACATCATACCTCATTTTAATCGTCATTAAATATGCAAGTTTTTTTAATACTGTGAATTTTTTGGTAGTACATTTTTTTCACAGTAAGATTCTAAATTAAGAATTAAATTTTCGTAACACTTAAAAAATATTGAATAAAATGCCATTACTCATAAATCATGATACCCACTGTTAAATAAGCATTTTTGTAGTTATGATACATTTACTAGAAACAATTAAACATTATTTAAAAAAATATATTGCCTATTTCTTACAAATTTTGGTATATTCTTAAAAAAACACTCAAATAGTCATAACTTTTAAGAAGATCAAGATAGAAGCCTGCCATGAAGAGATTTTTTACTGAAAATAACCCCCTCCACCTCCCTGTTTCGTTTGGTCCACGATTTTATGGCCACCCATATGACTTACCATTAATATTTTTTCTATAAAAACCGTGGTAAGGTACATAAATAAATCTCAAATATTGTTCCCCAAAACTGGTCACTCTGGCGATTGCGAGATCTATACAATATCTATCTCTACTCTCTTCTCTATCTCTATCTCTACTCTCTAATTCTTATAAAAGAGAACGTCTGTCTGTATGTATGTATGTTTAAGGTAAACTCCGAAACCACTGAACAGATTTTGATGCGATTTGTACCAATTTACAGAGTAGACTTGAGGCTCTTATATATCATCACGCTCAATTACCTTAGGGCTAAGCAGTATCAAATAAAGTATAGTGTGAACGGAGTTTAGTGTCGAATGGTAGTAATAGATGGCGTTAGCAGTTCTGTTGTGTAGCTTTGGAGCATCAGTGTGGTAGAAGCAGTCGCGACCGAAGCCGCGGGCAAAGATTAGTAGCAAATAAATGGCAAAAGTACAAGTGAAAATCACGGCAAAGCTGCAGTTTTAGCTCTTAGTACATCCAGGCTTCACAATTAGCCAAATGTTAATTTATCCGTCGACCGTACACAGTGATCCCCTCCGCGAAGAGGCGACGACAGTGGGATTATTAGATTAAAATGATGCGTTTAGCTTCGTTTGTGTTTTGTCCAGCGCGGATGACGTCCGCCCCAATGTGCGCAAAACGACAAACCCAGTTAACGAAGGGATTATTCACTGGAATCACTTGTATACATTTAGTTATACAATTGATGATTATAAGTAATATACAGAATAGATAAATAATTAGTTATTTATTATCTATTAAAGTTTCCGAAAGTATTTATTATTCCAGGAGTATGGCCATCTAGCTAGAGAGTGTTCCCCGCTACTAGCGTACTCGGAACTGTGGCCACATCGAATCGTCTCTCTTAGAGGACCATTTTTATTATATTTTAAGTCCTTCCTTAGTTTTAACAATGTGCTTTGTTTTTAATCAGTCATGATATTTGTTCGTTAATTTTATTTTATTTGTTTATCCTTTTAACAATAAATGTAGAAAAATAATTTCTTCACTAGATAGACGCAAAGCCGAAAACGAAGAGAAAAAATACGTCCCTACCAGAAAAAAAAAATATAAAAATCAAGTGTCAAAGTGTTAGGACGAACTCAAGTTATTTAAATAAAATAAATAAATAAATAAACCATTTATTTCACACATTAATTTCATGTTACAAACAATTTAACTTTTTGTTTATTTATTTAAGTTATTTAGTCAACTTAAGTTTAGGTTGACCAATAATTTTTTTTTTTTTTTTGCCTATGCATTTAATTATCAAATTTCCTTATTAAGTAATTACTATGTATGAGCCTGTTCAAATTAAACACTTTTTCACTTATAATTTTTACTTTTTTAAAATTATTATACAATCGATATTATTTCGGTTTAAATATATTATATTTTACTGATATTTTTCAATGGGTTATTAAGTTAGTTTAGATACCTATGTCGTCAGTTCTCTCCGCCTACCCTATTAGGAAATATGCTTGAAGGCTTGTATGCGTCTGTGATGGTCTTGAAATTGCAGGCCAGCGAAGCCACGGGAAAGAAGTTTGCAAAAAAAAAACTACATAATTGACTCGCAATCAAGACTTCTTTAAGTGAAAAGACGACGAGAGATAATTTTATGGACAATTTTGATATGCCCGTAAACCGGCATACCAATAACTTCATTGGTCTTCGAGGAAACCGATCGTAAAACAAAGGAGCATTAAATAAGAATTTATTTAAAAATAAAAACCAATTAACCGGGGCCATTAAATTGACATCTCAATCCAAAATCCAAATTAATAGGGTCTCTGTCCGGGTGCGCGCCGCTTTGCAGCGCTTTAAGCAATCGCTTACCATTTAGAGTTTTCATTAAATCAGTATAGATAGGTTTATGGTGGATCATCTGATGGAAAATACTTACTTCATTTTTCAATTCAAAATACTATCTTCATTTTTCAATTCAAAATACTAACTTAATTTTTCAATTCAAAATACTACCTTCATTTTTCAATTCAAAATACTAACTTCATTTTTTCAATAATCTCTAGCCCTGAGGCTAGAGATGGTTTGGAGAATTATTTAGTAGTTACCATAGAGAAATAAGATAAAGGAAATAAAATAAATAAAAGTTCTATATACTCGTATTTCGTAATATCCTAACACTTTATCAGGATAAGTAAAAAAAAAATCGGTACAATTTTAAGAGTAAGCAATATACAATATACAACCATACGTACGACCTCTGATCTGAGCGTACGACAGTTAGTAGTGGTGCGCAGCATGAGTGCAATCTCAAAAGTAAAACAAAATGCGGGCAATTAGGTACGTGGTGGTAGTGGTGGTACGGAAACCTCGGTGCGCGATTACGACTCGCACTTGGCCGTTTTTTTTTATTATATATTTAGATATTGGATATCCTATTCGGATACAATTACACACACATACCTACCACACGCTGTATCTCGACAATTGTGGTACGCAGAGTAATCGTTGTTGTGCTGCAAGGACTCTGGTATATCACAGCCCAACACCGATCGCCACTTTTAACAAAGTATTCGGCAGCAGCAAGTAAGGCACGACGACCCACCTGATGCATAACTCGGTGGAAGGACCTTGTCAAAGTGAGAGGTGACTAGCCTATTATGTTATTATTCCACAAGATTCAGTTTATCAAAGTCTAACATGGTGCACTACAATGTCACCAATGAAAGGGCCGCATGCGGCTACTTCGCATCAGTAGTCAAGCGCCGATGCGCAAGTGCAGAGCGTTTGCGTTTTGTTAACATGAAGCAGCTTTTGATGTGATTCTTGATGACTACTGTACATGAAGTCACACACACCGTTATGTCTAATCGGTGACGAACTCTTGGGCGCTTTGCCCCATCTATCGATTTGAATCTTTGCAGTTTATAGTTTATTGATACTTCTTTCCACCCGAGTGAAGAATACAATACACGCATATATTATGCGTACCTACATACATACCATAAGCAGGCCTCACGCACTCTATGTACTTGCGCGCGCTAACTACCTACCGCCCAGCGGGCCGCTGAAAATTCGTCAGCCGCGCGAAGCATACCTACACGCTCGCCCACGCAACTGCGCGCAGCTGCAAAGCAATAATCACTTTACACTCGATCGTTTAGGTACATTTTCGCACGCAGCGATTGGCGACGTGACACAGTAGGCTATTAAAGCCGAAGGTATGGAACTTTTTCTTTAGAGTGATTTATCTGTTACGAAGTAATCTGTGCCATAAGTATGAAGCAACGAAAGCGCTTTAAAAATATTTTCATCTTTTGGCGCCTATTGTTTGGACAAGAAATTTAATAGTCCATAATTTATACCTGCGGATAATTTGTAGGCCCTAAATCTTACGCATCTCACGAAATATTATCTGCCACGAGTTTTAATAACGAAATTAGGTGATTTACTTCGATATAACTCGGCGATTAACGTGTCGGCAAGCGGAGGAAACCAATTTTGGGTGGTTTTGTTTTTTTGTTTTTGTTTTTTTTATTAATATTAATATTTTGGCCAATCAACAACAACGGTAATATCACCCCGACAGTGAATATTATATTGGCTAAGTAGGTAGGAAATTTAATAACGAAATAATAAGTTCGCAGTTGTCCTCGCAGTTGTCAAAGCAAAAAAAAAATTTTTTTTTCAATAATTCTAGCGTTCAAGTTGTCAGTCCAGTAGAGTCGCTCGTATTCCAGAACAAATTTAAATATGGACGAACCATGGTCAGAATGAACGACATAGATTGTTGTAACAAGTCAGGAAGACACATATTCTTACATACTTACATACCTACATACCACACGCTGTATCCCGACAATCGGGGTAAGCAGAGTAATCGGTGTTGTGGCGCAATGAATCTCGTGACTTACAGTACAGCACAACACAGTCCACTACATTTAGCAAAGTATTAGGATAAGATAACTATCAAGCAGAAAATAAGGCACGAAGACCCACCTGCTGCTTGGCTCGGTAGCCAAGGTGAGAGGTGGCTACCCTGTCGCCCTTTAGCACGGCATATTGTCCTTATCTCTTAGTCGCCTTTTACGGCATGCACGGGGAGAGATGAAGTGGGGCTATTCTTTTGAACTACCGGCCCCAAGCGGTACACACACTTTCTTAAAATGTTTCTAATAATTTATATATAACTACTTCATAACATTTCAACAAACGGATTTATTTCGATATTGTTCAGAATGTAGAATTTGGACATTTGAAATTAAATGTTGAAATAACTTCTGGTGAAATCTCGCAAGAAAAAATAACAACAAAAAATTCCCAAAAAGAAGATGAAGTGCGGTCCATTTTTTCCACTATTTCATTTATACCTAAATTAATTCTGTTAATTTTTAACTCGGCAATAATGAGCGGGCGGGTCCGAGCAGCGGGCGCCTTTATTACTTGACAAATGATCGCCTTTTCACTCGTATGCGTTTTTAGGGGTTCGTAGTTTCTGTTTCGACGCGCGCTGACAGGAAGGGACTTATATAAATCATAAATCATTCAGGTGTATGTCTATCTGTTTGTATTTTCGTCTATCTATGAAATGAAATTAAATGAAATGAAAATATACTTTATTGTACACCATTGTATAAAAAGGTTACAAAAGGCGAGTTTAATGTCTTGCGGCATTCTTTACGAACTAACCTTTGGGATGTGGAAAACACGTAGGGGCGGACAATGCAGTACTAAAGAGGGAACAGTAGTGTGAAATATAAATACACACGTATACAAATTGTACAAAAATACATACAATCAATATAAATCATTACATATACATAATTACATATCTATCTATCTGCCTGTCTGTCTGTCCATTTGTTTGTCTGTCCGTCTGTCTGTCTCTCTGTCCATTTGTTTGTGTGTCCGTCTGTCTGTCTCTCTCTCTGTTCGTATGTCCATCTGTCTATCATCATAAGCGTTGTCAGAGGTGTTTTTTTTTACGGAGCGTTAAAGCTCATCGCAATAAATAAATAAAATTTACATTAGTTTGTCCTAGATACCTACGGCATGAAACTATTTAAAAATACGACTCATGCGACGACGTGGCACGGAGTGACCGCGCATGAGACCAACAAGGTAATTGCTACGGAACCCTCAACTTGTGAACAACTTTTAGTTTCGGATCGTTTTGTTATCTGTATGGCTTTGTTTTTGAGTCCCTCGAGCTTTGTCGGTGCGACTGCATCAAGCTACCAAGTTATTACAGTAAATAAGCCATGACAGACCTTTTGTTGGATGTTATTGGGGGTCGGACGCTTTTTTTATTTGTGATAATAGTGTCCAGGGAGAGGGGCGGTTCGGCTTTGAAAGTTTTAATTTCGTAAAATATGTGCAAGTATATTGCACTTGGCTATATAATAAGTTGTACACATTATAGTTACATTTTTCTACCCACCCGTCATATAAAGTTATATGTTATATATGAGATTAAAAATAAAATTATTACATTGTAAGTGTAATTATATAATTAAACCGACTTTTCCCCAAGCGGAGTCGCGAGAACAGCTAGTTTCTACATTTTTAAAATAAGAATAGACCTATTCGTTGTCCTTTTCAATTAAACGTTCTATTTGTATAAATAGTGTAATAAATTCAGATACATACTATTGCTTAAAAAACAAGGCTACTAAGGCAACAAATATTTGGCCGTGCTGGAAATATCTCTACGATATGGTAATCCGGAACGGAACGGAACGAGGTAATCCGCCGACGCATCAAAGTAGTCGATATTGGACAACTGGTGGATGAGCTCAAGTGGTAGTGGGCTGGACACGTCAGCCGAAGAGACGACGACCGTTGGAGTATGTATAACCGTGTCCTACATTGGCTGCCGTGGACAGGAAAACGGAGTGTGAGAAGGCCATCCGCCGGCTGGGACGACGACATCAAGTACGTCGGCTGAAACCAGTGGTTCCATACCGCTGAAGGCCTGGAGGACTGGAGGAAAATTGGAGAGGCGTATGTCCAACAGTGGAAGCTTACACGCTGACTGACTGACTGACTTTTTTTCCAAAAGATAATATGTAGGTACGCATATACACATGGTGGAATTCATAAATTATATTTTATTTCAAGGATATTAATTTGTACAACTGTGTTATTATAATTATAAATTTTATGACAACAGTAGAATTAAAGCTAATAAAAAAAAAATGGAAATTAAAACGACCTATCAAATTAAAAGTACCAAAATTAAAATTAGCTAAACTAAAACGAAAAAAAACAAACCTTAAAAATAATTAACCTCTCGAGAGACTGCCACGATCCGGGTTGACAAATCGCCAGAGTCATAGAACAATTCCCTCGAAGAATTAATATATTTTTAAATTAAATTAAATACAGGCATGTGTGCGCCTGATTTGTTGACTAATATAAGGTAGCCGACCAAAAAGATTAAGAAGCGCCGATCTACACGAATGCAATTTTTTTCCTAAAATAAAATATCTGCACAGGTACTTTTCGATTTTCAAAAACTCAAGATTCTAAACTCGCCAGCCGACAGAGTCATCAAAATACTCATTCTATTTCTGAAAAGAAATTATCGAATCAATTAATTAGGAGCATTCGGTCGCAATAGCGGAGTCACAAAGGCTACCGGTATGTCCTTCGGCGGGTCGGGTCGGGTATCACAGGGAACCATAAACTATTGCCCTCAAACAGACCGAAACAGGTCCTTTTCACTTAACGATCTGGCTACCAAAAAAACTGCGGAAAAAACTGTGTACCTGACCAGGGACCAGGAGAATATGTATTTAGAGTTGTTAAACCTGTTGATTTTATTATTTTAGAAGAAAAGCTGAAATTTTAGAAGAGAGACTGACGTTTCGAAATAGAGGTTTCAGTTTTTTTTTCATTAAATTTAATAATAGTGCCGTGTGGAGCCGGTAAAAGATTGCACAGAGACAGAAGCCCCACTGCATCTCTCACCATGCATGTCGTAAAAGGCGACCAAGGGATAAAGACAAGATACCGTGCTAAAGGGCGACGGGTTCGCCACCTCTCACCTTGGCATGGTACTTCCACCGAGTCGTGCAGCAGGTGGTTCTTCGTGCCTTACTTGCTGCTTGATCGATTGAATCTGGTTCCAATACTTTGCGAAACGTGGTGGTCGGTGTTGTGCTGTAATTTACCAGAGTTATTGCAGCACAACACCGATTAGTCTGCTTACCCCGATTGTAGGGATTCAGCGTGTGTGATAAGTATGTATGTAAATGCAGGCGAACAATAATAATAGTTTGTGGCAATGTATTAAACTGTAAAGAAATATATTAAGTGTAAAGAAAGTACAACTAAAAATATATAAAAAATATATCTTTTCCAGCGTTCCAAAGCTTGACCCAATGTTTCAACACAAACACTGTGATATTTAGCCAAACACACCTCAAAGCTTGCTTAGAAAACTAGCTATGAGAATTAATCGCTCTATGTATATTCTTCGCCGAACTAAAACATCGTATTTCACGGGATTCTAAATTAACTTTGTAAAAAGATAAACTGACCAGAATAAAAATAAAAAAATTTCTTCATAAAATAGCAAGCGGACAATAAAAAAATTAATCATCCATAATTCTTTCCTCACCTGCAGGACATTTTATTTATTGACAAAGTCGATGAAAAAAATAATAGAATAGAATTCGGTCTATAAACGATTTTATGGGAAAGTGTATAACATAATTGATTATTCGCTCGACATTTTATAATTAAGTGTGAAATATGAGTGATCTATCAATGATTTCGATGAGAAGTTTTAGCTACGTGTGGCATTCCAGAGAAGTAAAATTGATTTCGGAATCAGAAATATGTACCTAAAGAAGAATTTTTTGCTTTATAGATTTGTTGAATTGGTGTTTGCTTTCTTAGTGCTCTGACTTGTAAGAAAATTATATTTTCCCTAATAGTGAGTAGATATATAGACATATATAGATCAGGTATTTATTAATCAAAATCATGACATACAATCGAAAATAAAACACAATTTGCTTTATAACTAATATAAAAAATTTACATACATACATACATGCCTAAAAAATAAAAAAATAAATTGATTTTTTTATATGTTAGTACTAAGCATGCACTCGCTTTATATTTCTTCACTAGATAGATGCAAAGCCGAAAATGAAGAGGATCCAGGATTCGAACCTGGAACTACGGCTTGAGCCGCCAGTCGCGTTACCAATTCCGCCATCGGGTCGATGACGTATTCTCTCTATTGAACAGTTGCATCTTCTAATAAGTCGGGATAAAGCGTGTGGTAGTATGTACTGTACAGGCTTGAATTAATTAATTTAATTTAATTTAATTGAGGCAACCGTATATTTTCTCTTAACTTTCGGCTTTATTGAAGAAATAGGTACATATATTTGTCGTTTAAAGACAAGCATCCTAGGGTACCTAATGCCTCGCCCCTTTATTTATAACTACAAATACTTGAAGAACTCAGGTAGATAGATCGATAGATAGAACATATTTATTGCTCCAAAAAATATTACAAAAAGAAGCAACGATAAAAAAATATATACAGGGTGGCCAAAAAGTCATGGATCAAACGAAGTCAGGGGATAGCTGGGGTCAATTGCGGCAAACAATTGTTCTACAGGGGGCATCTATGGTCAACGCCTGAGAAGTTATGATTTATTTGGTGTTTTTAAAGAAAATATAATTTCTCTACCAATAGTTTTGAAAAATTAGGAATTGTGACACCCTGTATAATTTTTTTTATTTTCATTTCATTGCTAACAAACAAATATTGCATTAAACATGCCTTTTGTGATTGTGAATGATGTGTGTTTAAAAAAAAACACAAACTTAAAAAAAATAAAAAAAATTATACAGGCTGTCACAATTCTTAATTTTTTAAAACTATTGGTAGAAAAATTACATTTTCTTTAAAAAACACCAAATAAATCATAACTTCTCAGGCGTTGACCATAGATGCCCCCTGTAGAACAATTTTTTGCCGCAATTGACCCCAGCTATCCCCTTACTTCGTGTGATCCATGACTTTTTGGCCACCCTGTATAATAAATATATAGGTACCTACATATTAACTTAATGAGGTTCATTATCATCATTATCAGCAGCAGCAGCCTATATCGGCACATTCCTAGACATAGTCCTCTTCCAATCCAATGCACGTCCCCACACGCGGTCATTCGCTCTCCTCATCCATCCACTACCTTTTTCACAATGAAGCTAACAAATAGATATAGGTCGCCTATAAGTAGAATATTGTCACCACGGCCAAAATCGTATATATGGTTCGTGAGAAGCACAAACCGTCTCGTACAAAGAATTCCAAACTAGAGAACCGTTTTGTCATACTTTGCTTGCATACAATTTAATTCGTCTCCAAACTTTATATCGGGAGCTCGATTTTAGCGAGATGTGCACGAACGATATGTATGAGAAAAGATGCGAGTGGCACTAGCGAGCGATTTGAATTTTAAAATCAGTCTTATAATTATTTCGTTCGGGCGAACAGCGAACGCGGGGAAACAATACTTACCTATTCGACGACACGTGCACGGTTCGATCACGGTTTTTTGACACTTCACTCCGTTGAATGTTCGTGCTTGAGTGAATAACTATAATTATGTCAATTTTAGTACCAAATCAACTGCTAGAAACGCTGCATCTCAATTATTTACTTCAGCATGCTTCATAGGCGTGCCAAGGAGAGGGGGGGGGGGGGGGGGTCAAACCGAACTCCCTCTGCCCCCCCCCCCCCCCCCCGCCCTCCTGAACAAAAAATTCTGGGCACGCCCGTGGCACGATCGTTGAACGCGGCGAGGTGTCGAAAAAACCCCGTGATCGAGGTCATAGCGAGCTACATGTACATGAGTCTACATGAATGACAGAGAGAGGTAGGTAGGTTAGGTATATTTGCACATAATTTATAATGACTATCTGTTCGTCCAGTTGATGCCTCTTCTACTACAATTCTTCGGTCTGCCAATTTGATGCGGTAGCCTCGAAAAATATGAATCAACAAAAAAATGTGTCCAACGTTTTTCCATCGGGGATTTGCGCAAAAAGTCCGCATACGACACGACTTTCGACGGCCGCCGGACAATGATGCCATATTTTATGAGCTGTCCTCGCTTACAATGGTGTGTTCTGTGTTTGATTTATTTCGCGGAGGCTTCGAGGGTCCGCCGAGTTTGCTCTGGTGAGTGGTGTCTAGTCAGGCCTTCGTCACTCGCTCAAGGTCGCGAGTTAAATGCCTACCGCTTGGCGTACCGACTAATCTACAATTAACAGTGGGCTGCTGCTATCCAGCCAGACCGGGCGCGTGGCGCTTTCGAATTTAGAAAATGTCGAAATCACGTAATTATTGTGCAGTGGACGGGTGCAAAAGTCAAAAGACAAATGAAAACTTTTTTTTCATTGCCGAGAGACGAAGAAAGGTAAGTGTTTTGTTTAGTAGCATTTTGATTTATTTCTAGTAATTTATTTATTCATATTAGTAGGAGGTCATAGATTTAAAAATAATATCATATTGCCAATAACATTAGTTAGATGACGCCGAACAGCGTGGTATGTATGGCCTAATTTGTATAAGGATAATAGGTACATTGTAGATGATCATTGATCATTAAATTTATTGATCAAACAAAACTATCACTGGAAGGTTGCACGCAATGCACGCTTCGATGTGAGAAACTAATTGTGACGCTAACGCATGCATGAATTTGTTCGCATGAATTTGCCGTACCTAAATATCGTATCGTTGGTAGCTAGAACGATAAAAGTTGGTAGGTATCATCTTCATTTTATTCCTCACAATAAGA
Source organism: Nematopogon swammerdamellus (assembly GCA_946902875.1). Taxonomy (NCBI): domain Eukaryota; kingdom Metazoa; phylum Arthropoda; class Insecta; order Lepidoptera; family Adelidae; genus Nematopogon; species Nematopogon swammerdamellus. Next base: position 8,036,534 of record OX336358.1, on the reverse strand, counting down.
CAGCACAAAGACACAGCCCTTAGACGCGCTGAACGACGCGCTTTCGAGATAGAGTTACACGACAGAAAGAGAAGCGAAATGTAGGCAGTTATCGTGTTTAGGCATGCAGCTCTGTGCGAGTCAATTTGTACTTTATCGCGTCGTCGCAGAGTAGCTATTTCTTTGTGAGTGTTTGTACAGAGCAGCTTCTGTACGGAGTACTCTTTTCTATTCTGTGGTCTAGTGCCCAGGAGCAGAGCGGCTTCTGTGGCAGGTCACAACATCAGACTAGAAACACCAAACGAGGTGAAATTAAAATTTTAATAAGTATGGCAACTTTCATGGATATATCAAACACACAGCCATACCCGTGATCAGCCTATTACACCCTATGCTGTATGAAGTACATGCAGTGTCAGTGCTCTCTTTGGTCGTTTCGTTCGGCTACACTGAACAGGCGCGAAAACGTAGTATATATAAAGGTATCTTATGTAGCAGGAGAAGTAAATTTTCGAATTACGTTTCAAAGTTTGACAAAGGCTCTTTACGCGTGATACACTTAATTGATAAGTATTTGTAGTTGGAACTCTCAGTAATATGGTTAATCTTGCCCTCAAGCTGTATTTTCGATAGACTGTAGGCGGTATTATTATGTGGATAGTCACTAAAATACTTCTTAACACCTATGTATGAAAAAAAGAAAGAAATACCCTGCGAAGTTTCTTGTTTCGTGTTCGAGTGCAGTCCTGCCATAAGAATGTTCAGTAAACAATAAACAATACCTATGTACATAATGTAGCATTTCTATATTTTTTAATTCTTTGTATGCATGTACGTAGCAGGTCCTCAGAAGAGGCAAGGCACCACCACCGGTAGAGCCGATGACACCACATCATTAATAACAGAGATTTAAATATTTGAAGAATCCAACACGATATTAAACATTTTATAATATGTTCTTTTATTCTTTTGTTATATTGTGTGAGTATGAGTATACAGGTACGATACTCATAATCTCTTATTACATCTGTAACGTTATTGAAAATTTTCTGATGTTTTCTGTATATATCTTCTTGTCTTTCTGTTTGCCCGCCCGTTATTTATCTGAGGCTTTGTTCATACATAGGTACGCTTGACTGAACTTTTTTTTATGTAACCCGGTATGTGTTACTGAGTCGGAAGGGCCAAAGCACATGCTCCGACCAGCCAATATCACTTCCGAGAAGGTAGGTGCCATACCGAAGACTTCCCTGGATTGCTGGCTATACTGGACTGGAGAGCACAACCGAGGCTGCTATGCGGCCATCTTACATCCAGTACTGTGGTACCAACCCCGTCGGCTACAATTTGAGCCTACCACCTAATAAGGGGCAAGGGAAGGGACCTACAGTTTTACACCGGTTCCGAACGGTGGAGCAGCTGCTGTAGGTATGCACGTAAATATTTTCGTCAGAAAAAACTAATTGGTGCACGCCGACCGGATTCGAACATCGGACCTCTCGCATGAGAAGCCGATACCCAAACCACTCGGCCACCGACCGGGTAAGCCTACCGGTTTGAATGAAGATCGATCGAAATTGAGTTCATTCAATGTTGATGAGATGTTCATTAAAAACATAACCTTATCACATTAATTTAATTAAAATCTATGGAAGGGTCGGTGGTGAATGAACACCTCGCTTCATACAAAGTTACTGCAGCAAGCAAGCTTCCAAAGTACACTTATTTACATAACAATATGTAATCCCGGTATATACTTACGTGTAATAATTTTCTGCCACAGAAAATTTAATAGTATAACTACCTCAAATACCTCCATTAGGCCGAGAGCCGGCACATAATTATGTAAATTAATTATATCATTACGACTCCGCGCGCCCGCCATTTGTAACACTACCTACGTATAAAAATAAATACAATTATATACTCTGCCGATACCACACGCAGTTGTCGTGAATGATACGCGGCAATTAGGCAACGATGCTGAGAATAGGCCTTCTAAGTCTAGGACTTGGTTGACTAGAAAAAATCTATCCGATTATAGAGCGCCGTCGTCGCCTTGGTTCTTTGTATTTTTTCTTGTTGTTAGAATTAAATTCTTCAACTGTAGACATACACAGGTCGGCCTTCGGCCTCGCCCTCAGTGGAGTTCTTCAACCGGTGACATCGTATGAGTCTACTGCAATCTGGTATTATAGGTATAATATTTAAATTGTACGCAACTATTAATATATAAGTTAATGTTTTGTTATCTTCTTCACATTATATCTCGCATTGTATTACGCGTTGTAGGTATTGTAATGTATTGTAACTAACCTAGCAATTATTAAAATCATACCCCATATGTATTCTGATATCTATTCTGATTCTGAAAATGCTCAGAGCCATAAGTGTTACGATTTGCCCATATTTTTATTTTATTGCGATAAATACAGTGCAAAAGGCACTAAGTCTACGCAGCTCGGTCTCCGGCCTCACGCTCAATGGAGTTCCTCAAACGCGGATTTTACGCAGCTCGGCATTCGAGACTCATCAACGCGCAAGCAACCACAACCTTTATCATAATTTGTCCTAATATCCCATTCGAATACACTGACCATAGGTACATTTTCTTTACCATCTCAGAGTGTGTGTTCCCCCTCCTAACAAATAACCGCGCTCTCTGGTTTTTTCGGCCTGACCGTGGTTAACAGGATCGACGAGTTGATAACTTTCTGAATACCTTTTAAATGCAATTGACAACTCTTAACCTGGTGTCATACTGAAGGGGTGCAGAAGTGCAGAGTTTCTGGGGCAGAATTTCAATAACAGAATACAGAAATTTTCGCTACAATTAAAAATTTTAAAAGGCCCATCCAGCACATCGCTGCAATTAGAAGGCATTGAGTTTTCGTCAGACGCGCCGCGTGTTGTGTGTTGCGTGTTGCGGTCTGTGCGTCGTGGTGTGTATGCTTGTGGTGAATCTGCTGCTAATTTTGTTTGCCTGGTGATTAATGGTTGATGAAATGCAGGGCTCGATAGTGTCAAAGGTCGCGTAGCGGTCGCGGTGGGGAAAACTTTAAGACTTTCTGATGAGTAGCCTTTTGCCTATTTACTTAGTTTTAGCATTACATGTACAAGTATGTAAGCACATTGATACATACTTATGGGTACCTACATACTTCCTTAGAGTAGTATATCAGTATGTATCTAGGTACATACATACATACAAAATTAAACTAACTATTTTTCTCTTCCTGACTTGTTTATACATACATACCGCACGCTGTATCCCGACAATCAGGGTAAGCAGAGTAATCGGTGTTGTGGTGCAGGAACACTGGTCAATCAAACTTGTTCAAACTTATTTGAAAATATAATTTCGAATGCTAAGTATCTTACTAATCAATTTCTTGCATAAAAATGTGTCCAATTTATTATCTAGAATCTAGACCGTCCATTTCACGAACAAAGACGTGACAAGCAATGCGGCGACAATGTCTCAAGACCTCCGTGTCCGTCCGCGCTAGTTAAGACGCTGTAACTCACGGTCACCGTTATCTCTTGTTATTGTGTAAATTAAAATCAAAATAAACAATTACGTTTAATGTTTTCTTGTTTAGTTCTGATATCTTACCCGCAAGTGTTAACTCAATGGGCTCAGTATTTTCAGGTAATTATATTAAATACTTGATCAAATCGTTAATTAAACTTCTACCAATAAGACAACTTATCATGAAATAATATTTTGAGTTCACAAATTACTTTTCTTGCTCGACTACACAAACCGAGATCTCCAATAAAATTTGAATATTTGGCTCTGGAAGTGCAAATACATAAAAATAATTATACGTGGGTATGGCTGATATGGTTATGTAAGTTTTAATTTTCTATTACAATTTACACAACAATTACATATTGCCTATATTTTGAGTAAATTGTTTCACCCATTTATCCATACTCTCGTGGAGTGTAAAGTAAACTAGTCACTTTTACAAAGTTCTAAAAATATTTCTGCATTTTAAATCGAACTGTAGATCGAGATATAAATACTTAATCAATGGGTGAGTAAGCGTGTTGGATTCCTTCGCCAATCGGGGCCACCGGAGTATGGAGCAATTCATTGGATTCATAAATCGAATTGCAGGCTCTAATAGTTTTACCATAGTTTTCTTATAGTTTGTGAATCAAAATGTTCTGCCTGCTTACCTTGTTCACTATATCAAGATTCCCAGGACAGTAACCTATTTAAAAAATAAATATTGAATCAACAAATTTCTAATTATGTTTAAATTAAAAAAAAAAAATCCAGGTACATAAAGTTGACTATTTTGTGACGGTTTTCGGCAATGCAATGAATTGCTATCGGTGGCTATCGGCGCGGCGCGGCGGCGTGCTATGAATGGCTAGCGGCGGTGTATAATGAAACACAATAGCAGATTAAAACGTTTATTAAACAAAGAGTTTATATTTTTACAAAAAAGAAACCAGCTTCTTTCGTTCTGTCACTATCATAACATCACAAATCACAATGCCCTTACGATGAGCTGAGAAACGGGCATGACTAAGCTAGCAAGTCCATTGCTCTCACACTCTCTCTCTCTCTGAGCTTTCTCAGCCAAATCAGTTAACTGCGATCAGAGAACAGGGATCCAGAGTTAAACGTTCTATCCTGCACCAGCAGGGAGTTTACGCGGGTGTCATCATGAGGCATCTAGCAACTAGGTTGTCTGTTTGCTTTTTTTCTCTATCTTACCTATATATTATATCCGATTGGTTTTGTGTGTAATGGCTATACACATAATTAGTAAATTAAATTAAATAAAAATATAGCAAAAATATGCGTGCCCGAGCAAACTGCCATATTTATCCCCATCATTCGAACTTTCCATCTTTCGAATAATCGAATATGAAATTTCTACAATGCACCGCCTGCTGGTGGTCAGTGGAGCGCGGTAATGAGGTGGTCCAGGATCAATACAATTAGTCGATATTTAGACCCGTCCGCAGATGATTTATGATAAAGATCCACCGCTTTGTAGATCCGCTACGAAACCCTTTGTGGCGTGCCGGACCCGGCTAGGAGGCTTGTGACGCAAGAGTAAAGTTCGACTTACACAACGGACTAGTGAATCCTAATTATTATTAGTTATGATAATTCTAGCAGTCCAAGACCCACCGAAGGAATACCAATATTATAATTAAATTGTCTTGACAACATGACGAAAACTCTGCTATTGTGAAAAACAACGGCTAACCGCTAATGGCTAGACTACTCGAAAAGGTATAGTTTATTATATGCATTTTACCCAACTGTTCTTTTACACACATCCCCTTTATATATTACAAGCTATCCGTATATATTTTTTTAATAAAATCGGTTCAGTGGTTCTCGAGCTATAAGCGGACAGACAGACATACAAACAGACAGACAGAAAGCAGACGTCGGATTTTATTAAAGGTAAGGATACAAAGTCTATGTAGGTACCTGGGCGAACACAGGCTAACGATGGTCGGGCCCCAGGAAGAGGATCTTCCGGGCAGGGCTGCCTTCTGATTCTAGATCTGGCCCTTGACCACCCAGCGAGACGAGAGCCTCTCAAGTTGGTCGTCAAGGCTCTTCGCTATCAGCCCATGCGCCATAGTTATATTATTATTATTAACCACTGAATTGGGGTATATTCCTTTCTATTTGATAAATTGGGGTCTTCTATTCGATAAATTGTTATTCTTCGTTCCTTCCATATCGGTTGATTCTTCGCGGTGATCAGTATGGTGCTGTATTTATACAGTCGCAGCTGTGCTGTAGGTGTGGCCTGAGTTCTTGCAGCACAACACCGATAACTCTGCTTGGCCCGATTGTCAGGCACACAGAATACAGCGTTTGCGGTATGTTTACTAAAGACACCTGTAATGGTCAAAGGTATTTAAATACCTTTTTAATAGTTTACATTTTAATACAAAAACGTTCACCCGAACGTCAATAAGTCGTAGGTACATCGAACGTCAGGCGTGCATGTCATGCTATAAAATTATAGTAAGTGACTTATTTTTATTACCTAGGTAACAATTAGTAGGATTACGATCTTGTTCTTGTTAATTGTCCGGTGTAGTAGGTAGTTTAGAATGCCTTTGATTGTGGCATGCAAATTCTCTACGACTACAATATTGCATAAGTTAAAATTTAAGCTCGCGAATTCTTCAAATGAGTTACGCATAACGCCATTGGACTCTCGTACATAGTTAAAATATGAATATGTATTTTTATATGTTTTTATAAGTTTTTTTATGGAAAGTAACCTACCAATCACGCAAAGCCGAAAATGAAGAGAAAACATACGTACCGACCAGGATTCGAACCTGGAACTCCGGCTCGAGCCACCAGCGCGTTACCAATTTCGCCATCAGGTGGATGACGTATTGTCTCTAAATGTTGCGACAGTTGCATCTTCTTCTTCTATTAGAAGGTATCAATCAATACGTACGCAATCTCGTGCGTTCAGTCAACTTGCTTGATTCCATAATATTGAATCTTATGCTTTCGTCGCCAAAGTCGTGTTTGGCATTGGCATCGGACACTAGAAGTTGGCTTGACAGTTTTAATATTTTATTTTCATTTTCGCTGCTTCGCTCGCGTTAAAATCGTATTTAAAAAGAAGAAAGCAAGTAAGCCCGCTACTGCACCTTTATTTCGGCTTCACAACAATTCGGTTTGTATGAGAGCCACATCTTAGCGTAACCCGAACTGAATTTTCCTTAGCCTATCCTGTTAGGTATAGGTAAATGTGCATGTACTAATTTTCATCGAATTTGGAAGATCGGTTTAAGAGTTATGGAGGAGCATGTACATACAGAAAATATTTCTAAAAATCGTCAATTTAGTTTTAGTATCGTATATTATAACTAGCTGAGCCCGCGGCTCCGCTCGCGTGAAATTCGTATTTCAAAGAAGACAGTAAGTAACTGAGGGCGAGGCCGAAGGCCGAGCTGCGTTCAGGAAGACTATAAACCTTTTCGAAGAAAGCAAGTAACTAAGGGCGAGGCCGAAGGCCGAGCTGCGTTCAGGAAGACGATAAACCTTATCTAAGAAAGTAAGTAATTAAGGGCGAGGCCGAAGGCCGAGCTGCGTTCAGGAAAACTATAAACCTTCCCGAAGAAAGTAAGTAACAAAGAGCGAGGCCGAAGGCCGAGCTTCGTTCAAGAAGACTATAAACCTTCTTGAAGAAAGTAAGAAACAAAGGGCGAGGCCGAAAGCCGAGCTGCGTTCAGGAAGACTATAAACCTTCTCGAAGAAAGTAAGTAACTAAGGGCGAGGCCGAAGGCCGAGCTGCGTTCAGGAAGACTATAAACCTTCTCGAAGAAAGTAAGTAACTAAGGGCGAGGCCGAAGGCCGAGCTGCGTTCAGGAAGACGATAAACCTTATCTAAGAAAGCAAGTAATTAAGGGCGAGGCCGAAGGCCGAGCTGCGTTCAGGAAAACTATAAACCTTCCCGAAGAAAGTAAGTAACAAAGAGCGAGGCCGAAGGCCGAGCTTCGTTCAAGAAGACTATAAACCTTCTTGAAGAAAGTAAGAAACAAAGGGCGAGGCCGAAAGCCGAGCTGCGTTCAGGAAGACTATAAACCTTCTCGAAGAAAGTAAGTAACTAAGGGCGAGGCCGAAGGCCGAGCTGCGTTCAGGAAGACTATAAACCTTCTCGAAGAAAGTAAGTAACTAAGGGCGAGGCCGAAGGCCGAGCTACATTCAGGAAGACCATAAATATTCTCGAAGAAATTACGCAACTGAGGGCGAGACCGAAGGCCGAGCTGCGTTCAGGAAGACTATAAACCTTCTCGAAGAAAGCAAGTAACAAACGGCGAAGCCGAAGGCCGAGCTGCGTTCAGGAAGACGATAAACATTCTCGAAGACAGTAAGTAACTATGGGCGAAGCCGAAGGCCGAGCTGCGTTCAGGAAGAGGATAAACCTTCTCGAAAAAAGAAAGTAACTGAGGGCGAGGCCCAAGGCCGAGCTGCGTTCAGGAAGAGGATACACCATGGGTCAGGCCGAAGGCCGAGCTGCGTTAAGGAAGAGGATTAACCTTCTTGATGAAAGTAAGTAACTATGGGCGAGGCCGAAGGCCGAGCTGTATTCTGGAAGACGATAAATCTTCTCGATTTCTCGATGAAAGTAATGGCGTTTAGATAAACGATAAAACTTCTTAAATAAAGTAAGTAACTAACGGCGAGGCTTCAGGCTAAGCTGCATTCTGGAATACAATAAACCTCCACGAAGAAAGTAAGTAACTAAGGGCGAGGCCACCGTCACACCCATCCCCCCCCCCCCCCCCCCCCCTCCCCCATTTATTTGTTTTGAGTAGCTTTAATTATAATTTTCCTTTAAAAAAACCGATATTCCCATACAATCTTTAACACTCCGCTTCCGTTTCTCCCTCTCCCTCTCCCTCTCCCTCTCCCTCTCCCTCTCCCTCTCCCTCTCCCTCTCCCTCTCCCTCTCCCTCTCCCTCTCCCTCTCCCTCTCCCTCTCCCTCTCCCTCTCCCTCTCCTCTCCCTCTCCCTCTCCCTCTCCCTCTCCATCTCCCTCTCCCTCTCCCTCTCCCTCTCCCTCTCCCTCTCCCTCTCCCTCTCCCTCTCCCTCTCCCTCTCCCTCTCCCTCTCCCTCCATCTCCCTGCCTCTTCCTCCCTTCGGTTGAGTCTGGCCATCATCGATACTTGGAGTAAACATGGCAACCCCAAAGATGGTAAACAGACAGACATACAGACATACATACAGAGATTTTATTAAAGGTAAGGGAGAAAGGAAAGGATAAGGATAAGGATAAGGGGGATTCCATCGCTCTACCTCCACCTCCCCTCCCGCCCCTTCCTCACCCCCCTCCCTATATGCCTCTACTTACCCCCCCCCCCCCCCCCCCCCCCCCTTCAGGATATTGTAATGTCATCGGTTCTTACTCGGGTGAATGATTCCGTGTCCGTTACATACAAATATTGCCAAGTGCTCTCATATTTCACTTCACTGCTACCCTCATAAGCCATTTAGCGTGATAGTAAGTAGCCTATAGTTGATGGGAAAAATCAAGCTATCCGTAGAATTTTGTTTTATTAAAATCGGTTCAGTGGTTCTCGAGTTATAAGCGGACAGACAGACACTCAGACATACAGAAAGCAGACGTTGGATTTTATTATAGGTAAAAGGAAAGGAAGTCTACAAACGCAGTCTCCCAAAGCAAAGTAACTTACTCCATGACCATCCCTTACAGATTTATTATTAGTATAGATGTTATGTTAGTACTAAGCATGTTATATTATATATATTATATTTCTTCGCTTATTTTCGGCTTTGCATCCATCTAATGAAGTTTATTAGCTCAACTTTTGTTGTTTCAACAAACAACAAATTTTATATAATATAGGATCGATTATCAACAGCTAGGTTAGGTGTAGATCGGCCTTTATATTTCTGACGCATTGAAATACTCTTCTGATGTTCTTGTTGAAAAGATTTCTAGTAAGCATCAAATTGGGGATTGTGTTTTCTTTATTATTTGTTAGAGAGATTTATTTACTCATCTCGATAGGAGGAATCATATCGCGTTAGTGTAGTTGTTAATTTTATGTTGATTGAAGAGTTTTGTTGAGAACTCTTGAGTTTGTTTGTGTTAATCGATTAAGTACCTATGTATAAATATTATATTTTACTCTCGAGCAGAAGGTCCTTTTATTGCAGAAAATGCTATTTCTTCAAGACCAACTTGCGCATATTATAGCAACATTTTTTTTTATCATTGATAGCGTACAGTACGCGGCAGTACATATTGTACATCGGGCTTTAGAAAGAGACAATCCGGTTGTAGAGCGTCGTCCCTGTCGCACAGAGACGTGCGAGTAAGTGCGACAAGGATGACGCTCTACAACTGGATTATCTCTTTCTAATGCCCGATGTGTATTATTTACTGCCACGTAATGTGTGTACGTACATTAGTGTACCCACATGTTCCTTGTGGTTTCCTTACACAGTTATTCTTTACCAGAGTGATGAATATGCTGTCAAATTTGATACGTAAGTCATACGTATTTGAAAAAAAAACCGGCCAAGTTCGAGTCGAACTCGCGCACCGAGGGTTCCTTATCGCCATGTCATGGTCAGCGCCACTCGCGCCATCTATGGATTAGTTAAAATGCTTCATACTATTTTCGGTAGATGGCGCGCATACACTTTTTAGTTTCTTGTAGTTTCTTGTAAAAAATCACGGGGATCCCCCCGTGAATTTGTTACTTTTTCTATCGGACTTCTAATCGGACATAATAAAACATATTCTGTGAAAATTACAACGGGCTATAACTATCAAGGTTCAAGAGAAACAGCCCTCGGATAGACAGATAGACTTGACAGACATACAGACAGACAGACAGACGGCGTAGGCTTAGTAATAGGGTCCCGTAACGGATACGGAACCCTAAAACAACAACAATATTTAAATTGTTACAATTATGCCGTGTTTTCTTTTTATGCCAGCCAACACAGGCAAAAGTGGAACATTTAATTAATTATTATTTTCTATTTAAGTAATACCGTTTAGTGTTCGATTAATTTCTCCACAGTCAATGCTGTAGGCAGAACCGTCAGGGCGCGTGCGCGGTCTGCCCGGAGGTTTATGCGACTCATCGTGGCTCGCTATCACAGAGGCGTATCTACCGGCGCGCCGGAGGAGGTCATCACGAGGACATGATTATTCCGATTTACAATGGATAATTGAATTATTGGCCGAGGTGGGTGGCTTCGGGACTAATTGATTGGGATAACTTACCTAACATTTACAAAAGTGTTTGAGAAGCGCCATGCCACGAAGTTATTCACGGAGTGTTTTTTTTACTCACTCCTCAAATTTAATACGTGAAGTGCGCTTATTTCACCTTAATAAGTACGTTTTTTATATTGTAAAAAATTGGTATGGGGAACGTGATCAGTATCTGATACACATACACCCCTTAGCGTATCGTTACCTACTATTGAAAGACCTTATATGCAAATACTTTTTTATGTAAACCAACATGGGTGGCTGTGCCGAGAGACCAATAATAGCGCAGTCGACAGAGCCAAAATCACCACGAAACCACGCTCAGTTAGGTGCCATGCCAGCAGATTTGCGGACTGTTGCTGCGTCTAGCCTGTTAATACGACGTTTGAAGACACGCATGTTTTAAAGGGTTGGGAAAACACACTCTCCTGAAGACAGTTCCACACACTAGCGGTACGACAGACATTTTACAGAAACAAACGATAAGTAGGTTGTAAATGAGGGGCAAAGGCGAACTTATGCCTCACAGGGATTTGTCCCAGTCAACCTTTGGATGTTTCAGAGTCGTATGGTTGTGTGTGATACCTAATATATAAGTAGGTAGTAGTAAAAGACGTGTGGGATGTAAAATATAATTCATGGAATTTAAATAAAATAAACTATAAAATACTGCATATAAGTACGTACTAAATAGTTAATTAAATGTATACATGAATACATATTGTACATTAATTATTATGTAGACTTATATCTACCCACTTACTACGTCTATCAAAGACTGAATGGTTTTGTTGACAGGTTTTGCCTAACCTTCCTAACCATAACGACACACACAGTGTCTGAATCTCTATATCACCGTCAAGTCAACAGAAGCCGTTCAAAATCATTGCTTTCATGTTTTAATGCATCGCAGATTTAGCGACAAAATTAATCGCAGCAAAAAATATTGTCAAGGCGCTATCAGAATTAGTGAGGCGCCATCTGTGAGGAACTACTAGAACTTCGTTCTAACCAAGCGAACGTTGAAAGCGTACCTTAGCGCTGTAACAACAAAAGGATGTAGTTTGGCTACTGGATGGTAGATGGCGCAATTTATTTTGTTTCATGGTAGATGGCGTTAGTGTTCAGTTTTAAAAATAATTTCATGGAATACAAATAAGTATTGAATTCGTGATTTTCATAAAATTTTCTTTAATTTTCATAATAAAAATGTGTCTTTATTTCGGAATTTTGAAAGTTAATAAATAATAAACATTGATTAATGTTCATATAAACTGCACATTTGCTCACCTACCTAGGTTTATGGTGAGCAAGTATTATCAATCAATCATAAATATTTACTAATAATAAATCTGTAAGGGATGGTCATGGAGTAAGTGACTTTGCTTTGTGAGATACTGCGCTTGTGGGCTCTTCTATGTATGATACTAAAAGTAAATTGACGCTTTTGAGAAATCTTTTCTGTATGTATGTATGTTCCTCCATAACTCTTAAACCGATCATCGGGCCACAGGATAAGATATAATTAAATTCAGTTCCGGTTACGCTTAGATGTGACTCTCCATACAAACCGAATTGTTCCGCGCGCCAAAATAAATGTACCGTAGCGGGCTTACTTACTTTCTTCATTTTAAATACAGATTTCACGCGAGCGGAGCCGCGGGCAAAAGCTGTGATTCCAACGGAAATCAGTGATTCCGTACCGCTAGAAGCCCGACGAAAAACTGACTGACTGACGTGTATCTAACCAGAGGTGTACTTTTGCAGCCAAATAGGCGATTTTCTTTCTAAAATGCGACGAAAATTATTGTCGTAGCAAGGTCGGAGCAATAATCATACGATAGATTCAACTTTTCTTTTTAAATTGTTTATGGTAAGCGCGACATATGTCTTCGTTTCACTTACGAGTAGGTGACTTACGATGCCCATGGACATTCTGTGATGCACGGGGATTGCGAATGCCATGCCGGCCTGACAGGAGCCTTTTCACGCCCCTTTTGAAAAACCCCAGGCTGTACCTTCATGGGGTAATATTAGGTTATATTACCCCAAGTACATACTATTTGGGATGAATAAAAACATTCTTTCTTTCTTTCACACAGTTCGTGGGTCGACGTAGGTATGTTTCAAGTGTTACATTAATTTACACCGCTTGTAAATTATGTGAAACACTTTTTAACAGTTCGTAACTTGTTTGGAATAGCCAATTAACGCGTACCGCAAACAGTCAGGCAGTCAGGGCCTATGCGTCCATTGCAGGACATACGCCTCTCCAATTTTCCTCCAGCCATTTTAATGTTTTTATGGAAACTGACACGGTTGGCTACATCACCTACAACATCCGTGATGTCATCCCATAACACCGGGTGAACTAGATGCCATGTCAGTGCTTCCCTTCGATCGTGCCGGCTACACTGAACTGGACGGAAAACATAAAACTATTTACATAGCCGTTTCGACCGACGTTTCATTCAGTGCGGTGGTACCAATCCGGGCTGGTTTAACCCTACCACCGAGTAAGGTAGGAAGGGAAGGGACCTACAGTTTTACGTGGAATCCGAACCATGGTTAGCCTCCAACGGTCGAGCGGTCACCCATCCAAGGACTGACCGCGCCCAACGTTGCTTAAAAATCAATAGCAACAGTCGAATGTCTGCACCACTGAGCTATCGAGGCTGACAATCCCGGTTTTTAAAAGAATGCAAAAGCATAGAACAGACATATTCAAATTATGCACCGCGGAGCCCTGGTCCTCCGCAAGGCCTCTTCAAGGGCTCCGCCGAAATACATAGGTACATAGGTATACATAGGTGGTAGGGTTTATCCCGCCCGGGTTAGTACCACCGCACTGAATGAAACGTCGTCGGTCGAAACGGCTATGTAAATAGTTCGTGTTTTCCGTCCAGTTCAGTGTAGCCGACATGAAATGAAGGGAAGCACTGACATGGCACCTACATAGTTCACCCGGTGTTATGGGCTGACATGACGGATGTTATAGGTGATGTAGTCAACCGTGTCAGTTTCCATAAAAAAAACTCATCGCTGTATCCCGACAATCGGGGTAAGCAGAGTAGTCGGTGCTGTGCTGCAAGTACTCTTGTAAATTACAGCACAACACCGTCCACCACATTTAGCAAAGTATTAGGACATTAAAACTATGTATTAAGCAGCAAGTAAGGCACGAAGACTCACTTGCTACAAGACTCCGTGGAAGGACAATACAATAATATTACCTTATAACGAAGTACATTAATGTAGCCGTCACGACCAAAGGAAACACTGACATGGCACCTAATTCAGCAAGGTGAGGTGGGCTGACGTCACGGATGTTGTAGGTGAAGTAGTCAACCACCATGTATACTTAGACTACGTCCCCCCGACGCCTTTAATTAACTAAGCAGAAATTATTTTTTGACGTGTAGGGTTGTAATAATTTTGTTGGGTTAGGTTAGGTCATGCTCATGACCATGGCAGCTTCCATAAAACACTAAATTACAAAATATTTATGTCTATCACACGAATTGTAGAGTCGCTTACTAAAATAATATTTTTATCGTCCACCGCTGGACATACGCCTCTCCAATTTTGTCCAGTCCTTCCGGCCTTCGGCGGTACGGAACCACTGCTTTCCGCCGACGTACTTGATGTCGTCGTTCCACCTGGCGGGTTGTCCACGGCCGCCAGCGTAGGATGCGATTACACCAACGTTCGTCGTCTTTTCGGCTGACGTGGCCACTTGAGCTTAGCCACCCTGTGTCAATCAACTAATACCAATATCGACTACTTTATCGCAGGCGCCCCATATTGTGTGCGTTTATAAATTTATCTTAAGGACGAAGCAAATAAGATGCACTATTGGTATACGACAGACTAGCCACCTCTCACTTTGGCACCGTCCTTCTACCGAGTCATGTAGCAACAGGTGGATCTTCGTTCCTTACTTGCTGCTTGATAGTTATCTTGTCATAATAAATTGCTAAATGTGGTGGTCGGTGTTGTGCTGTAATTTAAAAGAGTACTTGCTTGCAGCAGAACACAGATTACTCTAGTACAGCGGTTCCCAATTATATTTTAATCTGTATACCTCTTAGGGAATTTTCTGAAACCCAAGTACCCCAGAGTAAAATGTTTAATAAAAATAAAACAATTTTCATATTGTTGTTATTTTTAAATAGGCAATAATGTTGTTTATCCATATTACAGTCTAGTATGTAGGTACCTATACGACAATGGTATTTATATTTTGGATTCCTTTATAGTATCTACAGTTGTGTGTGGCGGTGGTTGTGGGGCCGGTACTTAAAAAGAATATCCCCACTGCATCTCTCCCCATGCATGTCGTAAAAGGCGACTTAGGGATAAGGACAAGATGCCGTGCTAAAGGGCGACAGGCTCGCCACCTCTCACCTTGGCACGGTACTTCCACCGATTCATGCAGCAGGTGGGTCTTCGTGCCTTACTTGCTGCTTGGTCGATTTAATCTTGTTCGAATACTTTGCGAAACGTGGTGGTCGGTGCTGTGCTGTAATTGACCAGAGTTCTTGCAGCACAACACCGATTACTCTGCTTACCCCGACTGTCGGGATTCAGCGTGTGTGATATGTATGTATGTATGCACAGTTACTATTTCAACCACCATGGTGGTGAGTGTTTCTATATTATCAGATAAAATTCCGCATGTATTTTTTACAAGAAAGTTGCCTTGTGCATTGATTGGTAAACTGTTGACAGGTTCTAGAGTTGCCCACGCACCGGGGGGAGGCATGGCACTCGATGCCCACTTGACGCGAACTCGTAAAGTAGCAACTTTATGGATTTACAAACGACAAAATAGGTACTTCAAGTTTTTTTTTCCTTTTTGCATTATTGCTTCGAAAGCACTCACTCCGTTTATCATGTTTGAGTTATTATTGAGTTGAAAATATTATCTTATATCCCTTTATTTACCCTCTTTTTTATGCAATCCGGTATGGGTGGCTGAGTCGAAGGGGACAAAGCGCACGCTCCGACCAGCCAATATCACCTCCGAGAAGGTAGATGCCATACCGGAGACTTCCCTGGATTGCTGGCTCGTAATATTTTACCACTATTTTGTATGCATTGGAATATATAAATATAAAAAAATACAAATTATACATAAAACAAAATTGTGTTTCCACCACCAGCGGCGGCGCAGGCGGCGGCGCGGCGGCGGCGCGGCGGCGGCGCGGGGCGAGGGTCGGTTACCGATGATAGTGGTCGGTCGGGCCCCATAGAGAAGAATATCTGAGCCGTGCGTGCAGTGTCGAAAAGGAGATAAACTGCTAAACCAAATTATGATTAAGTATACTATATTATATTTTTTTATTTATTGGTACATTTACACAAATAAGTAAACCACGTACAATTATTTGCAGTAAATATAAAATAAAATAAAGAAATCAACAACTTATGAATAAAAGAAGCTGTTTAACGCGATCCCGCCGCCGCCGTTCCCTTTCCCCCTCCGCGCCACGCGCACCGGGCAGGGATTGCAGCCCTACACGCTGTAGATACTTAGGCGGATGCGTACTAACCAACCGGCGGCGGCGGCGGTTCTGCAGATCTTTTACTCTACAGAACCG
Source organism: Nematopogon swammerdamellus (assembly GCA_946902875.1). Classification (NCBI taxonomy): domain Eukaryota; kingdom Metazoa; phylum Arthropoda; class Insecta; order Lepidoptera; family Adelidae; genus Nematopogon; species Nematopogon swammerdamellus. The sequence continues at coordinate 8,020,179 of OX336358.1, read as the reverse complement.
GTAAACTCTGGAACGCTTTCCCTGCCCATATATTTCCCCCCCAAGTACAGTCTGGGGTTAGTGAATAGGCACCTGTCAGGCCGGCATGGCATTCGCAACCCCCGCATATGACCGAATGTCCATGGGCGTCGTTAGACACCTTATGGTTGGGTCGGCACAAAATGTCGAGCTTTCAATAAAACAAAAATTCCTCCCTTTCAGCCGATGCCGCCGCCATGGTCCCACGAACGCTTAGGTATAGCGTTCCCCTTTTGAATTTCCAGGCTATTATAGGTATTAATTATATACCTAGTTATCATTACCTAGCTTTTGCCCGCTGCTTCGCTCGCATAGCCTATGGCCATCCTGAGCTCTGAAGATGAATTCTAAAATTGTTCAAATAATTTTTAAAATCGGATGAGTATTTTCAGAGATTATCATTTATCTATCACACATACAAACTTCAGTTCAAACAATACATTTTCAGACATACAAAACTTACACATAGGTACAAACTTTACCTCTAATATTAGTGTAGATAGTGTAGATAATTTTATTATTAGCGGCGGGTGTAGTGGACGAATGGTCTGGGCGTCGCCTTCTCTTGCGAGTGGTCCGAAGTTCGAATCATTTCGTACCAGTGCGTTTTTAGGGTTCCGTATCCGGTACGGGACTGGGACCCTATTACTAAGCCTACGCCGTCTGTCTGTATGTCTGTCTGTCCGTCCGTCCGTCCGTCCGTCCGTCCTCCGTCCGTCCGTCCGTCTGTCCGAGGGCTGTATCTCTTGAAGTAGACCGTTGAAATTTTCACAGAATATGTGTTCTTATGGCCGATATAAGAACAAATAATAAAAATAAGAAAAAGTAAACAATTCACGGGGTTCCCATAGAAGAAACCAAAAAGTGTATGCGCGCGCGCCATCTACCGAATAGATTATGAAGCATTTTAACTAATCATGACATTTAACCAATATGAAGCATTTCATTACACGCAATAGATGGCGTGAGTGGCGCTAGACATGGCATGGCGATACGGAACCCTCGGTGCGCGAGTCCGACTTGCACTTGTTTTTTCTTGAAATTGTATGAAAAATGATCCAACGACCTTGATGAATGGCGTTTCTGGGTACTTATTTCTATGAAAGTAGGTAACCCTATACTGACTGCTAGCTGAACAAGCAAACAACAAAGGCTCGTTTCATAGCCGCATTCAAACTATATCTTCACGCCTCTCCTTTTAGGGGTAGCTTGTAGGAGATAAAACAGTTATATTTAGATGTTTACTTCTTTAATTTATGTTTATTATATTCGGGAAACTTGCAGTGCGGCGCAATAAATTTATTTAAAAAAAACACAAAATAAACAACACTACTACGGCAAGATTGTTTTACATATTAATAAAAATATGCATTTTTGACGTGAATATGATGAACGTCTTTGGGTTCGTGTAGGTATAGGTGTAAAAAAAATTAAGACTTATTATATAGTTTGTGACGCTTCGCACGGCTAAGGTTTGCAAATTGCCACAAAGGAAGTTCACTTACTGTATCTGTGTTTTCTGGTAAGTGGGTCAGAACGCCCCTCAAAATTAAATGTAATTGGGTCGAAAGGCCACAATTGTTTTTTTTTTTACAGTGGGTCCTGAGAATGGGTCAGAACGCCACGAGATCAAACTATTAGAGCTATGGGCATTACCACATAAATTGGGCATTACCTATACCACCCATACCACATGAAAGATTCGTTCGGCGACTTCAAATGTTTCATTAAAATTTTATTTTTTTCCTTTTTTCGCCATTTCACTATCTCTCTAGCATTTCAATAACTCTTTAGAAACAATAGGTACACTATTAAGCGTTTAATTAAAAATGTAAAGTGTTTTGTATTTTTAAAATTTTGGTTGATACTGTTGCATAATCTAATATAATCCCGGCCGGGTTGGTACCACCGCACTGAGCGAAACGTCGGCCGAAACGGCTATGTAAATAGTTCGTGTTTTCCGCCCAGTGTAGCCGGCGCGAAATGAAGCGAAGCACTGACATGGCACCTATAGTTCACCCGGTGATAACACGGATGTTGTAGGTAATTTAGCCAACCGTGTCAAGTTTCCATAAAAAAAAAAATCTAGCTAGGGCGTAAAAGCATGTGAAATCGAAAACAAAAACGATCAATAAAAATATGTGAAAATTTCTTGTTTTGTATGTAATGTATTAGTGAGATAGTTTTGTTTTGTCTCGTTGCTTACTCGTATAATGTGATTGATTACGCTTACGTTGGTGTTTTATTTAACATTTGGCGTTCTGCTTTAGCGAATAGGATCAAAACATCACGCGAGCGAAGCCGCGATGAAGACGTCTGGAAGCGCACGGTACGGTGGCTGGTGACTGTAGATATAGTTATGGATTTTAGTTCGATGTCATGTTTTTATGAGAGAATCGCTTCAGCGGCGTATATGCTGGCGGTGGCGCTATACTCGGCACCTTGCACCAATCAGAGCGATCGCTTCACAAGGAGTGGATTATTTTATTGAATTACCCAAACGCATACATTGAAATATTCTAATATATCACTGAATATTTCTTTCATTAATTCGTCAGATGTGAGTACTAAGCAGTTATCTCTTTTGAATTTGATCTAAACACGGCTAGCGTGACACTTGCTGACATTCTGCCAAAAAACACAAGACTCAGAAGGATAAAACAACAACGAAAAAACGCAACGGACGTTCTTACATAGTTCCAAATTCAAATTAATTCGAACTGCGAGTCTTGAACGAGTTGATATTCGGTGTCATGTCCAGAAAAAGATGAAAACTGATTGTTTTGACGTGATGACGTCACGTCTTATAAATTGATGAACACCGGCTGCACACACGAAAAAGTGTCACGTTCCATCTGAGCATGTGTGTGCAAGCGAGACCGCGTAACAAGCGATAGAGAGGCACAATCGGTATAGTCAAAGTTACCATGGAAACGTCTTAAGAAGTAAAACTATCAAGATCAGACAACAGAAGTTTATTGATGGCCAGTCACAAGGTGATTAATCTTTCTACTGGAAATATAATTACTGATCTTTGCTCTATGTACTACGATTATTCCACGTCATCACGTAAAACTATCGTCCGTAAACCGCCCTTACAGACAACCAATTTTTTTTATCATTTTTTACCATATACCTACATAATCATGTTTTTGTGAATTATTGTTAATATTCATATTGTTTAAACTACCAGCCTATATTTTTCTCTTGGGGGCCAACTACTTGTTAATTATTGTTTTTATGTTATCTCTAATTACTGAGCTCTTCGCTGAAATTCAAATTCAAACATTATCTAACTACCTAATAATATTTTAAGTAAACGGGTAGTGTAAACAGTTCCTAAGTCGGTCAGAAGAACACGTGGCGCCGGGCGCCATGCCCCCTGCTCAGATAAGTTCAATTTTATTGTCGAATACACTCAATTTTTTGTGCATCCTGCAAAGGCATCCCACGCATAAATTTATAAAAAAAAAACCATAGAAAAAAAGCTGAAAACTGGAAAAATATCCTGGTCAAATTCTAAGTACTTATAAAGGTCAAATTTCGATCCGGTAGCGGAAGATGATTTTATGAGGTAATTTCTGAGAAGTTTTTGCTGGAATAAAATTCGGGTTTGTTGGCAGTAAAACAGTTGTAAATTATTGTCAAATTGCCCTTAAATTATTTTTTGATTGACGTTAATAGTTCGGGTTGTATGAGTGGCTATATGAAGGGTGACGCGCTGCGCTGGCGCTGGGGCGAATTCAAGTAATTAATTCCCAAGAAGTAGTTTTGGCGCTATTGTCAAAATTGTTATATTGCTAGCTTTTGCCCGCGGCTTCGCTCGCGTAGCCTATGTCCATCCTGAAGGTCCATTCTAAATATTGGTCAAAGGATTTTTGAAATCGGATGAGTATTTTCGGAGATTACCTCCTACATCAAAACTTACAAACTTAACCTCTTTATGATATTAATTAATATATAGTGTAGGCAGATGTCTGGTGGAAGCTAAGGAGGACACCTTTAAAATTGCACGGCATACATTGACTTTTAAGCGTAAATAATAACTTAATAGGCGTAATATAATAATACGTTAGTAATATAAGATAATGAGGGTATAGCGTACTCTGTATGCATGCCCGGAATCTGGGTCACGGAACTTGTGACCATAAAATATATAAAATCGGAAGCAGATAGGATAGCTCGACGTATTCTACGTAAAATTCGCGGTGGTGTTACTGGCACAAACCCGTCTTTTTAGTTCTATCAGTTATTTAAAATTCCAATAATAGATAGACCTACATAGAAGAGTCGGCATTTTTGTTGACGAATTCTTCTAGAATAGAAATAAGGCCTCAAACTGTAAAAAAAAAATGATGAAATTTTAAAATTTTACAATAATCTCTCTCTCTCTCTCTCTCTTTCTCTCTCTCCTTAAAATTAATTGTGTACATACAATACTTTAAAATAGGAAAAAAAAAAATTAAGATATTCTATAGTAAGTGCAAGATTGTTTTGTTACACTGTAAGAAATACTGAACCGAATTGAATTGAATTGAAATGAATTTATGCTTTATTAGCTTTACTTGTATGTGTGTATGTATGTATGTATGTATATATCTATGCATGTATGTCTATACAAATAAATTTTCACCGCTTTCCAGACGTCTGAACAATTTTTGACAATACATTAATTTCATATCATAACTTTGGCTAAATTTCTTGAATTTCGCGAACTTTGCGCCCTTAGTTCACATCGCTATAAAAGCGTATTTATTTAGTTATTTATAATTTTAGTGCTGAGTTAGTTTCGGACTACTGAGACTATTGTTGCCATAGAATAAAATATAATAATTTATATCCACCACGCTGTGTTCTACTTTGATCAGACCATTTATTATTAGTAGGTACCTATATAAACATATGTAAATAGGTATGCAGAGGTGTGAAATTGCATCTTTCGTCAGCGACCGCGCCTCATATAGGATAGGACCGACAAAGAACTCGAGGACGTATCAATTTGATTTGTTTACACAACACACGAACCTACCTACCTTTGTACGCCCGAGACTTTGCCCTATTTCAAATTCATATATCAAATTATATGAATTAATAAATTAAATGATTCTGTACCGTTGAACGCCGGTAGGATTGGAAGAAATATTGAGAGGCTTATGTCCAGCAGTGGATGCATACACACTGACTGACTGACTGAAATTGTTCTACCGTCACGAAGACGACGCGACTATTTTGTTTCAGTAAACTTAGATATACATACATACCACACGCTGTATCCCGACAGTCTGTTTAAGCAGAGTAATCGGTGTTGTGCTGCAAGAACACTGGTAAATTACAGCATAACACCGATCACCGCGTTTATCAAATTATCAAAGTACTAGGACAAGATAATTCTCAAGCAGCAAGTAAGGCACGAAGACCCACCTGCTGCTGCATGACTCGGTGGAAGGACCGTGCCAAGATTTAGATATACATACCTATAACTATTCAAAGAGCTAGTGGCGGACGGATGGACGGATAGAAAACCGACCAATTTTATAAAGGTTTACCGAACCCTAAAAATATAAATTCTCATTTATAAATTAGAATATAACATAACTCTTTGTCATTGCCGCTAGCATCTTCGAAGTGTTTTCCTTTATCGAACGGGTTGGTATACCTAAGTAGTCGATATCAAACTTTAGGTATGATTTACAAATTAAAAAAACTTTCTTTTCTATTTACTTAGTACACAAGTCTCTATACATCTTTTAATAATAATCGTTTGATACATACCTACATACATACATACATACATACCACACGCTGTATCGCGAAAATCAGAGTAAGCAGAGTAATCAGTGCTGCAAGAACACTGGTAAATTCCAGCACAACACCGACCACCGCGTACTACCTGCCTACTATCAAGCAGCAAGTAAGGCACGAAGACCCACCTGCTGCATGACTCGGTAGAAGGACCGTGCCAAGGTGAGAGGTGGCTAGCCTGTCGCCCTTATGCACGGCACTTTGTCCTTATCCCTTAGTCGACTTTTACGACATGCACGGGGAGAAATGCAGTGGGGCTATTCTCTTTAAGTACCAGCCCCACACGGTCCTCGCAATCGTTTGATAGGTATATTCAGAGAATAAAGCAAGATGGTTATCTGAAATAAAGCCACTATCTAAATAAAGGTCACTAGCCAGAAAGCATGGGAGCAAACAAAATAAACTATTTTTATGACGAACTCCCGATGAGTGAATATTTGGGAAAGGCATGACTAAGAATAACACTAATTTAGGCATAGAGTAGTTCTGTGGTAGTAGAGTAGGTAGGTACTCATACATGAAATGAAAATTACTTTGTTGTAGGTACACCATTATATAAAAGGGTTACAAAAGGCGAGTTTAATGCCTTGCGGCATTCCTTACAAACTCTTTCTGTGGAAAATACTAATAATAATGTGGAAAACGCGTAGGTGCGAACAATGCAGTAATAGAGAGTGGACAGTAGTGACAGTAGTATGAAATATAAATACATACATAGGCAAATTGTACAAAGTTACATATAGTCCCTCCCATGCCAAAACGACGAATGTGCAATTTTGGCGAAAATGACCTTTTGATGTAGTTTCATTAATGTTTATCAAATCTTTGCAATGCCAAAGTCACGAATCTCTAAATTATCGGTACTCAGAGATATTTTGTTGTGAATGTGACTTTGGTGAATGTGACGAATGTGACTTTTTTCGATGGGACTGTGCCAAACACACAAATGTTTATTATTGGTGAAATAATTTCTAAGATAATTTAGAAGTCCTTGAATTTTAGCCATGTCATAGTCACGAATTTGTAACATTGGTTAATTTAGCACTGACAATAAAAGGCAAATATCAAATCAAATCAAATCAAATAATTTTATTTACACACATTAGTATGCAATTTTAACAACCAGTGCTCAATTATATCTAGTGGTATCGTCAGTTTAACACTTCACATTTTCATTGCACACTATTTATTACATTTAAAATGTTATGTTATAATATTAAACAATTTTAGATCATAAAAAGTTTTCTCTTTTAGCCACTTATTTAATTTTGACTTAAATATTCGTATATTTGTATTGTTTTCTCGCAATTCTTTCGGTAATTTATTATATATATTAATGCTGTTGAATATGACACTTTTTTTAAATTTTTGTGTTCTATGGTTTTTCTGTTGAATGTTCTTTTTGTGCCTGGTTAGATATTTGTGGTCTAAACAATTGTACTCCTCAGGGTTGTTTTTTATGTACAGAGCCGTTCTTTGCACATAGACATCGTACATTGATAATATTTTCAAATGTTTAAATAATGGTGTACAGTGTGCGTCCCACTTAGAGTGCGTTATTATTCTAACTGCCTTCTTTTGTAGTCTGAACACCCTGCCGGCCTCCCTCGAGGCACCCCAGAACTCTATTCCATATCTCATTATCGAGTAGAAGTACCCAAAGTAAGCGCTGGTCAGAGTGTTCAGATCACAGTTTTTAGATAAAGTCTTCAAGCAGAAGCAAGCTCTGGTTAATTTATCGGAAAGACCTTTTTGCACATTCGTCGTTTTGGCATGGGAGGGACGAATATACAATCAATATACATCCCTACATAATGTACAATAAGAAACAATATATACATACATACCACACGCTTTATCCCGACAATCGTGGTAAGCAGAGTAATCGGTGTTGTGCTGCAAGTGCTCTCGTAAATTACAGCACAACACCGACCACCGCGTTTAGCAATATAATAGGACAAGATAACTATCAAGCAGCAAGTAAGGCACGGAGACCCACCTGCTGCATGACTCGGTGGAAGGACCGAGTCAATGTGAGAGGTGGCTAGCCTGTCGCCCTTTAGCACGACACCCTGTAATTATCACTTAGTTGCCTTTTAGGTATGAAACGGTCGAAACGGTTATGTAAATAGTTTGTGTTTTTCGTCCAGTTCAGTGTAGCCGGCACGACCGAAGGGAAGCACTGACATGGCACCTAGTTCACCCGGTGTTATGGGCTGACATCACGGATGTTGTAGGTGATGTCATGTCAGCCGTGTCAGTTTCCATAAAAAAAAGGTACTCTCAGCAATATATTTATTTTACACTTGAGTATGATTTGACGTAAGTACTTTGTTGTTGTTTCAATCGCTATTATATACTCGTAGCATAATAATTAATATTATTAGCATAATACATTCATTACTTATTATGCTAATAAACAGCTTAATATTGCAAATATAGGATAATGGATAATCGATATTATACACCGGGAGGCTAAGCTCAAGTGGCAGTGGACTGGGCACGTCAGCTGAAGATACGACGACCGTTGGCGTTAACCGTGGGGGCCGTGGACAGGAAAACGGATTGTGGGAAGAGCACCCGCGAGGTTGGACGACGACATCAAGTACATCGTCGGAAATTAGTGGTTCCGTACCTCTGAAGGCCGAGAGGACTGGACGAAAATTGGAGACGCGTATATTCAGCAGTGGGCGCTTACACGCTGACTGACTGACTATTACTTACAAATTAAAGTAACATACATGCACATGACTAAATACTCTAATTCATTCAGCAATAATTAATAAGTCCGCTGCGATGCGCCCATCTTACATCCAGTACAGTGGTACCAACCCAGTCGGCTACAGTTTGAGCCTACCATCTGTAAGGGGCAAGGGAAGGGACCTACAGTTTACACCGGCTCCGAACGGGAAGCGGCAGGTGTAGGTATTAGGTATGCACGTAAATGTTTTCGTCAGAAAAACTTATTGGTACACGCCGACCGGATTCGAACCTCGGAACTCTCGCATGAGAAGCCGATGCCCAAACCAGTCGGCCGCCCGCCGCTTGAAAATTAAATGAAAATGAAATCGTTCTTCAGTAGAATCCTAAAAAAATATTACTTTCTCTAATGTCTTTTTGTGACAAGTATGGAAGGGTGCACTCAGCTTTTTAACTGAACAAATTGTAAATTATTTTGTTTCAAAGGCAGGAATTACGGTTTGCCGGTCAGAAACAACCAACCTCAGCGTTCGTCTATAGCATTCTATAAGCAAACTTAGCCTGTTTCTGCATAGCCAAGCATACATTCGTGCGCCGCAGCGTTTACACACCCTACCACCGATCCAAAGAGCAGGAGAGACCGCCATATACAAAGACATTATGCGCGAATGAGAAAGCGATAGCAGGAAAGCTCCGCCCCCACACGGCAGAGAGCTTCCAGTGGCCTCGATCATTTTCTCGGTTCGAGTTCCCTCATTAGTACAGGAGGGGTGGCCTGCGCCAATCAAACGTGAACAACAACTATTAATCTAACTTTCTTGTGAGTAAATCAATTAGACAATTAATTAACTCGAGTGAATTAGTGACAAATTTTATAGAATACAAACAAAATATATCAAATGTGAACGTGATTTTACTTACAATCAATTAACAAAGCAAGTTAAAAATATGTAATAGAATTAATTCAATTAAATAATTAATATTGAGTTACAACAACAAATGGAAGACTGAAAAGCAATAGTGAAAGCACGAACTAGCAGATCGATTGACTCTCGACAGTGAAAAATAGAACAAATTTGCAAAAGTGAAAAGCGATTCAGTGACTTTCATGGCAGTGAGTTTAGACGTGTAGTGAAATGACGATGAACAGTAAGTGCACGTGAAAATGGATTCAACAACTGACTGTAACGTAAACCAACACAATGAAATCAGCCCGTCTTTCAACAACAACGTTCTGAAACACAACTTCAACGCTTTCGACTGTAAGAAAGAATTCTACAGTTTAGAGCAGAAGGAAAATGTCAATTCCAACGATAAGACCTACGACATCTTCATCGAAAACCAAGCAGATTCTTGCTTCCGAACGAACGCCCTAGAAGAACATTGCGATTCTAATATTAATCAAGCAAGTTTGACCACCCCTTTCTCAGTCAAGGACATCCTCAACATAGAAGAACAGCAGCTACCCGTATACAGCTCTTTATACCATCAAGAATGGGTCAGGCCGCCTCCTCATGAGAGAAGGACATCTCCTGATACGGAAACATGCCACTACGGCTACCAAAATCAAGCTTATTATCCAAATGAATATTACAATCAAGTGTATCAAAGCCGTGTTCCAGTGTATCCAACGGACACCTTCTATAACAGTTCCTGGCCACCGCAGGAGCTCGCTTACGACAGCAATTCTCATAGCCAAAACGCAAACCCATATCAGAACACATATTACCATCAAAGCTACGACGGACTCTATATAAACGAATGCCCTATCTCCTATGAAAGTTCCATAGGATCTAGATTGGGCTCTGAAGCGACAGAATCGACTGCCAGTACCTCCTGCATCGTCGAGGATACCATCAATGAAGCACCTGACATCTACGGGGCTCGTATTGAAAAAGCTGTATATGGCAGTCCTGAGAAGCCGGTCGTCGTCTACACTGCCGCAGAAAAACACGTGTCGACTTATTCCAGTCTCGATAAGCCGAGTTTGGGCTACGCTAGTCCAGAGCAGCAAACGCTGGGTTTTACCAGTCCGGAAAAGCCAGCTTATGAAAACAAGGAGAAGTCTTTGGGTTATGGACTAGTAAAAAAGGCTGGACCCTGCTACAGTGCGACAGTGAAGCCAGGATCGCTATATGGGAGTGAAGATAAGCCAGGGTTGAGTCCACATCAGACTCTGCAACAACTGAGTTCTCTATGTGCGCCGTATGCTGCCAGCAGTGTGCCAATTAATGAGGGACTGAAAAATATTGCCAGTAAGTTATTTATTTTTTCATTTCTTTATACATGCATAGCATGTACGCGTATGAAGCTTCCAAAAACTAATTATGCATTCTAGATTTTTGAAATACCAAGTATCAGTATTAGCTGTTTTGGACATATAATAATATAATACAAAAAAAAATTTCTAGATTTTTCGAAAAACTTCTCTAGATATTTTTTACTTGGTCTTTAATGTACGATATGCATAGGAAACAGGAAAACTCAACAATTAAAAAAAAAGTAAAAAAAAAAAATCAATGTTGACCATTGATTAAAAAAATAAAATCAAAGAAATGCGGTTTAAATAATTTTCATTTAATTTCTTTTTACATAATTTTTTATTTTTATTTTCCTCGTTGTCAATTTCATTGTACACATTTCCATTGTTCATTGTTGAGTCATTAATGTAAAAAATTTTAGTTTTTACCAGTATTTGTTTCTATAGGGCCGATGGATAAGACAATAGTGTTCTGTTTTTACAGACCCCGAAACAAAATAACCTATACAAATTGTCAACCTCAGTAGCTCAGTGGTGCGATCGGTCGACTGCCGATCGTGATCATCTGATTACCGCGCACATCTGGGCGCGGTCAGAACTTGGATGGGTGACCGTTCTGCCGTTGGAGGCTGACCGTGGGTCGGATTCCACGTAAAACTGTAGGTCCCATTCCTTCTAACCTTATTAGGTGTTAGGGTTTAACCCTTCCGGGTTGCTACCATCACACTGAATGAAAGGTCGGTCGAAGCGGCCATTTAAATAGTTCGTCCAGTTCAGTGTAACCGGCACGACCTACGGAAGCACTGACATTGCACCTAGTCCACCAAGTTGTTATGGGCTGACATCGCGGATGTTGTAGGTGATGCCGGTAATCAACTTAGTATTTCCATGTCAGTCAGTCAGTCAGTCAGTCAGCGTGTAAGCGTCCACTGCTGGACATACGCCTCTCCAATTTTCCTCCAGTCCTCCCGGCCTTTAGCGGTACGGAACCACTGCTTTCCGCCGACGTACTTGATGTCGTCGTCCCACCTGGCGGGTGGTCTTCCCACACTCCGTTTTCCTGTCCACGGCCGCCAGTGTAGGACACGGTTACTCCAACGGTCGTCGTCTCTTCGGGTGACGTGCCCAGCCCACTGCCACTTGAGCTTAGCCACCCGGTAGCCACAGTATTTCCATAACAAACAAAAATTAATTAAATATTCTCTATCTTACAGAACACGCTGTCGGCAGCTCCAAAAGCCAGCGCAAGAGCAGCCGACCTCGCAGCAAGCGGAAACCGAGAATACTCTTCACACAAACGCAGGTTTACGAGCTGGAGAAGCGCTTCTCAGCGCAGAGATATCTCTCCGCGCCGGAGCGCGAAGAAATGGCCAAGAAGCTTCACCTCTCTTCGACCCAGGTCAAAATATGGTTCCAGAACCGAAGGTACAAGAATAAAAGGGTTAAATTACCCGAAGTGTCCACGACGAGCGATCTTAAACCTCTTAAAATACCCGAAAGAAAATGCTTCAGTCAAAAAATTCACGTCGATAGGATGGACTTGACAAAGAATGGTGATATTTACAAAAAGTGTCCAAATTCGTTAGTTTTCAAAACGTTTAAATTGAACCCGGACACTGTAAATACGACTATTATTTTCGACGACACTTGCGACTATAACAGCGACTGTAATGGCAAAATGTTATATGCCAGCGATAAACATGAGTTTGTAAACGACAAAGAAGTCGAAAGATCGGACAGGTGTAACGGCGATGAAGTGAAAAAGTATTACGGTTTAAGTAACGGGTATGTTTGTTAATGGTGCTATGGTGTGTTTTCTTTTTAAAGTTTCTGATAACATTTAGACTGATTTCTAGTTTATGAATACGTTTTGTTGCGTTTTAAATATTTTAGTTACACCTATGTTTATTTTTTATTTTTATGTTTTTTTTTATTTAAATTGACACCGTTGGCTACATCACCTACTACATCCGTGATGTCAGCCCATAAAACCTTGGTGAACTAGGTACCATCTCAGTGCTTCCCTTCGGTCGTGCCGGCTACACTGAACTGGACGGAAAACACGAACTATTTAAATAGCCGCTTCAATGGAACTTTCATTCAATGCGGTGGTACGAATCCGGGAGGGTTAAAACCTACCACCTAGTAAGGTTATCATGTTATCAATCATATTCATGGAAAATGTAAAACAATTATTGTTTTACATTTTCCATGAATATTAATATGTGCTTGTAAATAGAAATGGTAATTTCGTTTCTAGAAGTGAACCAGTAGAGTCGTGTCGTGTGTTATCGACAAGGTTCCAGAGTTTCCTTAACTTTCAGATCTGACTGTATGAAAGAACTTCTTTTGAAGAATTTTCAAGCATATAGCATAATTTTCAATATTGTATAGATATAGTTCTTACTTAATTCACTAAGCCGATCGCCAAAGAAATCTTCCAATAGCTGTATACCAATGTAGCTTGTATACTTACGTAACTATTTTGAAGGTTTATGAGATTTTGTCGTGAATAGCCAAAAATAAAATTAGAATCTCAAAATTGGTTTTATTTCCAACACATCAACAATATGGCACAACACCTGAAACTTATATGAATTCGAGTTTTAATTCCTGATCTTCATGTAAAATATTTTCGAAAATGTTTTGTTCTTTTCATCCTGAATGGACAAGTAGGTAATTATATATATCGGTTGTAATTAATTATTATAAACTGTTATTCAGGTTTTTTTTTTATTGAAGCTGACACGATTTGCTACATCATCTACAACATCCGTGATGTCAGACCATAACACCGGGTGAACTAGGTGCCATGTCACTGCTGCCCTTCATTTCATGTCGGCTGCACTGAACTGGTCGGTAAAACGAACTATTTACATAGCCGTTTCGACCGAGGCGAGACGCGACGTTTCATTCAGTCATAGATTCACGTATTTTATCCTTTCCTTACCGAAGTAAATGCAATTTATATTACATAAAGTACATATCTTTACTCCCCTTCTCTTACTCTCCTGTCATTCAGTTGATTGTGTTGCACAACGGTACCACCGAATAATGTAAATATAATATGTAAGTTTATTATATACATATATATGCTTATTAAAGTATCCATGTAGTATTCGTATGTAGTTTATCATACATATTTCTTTAATCTAACACATTGTCACAAACTATTCTTGTTCGCCTGCATGTACTTCTCCCACATCCCAAAGGTTAGTTAGAATAGAATGCCTCGCGGCATTAAGCTCGCCTGTTGTACCTAATTTTGATAAATTGGTGTTCAATAAATAATATATACATACATACTATACGTGATTTTCTCTTTCTATAGCTAATAAATATATATAATATATATATATAATATATATATATAATATATTATATATAAATATATAATAATATATCTATATATATATATATATAGATAATAAAATTGTTTCATCTTCAATTAGAAAAAGATATATTATAGTATAGAATACTTTGAAGTTCCCAAAACATTTTATAGAAACAGGCATAATATACTATAGGTACTAATTATAAATACCTACTAGTTCATTTAATAATATACGTGCAAATCATTAATATGTATTTATATAAGGTGTTTCGTTATTCATGTCGTTTCTTTCAGGGGGTTGTTCTGTATCCTAAACTGAGTAACTTTTGTTCTATAGCTTTTGGAAATTGGAAAAAAAAAATTCACTTTCTCCATACATTTAAGGGCAGACCTAACCTCCAGAGACAGGGACGACGCTCTACAGTCGGATTGTCCGGCTTTCTAAAGCTCGACACACATTATTTGCTGCGGGGAGCTGTACCTAAGTATCATACATGGAACCATTAATTATTGTGATTTTATTATCTGTCACTATATTCCCTTATGTATGAGTTCAAGACAAGTCACAGTGAAGGATATCCAATCGAACATTAATTTAATCATGTTTATTAATGGTTATTTTATTAAAACATTTTTTTTATGGAAACTGACACAGTTGGCTACATCACCTACAATATCCTCGATGTCAGCCCATTACACCTTGATGAACTAGGTGCCATGTCAGTGCTTCCCTTTGGTCGTGAAGGCTACACTGAACTGGAACGAAAACACTAACATTTTACATTGCCGCTCCAACCGACCTTTTATGCAGTGCGGTGGTACCGAACCGACTAGGGCGGGGTTTTAAACCCTACCATCTAGTATGTGTGAAGAGAAGGAACCTACATTGTACGTGGAATCCGAACCACGGTCAGCCTCCAACGGTAGAAAGATCACCTATCCAAATTTTGACCGCGCCCAGCTGCGGGAGCACACGGCGGCGTGTAGTTGAAACATATCACTGAGTTAAAATCGATAAATATAGTGCATGTTATAAATATCGATATATTTGAGCACGCAGACGATTAACGATAAATTCTGGCAGCACTCTCTGTCTTACCGAACGAACTGCTGTCATTTGTTTTTAGGGTTCCGTATCCGTTGTACGGGGCCCTATTACTAAGCCTACGCCGTCTGTCTGTCTGTCTGTCGTCCGTCCGTCTGTCCGAGGGCTGTATCTCTTGAACCGTAATAGGTAGCCCGTTGAAATTTGCACAGAATAAATATGTTATTATGGCCGATACAAATAATAAAAATTCACGGGGTCACCATACAAGAAACTAAAAAGTTTATTAGCGCCATCTACCGAAAAGAGTATGAAGCATTTGAATTAATACATACATGGCGTGAGCAGCGCTGACCATGACATGGCGATACGGAACCCTCGGTGCGCGAGTTCGACTCGCACTTGGCCAGTTTTTTAGAGTTTCGTGCCTCAAAAGAAGAAAAAAACAGAACCCTTATAGGATCACTCTTGTGTCTGTCTGTCTGTCCGTCTGTCACTGCACATTTTCTCCCTTCTTAAAGTTATATGACCCATAAAGTTACCTATAGAGTTTGATTGAAGTATACCTTAAAATTAACGAATTACGATTTTGGAGGTTAATTTTGGGGAGATATTTTTTGATCGATTTTTGGTTGATTTGATTGATGATATTTGGTTGTACACATAATTTTTTTTTAATAATTTTAAAATGCATATTTTAAGAGATATTAAAGAAAATATACAAACTAATCGAGCATTACCCTTATCTCCGAAACTACCCAGTTGAAAATTTCGAAAAAAAAATAGGAAATATAGAGCTTATCTTATAGTTTACAGGAAAACCTAAACGAAAGTTTTAAATATGTTCGTTTAGGTTTTAACCGCAATTACACATTATAGCAGTGTTTTCGGTTACGCGGTATACTGGAAGTGACTTACTTTATTTGTCGACGTTTCGTCCCACACTCTAGGGACATCTTCAGAACTCGCGGTACTGCGACGACCTGGAGTACACCCGACACCCTGAAGATGTCCCCAGAGTGTGGGACAAAACGTCGACAAATAAAGTGAGTCGCTTCCAGTATACCGCGTAACCGAAAACATTGCTAGAAAGTTTTAAAGTTCTCACGGAAAACGAAATGGTACGAAACCCCCTCCACGCGAGCTCGACTCACACCTGACGGCAGTCTTCCGATCCGACCACTGAGCTACCGAGGCTGACATAGTAAAAGGAAAAGTTCATACTAAAAAGTCACAAATTTCCATAATCCTGCTTTTTGAAGCAGCAATCGAATGCAATGGTCTGGTGAGGTGGGGAACATGTGGCGCACGGCGGCGCTCCCATTGGCGCCAAGTGAACAGTTTTCGATAAGATACGACGGATCGGTCCAAATCTAAAAGCTAGTGGTAAAAAATATGTTGAAGAAGAATTTGGGAGGATCCAACAGGTGGCTACTGTGGTGGGTTAGTTTTAAAGATAGGCTAAAATGAGCTACGTGTCGGTTCAATATTCATATGCATAGTTCATATTATGTCGGTTCAATATTCATGAAACGATTTTATATTTTCTTCCTTCTCAGTCCAACATAATATTATAATGTATGTCTAACTGCCTGTCACCGTAACGGTACCAAATAACATCTGCACGGTTGCACCTACATCTATTCTACTGCTTACTTAAATTTACTTAAAAGTATTAACTCCCAAATTATTGACGCCCATGGACATTCGGACGTATACGGAGGTTGAGAATGCCATGCCGTCGGCCTGACAGGCCAATATTCACGCATCTCTTGAAGGACCCGAAATATATGAGCAGAGAGAGAGAGTTCCGCGGAGCCCTCGGTGCGTGAGCCGGCTCTTGAATATTATAGCAACGTTGAAAAAAAAAACTTAAAACAAACGGATTTCAAACTCACTTCTATTCTCCATGATCACGGATGAGATATTCCATGGTTTCAAACCTCAGACTTCAGATTCAGATTCAGATATTTATCTCGCCATAAAGAACACACAACATTAACATAACAATATTTTCATTGAGACATATGCATATTCAGTATGGATCGTCATAATTTTTTTTGTCATGTCCCGTTCAATAATGCAATCTATAAGGAAGAACCGGGTAAGAAACCTCATAGAGCTTTTTTAAAAATATAACTTACATACTAAATTTTAATTACTTATGTTAAATGTCTCCTCATATAAAATGTATGCCTGCCTTACAACAAATCTTTACTCATCCCATCACTTGGTTCGCTAAACTTCGCTACCTATGTTCATAATAATATGTGTATACTACCTGTAGGTACTAACGCAACGATATATATAAGTCATACAGTGTAGTGTACATAAGTATACAAACATATGCCCACAGAATGTTGTTATGCTCTACTAATTACTAGTAGAAGTGACCCACATCGCACTCAGTAGACCTAAATGCACAATTTATATTGTGATTTTGTAAATTATATTTTTGTTATTGTTGTAGTATATAATTTAAAGTCAGCCATTCAGTCACTCAGTCAGCGTGTAAGCGACCTTCTAGTTCTCACAGAAAACGAGATAGTACGGAACACGATGGTACTCTTTACGCGAGCTCGACTCGAACTTGACCACTTTTTTTAAAATTATGTTACCATGGGATATACATACACTTAATTCACAGGAAAACCTAAACGAAAATCCTAAGCCTTCTAGGTCTCACAGAAAACCTGATGGTACGGAACCCTCTTAACGCGAGCTCGACTCGAACTTGACAACTATTACTACGGGATATACACTACGACTATACGACGTTTCGTCAAAATCCGTCCAACCGTTCAGGCGTGGAAGCGGAACAAACAAACAAACAAACAAAATATACTTTCGCATTTTTATGATATTAGTGAGATGTTTGTAAATAATTTTTTTTAATTTGAATTTTAATTTCATAAATTATTGTACAGTATGTGAAAACAGCCTCAAAGTTGCTGAATCTCTCTCGCTGAAATAAATAATAGCAATAGGCTGGGGCAAGACGGTCGCCCATCGATGTTTTGTGAAATTGTTGCTTACTCGCAGTACCTACTGCGCCAGTGACCAAAATACTTTTATAGGCCAATTTCCGCATCTAGATTACACCTTTATACTCACATGCCATTTCCACAAACGTATAACGTTCCTTGTTCCATGCAAGAGATCAACCTATGAAAGTATATATTTATTTCACGGAGAAGATAGGCGAGAGAATCTGTTGCTAGCAATAATTTCTAGTAAAACAATTCGCCAGCGCCTTGATTCCGTAGTCCATCGTTTACGCATCATTCTCCCTGTGCGCTGCAGCTGGGTCGCGCGCAATCACTCCGCGGACTTCTTCGATGACGTATGGCCTCAGTGTGTGACGAGACGTACCGGATTACAGCTGTTTATCTCACGAAGGCGGATCGGTTTTAGTTGTAAATGTAAATGTAAGTGTAACTGCACAAGCACATTGTTGTTGTGTGTGCAAGCTCGAGAACGCTCAGTATCGCCCGAGCCGCGCGTCACACACAAGCGCGCCTGTCACAACTACAAGTATTGTCGAGCAAGGAGGCTGCTCGACGGACATTTCGCGACTCATTCGCAGATTTCTTCACCACACATGCAGCTGCAGCAGTCGAGAGTCTGCGGAACGCGCCAGCAGCAATAGCGCCTTCGATGCCGCTCGCACCTAGCCAGCAGTCGGTCACTGCGACCGCCCTAACCTAGGACGGACAGAGTGACCGGTTTTCATCGCCAGCCAGCCCGCCACGGCGACTGCCCTATTTTATATAGGGCGGAAAAAGTAACGGCAGGTTACTTTGTCCGCCCTGGACAAACTGGTGGTTCGGATTCCACGTAAAACTGTAGGTCCTTCCCTTCTTACCTTATTAGGTGGTAGGGTTCAACCCGCCCGGGTTGGTACCAGCGCACTGAATGAAAGGTCAGTAGAAACGGCTATGTAAATAGTTTGTGTTTTCCGTCCAGTTCAGTGTAGCCGGCACGACTGAAGGGAAGCAGTGACATGGCACCTAGTTCACCCGGTGTTATGGGCTGACATCACGGATGTTGTAGGTGATGTAGCCAACCGTGTTAGTTTCCATAAAAAAGGCCTCGCGCGATTTACCGCGCAAAAAACTAATGGCTCGCCGGCGTACCTGCGTACCTGAGGCGTACAAATACATTCACGCATGACGGTGAGCATAAAATTCTGCCAGTGTAGTAGTTCTCAGGCCATATGTAGGTGCATGTCAAGCATTTGTATAAGAGAAATGCATTTGTGTGCGTACGTGTGTTCGCCTCATCTTAGGCCGTCCATGCTATAGCTTAGACCAGCTCCTCTCTTCTCTATTCTCCGTGATGTGTTCGCATGGCCCGCTGTACGTGGCCGCGAGTATTTCAATATGTGTATGTGTGAATACGTTTGATATATGGGTTCGGGTCGGCTTTTAAGGTTATCTGCGGGTGGAAGGTGGTCTGGTGCTAGCCCGACATACCGCCGCCCGCCGCCGCCGCCCGCCGCCTCCGCCTCCGACTGTACACCCGCTCGATAAAGAGGAGAATTTGAATTGCACTGAAATAATACAAGAAAAAAATGTTTTTTTTTTTCATTTCCATTGTGTGTCGAATTTTATTCCATGATTTTTGTTCCAATACAATCTACAAAGTTTCTATTCGAAAAATTAAATAAACAGTAAATAATAAAATTAAATTCATACGCCTAAAGGAATCAACTTAATGATTAAGAGAAAACTTATAGAATATTTTTTTAATTCACTTTAAAGTTATGTATAATACTTGATAAACAGGCTGTCCCAGATCATAAGATTAACACAGCGTGATTTGATTACACAGCTCATAAACTACATTTGTTTTTTTTATCCGGCTTATAGTCTCCATCTTTTCAGAGTTTTGTGCAAAACTCCACAAGGCTGTTTGACCAGAGCGTTCTGTGATTGTATGTATTTCTTCAAATATGTATGGAACTCAAATATTTTTGTATCTTTCGAAAGCTGAAATCATTTCGATTGCTATGAAATTTGCTGTTTGAGATCCATACAATCAACACATTTGAGGGAAAAAAATCATTATTTGTATCATAAATAATAAATTATTAATGTACCGCAGAACAATAATGATTTTATTATATTTTATTTATTAAGGGAAAACAAACAGATATGTACATGAGGTAACATATAACATAATATCAAAACAAAGTATGGACACATGTAGCGCCGTTCTCCACGAAGACAATAATGAAAAAATAATCATTTTTATAAGATAATAAGTTATAATTTAAGTGACACATAAACCCAAAAACATAAACCTAAAAAGTCTGAATACAAAAAGAAACAGGATATGTACCATGATAGGATTGTTGTAGTAACCGCGTCCTACATACACTAGTCAAAAAATATAATAAACACTATTGTAGCTTATGAGCTGAAGAATCGCGAGGTGGTAATCTTATGCGGTTGATTTGGGACAAAAAGTAAAACTTTAGGGAAAATCAGATTAGCAAAGGAAAAAATCACATGTAAATCGGTTGAGCCGTTCTCGAGTTATTTATTACCGAGCATGCGCCTCAGTTCAGTGTAACGCCTTCCTAATATTCCCACCCAACATTTATCTATTTCTGAAGCTTTATGAGAAAATATAGTCCAATAACCAGTGCTGCCGGTGTACTGTGCATTACTCCGCCTTCGTATAACTGCGTTTAAAAGCTCGTTAGCTTTTATTTGTGCTGCGCCCACCCGCTACACTGCCACCACAATTTATTGGCTCACTTTATAAAACGATTGCATAATACGAACTTGGTGGACGAACACGCCCACAATTTAGAATAATAGAAAAGATTAGAATTAAAATCGAAAAATTGTTTTCTTAAACTTTTACAAAATGAAAGAACAATACATGAGAAGAGACAAAAAAAATATAAGTACACTGGCTTTACCTGTGGTCGAGGCACCGCTGGTGTATCACGAGAAAGGTGGATGTTCGGATTCTAATTGTGATCTAACTGTATTCTAAATATGACAGTGCCAAGTGGGAAGCATAATTACGTTTAAAGATTATTTTATAACATAAAAGTTGAAAATCCGAAATTATAATGGTTTTTATAATGCTACGAATACGACCAAATTAAAAAAAATATGCCCTCTGTTGGTATTGCGATTTTTATGTTATCCTTTTTCTTGTATGGGATTGCCAACCATACAAGTTGCACTGTCCAGTCCAAAATCAAAGCTGTGGGTCAATGAGTATTTTCCGATTTTTATTATGATATAATTATTTCTCTATTTTAATTTATATAATTTATCCGTCACTACGGCGAACAAAAAGACCGCAATAAAAAGTTACACCAACAATGATGTGATAACAACAGCATTATTACCGCAGCGTTAAGGTGGAAATAAGATTCAAACCGTGCTACCCGAGCACTGATGATTGAAACACGAACCGTATGCCGATGTAAATAGGTGCGAGATTCATTCTACTCGTGCGGTGGCTGATACGTCGCGCCGACGCGACGATGAACGTTTGCGCGAAAATCACACTATTTATTAAATTTTACGTGTTGGAAAGATGGAACAAAATATTTATTTCGCTACGATTGTAGGAAAAAATATTATCTACATTTCTATGAGGGTCTTGTATTGAAACAATTTATGCTTCTCAAGATAATTTAACTTGAATGTACAATTTTCGTACTTTTCGTTATTTTTTGGAGATTTATTTAACACCTTTTCAAAGTAGTAAAATATATTTTTTTTCGCTATGTTTGTTAATTAAAGATCAGTACATAACATATATTTTTTACAGATTTTTTATCTTTACCAATAGCTCAATAATTTCGTTTAAAGTTGACCTTTTGACCCTTATTCTCGCCTTAAGTTTGAAAATTAGTTCAAATACGTAGAATCATGTGTGTTTCCCAATGGGGTATTTAGAGGCAACGGATCTCCATGTACCACGGACCTGGCTCATAATGTTATTTATCATCATCTTCAGATAACGGTACACAGAATGTTCAATTTGTGTTAATAATATTTGCCGGCAGTGTACGATCCGCGCGTCTTACTTTACCCGTTATCTTTCCCGCTCTACTACAAACATTTTGTTTAATGTCGTAATTTTATTAATTGCCCTGAACTTCATGTAACTGAATCATCCGTATTCATTGCCTATTTCAGGACTGTGACTAATTTAAGCGAATTCGCTTTTATTTCAGCCTAGATATGATTGGAGATCAAACGATGCGAAATTATTTTGTGGAAAACTTTTTAAAGATCTCGTATTCTACGTTATATAATTTTTTTTTTTTGCTTTCTACCAATTTACTGAATGAGTAGGTTGACACGCGGCGTACGGTAGATAGACGGTATTATTATAATAACCAATGAAATAGAAAATGTTCTCAAAAACTAAATACGCTGAATCTGAAGTAGTAATATGTTAGAAGATATATATTATTATAAAATGCATTAATATCTTCTGCTATAATAATATTATAGCAGAAGATATATATATATTATATTAGTAAGATAGTAGAAATTATTTATATTTTTTACTTTTTTTCTTAAACTAGTACCAGGTAATCTAATTAGGTGCTTCAGTAAACCGAACTGAAAAACACATCGAATATAATAATATTTAAGTACCCTAAAAACCAAGTGCTATCTATGAAATACTTTGTTTTTAGATTTTCTAAGATTTTTTTATCACACAAGCTTATCTGCTGTGCAAGGCAAGTCCCGCGTCATCAAAATCATTCGCAGCTCCGAATTTTCAACCTCGAAAATTGTCACTTGAAGTGGATATGGCAAAAAATCTATGGCAAATAAGTTATGTCGCAAAAAAACGATATGGCGCCAGGTCGAGACCCCGGGTTCGGGGTTCGGGGTCCGGGGTCGTGTCGAGTCGTTGCCGCGGAATGTAAACATGGGAATAGTTTTGGGGTTGCAAAAATGCAGATAAATTAGTTTTGGCATTTTGTCAGCTATGAGGTCGTACAGTTAACAAAATATATTCTAGATATGGCAAACACTCGAGAACGGCTGAAACCGATTTGTATGCACCTTTTATTTTTTTATTTTTTTATTCTAAGCTCGACATATGGCGCCGAGGCACCCATGAGGTGTCTAACGGCTCCCATGGACATTCGGTCGTATGCGGGTGTTGCGAATGTCATGCCGGCCTGACAGGTGCCCATTCACGCCCCTCTTGAAGGACCCGAGACTGTACTTGGGGGGAAATATATGAGCAGGTAGAGCGTCCCAGAGTTTACCGGTTCTGTAGAAGAAAGATCTGCAGAATAGATTGGTACGAATCCGCGGTAAGTCCAGCGTGTAGGGATGCAATCCCTGCCCAGTGCGCGTGGTGCGGAGGTAGAAAGGGGACGGCGGGATCGCGTTAAACAGCTTCTCTGTATCCATCCCATTCATATCATCGTGCTATTTCTCCTAGGGGATGAGCAGTGTGCGAAAATGTTGCGCGACGCGTGAACACGCATACTGTAGGAATAACAAAGTACAGTATGTGTATTCTTATCAGACTGCTGGCGGGTGTTTGGTGAAGATTGTACTTTGTTATTTTATTCAGTAATCCAATTATTATACTGTTTTATTTATTCATAGACCTACTCACACAATATTATAACCACCTTAGTATGATAATCCTTCCTTCCTTACCTATAATAAAATCCAACGTCTGCTTTCTGTCTGAGTGTCTGAGTGTATGTCTGTCTGTCCGCTTATAACTCGAGAACCACTGAACCGATTTAAATAAAACAACATTCTACGGATAGCTTGATTCTTCCCATCAACTATAGGCTACTTACTATCACGCTAAATGGTTTATGAGGTAAGCAGTGAAGTGAAATATGAGAGCGGGCGGAGCCGCGGGCACAGCTTGTCTATTATAATATCTATTATATAATTTAACATGACCCAACTTCTTATCTTTATCAACATAAATTAATGTCTCCTATTTTTTATATATTCTTACCTAGTATTTTACTTATGTAAAATGTAATTGTATTTTTCAGGTTTTCATAAATCCTTATATCTTTAAATAAAACATTGTCACATCTTATCTTTGCTACTACCTACTTTCTTTTATTTACACATTTCACACAACTAAAGGTTGGCTGTAAGAAATCTCTTCAAGGGATAAGTCTGCCTTTGCACCTCATGTACCTGTATACATTGTGTTATTCTTGTGAAATATTTGTGGAGCAATAAACAATTTTCTATCTATCTATCTAACAAGTAAAATTATTATTACAAGGCAACTTCCCGTACCGTTCGTGTACCGTGTGGGGCCGGTACTTAAAAATAATAGCCCCACTGCATCTCTCCCCAAGTATGTCGTAAAAGGCGACTAAGGGATAAGGACAAGATGCCGTGCTAAAGGGCGACAGGTTCGCCACCTGTCACCTTGGCGCGGTATTTCCACCGAGTCATGCAGCAGGTGGGTCTTCGTGCCTTACTTGCTGCTTGATCGATTGAATCTTGTTCGAATACTTTGCGAAATGTGATGGTCAATGTTGTGCTGTAATTTACCAGAGTTCTCGCAGCACAACACCGATTACTCTGCTTACCCCGATTGTCGGGATTCAGCGTGTTTGATATGTATGTATGTACTTATGTCATGTTAACTACTATTTAATCTGCCTATACTGTTTAATAGCCAGCAATGCAAAGGGAAGTCTTCCGTTCCGTATGGCTTCTTCTCGGGTGCGATACTGGCTTGTCACAGCATATGCTTGCCACAAATACATTTGATTTAATTTGTCTTTTATTCAGACTGTACACCAATGTTCGTCTGATCAGGCGCGAGGCCCGGATCGGGGGCCTGGGGGCTTGGGGACCTGGGGGTCTGGGGGCATAGCGGCCTGGGGGTGGATCCCCGGTCACGGATTGTGAAGTTTATTTGTCTCGGCCATTCATCTTGTAACCTGACTACTTATTTTATCATCTTCAATGTTTGATGGCTTCCCCGTGTCGTGACATTTTAAATTGAAAATTAAACGTTCTTGTTAATTTTGGGTCGAGATTTTTTACTATTTATACAAATTCAACCACATCACTGTCTAGACTAGTTCCCTATGTGTTCTATCAGTTGTCCGATTTCCTGCGTTAAAATAGCGGTGCTATGTCAGTGTAGGTTATTTTCAGTACATTATTTTTTCAGTAAGTACCGTGGAGGGCCGGTACTCAAAAATAATATCCCCACTGCATCTCTTTCCGTGCATGTCGTTAGAGGCGACTAAGGGATAAGGACAAGATGCCGTGCTAAAGAGCGACAGGATAGCCACCTCTCACCTTGGCACGGTCCTTCTACCGAATCATGCAGCAGGTGGGTCTTCGTCCATTACTTGCTGATTGACAGTTA
This sequence comes from Nematopogon swammerdamellus, assembly GCA_946902875.1. Lineage (NCBI taxonomy): Eukaryota > Metazoa > Arthropoda > Insecta > Lepidoptera > Adelidae > Nematopogon > Nematopogon swammerdamellus. Next base: position 7,994,646 of record OX336358.1, on the reverse strand, counting down.
TCTTGTCCGAATGCTTTGCGAAATGTGTTGGTCGGCGTTGACCAGAGTCCTTGCAGCACAACACCAATTACTCTGTATACCCCGATTTCCGGGATACAGCGTGTGGTATGTATGTATCTATGTACCTAATTTGTTTTAGTATTGATAATCTAAGAAAAATTATAACGAAAATAGTTTTGCATTCTGAAATAAGTAAGTCCTCTAAAATATAAATAAAATACAAACCTACCAATGCCGCTATAACACCCACCCACAATAACACCTGATCATATAACCATTTTAGTTCACTATCACTGACTATCCACCATATACATCATACAAAGCAATCAATCAGTAGAAGAGGCTTTAACTTGTCTAGGAGCTGAAAATTAAATAAAAGTGCACAAAGTCGAAATTACACATAATATCTCTTTCACACTTGTACACTCACACATCCTCTGTCTGGTGTAAATGAGTACATGCACACCAAATGAACGTTGGTATCAATGCATGCAAGTTAAATAAAAGCTTGTAAAATATTTTTAACCGACATTTAATTGCTCTAATAAAATTATACTACTGATCCACGACTACTCATCCGCTGGAGGAAATTATAGTATGGTATAAATGAGTGCATGCACACCAAATGTATGTTGGTATCGAGGTAAAATGTGTGCACTCACTGCAGTGAGAATGAAAGTTAAATAAAAGCTTTTAATATATTTTTAACCGACGTTTAATTGCTCTAATAAAACTATACTACTGATCCACGACTACTCATCCGCTGGAGGAAATGATAGTCTGGTGTAAATGAGTGCATGCACACCAAATGAATTTTGGTATCGAGGTAAAATGTGTGCACTCACTGCAGTGAGAGTGCAAGTTAAATAAAAGCTTCTAAAATATTTTTAACCGACATTAAATTTTTTTTTATGGAAACTGACACGGTTGGCTACATCACCTACAACATCCGTGATGTCAGCCCATAACACCGGGTGAACTTGATGCCACGTCAGTGCTTCCCTTCGGTCTTTGCTCTAATAAAATTATACTACTGATCCACGACTACTCATCTGCTGGAGGAAATGATAGTCTGGAGTAAATGAGTGCATGCACACCAAATGAATGTTAGTATCGAGGTAAAATGTGTGCACTCACTGCAATGATAGTGAATCATTAGTCATTCATTACTGAACGCTAAGGTCACTTAAAATGTGTTTTATTAAAAAACCTGTCAAGTGAGAAAGTTGTTCACACACAGAGGGTTCCGTAGCCATATGTTCCTTCATGCACGTATAGAGAGTGTGCGCAGTAATCACGCGGTCGCACTCGCATGTATCTCGCGTATCGCGCCATCTATCGGTGACCGCGCATAATTTTGTAGTTAATGACAATAAGAGATATTGATTCTATTGGCTGCCATTTAAGGTCAACTTCAGCTGAAATTTAATGTTTCATTATTACATTACCTGCTGGCCGTGTTATGGGCTGACATCACGGATGTTGTAGGTGATGTAGCCAACCGTGTCAGTTTCCATAAAAAAATTAAAAAAAAACCCGCAATCAAGTCTTTAACTATTTACATTTCACTACATGCGTCTCTCAAACATCCAAAGACTGACTGGAAGAAACCTCTGTAAGGGATACGTCCGACTTTGCACTGAGGTCCAAGTTTTACATTAGTGTAAATTTATAATATCGTGCTTGTTTCTGTAAAACGTTTTTCGAGCAATAAATGTTTAAATACCTACTCTTTTACTATTACATAACTTAGATAGATACAAATTAAAAATAGCCCTACTTCATCTCTCCCCTTGCATGTCGTAAAAGACGATTAAGGGATAAGGACAAGATGCCATACTAAAGGCGACAGGCTAGCCACCTCTCACCTTGGCACGGTCTTTCCGTCGAGTTATGCAGCAGGCAGGTGGGTCTTCGTGCCTTACTTGCTGCTTGATAGTTATCTTGTCCGAATACTTTGCTAAACGTGGTGGCCTGTGTGGTGCTGTAATTTACCAGAGTATTTGCGGTACAAGACCGATTAATCTGCTTGATACAGCGTGTGGTGTGTAGGTACTAATTTTATATCTATCTAAGAAATTAATTTATTAAATGAATAACAATGGCATTTCTGTCCTGTCGACATCTTTGGACACAAGACTACAACTGTTTAATACTTAGTATGTATGGTGGTGGGGTAATCAAGTGAGTGCGGTGTTTAACGATCAAACAAAGGGATCGTTTAGCACCCCCAGCGAGCCCGGGGTAAGGGGTAGCTACCCCATAGCCCATATCAATATCTCGCGGGGTGTCCGCTTACAGGATCATGTCGGGTTTGGGGAAGCATTGATTGATTTTTCTAAACGAAGATCAGTTGCTATCGCTCGTACCTATGTTTGGGCTATTTTTAGATGGCGATGCACGTCGAAATTATATGAAATAAATTAAGTGAATTAGTTTTGACTATTTAATCATTCAATAGTTGTGAAAAGTAGGTAATTAGAAATGATTTAACTCTTGTATAAAGTGTCTCCGCATTTGGACTGTACTCTGCTGATTCCTAACTATACTGATTCCGCACTGCAAGTAAGACAGGCTAACCATCTCTCACCTTGGCACGGTCCTTCTACCGAGTCATGCAGCAGGTGGGTCTTCGTTCCTTACTTGCTGCTTGATAGTTATATTGTCCGGATACTTTGCTAAACATGGTGGTCGGCGTTGTGCTGTAATTTACAAAAGTCCTTGCAGCACAACATTGACTACTCTGCTTACCCCGATTTTCGGGATACAGCATGTGGTATGTATACATATATGAATATAATTATGATAATATACTAAGCACATACTACTCGTAGTTAATTCAAAAGTATACATGAATACAATGATAATATCATTGCATGAATACACATACGTTCGAACTTGACGCGGCCACTTTCGTGCCCCCAGATAAAAACAAATCACGCAAACATATATTTTTTTACATTTTTCACATTATTCCTCTTTCTTTCCACCGGACACCATGTGACCGCAACCCGCGTACGTCACAGCTGTCAAACGGAGGCGCCACCGTCTCCGCGTCACTGCTAGCTAGCGGCTAAAATATTGCAAACATATTGAGCGTTGTCCACACTCCACACCACCCTACAGCATTACACTACAGCGGTCACAGTGTACGGTTAGCGCTGCAGCGCTGCTGTCCGGCCGCTTGATGAATAATAGTCGATCTGCGCTGAGTGCGTTTAAATAATATTGTATGTAGTTAGTTTCTGTTCTAAATTAGGAATTAGGATGTCGCATGTCGGTTCCGAACTGCAGGTCAACCGTGGTGTTTCTAATCGAACGACGAGTTCGAGCAAAATGGACGAGTAGGCAGTATTGGTACCGTCGTCAGCTGTCGAATGTACAAAGTGAGTGAGCGCACGAAACGGTCACATGGTCTACTCGACTCACACGTTGATCTAGCACATTTTGACAGCTAATGATCCGTCGTACGAAATTTGGGATTCGAGTCATTTTGACGTATATTTTAACCCAAAAAACTCGATCAAACACAGCCGACAACACCACTCCTCGCGAAACCAAGCTCAACGAGGTGCCACGCCAGCTAAAAGGTCTGGCTACACGTTAAATCTAGCACAAATTCCAATTTGCACAAGCAAGATACCTCGGCAGATACTTATGTACGTTAAGACGAAAAAACGGTATACCGCGAAAATGGCTTGCACAAACACTAATTTGCTCAAATTTAACTTGCACAAGCAAGCATGTAGGTACGTTAACACGGCGTTACTGTATGATGCGCAAACTATTTGCACTTGATAATGATTGCTACGAGTTGGCGGGACTGTTTGCGCATGCAATTTGCTATCGTGTGGACGCCGCACACTGCACTATGTTTTTGCGCAAACTATTGCACAAACTGTTTGCGCATGCAAGTCGCCACGACGTGTAGCCGGGCCATTAAGTTAAATAATTATGACATACATTTTATACACAAATAATTTAAATAGATCTGAAATAGTACTTAACACCTATAGTGTTATTTATGCCTATACTTTACTCGAGGTAAGGACTTTTGAAAAACAGCCGCTGGAACCGCTGAAAAATTTCAAACTGCAAGGTGTGGGTGTATTATTGACATGTTATGTTTAATTTGCAGGGTATGTCCACTGGCGCCACCTAGCGCCGCGGGGTGGAGTCGATTTATTGCCGACATTGATTTCGAATTTAGATTTTATGCAAAAAGAAATTTTTCGATGAATTTCAACGAATTCCCATACAATTTAAAATTTCATAAAAATAAATATTGCAAATGTTCCAAGACTTAGGTACCTATAACAGAGAGAAAACAATAATTAGTACCTATAAGAACAGAGCAACTCCATAGATTTAGGCATTGACTTATTTAAGATTTATTTACGTACCAAATAACTTCACTTGCATGTCGCTGCTTGTATGCATTAGTATAGATATAATATCAATACTAATAATCTACTATAACGTTAGCTAAAATTAGCATCTCTAGGGTTTCGTATCTTAAAAGAGGAAATCTGTGTGTCTGTCTGTCCATCGGTTACAGCTTACTTTCTCCGAATCTACTTCATATTCATATTCATATTCGTTTATTGTCCATAATAACCATGCACTGGTATGACAAACATTTTATAAATTTACATAATCACAAACATTCAATTTCCTAAAATTTACAAATGCGTTACATAGCCACTCAACTAATAAATAATCATGTACATTATATATAATCTCTAATTGAAGTAAACATTTATTTTTTCCTTTTTTCCTTTTAGCACACACAAAATATTAAAGCATCCGTTATACACATACATAAATATATCGTCTTCCTAAAGCAGTACAATTAAATCATGCCAATTTAATAAGGTGTGTATTTAAAAAAACTGGACGAAAAAAGTAGAAATTTGGTAGATATAATAGAGTTTGATGATACAATCACGGACTTATTATAGCGCAAACGAATTTAGATTTTGGCGGACAAATAAGAACGTTTTAAATTATTATTATTTACAAAATCATGTGACATATCGATGAATAGGCCTCGTTATAAGGAATACAAATATACCTATGTGTTATTTGTAAAATTAATAGTTTAAAAGATATTAAAGAAAATGTAAAAAAATCGAGAAAAACACTCGCCGGAAGACAGTTCCGCACCCTGGCGGTGCGGGCGGTGCGAAAACGAAACGATCTTGAGAACCGATGGGTTCTCAAAAGCTCAATAATGTCAAACAACAAAAGGGTGCTGATAGTCTTTCTGCGACGACTCATGCGGAGATACAACGGATATCCGGTGATAAGGAATGCGAGTTCCACAAGAATCTCCTTAATACGTTTGTAATTACATACTGTTCTTTATTTATCAATTTTTTTTTGTAATTTGTTTTTTTAATTCGATATATTTTATTTCCTGTATGCGTGATTTATTTTTCCTTTTTTGACTGTGTGCAATAACAAATTTCAGAACAATTTTGTAGACAATTTTCCTTATAGATCACATGAACCGAAATATCAGTAGTATCAATGCAACATTTGCAAAAAAACAAAATTCCTGAAACGCGCCGCGCCCAGTGATCGCGTCGGTCGAAGCGAACAACTCCGGAGGCGGGGGCGGCGGTGGTGAGGCGGCGGCGTGTGGCGGGGAGGAGGCGACCGCGGCGCGGCGCCAGCATCTCCGGGCGAGACACTAAGCAGATGTTCGAATTTCGAATGCAATGCACCCCATTAATTTGTTGGTACACACCGGATTGGAAATTTCAGTCACATACTCTTCCTGAAATGTATAATGCTATTTTATATGGACTTCGTAATATTTTTTTTAGAAACAATAACAGTCCCGGTTGAAATTTATCTATCGGTGAAAGAAAGTTTTCACACCAACAGTCGACAGGAGTTAGCCGGTAGATAATATGAAATGAAGGGACGTACTGACATGGCGCTTAGTTCACACGGTGTTATGGGCAGACATCACGGATGTTGTAGGTGATGTAGCCAATGGTGTCGGTTTCCATTTAAAAAAAAGTATTAAAAAAGATACATTTTAGCTGAACGGTGGTGAAATAGAGCCTTGCTCTATCCATTATTCTACAGCCATGGGTACTGAAATTTGAAAAGGAAATAGTTCATATGAATTTAAATGATTTTTTTTTTCATAATTTAACAAATCAACAGTCTCCAGTTGACCGTAAAGGTGGTAAAGGTAAATCTATGTATAGAACTTTGTCAAGCTCGCTAGCTTCATCATACCGTGTCGAATATAAGTTTGTGACAATGTTTTATATAAATACTAAATTGTTTTTAAGCCGACTACTTAGAGAAGAAACAAACCATTCATTGTTTTGTGGTTGTTTCGTGTAGCATCAGCATAACACATTTACCATAAACAAATCCTTGGAATGTAATCCTTGTCTATGCTCCCTTCTGAAGCCCGCCCCCAGACATATATATTGGTAATCTGTGCCGCCGCCAAAGAGGATATAACCACTGCGTTTTGCCGCCGCCATGGCGAATAAAACATGTAAGTGAACGTAAAAGTGTTTTAATAATATTTCTCCACTACCAAATCAACTCAAACCAACCCTATACAGTCCACAAGCTACTCCACAAGAACTATTGAAGGAATCAACACACTACGCAGAGGCGTGTTCCAGCAATTACGACACGCAACAGTGGTGTTGACCTTACCAATATATCAGCGGAACGGAACGCCATTTTCAAACGTAATTCAGACACTAAACTACAGAAAATATTACACAAAACCACAGAACACATTTGATGGTTGATGGTTCACTGATGCCATCTACTATTTAGTAGTGAAACTAACCTTGCGTTCCGATGCGGAATTTTTCGAAAATTATATTCAAAAGTGATTTTTCGGCTAGTAAACAAAACATAATCTTTATGTATACATAATCAATATATAATGGCATAATCGATGTTGTAATTGCATTTCCCCGAACAAAGAACTAAATATAAATTTGTATAATAATGTTTTCATTTTTACCGCCATCTAACGTGTAGTAGCAATAACTTGATGTAACTCTCGCCAACTACCAGAACCCATGCTTTTGAGGTTTTCACATCAAACATGTTTCACTGCTTGGACGATAGATGGCAGTACAACCGTAAGCATACATAGTCTTCCTTTGAAGGTAGTTTTCTCCCTTCAAAATTTCAGAACAAATTTTTCTCTGTCATTTTCACTCCACACACCCTCTTGAAATTAAATTAAAATATATACTTGCATACGAATGGAATGTAATAGATAGGGTACCCAGTTGAAGTTTTCACAGAACATGTGATGTTATAGCGGATATCTTAACAATAATAAAAGAAGAAAAGAAGTAAAAATTGACCCATACAAGAAACGTGTTTTTTTCAACGTTCTTGTTTTTGCTTTATCTTAAAAACGGTAATACATACAAGCGTCAAACTTGGTGTGATTAATTGATTATAGTGAAAACTCTAAAGTAAAAGAACAAAATATTAAAAACAGACCAATTACGTGGTGGTACGGGACCCTCGGTGCGCGAGTGCGACTCGCACTTGGTCGGTTTTAACATACTCTTATCGACCGGGAGTCGCTTGGTGACTAGTCACGCGATTTTGGTCACCAGTGTAGGTTTACCATTAATATTTTAAAAATTATCGTCGACAAGTATTAGACAATACCTTGTCGACGATAATGTTAGCCTCGGTAGCTCAGTGGTGCGGTCGGTCGACTGTTGTTAAGCAACGCTGAGCGCGGTCAGTACTTGGATGGGTGACCGCTCGACTGTTGGAGGCTGACCGTGGTTCGGATTCCACGTTAAACTGTAGATCCCTTCCCTTCTTACCTTATTAGGTGGTAGGGTTTATCCCGGCCGGGTTCGTACCACCGCACTGAGCGAAACGTCGGTCGAAACGTAAATAGTTCGTGTTTTCCGTTCAGTTCAGTGTAGCCGACATGAAATGAAGGGAAGCACTGACGTGGCACCTAGTTCACCCGGTGTTATGGGCTGACATCACGGATGTTGTAGGTGAAGTAGATAACCGTGTCAGTCTCCATAAAAAAAAAGACGAACTAGATTTTTGGTCCAGATACTTTATACCATTATGCTTGACCATACATAACGTATCCGAAAATACTCAATTTCCAGTATTTATAACGGAATTATCAAATATGTAATTTCCAGTATTTATAACGGAATTATCAAATATGTAATTTCCAGTATTTATAACGGAATTATCAAATATGCAATTTCCAGTATTTATAACGGAATTATCAAATATGTAATTTCCAGTATTTATAACGGAATTATCAAATATGTAATTTCCAGTATTTATAACGGAATTATCAAATATGTAATTTCCAGTATTTATAACGGAATTATCAAATATGTAATTTCCAGTATTTATAACGGAATTATCAAATATGTAATTTCCAGTATTTATAACGGAATTATCAAATATGTAATTTCCAGTATTTATAACGGAATTATCAAATATGTAATTTCCAGTATTTATAACGGAATTATCAAATATGTAATTTCCAGTATTTATAACGGAATTATCAAATATGTAATTTCCAGTATTTATAACGGAATTATCAAATATGTAATTTCCGCTTTATTAGTTACAAAAGTACCGTGTGTGGCCGGTACTTAAAGAGAATATCCCCACTGCATCTCTCCCCATGCATGTCGTAAAAGGCGACTAAGGGATAAGGACAAGATGTCGTGCTAAAGGGTCACAGGTTCGCCACCTCTCACCTTGGCACGGTACTTTCACCGAGTCATGCAGCAGGTGGGTCTTCGTGCCTTGCTGCTTTATCGATTTAATCTTGTTCGAATACTTTGCGAAACGTGGTGGTCGGTGTTGTGCTGTAATTGACCAGAGTTCTTGCAGCACAACACCGATTGCTCTGCTTACCCCGATTGTCGGGATTCAGCGTGTGTGATATGTATATGTATGTATGTATGTATGTAGTTACAAAAAAGCAAAAAATTACGACATTTTGAAACGCTTTTTATCTTTCTCTCTCCGAAACTTTTTATTTGTAGTTTTCAAACAAAAGTTAGGTACGCTATTTTACTCAAAAATAGTTGGCAACCATAGCCAGGAGAGTTCAGCGTGGTGTAGTCACTAAATACCTTCCATCCACCTAATTAGTTTAAATTTCCCATACATAAAACCGTCCGTTGTATTGTGAGAGCTCCCCTTGAATCGCGATCTCTTGGCGGCCGGTACCTCCCACTTAGTTAACTGGGTTATTGTATTTATACCCCTACCCTGATGCGGCAGCGGGCGTTGCCTGCCTGTGGTACTGCTACAACTCATTTTTTTATTTTTTTTTTATGGAATCTGACACGATTGGCTATTTGGCTACATCACCTACATACAACATCCGTGAGGTCAGCCTATAGCACCGGGTGAACTAGGTGCCATGTCAGTGCTTCCCTTCATTTCAAGTCGGCTACACTGAACTGGACGGCAATACACGAACTATCGTCCAATATCGACTACTTTGGTGCGTCGTCGGCGGATTTGATTGAATGTGAATTATTGAACGCGAATTATTGGAATGTTGTTCAACAAATACCCAAGTTGCAGCATTAAATTTCCGACGTGCGTCCGCGCTCCCAACTGGGTCGCTCGAGTGGGTCCGAACACTTGCAGTAATCAAGTGCCACTCGACCTCTCTCGTCTCCAACATGCCCCCCTCCCGCGGCGGAACTGATGAATTATTCAGTTTTTACACTTCACTGTGGGGTGATTATTGGGAGATGGGATAGGATAAGTTGTGTCAGCCTCGGTAGCTCGGTCGGTGGTGCTGTAGTTCGAAGGATCCTACGTTAAGTACACCCGGGCGCGTGCCAGAGCTTGGATAGGTGACCGTTCGACCGTTGAGGCTAAATAGCTGCTCATTGTAGCAATTTTAATCTAGCATTACCTATTCTATTCTACCTACTTTTGTGTATATATTGAATAGCGAAGATAAAATACATACGTCTTTCTTTCTTTCTTTCAAAACAGTGGTCGCCAAATGTTCCACTTTTGAAATCTGAAATGGTCGACCTCTCGGGTCGGTAGAGAAGTGTGTGTGGTTGTTGGTGTGGTGTGGTGTGGTTGTTGGTGTGGTGTGGTGTAGTGTGGTGTGTTGTGGTGGGGTTGTTGGCGTGGCGTGGCGTAGCGTGGCGTGGCGTGGCGTGGCGTGGCGTGGCGTGGCGTGGCGTGGCGTGGCGTGGAGTGGCGTGGCGTGGCGTGGCGTGGCGTGGCGTGGTATGGTATGGTGTGTGGTGTGGGGTGGGGTGGGGTGGGGTAGGTAAGTCGGAAGTGGTACTTGGTCGTCCATCACGAGACCGACTGCGGCACTTGGGAACCTCCATAGAGTTAAGTCATCTACAGAAAGTTATTGCGTGACATTTTTTACCTCGATACTGCTGGTTACTGCCTACACCACCTGCAACAACCGTGATGTCATCAGATGTAACCTTTCGCTACTAGGTGTCATCTCGTTTTGGTGGTATCGTTCGGCTAAACTAAACTAAACTAAAAGGCGGAAAACACATACTATTTACCCGACTAAGGCAAAGCCAAAAGGATGGTTATGATTTTGACAGCGTATTTGTGTATGTACAGTTCCCGACAGCAAATAATGTGTGTCGAGCTTTAGAAAGAGACAATCCGGTTGTAGAGCGTCGTCCCTGTCGCACGAACTCGCACGGCTCTGTGCGACAGGGACTCTACAACGGAATTGCCTCTTTCTAAAAGCTCTACACGCATTATTTGCTGCTGTCTCGAATGTCCGTAAAAAAAGTGTCATGTCAAACTCTGAAAAATTGTTGTTAATAGTTTAAAAAGACAATTTCAAAAAAATACCGCACTTAATGGTTTTAAACTAAAAGGAATTAAATATAAAATAAAATAAAGGGTGTATAAAACTCGACCACGAAATGCTAATTAAATAACAAGGAAAGTTGATCGAAAATGCTGTAGTCAGGCGTGTAGAATGATTCGAAAAGACAGGTAAGCATTTTCGGTAAACTCTCCCTGTTATTTCCTTCGTTTTTAGTAGTCGGGTTTTATAACATTTTATTTTTCAGAGCCGCTTCGATCGACCTTTATTAAGTACCCTACTTAATGGTACGTATCAGGATAGGCTTAGCCCTACCAGCGCCGCGCCGCCTAGTAAGGTGTTATGCCTATAGTTTTCATTAGTAGATTAGGTAAGCGGTAGAGAAAGGAGGGCGAGTGAGTGTACTAAATACTGAGAAAATAAGTACTAAATATCGAGTAAGTAAGTACTAAACATTCCGCTCACTCTATATAGCATAGAGAAATAATCTATATACCAATCTGTTAATTAGAGTAGGTAGTATAGAGTAGTAACAATTTGATAGAGCAGAGTAGATAGCACGGTGATAAAGTAGTTTTATCAATATACTCACCGATGGTATAGTTAGGTCAGTATACTATCACGATACTATCACAGATACTATCACGGACGCTGCTCTGTGGACAAATAATAAAAATGAAAAAGTTAAAAACTAAGGGTTACTCATGCTAGAAATGACATTTTTCACGTTGTGTGTTTTTTTTTCCTCTATCGTAAAAACGGTAATATGTACACAAACGTCGTTTGTTTGTTAGTTTGAATATATTGCAAGTCCTGAAGTAAAACAACAAATAATAAAAACTTGCGTGGCGGTACGGAAACCTCGGTGCGCGAGTCCGACTCGTACTTGGCCGGTTTTCTATGTTTTGCATCATTTGGAGTAGCCGAAAAATATTCTTACATCCTCTTTGAATCATTTCGAGTAACCGAAGATCCCATTAATTAATTATTCACTCTATGGTCGCCCACTTGAGCATAATTGATCGTCCTTTAGTACATACATCATCGAGCTGGAAAATAAAAGCACACTTTGAAGCAAAAAGGGCATAAGTCAAATCATAACGCTCAGTACTTACGATGTTTGGATGCTGACATACCTTTTAGGTTCTCTTTGGTTGTAAAATGGAGCACATATATACATACTACACGCTGTATCCCGGCAATCGGGGTAAGCAGAGTAAGCGGTGTTGTGCTGCAAGTACTTTTGTAAATTACAGCACAATACCGACGTTCAGCAATGTATTAGGACAAGATAACTATCAAGCAGCAAGTAAGGCATGAATACCCACCTGCTGCATGACTAGATGGAAGGACCGTGCCAAGGTGAGAGGTGGCTATCCTGTCGCTCTTTATCACGGTACCTTATCCTTATTCCTTAGTCGCCTTTTACGACATGCACGGGGAGAGATGTAGTGAGTGAGGCTATTATTTTTAAGTTTTAAGTACCGGCCCCACATTTAAAATTTTGATAGGTAATAGGTAATGTTACCGATTACCGTTACAAGTTACCGGTAAAAAATATTTTGATATATATTTTCGTAACACAACATTATTTTAAACAGTAGGTTCCTATAGAAGGCGACTCTATAATTTGTTTACAGAGTAAAATTTGGTTACATCGAACCTTTAACACAACAATGCCCTATATCTATACTTTGGCACGGTACTTCCACCGAGTCATGCAGCAGGTGGGTCTTCGTGCCTTACTTGCTGCTTGATCGATTTAATCTTGTTCGAATACTTTGCGAAGCGTGGTGGTCGGTGTTGTGCTGTAATTGACCAGAGTACTTGCAGCACAACACCGATTACTCTGCTTACCCCGATTACCGGGATTCAGCGTGTGTGATATCCTTACCTATAATAAAATCCAACGTCTGCTTTCTGTCTGAATGTCTGAGTGTCTGTCTGTCCGCTTATAACTCGAGAACCACTGAACCGATTTTAATAAAACAAAATTCGACAGATAGCTTGATTCTTCCCATCAACTATAGGCTACTTACTATCACGCTAAATGGCTTATGAGGTTAGCAGTGAAGTGAAATATGAGAGCACTTGGCAATATTTGTATGTAACGGACACGGAATCATTCACCCGAGTAAGAACCGATGACATTACAATATCCTGAAGGGGGGGAGGTGGGGGGATAAGTAGAGGCATATAGGTAGGGGGGTGAGGGAGGGGCGGGAGGGGAGGTGGAGGTAGAGCGATGGACCTTTCTTCCTTACCTCTAATAAAATCCAACGTCTGCTTTCTGTCTGTCTGTATGTATGTCTGTCTGTTTACCATCTTTGGGGTTGCCATATTTTCCTTCCTTACCTATAATAAAATCCAACGTCTGCTTTCTGTCTGAATGTCTGAGTGTCTGTCTGTCCGCTTATAACTCGAGAACCACTGAACCGATTTTAATAAAACAAAATTCTACGGATAGCTTGATTCTTCCCATCAACTATAGGCTACTTACTATCACGCTAAATGGCTTATGAGGTTAGCAGTGAAGTGAAATATGAGAGCACTTGGCAATATTTGTATGTAACGGACACGGAATCATTCACCCGAGTAAGAACCGATGACATTACAATATCCTGAAGGGGGGGGGGGGGGGGGGGATAAGTAGAGGCATATAGGGAGGGGGGTGAGGGAGGGGCGGGAGGGGAGGTGGAGGTAGAGCGATGGACCTTTCTTCCTTACCTCTAATAAAATCCAACGTCTGCTTTCTGTCTGTCTGTATGTATGTCTGTCTGTTTACCATCTTTGGGGTTGCCATATTTACTCGAAGTATCGATGATAGCGAGACTCAACGGAAGGGAGGGAGAGGCAGGGAGATGGAGGGAGAGGGAGAGGGAGAGGGAGAGGGAGAGGGAGATTAAAATAGGGAATGATTTCAAAATTAGATTTTAGGAGTTTATAAAATTTTGTACAGAGATGAATTGCATCCTGAGGAAGGACATAGTCTCAAAAAACAACCCTTAAGGGGGTGAAATAGGAGATGCGAAAGTTTGTATGGGAGTATCGGTTTCTTAAGGTCCAGGATTGTTGGATTTTCACATATAAGGGGAGGAAACGGAGTGTTAAAGATTGTATGGGAATATCGTTTTTTTTAAAAGGAAAATCATAATTATAGCTACTCAAAACAAATAAATGGGGGGGGGGGGGGGAGGGGGGATGGGTGTGACGGTGGCCTCGCCCTTAGTTACTTACTTTCTTCGTGGAGGTTTATTGTATTCCAGAATGCAGCTTAGCCTGAAGCCTCGCCGTTAGTTACTTACTTTTTTATCGTCTTCCAGAATACAGCTCGGCCTTCGGCCTCGCCCATAGTTACTTACTTACATCAAGAAGGTTAATCCTCTTCCTTAACGCAGCTCGGCCTTCGGCCTGACCCATGGTTTATCCTCTTCCTAAACGGAGCTCGGCCTTCGGCCTCGCCCTCAGTTACTTACTTTCTTCGAGAAGGTTTATAGTCTTCCTAAAGGCAGCTCGGCCTTCGGCCTCGCTCTTTGTTACTTACTTTCATCGAAAAAGTTTATCCTCTTCCTGAACGCAGCTCGGCCTTCGGCTTCGCCCTTAATTACTTTCTTTCTTAGAGATGGTTTATCGTCTTCCTGAACACAGCTCGGCCTTTGGCCTCGCCCTCAGTTACTTACTTTCTTCGAGAAGGTTTATGGTCTTCCTGAACGCAGCTCGGCCTTCGGCTTCGCCCATAGTTACTTACTGTCTTCGAGAATGTTTATCGTCTTCCTAAACGCAGCTCGGCCTTCGGCTTCGCCGTTTGTTACTTGCTTTCTTCGAGAAGGTTTATAGTCTTCCTGAACGCAGCTCGGTCTTCGGTCTCGCCCTCAGTTGCGTAATTTCTTCGAGAATATTTATGGTCTTCCTGAATGTAGCTCGGCCTTCGGCCTCGCCCTTAATTACTTACTTTCTTAGATAAGGTTTATCGTCTTCCTGAACGCAGCTCGGCTTTCGGCCTCGCCCTTTGTTTCTTACTTTCTTCAAGAAGGTTTATAGTCTTCTTGAACGAAGCTCGGCCTTCGGCCTCGCTCTTTGTTACTTACTTTCTTCGGGAAGGTTTATAGTTTTCTTGAACGCAGCTCGGCCTTCGGCCTCGCCCTTAATTACTTACTTTCTTAGATAAGGTTTATCGTCTTCCTGAACGCAGCTCGGCCTTCGGCCTCGCCCTTAGTTACTTACTTTCTTCGAGAAGGTTTATAGTCTTCCTGAACGCAGCTCGGCCTTCGGCCTCGCCCTTAATTACTTACTTTCTTCGAGAAGGTTTATAGTCTTCCTGAACGCAGCTCGGCCTTCGGCCTCGCCCTTAGTTACTTCCTTTCTTCCAGAAGGTTTATCGTCTGCCTGAACGCAGCTCGGCTTTCGGCCTCGCCCTTAGTTACTTACTTTCTTCCAGAAGGTTTATGTCTTCCTGAACGCAGCTCGGCCTTCGGCCTCGCCCTCAGTTACTTAATGTCTTCTTTGAAATACGAATTTCACGCGAGCGGAGCCGCGGGCTCAGCTAGTGTATCTATACTTTTTCCCTCCTTACCTTACTTACTAGGTGGTATTTAACCCGCCCGGGTTGATACCACAGCACTGAATTAATCAAGAATGTTAGAAGAATGAATATCCAGTGTCAGTGTAGCCGCAACAACCAAATGGAAGCACTGACATGGCACCTAGTATACCAAGGTGTTATGGACCGACATCGCGGATGTTGTAGGTGATTATGTAGCCATCCGTGTCGGTTTATTAAAAAAAAAATAGGTAGCACAGTGTACCTATGTGCCCTTACTTACCTTTAGGTTAGTACACTGTGTTTTCCTTCACCAGATTAACGAATACGGATGCAGAACGGTAAACGTATCTATGCATGTATCACTGAGGAAAATGGCCAATGTGGATATAAGTATCAACATTGGTTTTAACCAACCATTTGGTTACACTGTACTGTTTGGTTACACTGCACTGTTTGGTTTTTTTTTATGGAAACTGACACGGCTGGCTACATCACCTACAACATCCGTGATGTCAGCCCATAACACCGGGCGAACTAGGTGCCATGTCAGTACTTCCCTTCATTTCGCGCCGGCTACACTGAACTGGACGGAAAACACGAACCATTTACATAGCCGTTTCGACCGACGACGTTTCGCTCAGTGCAGTGGTTACAAGGTACGGTTTGTTTACACTGCTCTGTTTGGTTACATTGTCCTACTGTTTGGTTACACTGTACTGTTTGGCCTTCTGTTCTCAAAATGTTGGTAAGACATTAATTTTCTTAGTGATAAATTTTTCAAAAATCCGAAATTGAAAATACATTATAATTTGTTACCTCCAAACTTAGTGAGGCCGATGTTTTAATACTGTTTTAGTACATAATGCCTCTTACCTATAACTTACCTATGAATTACCAACATAACAATAGTCTTTCTATATACGGAACCCTCAAAATCTATATCTAAGTATACTAATTTAATAACAAACCATTTTAGAAAGAGCTCGAAAAACTAAAGAGTCGTATCGTAACAGCATCCGGCTTGATTTACACGGCTTTGTTTTACTTCACAGAAAAAACCCCAGGAAAACTCGAAGATTTACGACTTCTGTCTCGTTTCATTCCTGCCCTCTTATTGGTTAACCGCAATTTCAATTCGCGCTCCTATTGGCCGATCCTGATGGCGGAGGTGTGAGGGAAGGAGACGGGTATAGACGGCCTTGCGCGGCCGGGCATTGTAGAGAAAGAGACAGATGAACTCTCAAAGTACTTATCTGTTGAGTAGCGTATTAGAAACTTGAAGAAATTAAGGTGTATTTACGGCTGCTGGAAAAAATGTTGGAGAGTCGAATGGGGTAAGAGGTGTTTTTTTTTATTATTCATTTCAATTTGCATCTATCTTCAGTCAGTCAGTCAGCGTGTATGCATCCACTGCTGGACATACGGCTCTCAAATGTTCCTCCAGTCCTCCCGGCGGCGTTCAGCGGTACGGAACCACTGCTTTCCATCGACGTACTTGCTGTCGTCTTACGTCCTGGCGGGTGGTCTTCCCACATTCCAGGGTCGGACACGGTTACTCCAACAATTGTCGTCTCTTTCGGTTGACGTGCCCATCCCACTGTCACTTGAGGTTAGCCACACGATGCACCGTTTAGTTAGATCATCGACTACTTCGGTGCTTCTACATAGTAATAACATAAAAAATATAAATAGATAGAAAATACTTCATTGCTCCAAGAAACACTCAAAAGTAACAAGTACATTGGAAAATTTACATAATGTGCAAAGGCGGACGTATTTCCCTTAGAGACGGAGTCCCTTACAGAGATTTCTTACAGACATTTCCTTAACCTTTAACAAAAATGTATTGCCTAAAAAACTTGTGCCTCAAATAATTTTTTAATTATTTTCTGTATTATGGCGAATGATACCTTCCTGCTTATAAGAGATAATATGTCAACCGAAATCCATAAATTTTTAAAGATAATATAATTTACATTGAAAGTAGGTGGGGGGGGGTCTTCATAAACTACGACGTTCCATATTGGCATTTTTTTGCTCCCTCTCCCCCTCCTTGGTCCCCCCTCTGTGGAGTATTCGCTCAAATAAAGACAAATTTAAATTTGTTTTCTTATTTCTAGCCTCATAAAATGAGTAGGTATATTTACTGAAATAACGCTGTGTAACCCAAAATGCGCCACCTAGCTCGGCGTCGATTTGCGTACTCCTATTACTTCTCCCTCTCCCCCAACTTATCTCAAAGTCGCTTTTTACCGGACCTCTCCCCCCATAAACGGGGTACGTGGTTTTTGGAAGCCCTCTATTTAGGTACCTATATTATCAGAAACAAAGAAAACAATAGATACCAACTTTTAGGACAGGACAGCCAATCCAAATCGTACGGCGGAGTAAGAGTACCTACGTCATTAGTCTTCCCACTTACGCATTAGATTACTCCTTAGTACTGGTACTCTCACATAAACTCTAAAAAAATTAAATAGGTACTCTTTTTTAATTGATGAAATTTCGTATATAGTTTACCTATATATATTTGATAAGTGGGCTCTCATTTAACGCCGCTCTGCACGAAGAAATAATTACGTGGGCCACAATCAATTTACACCAAACAATACATAAATCTATATAACTAGCAATGCAAAGAATATTAATACACATCTATGTAAAACAAATAAGTAATATAAAATGTTAACTAAACAATCAAGTTAAATAAAAATATTATTCCGTAGCAGCTTACCCCCTTCGTCCCATCTCACAGTGTCAGTACTCAACGTGATTGAGTCTCATTCACGTGAACTTCTTCAAGAAAAACCGACGCTCTCCCCCCAACGTTAATTTTTTCACATGCGCCTACAGAACTATCGTCATCTCTTTTCCTCCAACACAATTTGAAGCTGAGTCATGCGCCTTCTCTGTCTAGCGAGCTTTTGAAAATCGAACAGTATTAGAGAAGTTTATTCGTTTGTCGAACGCTATTGTGAACGGGCGGTCTTCCGGTGAGTGTGTTCTAAGTTCAAAATTTTAAGCGAACATTCTAAATTCGCGTGTGTTCCAAAATACACTAAATAAAAAAGAAATGGATAATAACGTGATTTAAACAGTGACAATGGATGCCTCAATAAAATACAAGGACTCAACTATGGACTGTGAAAAGACATCTTTAACTACGCCGTTTTCTATCAACGACATTTTGACAAAATCGGAGGGTGATTTCGAGAAGCGATGCGATTTCGATGGTTACCCCGCGGTGTTCGGAGGGCAGCTGAAGATGGAGAGAGGAGGCAAGAGGGAGGTGCGGAGCGGCAGGGGTGAGAGCGATGAATGCGGCGAGGCACTGGACATGACGAGAAAGAACCATTATCATGAACTATCTGGTGAGCAAACATTTAATTTTATTTTTTTTTGTATATTAGATTTTGTTAAATTTAATCTGTCTACATCACCCGACAGACCAGCAGTCTGGCTCACATCACTCAACATCACTTTTAACATGTGAGTGTCGGAAGTGATGTCAAACAGATCAGGTTCTATAAAAAAGCATGTTCTTGTGGTCACCTCTACTAAGCGGTTTCCGTTCGTCACGTTACACTGAAAGGAAAACGCGACAGTTTTTCAAGAACATTTCGGCCAACTTTAAATTGAGCGCGAAGGTTTGTTTAATTTTGTTTATTTATTTTTTTATGGAAACTGACACGGTTGGCTACATCACTTACAGCATCCGCGATGTCAGCCCATAACACCGGGTGAACTAGGTGCCATGTCAATGCATCCCTTTGGTCGTGCCGGCTACACTGAACTGAATGGAAAATACGGACCGACCTTTCAGTCAGTATGCGGTGGTATCAACTCGGGCGGATCAAACCCTACCATCCAGTAAGGCAAGAAGGGAGGGGCATGTAGAGTTTACGTGGTATCCGAACCACGGTCAGTCTCCAACCGTCGAACGGTCAACCATGCAAGTTCTGAGCGCGCCCTGGTGTGCTTATGATCGCGAACGACAGTCAACCAATCGCACCACTGAGCTAAGAGAGGCTGACAAGACTGGTACCTACTGAAAGAAAGCCTAATTTTAATTTTACTAGTTTAGGTTGAGTAACTTTATATGTTGAATTTCGTTAATCCAAACTAATTGTAAACCTATATGTTTATATATATGCGTATATTTACCTGTCTGTTTTTGCATCTTCTTTCGTTAGGTAGGTACTTTTATTTTCTTTTGAGTTTATATGTTGCTTGTAATTTATATTTCATTCTAACTTATAACCTGATATATTTATTCCCACATAATAGTACACCTCGCTACGTCCTATTATTGAATGACTTCTTTATTGATTTTATTACTATGCACTTATAATCAATTTCGCATCTCTTTCTTTTCCTCTCTCTCTCTTTCCCTCAGTTTCTTTGACAATCCGTATGTAATTTTACTTGCATCTGCCTCTCTGATCAATTGTATTCTATACTAATATATGTCATGTATTACATATTTATGTAAATTAAGTTTGCTTATTATAAATTCTCACATCTATATTCTTGCTTAAAATAATATACACGTAGGTATCAAGCATAAGGGATAAATCCGCCTTTGCAGCTCATATTATGATCTTTAACTTTGTGCCCTGTTTTCTTTGTGAACAATTTTGTGGATCAATAAAGATTCTTTCGTAGAATTTGTACCTCTCTAACAGTAACAAGTATGTACCTAACGAAACCCTATTCGTTAAGTACAAAATATTTTAAAATCATATTGATATACTTTCAACAATTTTAATTTTAAATTTTTATTTAAAAAAGTCATGTTAGGATTATTTAACTGTACATTTTTGTAAATATGTTATCCTTGAATAAATACCACTATTTTGATTTCGTTATTTCAACAAATATTCATGCATGACGGACTTTGATAACCAATTTTTATTACTATTGACAAATAGATCACAAAGTTTGTTTGTTCCGTAGCACCTGTGGATGCATGACGGACTTTGATAACCAATTTTTATTACTATTGACAAATAGATCACAAAGTTTGTTTGTTCCGTAGCACCTGTAGATATGAAGAATGCATGCATGCACGGTGAGAGATGCAGTGGGGCTATTACTTTAAGTACCGGCCCCACAAGGCCGCCTTCTGCTCCAAAAGAAACTACATACCTACAATACTCGTATACGACCCTAAAACCTTTCAAAAGGCATAGTCACGTCAGCAATTACCTAAGTAACACTTTAGCGGCTATTAAACTCGCGGCGACTGCCCACGTCTGCCGTGCCAGGTCGCGATGTCACCACTTAGGCATGATACCTACCGACGACCGTGCGAGCTATTACGCTAAGTAGGAGGGTGGATTGTCATAGTCCTTTTTGAGACGGAACTGAATTAGACAGTCCTCATGAGCACCCATTTGTCTGCTTTTTAATCCCCGACGCAAAGGGAGTGGTTTTTTTTATGTAATCTGGTAGGGGTGGCTGAGTCGGAGCCAATATCACCTCCGAGAAGGTAGGTGCCATACCGGAGACTTCCCTGGATTGCTGGCTATACTGGACTATATAGAGGAGAACACAACCGAGGCTGCTATGCGGCCATCCTACATCCAGTACGGTGGTATCAACCCAGTCGGCTACAATTTGAGCCTACCACCTAGTAAGTGGCAAGGGAAGGGCCCTACAGTTTTACACCGGTTCGGAACGGTGAAGCAGCAGGTGTAGGTATGCACGTAAATTTTTTCGTCAGAAAAAACTCATTGTTACACGCCGAGTGGATTCGAACCGCGGACCTCTCGCATGAGAAGCCGATGCCCAAACCACTCGGCCACACGCCGTGGTGTTATAAGTTTGACGCATCGGTCTGTCTTTGGCATCGTAGCTCCCAAACGGATGGACCATTTTGGATGCGGTTATTTTTATTAGAAAGCTTGTTTCGCCGGGATAGTTCTTAGCTACGAGTATGTTTGATGATCATTAGGTCAACCGATTCGAAGATCATCGACACTTTTCCTAATAATTTGTGATATTTGTTATAGTGTAATAAATGAAAATGTATTACACTTTCACTCGTCTCTAAGTAAATAAACGAAAATAATTGCAAAACAAATTTATTTAGTTGTAACCTACCTAACCTAACCTAACCTAACTTAGCAAATTATTACAAGTCTTAATTACGTCTCTTAAAAAGCTTGAAATAAAAGTTAAATTACGAATAATAATAAAAACCCCGACACATCAACAGCCCTTAAAAAGTAAAAAAATATTTTCCACTTTGTTAATTAAAGGCGTCGGGGGACCACTAAGTAAAACAATAAACTCGGTCCCGACGCCTTTCATTAACTAAGCGGAAATTATTGTTTACTTTTTAAAAGATTTGTTCATGTGTCGGGATTTTTTTAAATTTGCAATTTGTATTATTTATTTTATCTAATTCTATATTTATTATTTTGATGATTTAGCTTAGATATAAAAACATTGCCTATATGCTCGGTCAGCCAGCGTTTATGTGTCCGCTGCTAGACATATGCCTCTCAAATTATTCGGCAGTGCCTTCATGCAAGGCACTGCCAAATAATTTGAGAGTACGGATCAGCGGTCCGTACTCAGCGGTACGGAACCACTGATTGCTTCCTACGTGCTTGATGTCGTCGTCCCACCTGGTCGTGCGGGTGGTCATATGTATGACACCCCGTTTCACTGTCCGCGGCCGCCAGTGTAGGACCCGTGCACATTGACGGGTATGTGCTCGCTCAGGATATCTCACAGATTAAAATTTACCATAATTAGGTTATCCGGCTTACTGTTATACATAACAGGGTGTCCCAGCCCAGGTAAACCGCATAATATAACCACTTCGCAATTCCATAGCTCATACCATAAGCTACAAAAGTGGTTATTATAATTTATTTAATTCCCCTTATTTATAGTTCTAAGTTTTTATTTTATGCGGCAAGATGGGGTAACAATAAAGCAGAAAAATCTATTTATTTTATACATTCAACCTACCTACTTACTACTATAAGAATCCTTAGAAACTATTGTAACAATGATAATAACACAGCAAACCTTAAAATAGTACATCAGAAAATTCTAGAACCTTTCGAATTTCTCAAACTCCTAAATTACCGTTAAAAGCCACCATACTCTAACAATAAGGGAAGGCACGCGAAAATACTGTTTTTCTCTGAACTATTTCTATAGAAAACGACTTAGTGTGAATTCGCCCTATGCCGTTAGTGACAATTTGCGTAATGGATCCATTGTGAAGACTTCTTTATAGTCAAATGGCGTGAGGTGGTATGTAGAGTTCTCTACTCTATCTTGTCCGTATAGTTTGCATAGAAAACATTCCAGTGTACATATTATTATAGATAACTTACGCGACATTATATAGTTGATGTAGTGCAGTTAATTGATTCAGTGTGAGCCGAACCTAATGAGTTGGTCTAATAGTAGCTATGCCATCGTCTTTTGTTGAGGAAATGTTGGAAAATATAGGGTAAATCACTTTATTTTTTAGCATTATAGGATACAGGAAATGCTTTTTTTAATTTATTCGTCAATAAAGTATATTTATTTATGTTTAGTTTGAGAAATGCAGTTACATAATAATAATTGTACTTCGGTATCCTCATTTCCACTGCGCTTGCTTCTTTCTTCCAACATTCTTATATTAGAATAGTTGAATTAAATAAATCAATCAAAGTGATGAAAGCTACACGAACAACTCCGCCAGTGTATCTGTTAAAAACACACACATTTGTTAAACAAACACTTTATTGTTACGGAGGCAGCAGTTAATCCCTGAAGACTTAACTTTGCCTCAGATAACGTCGAGTCGGAAGTTTTGCTAACATTGAATATTCTGGTGTCT
The DNA here is from genome assembly GCA_946902875.1 of Nematopogon swammerdamellus. NCBI lineage: Eukaryota > Metazoa > Arthropoda > Insecta > Lepidoptera > Adelidae > Nematopogon > Nematopogon swammerdamellus. Next base: position 7,971,405 of record OX336358.1, on the reverse strand, counting down.
TGGCCTCACACTCATAGAGTTTTACCTGATCTTTACAGTTACCCAAATATCTGAAGACTGTTTTGCATTGTTCCAGATTCTTACGACTCACGTTCGTCCGGCAGCGGATCGCCAGTGCGTTTGGACACTAACTCCCCACATACATCACCTCTTTCTGCACCGTACAAGCACTACTCCTTCCCACACTACGACTCTACTTCACCCCTCCCTCACACCCCATCTACCCACGCGCAGACTTCACCCCCATACAGAGCCACTTCACCTATCTACAGACCGTCAAGTTCACCATCGTACAGAACCAGCGGACTAGCAGACTACGCCCAGAATGGAGCAAGAAAGAAACGCTCCAGAGCAGCATTCTCACACGCACAAGTGTACGAGCTCGAGAGACGGTTTAGCCAGCAGAGATACCTCTCAGGACCCGAAAGAGCCGACCTGGCAGTCAGTCTCAAGCTTACAGAGACTCAGGTCAAGATTTGGTTCCAGAACAGAAGATATAAGACGAAAAGGAAACAGATTCAGATGCAAGAGAACGGTCTACTTGCTGCCGCTGCGGCCGCAGCAGCTAACCATCACGCCAGAAAAGTTGCGGTGAAAGTTCTGGTCAGAGAGAACGGACAGCCAAGTCTGGACTTCAGCAAGTATCAGCAAGCGCATCTCGGAAAGCCTGTGAATCCTATGTTCGGGCCAAATCCGCTAGAAAGCTCACCGTTATTGAAGCATTTCGCTGGAGTGTACGGGGTGGACTTCAACAAGAATCCTGAATATAAAGCGCTGCTGCAGGAATCGTACAACCAGGCAATGCTGCAATCGCTGTATGGTCAACATCTCGGTGTCAACTATTCCAACCTCCCTTTATCTTACCTCTACTACCCCGGTCATCAGATGGTTAGTCCGCTTCAAGCGGCGGAAACGGAGAGACGAGGAGCCGATGGAAAAGCGGAGAAGATGGAAGGGAGTGAGAATTTGAGCGAAGGTCGGAGTAGTCCATTGCCTGTGGGAAAACACAGCCGGATGAAGGTGCGCATGGATGTAGACGAGCGTAGTAACTCTAGTATGGCCAGTAATATTGAAATTGAGAATTAAAGCGTAAGTTTTCATTGAAGATTTCAAAGAGTTAATATTACGTCGCTGTGCTCCAGCGACGCGACGTAATACAAACTCTTTGGATGATTTATCAACTGTGTGCGATGTTATTCACGATATTGCTATATTGAATAAAATATATGAAGAAGTTGAGCGTATGCACGAAACAAAATTTGTATATGCAAGAAGCGTCACTCACGTTTCGTGGCCGAGGCACCGTTGTCTCGGAAGTGTAATCATGACTTAATTTTCTTGTATTACACATCACAATTAGTCACTGGCTTTGTTAGTAGATTAGAGAGAGCTTACTTTCACACATCGAAATTGAGGCGCCAGTGATTGAGTAATAAATAGTTTTGATAAAAATATAATAAGAAAACAAGTACATAATGTTATTAGTTATGCAAATATAGAATACCTCACCAAAGAATGTTACGCGAAACCAAATAGTAATCTAGATCACAATTAATTATTAAAGTTATTATGTTGTATACATTACTTAGATTTTTACGTCGATATAAACTTTGTTAAATATGTCTTCTTATCCTATATTGTTAGTTTAGGTCATTGTTTCTCAACCGGGTCCAGTTCATGATCACAAAATATGTCGCAGATGCTCAGAAAAAAACGCACTTATGTACAAATAATATCCATAATGAAACCTTTTTCAATCAGTAAAATACATAATTCGGGCCTAAATATCAAGGGCCGTGGGGTTATTTACTTTATGTTGGACGTTTCAAGGGGTTGCGACATGCAAAGGTTGAGAAACGATGGAGTTGAGTGGTAGTTATGAAGGACTATTTAATGTAAGTAGGTATAATATAAACTTTAGGTATATGTAGATAATGATTTAGAACTAGATCAGTGAAAAATGAATAATTTAAATATAATGCACCTGAGGAAATGTAAATATTGATTATGTTCGTTGTTCACTAGACCAAATAAATAAATGTGCAATAATATCATGTTTGTTTCATTTCTTCATCTGAATTGTTTATTGTTTATTGTATAATTTCATCCACAGGTAGGTAACCTACGCTTGGACATGTCGAAAATTCCGCCAGTTCTAGATTCAATGCGAAGAAGAACTGACAAACAAACTTCGCAAGTCACAGTGTTTTGTTAGTACCTTATAAGTATTATATTATAGTAACTTACAAATAATTAACCCATACTACCGCTCACAAGAGCATTAATATTTACAGCATAAACATGAATACTGAAGAATCTGACCACACTGCCTATTTAAATTACCTATATCTTGTGTATAGTGCCATCGTAAATTTTAATACTTCATATTATATCAAGTCAAAAAATAAATAAAAATTAGTTTTCATTTATTACAAAGAGATGTAATAAGTCATATAAAAAAAAAAAATCTAATGATACAAAGTGTATTCAAATGTCAAATTGTCAAAGTTTCTTAGTGGAAAAAACAGTAGTCAAACTCTTAGATAAAATTACGGTCAGTTAATGCATCCTTATTAGTGTAATAACTCTTTTCAATTAACATTAATTTAATCCGTCGTTTGAAATTATTATGATCTAATTGTTTTATGTTAGAAGACAGTTTATTATAAAATCTAACACTATTACAAATAAAGCTTTTTGAGGTTTTAGCTAATCTATGTCTTATTAGTTGTACATTATTCTTACCCCGTGTGTCATAGTTATGATTGTCAGAATTGAGAGAGGAATCATTAATGTATTTTCTGGCATAGCATATGTTCTGGTAAACATATGCACTTGGTAAAGTCATGATTCCTAGATCCCCGAACGCTGTCCTACAAGTATCTCTAGTTTTCATATTTAGGATGTACCGCAAGGCCCTCTTCTGTAATAAAAATATTCTATGTTATTTGAACAAATGAACAGTAAATGTTTGGATTAGTTAAATATTATGAAAAACTGCTTCATTTTTCAGAAGAATTAGTAGGTACATTCATCAACTTTACCCATAATCCCAGGCCTGACTAGTATGTATGTCTTTAAGCGGCCCGCATATAATTGAATTTGAATTTAATATCTTAATTTCAACAACGTATTATCACTGCTAATAAAAGTACATAATACCATACTTACCTTACTTGCTTCCATTCAGAGTACATACAAATTATCCATAACATACGAGTACTTAGTTCATCTACCCTACTCACAATCCCAGGTATGACTAGTAGATAATGCCCTTAGGCTTTAAGTCCGCCTTTTGTCACTTTTTGTGCAATAAAGTATATTTTCATTTCATTTAATTTCATTTTAATTTCATTTCATTTCTTGCACATAAATATTGTATGCATTATATTGTATCCTGTTTACATTCTGTTTACAACAAGGAACAAACATAAAATGACTTTCCTGAAGTTTTTTTGAAGATTGACGTAAACTGAAACGTTATTTGAAGCGGAAAACTCGCTTATAGGTATGTTCGTTTAGAATCGAAGTTTTTGATACCAAAATACGTTGTAACATAACATGTGATACACCACTATGGGTCTCTAAATAAATTAAATAGTAGTCGCTATCGTCAATAGCTATGTATTGTATACAATGCACATACAAACTATCTTCATACAATCAAGTTTGGCTGTTATGATAATTTTAAGGGTGAAGGGAGGAGAAGCACTTGTCCACTACTACCAGGACAAGTGACTGTCGTCTTCGAAGATGGGGAGGGGCGGGAGGGGGGAGGGGGGGGGGGCGGGTGGTAAGAGGACGTCTCGAGAAATACGAGCAAGTCTACTAAACTTGAAATTTGCGAGAAAACTTCACTTCCTCAGGCCCAAAGTATAGAACATGAGGCAAAAAGACTGGAAGAGGCTTCTATGATGGGATCAATTTGGAAAACCACAGGGTACACTTATAGCTTGACTAGCTATTGTCCGCGGCGCTTCGCTTCGTGTGACTTTTTGCTCACAGCTCAGGCCATCGCGTTATGATTTATAGCCTAAAACCATCTTGAGAAGTGATAAAATGTAACAGTGACAACTGTATGTCAATCGATAAAGTGGTTGTCGAGTTATAAGGATATTATATCGACGTACGTTACACGGTCGGTCGCACGTAGAAACTTCGCTTTATTTATTAGGATAACTAATTTATGTACGATCATGGGAAGCCCTAGCATACTATTTCGTTCTGAAAATAACTACCACTGTACTGAACTGAAGGTCCCTTCCCTTCTTATCTTACTAGGTGGTAGGGTTTAACCTGTCTGGGTTGGCACCACCGCACTGAATGAAAGGTTTGTCGAAACGACTATGTAAATAGTGTGTTTTCCGTCCTAGTTCACCAAGGTGTTATGGGCTGACGTGACGGATATTGTAGGTGATTTTAGCTAATCGTGTCAGTTTCCATAAAGGAAAGCGTAATCTTGAAATCTCAATCTGAATGTGAATCTTATAATGTCCTTTTTTAATATATTAATAAAATATTATGCCAATATCGCCGGAACATAAAGAATTAACCATTCAGATGTTCCAAATAGCTAAAAATGTAAAAATATTTAAGAACTGTTCATCGCATGTCAATTTGAAGATTTTCATTGTCATTAAAATTTACATTTTTGAGTAGTAACTTGAACATACATACATACATAGAGTCACGCCGTTTCCCAGACAGACAGACAGAGACAACGGATATCCGCGTACCATGATCCTGAAACCCCTCTGCCGCCTCTTACACTCTCATAATGTCCTTCATACATGCACGTCGGATACGGGTCATTAGTATTAAAACTGAGCAATTTTGAAAATTTCGATGGATTTCCTTTTCATGGAGGGAAATGTTTTCCCACTCTGTACCTACATACATGCCAGTCAGTAAGCGTTTATTCTTCCACTTCTGGACATAAACCTCTCCCATTTGTCTCCAGTGCTTCCGGCCTTCAGCGGTGCGGAACCTGTCGCAATACCTACTTACATGAATCGTTAGAAATATAAAGCTTATTTTCGTACTCCACATTTACCTAACACACCTTCGTCATAAACGTGAATTATCATATGAATACATGGCGGAGGCTTCGACTCGACATTATGAAAATTCCTTTCGACTTCCTTTCTCGAAAATTTCTCCTCGTTCGAAGTTGCCTGTGGCTCTATTCCAAGCAGTACACGAAAAATTATAAGGACAGTATAGATGTGTGCAATTGTCATAATTTAACATTTCTTTGTTAAAAAATAAAGTCGAATTTGAATAAAGTTTTATCTGTCGGCAACAAAGAGTACCTGACCTGGTACATCCTATTATTTGACCATATTCTCCTAAAACACTTCAAATCAAAACAAATCAAATATACTGTATTGTACACCATATAAACCTGGAACACAAAAGGTGAATTTAATGCAATGTACCATTCGTTCCAAACTAACCTTTGGGATGTGAAGAGGCACATAGGATGAACAATGCAGTGCAAAAGTAAAGTGTGAAGAATAAAATTATTAAATAAACTAGTAACTTCACAATGTGTATTCAATAAATATGTGATTTTATGAGAAACCTTAAATAAAATATGTGGCACATATAGAAACATTGGGCAAAAGGCCGTTTAAGGTTATTAAAAGTAACGAAAACAGTTTTTACACTGAATTTATAATTATTAAACAAAATGTCGTGAATATTTGACTCTAGCGACATACAATCATTAACGTCGATCTATGTGAATCATTAAAAAAAACATAGATACATATACAAATGAATAATCTTTACATATATACTTATTCACATTGAAAACTAAGGCGCGTGAACAGTACTCACACCAATGCAATTGTGCAAGTGCGAGTGAGACAGATCGGGTTTTCGTGATGCGTATGCCCCGATCTGTCTCACTCGCACTTGCACAATTACATTGGTGTGAGTACTGTGCACGCGCCAGCTTTCATTAACAGACCTGTACTTTAGCGCTTAATGCGCTTTATCGAAGCGAAGACATAGGTACACTTTTTTTCTTTTATTTTAGAAATGTAAAAATATATTTATTGCACAATATGAAATTAACAAATAAATTAATGACTAATAATAAACTAACCTAAACAACATAAAAAAATTCACTCAAATTTTGATCGCTCTCTCCTCGAAGGGTACCCAAAACGCTCGCAGCATTCCCGCGCTGGATAGCGATTGCTATCCGCTGTCTAAATTACAAACTTGGAATCGACTAACTGTAGCGCCTCGCGGTCGTCGCGTACTTGGCCAAGTTATCGCTAAGTTATCTCTAAGTTCACTTTAAGTCGCTCTTGAAGCGTGGAGAGAAATTGCTCTTCCTGCGAGTTACGGAAGCAAATCGTGAAAATCTCCGATTTGGAAGGGGGGTTCGCGAAGTAAGCAATGAATTAAAAAAATGTAAGGAAACTTTTCGAATTGAATTTGTGTATACGATAAATCTGTGATATTAGAAAACGTAGAGAACGAAATAAAACAAGGGTTATGCAAGTTTCAAGACTTGCAATTTTAGGTAGAGATAATTTTGTTTTGGATTCTATCACATAAACCTAAAATTATTTTATTTTAATTTATTTAAAAAGAAAATACGGCATACATATTATATTTGTCAGTAATAGTTTTTGTACCAAAAATGAAGGTTGCAAAATAGGTATTTTCTTCTTCGAGTACAAAATGAAAGACGTTTATTTTTGTTCTTGGTACTTATTCTACTATCGCTTAATTATTCAAAGCTGTGAGACTAATCAGAAAGAGCCTTAAGCTTAAACTAAAAAAAATAATGTAAGTACCGTGTTAGGCCGGCCCCACTGCATCTCTCTCTGAACATGTCGTAAAAGGTGACTAAGGGATAAGGACAAGATGACGTGCATAAGGGCGACAGGCTAGACACCTCCTTCCACCGAGTCGTGCAGCAGGTGGGTCTTCGTGCCTTACTTGCTGCTTGATAGTTGTCTTTCCTAATACATTGCTAAACGGGGTGGTCGGTGTTGTGCTGTAATTTACAAGAGCAGTTGCAACACAACACTGACTACTATGCTCACCCCGATTGTCTGGATAGAGCGTGTGGTATCATGGTATGTAATGTAATGAATGTAAGTATTTAAATACTTAGATTGGTATCTACTTACTAACGATTAGAACTATAGATAAACTCATATTCACGACAAAATTTAATTTGTTTACATCTTCCTAACGACAGTTCCTCCGCTCAGTTCCTCAGACAATACAGAACTAAGAATCTTGATGCGTAGCACAAACATAAGTTTCCGGATAGTCAGTATTCCGTGTAGTCATTGCGGGCAGATTGCTATTCGAGAATCCATTTGAATAGGTAATTCAACACGGTCAAATAATTGCAATTGAATGCGCATCATTCGCACATCTTTGACTCGTTCACAATAGGGTTGCCTCGACTTCCTAAAAGTTTTCACGGACATTATTATTATGTCTGTATATATTAATGTCCGTGAACCAGACAGGCGTCTGTGATGGGTAAACTCGAAAATATTTTGAAATTTAGAGCGAACACGGCACGACTCGGTGGCGAAAGTGGTAACGCGTGGGCGGCTTGTGCTGGAGGTCCTAGTTCGAACCAGGTCGGAACGTGTTCTTTTAAGTAAGTAATTAATTAGTTAATGTAATATTTATTTTATTAATTTTAAATTTTAACATTTGTTTATCGGAAAAAGTTCGGCAACAAAACTGCAGTTTTTATCACTCTTAAAGAAATTATATTTAGTGATTATAGCCATGTTGTATATTTTTAAATAATCTGATCAATAACTAAAGAATAAAATATTATTCAATTTATTAAAAAAAAAAAATTATTAGTTTCCTTAAAAATTTTTTTTAAGGAAACTGACACGGTTGGCTACATCACCGTACATCCGTGATGTCAGCCCATAACACCGGGTGAACTTGGTGCCACGTCAGTGCCTCCCTTCGGTCGAGGCGGCTACACTGAACTGGACGGAAAACACAAACTATTTACATAGCTGTTTCGACCGACCTTTCATTCAGTGCGGTGGTACCAACCCGGGCGGGTTAAACCCTACCACCTAGTAATATAAGAAGGGAGTCATATCCCTTAGTCGCCTTTTACGACATGCGCGGGGAGAGATGCAGTGGGGCTATTCTTTTAAAGTACCGACCCCACACGGTACAAAATATATAATATACTTAGACTTTGTATATGATTTATGCGATATTACGCGTATTTTTTTAGATAGTTTCATCAAAATCGGCTTAGTTGATCCGGAGATATCTGCGTGTGACCGACACACGGACAGACAGGCAGACAGACACCAGAGTGATCCCATAAGGGCCTTTTTCGTCTTTTGCGACGGAACCCTAAAAACAGTATAAAAAACAAAACTACCAGCATATACCTTTTCATAAGAGTAGTGTATAATTGGGCTGTTTGATTCACCTCGTCAGAAACATCGAGCTGCTCAATCATAATCGCATTCGCTTCGCTCATACTCATGATTCAAACAGCTCGATCTGTCTGTCGAGGTGAAATCAAACAGCCCAATTATAAACTACGTCTGCGATGCAGGTGCAGATCGCTTGCATTGCAGAGCTCTTTGAGCGTTAAAATCGCTTTTTGATCGGTAAACTGAATGCCGGTTAAAATCGCTTTTTGATCGGTAAACTGAATGCCGATGGCAGAATGGTAATGTTTAGGTGCTAAATAGATTACAGTTTTCACAGCAATCAATATGAAGATACGATGCGATGGTTTCCCGTTTATAAATCGCTTTTTTGATCGGTAAACTGAATGCCGGTTAAAATCGCTTTTTGATCGGTAAACTGAATGCCGATGGCAGAATGGTAATGTTTAGGTGCTAAATAGATTACAGTTTTCACAGCAATCGATATGAAGATACGATGCGATGGTTTCCCGTTTATAAATCGCTTTTTGATCGGTAAACTGAATGCCGGTTAAAATCGCTTTTTGATCGGTAAACTGAATGCCGATGGCAGAATGGTAATGTTTAGGTGCTAAATAGATTACAGTTTTCACAGCAATCAATATGAAGATACGATGCGATGGTTTCCCGTTTATAAATCGCTTTTTGATCGGTAAACTGAATGCCGGTTAAAATGGCTTTTTGATCGGTAAACTGAATGCCGATGGCAGAATGGTAATGTTTAGGTGCTAAATAGATTACAGTTTTCACAGCAACCGATATGAAGATACGATGCGATGGTTTCCCGTTTATAAATCGCTTTTTGATCGGTAAACTGAATGCCGGTTAAAATCGCTTTTTGATCGGTAAACTGAATGCCGATGGCAGAATGGTAATGTTTAGGTGCTAAATAGATTACAGTTTTCACAGCAATCAATATGAAGATACGATGCGATGGTTTCCCGTTTATAAATCGCTTTTTGATCGGTAAACTGAATGCCGGTTAAAATCGCTTTTTGATCGGTAAACTGAATGCCGATGGCAGAATGGTAATGTTTAGGTGCTAAATAGATTACAGTTTTCACAGCAATCGATATGAAGATACGATGCGATGGTTTCCCGTTTATAAAAGAGCCATTCACAATATCGCATTCGATTCTTATGACTGCTGTAGGTAGAATGGCGATCGTTTGAGTCCAGCTCCATTTTTATAATGTTTGAGATATAAACCATGTCCTATAGCGATGGATTCCATGGCGCTATTATGACGATGTGCTTCTTTCAAATCTTCTCTAGCTATTTTGTAATCATTCACGGCTTTAGCGATTCCAGCAGCCCCTCCAGCCAAGCTGCCTAAAGCAGATAGGCCTGCAAAAATTGGTATAAGCGGTAATATACCGCCTGTTTTTGGAATTGGTATTACTCTAGACTCTAGGCAATGGAATGCATGCATTCCTCGGAATAATCTTTTTTGCAAAAGCAAGCGCCCGACGAATAACAGTTTTATTGCTTTTGGATTTAATTTTTCCTAATTTAGTCTTAATTTTTTTTATCGCTGTCTTAAACGTTTTTATTTTTTTCTTTACACCGGCCCCCGCTTTCACTTTCGCCTTCATAATATTTTTCACCAGCCATGAAGCGATTTTTTCTCCTCTCCCTGCATCAGCACACTTTGAACGTTTCCCCGCTCTATCCATCAATTTTAAATCAGCTATACGTCTAACGCCCAAATTTTTTGATTTCATATATTCTATATCGTGTTCTCGACAGTAATCGTCCAATTGATTAACCCCCCGTACCACCTCGCTGCAGTCTTTTATTTAAACGTGTCCCCGGGCCGCAATAATTATAGCCAGGCAGATGAATTTCAAAAGGTAAATTATTTATCAATGTATCGACTATTCCCTCCCCTTTCATCACTTAACATCAAATGAAGGTTTTAGCAAGCGTTTCAAGTTTTTTATAACTAATTATACCTTGTTATCAGCATCTATCCAGCTATTTTCAGACGCGGGAAGACCCAGCCATTTTACAAACACTTTTCCCCCATTTCTTTTTAAAACTTTTTCAACCAGGTAAATATCTGGATATCTTGTTTTCATCAGTTCTTGCTCATAAAAACATCCTGATATAATTTGGCCGTGCATATCGCTTAATATATACGAGGCAGGCCTCATTGTTTTTATTTTAGCTATTTTAAACAGTTCAGTTGACCAATTCGGATTATATCCCTTGGCAAAAGCTCCTTTGTATTTGCTTATACGGACATGATCACCTATTTTAAATTTCGGGGGTAGCAGCGCGTTTGCATATTTTTTTCTACTTTTTTCAATATTTGCATGAACAGCAGCCGCGTTATAATTGCTCACATTTGCAGGTTTAAAACGCGTGGTGCTGTGCACTGTATTATTGTAATTAGTCATTATATTTGCAAGTGGTTTTCCAACCCATTTATAGTTACCATGATTTTATAATTTCCTCTTTGATGGATTTATTTTTATTAATATTTATCATGATAATTGTTATAAAAATTAAAAGACAACCTATTACCATTAAAATTTAAGTATTAATGAGCTTTGACTCTTCCCTCGAGACATTTTAAAGATTTTATTCGCTGGAAAGATATTCATCAAAATTTTTTCTATACCGCACATTACTCTTTTCACAATCCTTATTAATTACCAAGAAATTATAGGGCTCACTCCAAATTCTCGCCGCAATATGACGGAAATCATTAAACGACATATCGCTATTAACATGCTCATCGTAAACATGTTTCAGATTTACATCATCCTGCCGAAAAAGTATAATCAAATTAGCATTATCCCTCACAAGCTGCTTCGGTATCTTCGAGTATGTTTGAGTCAAGTAAAAACAGTCGATAAATGCATGTCTTCCCATCGAAAAGAAATCGCGAATATTATCCTGCTTTTCACACGCAATATCGTCAAAAATAAAAATGGAATCCGGCAATGTTTCCAGGAGTGATATAACTTTTTCATTATCATTAAATTTTTCAAATCTTACTTCAGGTATATTTTCGAAAACTTTGCTAAGGAAAAGGTATTTCGGTTGGAATATTGTTTTTGAGTAAAGATAAATGTTTCTATATTTTAACCCATTCTCGTGTAATAAGAGTGCTAAAATCAGGTTTGTTTTCCCGGAATTACTGGCTCCGCATACTAAAGATCTTATACTATTCGGTAGAAGACTGCAATGCCTCGGCGCTGAATTTTCACTTTCACCGCAGCGATAAGCGAAATTTAAATCTAATAATATAGGTTGTTTTACAAATTTCATGACCGCTATACTTATAATATAATTACTTACTCAGCTGCTGAATGCGCATATATGATTATCTTCAGCAAAGCCACCCCCTTTTATAAATTCCGGCTGTATGAAAAAAAAAACGTTTTACATGCAATATAATCTAAAAAAGGGATGTATGCCTAATTAACGCTTTACTATGCGCGAATTTGACATCCGCAATGCTTTCAGCGATGCGTGTCTAGCAAGCTCGTGCACACCACTGTAGGTACTAATCGATGAAAAATAAAAAAAATTCATGTTGCGACAGGCTTAACTTGAAATATTTTTCGATAGCACGAATTTGACATCTGCAATGATTTCAGCGAAACGTGTCTAGCAAGCTCGCCCATGTATCTGCAGGTGCTACTCGATGAAAAAAAAACATGTTAGAACAGGTTTTACTTGAAATATTGATGAAATTATCATGGCTGCAGCGATGCGAACTCCTCCGCTCTCGCGGCACTTCAGCTTTACATTTCGAATACTTCACACGCCTGCATCATGTCGGTAAGCCTCATATTATAATAATAACAACTATTTCCATGTTTCACTATGGTGATAAAGGAAGAATAAATAAATAAATAAACAATAACTATTTTCATGTTTTCCAGCATTACATCAAATCAGCATTACATAAAATAATGTTTAATTGTTTTTTTCAGATTCGCGATCAGGAAGCCATGACATATCGCGATGCAAGTTCAAAACCTCTCATACTTCAAACTTATAATGATATTTTAAAAAACGAGCGGAGCGCCGGATGTCTCAAGAGTTATGGGATAGACGAAACAGGCGTTTTCAAAAATGCGAGCCAGTCCACTAGTCAAGGACGGGGAAAAAAGAAGATGCAAGCTGCCGTTAAACAACAGCCGTCATCATACATAATAACACCGCAGCAGGCTCGGGGACACCATCTAATAAAAATTCAGATGTATGATTTAGTAGGGAGCGAAGCTTCTGAAGTTCTAACAGTGCAGTCTCAGTACGTGGTTGTTGAAAGCGGTTATAATGAAATTATGGATTTAACTCAAAATATTTTAAGAAAGATATCCCGAGAATGTACATTTTCCACGCTGTAGTGTTAGCATAATATCGTAAGGTTTATTGTTTATTTTTATTTTTATAAATAAATTAAACATGAAATTTAAAGAATAAATAAATGTATATGTATGTTGTATATGTATATACAACATGTGTATGTTATGTATGTTCTTGAGTTTTAATTTCCCAGCAAATTTACGATTTAAATTCAAGTAAAAAAAAAAACATTATGCATAAATCTATTCTCATTTGAAAGTAGTCATATTACGAGAATAATTTTGTATTTACATAATATTAATAATATAATAATACGCTTTACACCGCTTAATATGCGGCGAGGATGGGTTTACCGCCTTAGTAAATTTTTCCCAGCCAACATACATTATGCTCAATAAATATATGTGCAATAACATGCATATATGCACATACCGCATGCAGTATCTCTACAGGCTTTTTTTTATTGACAGACAGGCATACAGGCAGGCAGGCAGTGAGGTGTTTTTTGTAAGCACTCCTTTATTCCTTTTAATGTGCGGAACCCTAAAATTTCATATAGAGCGGTCGCATAGATGTATTTTTACGAATTAACACCGCCGCCGGGCATTGAAGTTTCGAATTTCACTCGCCGCGCCACAGCGCCTTGCTTTGTACAAAGCCGCCTGCGAAGCAATATTATTTCAATTCCCGTGAAAATGCTGATTCGCCTGACTGCATTATTCTGTAAAGACATGCTCACACACGGTTTTGATGATGAAATATGGAAGACGGGCGGATCGTTGCATACAAACATTGTATTTACTGTAAGATTTCAGTCCCTATGTGAATCTGGCTTTATGCGTTGGTTTTTGTATAAATTTGACGTCGCGCTAGTACCGGGCATCATTCAGTTGAGCAGTAAGCAGTAAGTACAAGTGCCTAGTGAAAAGTGGAAAGTGAACAAGTAAGTGCCTGCCCCGCCTTCGCCGAGACTCAAGGAACTCGACTGGTAAGTTTTATCTCTTCATAACTAGGGCAATTTTTACTTGTTATTCTCAGACTCTTTGCACTGTTTTTAATTGAAAAAATACTTTGAAATTTCAAATAAAACACTTGATCAATTCCCGTCTGTTTTCCAATTTTTAAGCATCACAATTTCAAATACTTGTAAAAATTTCATGCATGTTTAAACTCTGCTCTGTCTCATGTTTTTAAGCGATGTAATGATTGATTGACTCTTGCGCTCGTTCAAATACTTGCAAATTTTCTTTTCTTTGAAACTTTGTAAATAATTATGCTATAAAACTTGTCCTCCCCGCTTGTTTCAGATCGGAGCGTCGGAGAGAAATCAAGCGGTCTCGAGAAATCCTTCAGCACGGCGCTGTGCACAGCAGATACAGTCATGTAAGTAAGTAGAAGTATTTTACAATATCTAGAAAACATTATCTTTTTCTTCAACGCCGCGCATGTTTTGAAGTGAACTCACGTAACTGCCACGCTCAGCATTTCCGCCGCGCAGTCCTACGGACAGCTTTTTTTATTCTAAACCACTGCAGCTATTATTTCTTCTTTACAGGAGCAAGAAAGCCAGCCTGCCTAGCCTCTTATCTTCCGATGAGGACGTTGCAGCACCGTCGTCTCTGATACCTGACCGGAAGAAAAAGAGAACTCCAGCTGCCCGGCCGTCAGCGTCTAGCAAGAAATCGCGATCCAATCCTCTCCCAAGTTCTACACACTCGTCCGGCGAGGAAGACATCGTGCGGCCCTCGAAGAAGCGCTCCCCATCGCATGGTGAGGTTGCTAATAACAAGCTTGCGTATCAGCTATTCGGTACCGATAGCGAGGATGGCGGTGAGAAACAGGAGCGACCAAAAATATTGCTCGCTAATTCTTTAAGCCGTCGGTCATCGTGCGGATACTCGAAGCATGAGCTGACTGTTAAGGACGGCGAATACTATGTAGAATTAAAAATTTACAACTCGAAAGACATTGCTATGGTGAGGCCTGCCGACCGCTGGAGGCATGCCCTCATAACGCTGCGCGAGAATTTAGCCGAAAATTCCACTGGGTGGTCCCACCTGCAGTCGTTTGTAAAAGAAGAGAAAAAATTTTATGATAAGAAGCAGTAATTAAGAAATTTATAATATTGAGGAAGCAGTTTAGGGATTACTTTTAATAATGTACTGTGAAAAATGTAATGTTAGCGTTCACAAATCCTATTTTCATGCTCATAAGAGAAGCAATTTACATAAAACGAATAGTCTATTGAGCACCGAATTTGGTAATGTGAGACTGATCGCGTCAGCTTTTAAAAAAAGAGTATGCAGTTACCGTATACAACCATCGCAAAAACTTATCACGCCTGAGGCATTCTTGAAGCAAGTAAAATCAGAAGTAAAAACTCTTATAGAAATACACTTAGAGAAGCATACATCGCTTAAAGTAAATTTGGAATTCTTTGCTCATTTTACTCTACCTCAAAACGATGAAACCGAGTTGAAATCATTTAATACGCGGTATGAGGCTATACTGAGAGGTACTAACATCGCGATATTTTACAAGCATGCTGTAGAACGTTTAATTCACAAAAGTTCTGAATTTGAACATCGAGATAGCGGATGGACACTTAAAAATGTTGCGTACCTTGAGCTAAACATTAATAGATATAATCCTTTGAGGGCTGGATCGTACATTCCCTTGCCGCCAGCTCTTCGACGCAATAAAAGTTGTTTAAATATTCAAAATAGCGATAAATACTGCTTTGCGTGGTGTATCACAGCGCATTTACATCCTGCTTCCAGAAACCCACACAGAGTTAATTCATATCCGCACTTTTCCACAGTGCTTAACACATATAATCTAAATTTCCCGCCCAGTTTTGAAGATATAACATTTTTTGAAAATAGCAATCCATGCATTAGCGTGAATGTGTACGGGTTAGCCTCAAATTCTAATGTAAACGGGCCTCTATACAGGACTCAAAACAGAAAATACAATCATATAAATTTATTGTTCATACAGAAGGGCGGGAAGTCGCATTACTGCCTGATCACAAATCTCGGTCTTTTGGTTCAAAAACAAATATCAAAGCATCATGGGAAATCCTTTCTTTGTGAAGATTGCTTGCTTACTTTTACCAGTGAAAATAAATTTAATGGGCATGACTGCTCTCGAGTGCGAACCATATTGCCCGCAAAAGACACTTTCTTAGAATTTCATAATTGGGAAAAAATGCAGAGAGTTCCATTCGTTATTTACGCTGACTTTGAAAGTATACTGAAGCCGTGTTTAGACGAGAGTCGGGATACAGAAAAGACATGTTATGCTACAATACACGAGCCTAGTTGTTTTGCATTTTATATATGCTCAGCTTTAAAACCTGAATTAAATAAACTAGTCCAGTATCGAGGGCGCGATTGCGTGAAAAAATTCGTGAAAATGCTTACAAAAGAAGTTCTTCAACTTGACGGTATATTACATACAGCCACGCCTATGAAGACCTTGAACTCAGAGCAGGAAAAGCTTTTAGCGGAAGCAGAAAAATGTCATATATGCGGGGATTATTTATTCGGTGACATAGTAGCGGATCATGATCATATGACTGGGGAGCTAAGAGGCCCAGCTCATTCGAGCTGCAATTTATCATTTAAAAAATGCTCGTTTGTACCTGTATTCTTCCATAATTTGACTGGTTACGACAGCCATTTATTTATCAAAGAGTTAGGCAGCACGCCAGGTGTTATAAAAATTATACCTAAAAATAAAGAAAATTATATATCATTTACTAAATACATCCCTCTAAGCAAAGATCATTTCGCGCAGATAAAATTTGTTGATTCGTTCAAATTTTTAAATTCTAGTCTTGAAAAACTCGCTCAGAGTCTTAACGATACAGATTTTACACATTTGAAGTCGTTCTTTCCCGAGCGCGAACTTTTCAACTTGATACGCCGTAAAGGAGTGTTCCCATACGACTATGTTGATTCCTGGGGTAAATATGATGAAATCGAGTTACCGTTAAAAGATAGTTTTTACAACGCGCTCACTTCGGCTGATATATCGCAAAGCGATTATGAGCATGCTGTAAATGTTTGGAGACAATTTAGAGTTAAAAGTTTGGGTCAATATACAGAACTTTACTTAAAAAGCGATGTTCTGTTATTGTGCGATATATTTGAAAACTTTAGGAATATGAGCTTAAAACATTACAAGCTCGATCCGGCTTATTATGTAACCTCGCCGGGGCTGAGCTGGGATGCGATGCTACTTCACACTAAAGTCAAACTTGAATTGATCTCTGATATAGAGATTTATCAATTTTTCGAGAAAGGTGTTCGAGGAGGATTGGCTCAGGTCTCTTTGCGATATTGTAAACCTAATAACAAGTATCTGCCTGATCATGACGAGTCATTACCCTCAAGTTTTTGCATATATCTCGATTCAAATAACTTATATGGCTTTTCCATGATGAGGAAAATGCCGGTGTCCCAATTTTCATTTTTAACCGCTAATGAAATCGCGAGCTTGGACATTCGCTCGGTCCCCGATAACAGCGACATTGGCTATGTTTTGGAGGTTGATTTGAAATACCCGTCATATTTGCACGACGATCATTCGGATTTACCTTTCGCGCCTGAAAAACTTACACCGCCTGGCGGCGCTAACTCGAAACTCATAGCAAGTTTATATCACAAACATAACTATGTTATTCATTACATCCACTTAAAGACATGTCTGAATAATGGTTTGATATTGAAAAAAGTGCATAGAGCACTCGTTTTCAAGCAGGATGACTTTCTGAAAAAGTATATTGAACTTAACACTTCTTTGCGCACGGTTGCCAAGTCAGAATTTGAAAAGGATAATTTAAAAAAAATGAATAACGCTATCTTCGGAAAAACAATCGAAAACAAACGTAAGCAAGCTAATGTGAAATTAGTGAACTCGTGGAGAGACGATCGTAATATAACGAACAAGATTTTAAGCGCTGAAAAACTCGTATGCATGCCTAACTTCAAAAGCATTTCGATATTTTCAGAAAATCTAGCAGCGGTTCAATTGCATCCTGAAGAAATTGTTTTGGACAGGCCAATTTACATCGGTTTTACCGTATTAGAACTTTCGAAAGCCCATCTATACAATTTTCATTACTCTGTAATGAAGCGAAAGTTCAGTAAAAATATAAAATTATGTTATACTGATACGGACAGTTTACTTTACCATGTGTTTACTGATGACATATACAGAGATATAAAAGACGATATTTCAAATTTTGATACAAGCAACTTTGCCTGCAATAATATTTACGGTATACCTAGAGTAAATATGAAAGTTCCCGGTCTCTTCAAAGACGAAATGGGAGGTGTGGTTATATCAGAGTTCATAGGACTTCGCGCTAAACTGTACTGCATAAAAACATCGGATTCATCTATAAAGAAAGCAAAAGGTATATCCGGATCTGTTACCAAGCAATTACGCAGCGATGAATACAAACACGCTCTTGACAGCGGCGCGATAGTTCGGCGTAAAATGCATACTATTCGATCGGTTAATCACAATGTATTCACACAGGAAATCTTTAAATCGGTGCTCGATAGATCTGATGATAAGCGGCGATTGTTGAAAAGAAGCTATAATACTTTGCCATGGGGGCATTATAAATTGTAATTGCGTCTTAAAAATAATTAATTTACGTGTTTGCGTGTTTGATCTGCTGTTTTTTTATACTTTTTATAAGCTAAGTACTTGCCCTATGAAGGCATTATAATTGTAACCGTATCTTATAATTAATCCAAGTGTTTTTATGATGCTGTTCATGTAATAGAATAAATAAAATATTCTTGTTTGCTAATAAACATGTTTTATTTTAATTAGACCTCCATTACTATACGTGTTCATGATATAAAACTTGGCAAAAATTCCTACGAGAATTTCAGGGAAATAGGAAAGATTTCATAATATAGTCTGGTTGTGGAGGGCTTGATGAATTTCCTGCTTGATGGGGTATTTGAGTATGTATGTACAATAGCTCGCATGCAAACGATAAAGAGATTCATTACATGAAATTTAATAGTGCTCCACGG
Source organism: Nematopogon swammerdamellus (assembly GCA_946902875.1). Classification (NCBI taxonomy): domain Eukaryota; kingdom Metazoa; phylum Arthropoda; class Insecta; order Lepidoptera; family Adelidae; genus Nematopogon; species Nematopogon swammerdamellus. The sequence goes on along the minus strand of OX336358.1, from coordinate 7,952,558 downwards.
GCGGGTGGGCTTTAGACAAAGCGAGAATTGCTTGAAATACTTAGAATATAAAAAAATATTGCATACAATATTTTATAAAGCATGAATGCCTTACTTACAGCGTCTCTAAAAAAAAAATTGCAAACATTTATAATCGCTATATGCAGCTCATCGGCATTCAGTCTTATCAATACATGAATATCAGCAGGTAAATTGAGTTTTATCGATTTGAAGTTAACAGAATTTAACCTCGACTTTATTCAAATAATCAGCATAGTTGCCCGCAGCGATACAGTAGAATTGGGTTATCTAATTCACCTCGGCAGAAACATCTTGGTGTTCAGGATAATGAGCATGAGCGAAGCGATGCGAGTTAGACTGAACGGCATGATGTTTGTCGAGGTGAATTAGATAGCCCAATTCTACACTACTCATAAGAGTACCTATTGCAGAGAAAGTAGCGCGAGCAAAGTATAAATTCAGTATAGCTTAATCATTATTTCGATTAATTTTAGTATGCAAATCAATCTGTCTAAAATCTGGAAATTTTTGCGCCAAATAAGCAGCCCTGGCGTGCACTTTGCGCCTCGTTTAATGGGGGTAGTGGTGTTTGGTGCCCGTTTATTTGTGCTGGGAGTTGAAGCTCGAGTTACGCCCACATGTGCGCCGCGGCGCTAGCCACGCACACCTATACTGATCCTGTGTGTTGCGACACCGCGGATACGTGTACACTGGACCATACAAAATGTTCGTCTGTAGACTTGTATGGTTTTTTTTTATTTGGTACCGTAATTATTACAAAAAAATAAAAAATATTCGGCTTTACTCACGGTCGTCTCTGAGCTATGTGGCTCGAAGTTTCGGCCAAACGCATAGCCCATCCTCATTTATTTATTCATATATTACATTGTTACTACATAGCAAGCCCCAAAATTTCACAATGTAGAATCTATTTCATAGTTAGCTCAGCGTATCTCGCCGCGTACTTTTGAAAGACGTTAGTATTGCAGTTGAAGACGTCTAGATACGGAAACATGACCAACATTCGGTTGAGTGCGGCCAGCGCCCGTTGAATTGGAGTCTGGCCATAGTGGAAAGTCCGTGACGGACGTTCCGCAAACAGCAAGTGACGCCTTGCAGGCAGATATTTATTCGGGACATGCAGCGACATCATACCGAGGACCGATGGATTGTCTATAAGACACCATTCCGCAAGAGGAAGAAATGCATAAGTAACTGTACATTTCTTCTTAGCCGAAGGGCCGCATAATAATATCCAATCATGAGCGATCTGCCTGCGAACCGTCGCACACCGTTACAGTTGTCCGTGGTCGCAATGGTCGCAATGGTCTATTGGTGAGTGCATGTGTGTAGCTAGCTCCTATAGACTGGCGGTCTTCAAAATGCGTGTCCATAACATCGACGACAACCTTTTTTCCTCCTTGTCGTTGACATGGCGCCTCACCAAGCGTGGTTTCGTGAGGACTTATTGGCTATCCGATTGTTCTATTGAATCCTGGGCAAAGCCTCCGTTCCAGTTTCCTTAAAAAAAAATTGTTTTTGTGAGATAAATGCATCTCAAGAAAGTTGTGCCCAGAATGCGATGAAACCCCATCAATACTTATCAAACGAACTTCCTTTCGCGTACGCAAGTATTGCGTATGTTTCATGATATTGCACATCCAGGTGATGTAGGATTTTTTTATGGAAACTGACACGTTTGGCTACATCACCTACAACATCCGTGATGTCAGCCCATAACAACGGGTGAACTAGTGCCATGTCAGTGCTTCCCTTCATTTCATGTCAGTTACACTGAACTGGACGGAAAACACGAACTATTTACATAGCCATTTCGACCGACGACGTTTCATTCAATGCGTTGGTACCAATCTGAGCGGGATGAACCCTACCACCTAGTAAGCTAAGAAGGGAAGGGACCTACAGTTTTATGTAGAATCCGACGGTCAGGCTCCAATGGTCAAGCGGTCACCCATCCAATTACTGACCGCGAACAGTCGACCGACCGCACCGCTGAGCTACCGAGGCTGACAATAAGGTAGGCGGTATTATCAAATCATATAAACATTATTTCCTAAAAATTGCTACAGGAGTGCGTTATCCAAACGTTACCTTATCCAGCGATATCCGCGTTTGTCTCTGCGCGGCGTAGGTAAAGGATAAAGGACGCAGGAAGCTAATATCAACGTCAGTAAACAAGCATCCATCAAGGAACTCGTAGGCCCACCAGTTTACACTTTACAAACTAATGTTGGACACGTGCTCATTGTCTTGGAGATTGTAATGTAAGAGTAAGTTCGTTTCAGTGTTGATGATGTTGTCATCATTGATAATTTTGGATTGAATTTGATTGGAATTTTTTCCACTGAATTTGTTTTTCTTTTATCTGTTAGATTCTCACTCATTTACTGCCTTTTCGTTCTCTATTTCGTTTTTAGTTTTTTTTCTATACGTATACACACTTGCGTATAACTACTATGTATATAGTTCTACTTGCTTATAACTATAATCTACGAACTACAGAGAAAAAAAGAACGAAACCCACGGCGTCCATGAAAACCATGTATATGTGGAGAAGACTCTAGAGTTGTGTCAAGGCCACTGGCCTGTGTCTACCCCTATCTTCGCAGTACTCGTCGCAGGGAGACTCAGCGTCCTTTTTTTGTTGACATTGAGCTTTTGAGAACCTATCTGTTCTCAAAATCGTTTCTTTGTCTTACCGCTAGGGTGTAGAACTGTCGGCGAGTGTGTTTCCTGAATCCTTTAACCTGGGTGTCCTAGCAACAGTCCGCAAGTCTGCTGGCATGGCGCCTCACTGAGCCTGGTTTCGCGAGGAGATATTATGATGGAGGCTCTGTCGCACCATTGGTCCCTCGGGACAGCTACCCATATTGATATACACAAAAATTGAGATAGGCGTTAAGTTATGTATGTATGAAGATCTTCTCTCCTTCTTCACCAGCGTATGGCAGTTCACTGCAGGACGTACGTAAATACGCCTCTTCACATTTCTCCCATTCTTTCCGGGGACTTCATCAGTACGGAACCACTTTTTGCCGACGACTCTCACTCTACCGGTCGCTCACCCACCTGGCGGGTGGTCTTTCCACGGCCCGTTTCACTGCATGCATACGGGCGACAGTCTAGATCTGTTTCCGATGTATATAGGTCCTTGATGAACGACTATGATCGAAGACTACGGACTCGGCCGCAAGATTCCTACCACAAAAGGTCCACAATCCACAAACAAGAGGTGTTACACCAACAAGAGTATTAAAAGAGTTCTGTGAAGAACCTCGCCTGTTTATTCTGTCGTGCCGGCTCGTGTTTACGTCTGACGTTAACGACTGTCGTTAAACACGTCGTTAAAGTTGTCGTTATCGTCCCGCAGTCGATATCCGTGTCGTTGAAGGAGCCGATCCTTTCGACAGAGTCGTGTAGTTTGATTGTCTCTAGTATCCCCACCTAAGATGAACTGAGAGTCAATCAACAGTCGTGGATGAGGTATTAGACCTTTGGCAATAGCCTACTTTGCTGCCATGGCACCTTTCTGAGCGCGATTTCACAAGAAGTAATAAATTGACTCTGTCAACTGCACGTAATAAATTGACTCTGTCAGCACATCATGCTGGTTTCATAAAAATATTATAAACTCCATAGCGCTTAAAGATCTATCCTTGTCTTTTTCTTATTCAAATACTGATGTCTTCACTTCACCAGTGACCTTTTCACGATGAGCCGCAGTCACATTTCTACTCTGTGATAAAACCCGATTACAAAGTCAGTCAGTCAGCGTGTGAGCGTCCGCTACTGGACATATCCTCCTGGCCTTCAGCGGTACGGTACCACTGCTTTCCGCCGACATACTTGATGTCGTTGTCCTACCTGGCGGGTGGTCTTCCCACAATCTGTTTTCCTGTCCACGACCGCCAATGTAGGATACGGTTACTCCAACAACGGTCGTCCCTCAAATCTGTGTCGCATGGCTATAATATAAGTATTTATTTAACTTTCTTAGTGCATACATACAGAGCGTCACGTCTGTTTTCCAACGGATAGGCAGAGACAACGGATCTCCACCGCGTGTCACAATTCTGCCTGATATACCTATATTTCATCTTTCCAGCCAGAGACAATTTCATTTTGGCAAATTTCCATTACCACTTTTCGCCCCCTCGAATGTACAGTCAGACAGATAGACCGCCTGGCTTAGGCGGTCTGTCTGTCTGTCTGTAGGCTTAGTAATAGGCTTCCGTGTGAATAAGGGACCCTAAAAATGTGTAAACATCACTCGCGAGCGTCAAGCCCACTGGATACTTTACCAAAGCGCAACTCAATCCAGCCCCGAACAAGTCCTCGGGGTCCCGGTGTAGATGTTTTTTTTTATGGAAACTGACACGGTTGGCTACATCACCTACAACATCCGTGATGTCAGCCCATAACACCGGGTGAACTAGGTGCCATGTCAGTGCTTCCCTTCGGTCGTGCCGGCTACACTGAACTGGACGGAAAACACAAACTACATAGCCGTTTCGACCGACATTTCATTCAGTGCGGTGGTATCAACCCGGGCTTATGTTTTATGTTTACACATAATAAATACCTCCATCATGTCTGCATTTCATCTTTTTCAGTCATCTAGACTACAATAAGCATTATATCTCCGCTCATCTGAGTCATTAGTCATTAAACGTGATGAGCAGAAGATGTGAGGTCGCTGAACAAGTGAGAACACATGTGTGTTTATGCAGTACAGTTGCCATAAAAATGGAGATACAACCATTAGTGCCTTGTCACACTGTCGACCATCAACTGTAGGAGCTTTTAGAAAGGAAAAGGAAAGGAGTATATTAGAAAAAAAATACAGGGTTCTATAACGCTGGCAAAAAAATTCGAGTACAGTCATGCTGTCTAATGAATGCTTAATAAACAATATACAATATACAACAAAACATAGAATACGTCGAGGCGAGACGCTCGGGGTCAGCTGTCAAAATAAACGAAAATTGCATCCCGCCTCCGCGGCAGTCATTGCCATCTATAGCCATAATTTAACGATTTGTAATACCTAGATATTTCGTGCTATTGTTTATAGTATTTCACGCGTAATTTCCTCACTGATCTGAGGTAATTTCTGTTTCTCGAACTTCCGTTATCCCGCCCTATATAAACATAATAAGAACCTATTCAAAATACCTATATAAAAAGGTTAGTATATAAAAAATTAAATATGGGTATCACTTTTCTATCACCTTCTCAGTGCGCAATGCAATAATAAACTTGTTTTTGCCTGAAGTTACATATTTTTAAAATGTGTATGTTCAAAACATTATTATTTATCAGTATCATACTTAATTTATTTATAATTATTGTTTTTAGAGACATCTACACCTTTTTTTGTCAACTGCGTTGAGTGTTCCTATTTCCAAGACTTGAAAGATTTTGATTTAAGAACCTTTATTTTTAATATTTCAGGTGAAGAGGATCATTAAGTATTTCAACTTTTTTTTAATATTTAGCCTATCTTGCTAAACTATTACCTACAATTTCTCAATTTATCTCAATGAATCTCGCGAATACAACAATAAAGAATACAGGACAACGTACGTGTGTACTTTTTTTTTTCATATTACAAAAAGTGAACCCCTTTTTATTTGTCCAAACAAGAGTTGCTTGCGTAAAACTGAGTTGATCTGGCGTCTAATATCATAAAAAAGCTTTAAACCGTTCCCCCCTTCAGCGATGTATAAAAAGGGCAAACGTTAAATGTTTGTTTAACGACAATTTTAGTATCGCGTTACTGAGCTTTTGAAAAAAATCTGCGCCCGCCTACACCGCGCCTGGGCCCTAATGTAGAAAAATCGGGCTCACTCTCTCACGCGTTGACTCTCAACCTTTGCTCTTTTCCGAACACGCCTATTTCTTCCATTCTTTTAATGGTCTACATTGATTGATTGATTTTTTCGTTGATATGCGTTTTAATGGCGGATGGCGGAAAACAAAAAGTAAAAAATTAAGGGGCGTCCCCATACAAGGACCGTGTTTTTTTAAGGTTTTTTGTTATGGCTCCATCATAAAAACGGTTATATACATGCAAGCGTCAAACTTGGTGTGATTATAGTGCACCCTCTATCTATAGTATAACAACAAATAAAAAAAAATCGACAAATTTGGTGGTCATACGGTAACCTCGGTGCGCGAGTCCGACTTGCACTTGGCCGTTTTTTCTAATATACAGGATGTAAAAGTGGCGAGTACATTAATTTAGGAAATGATTATTGGGATCAAGAGTAACAGAAAAGTCAAATAACTTTTTTCTGAATTACCTTTAAATAAAAAGTTACAGTTTTCATACTAACTAATTGATTATTTTAGTGTAAAAATGATCTAATGACAACAGGGCGGCGCGGAGGGGGGAAGAGCGGGTGAGACGTGAGCGCCTCGGACGGAGGTGTCGGCGGGAGGGATGGGGGTTAGCTTTGTGAGTGGAGGACTGGAGGTCGGCAGGCGGAGGATGCGGAGCGGCAACAACGCGTTAAATTACACTAGACGAAAAAATACATTTCAAAAATGAATATCTGGAAAACTAGACACTTCAGAGAAAAACTTCATTTGCTTTTTTGTCTAGGAAAAACATGAGGATTGCGCTGGCGAAATTAATGTACTCGCCGTTTTAACACACTGTATATATATTTTTGCCATTTAAAATTAGGGTCATTTTTATAAAACTTTTATAATGTCTTCTAGACTTTTTGCAAAATAATACCTATTCTCAAATTTCCTCCAAAATTTTACCTTGGTGTATTCAACGGTTCAGAAGTAATAGGTGTAAGTAACCCTGTGACTGGTGGACCACAGATATTATAACCCTAGGCGAAACTACTACGGTTATAATATCAATGAGACGGACAGACAGATACTGCTTTTGTATCTTGCCACTATACATTTTTTTTATGTAATCCGGCATGCGTGGCTGTGTCGGAGGGGCCAAAGCACATGCTCCGAACAGCCAATACATACAATACAAAACTCAAAACAAAGAAACAACAACAAACACAACTTATAAATAAAAGTTTTTTTTTATGTAAACCAACATGGGTGGCTGTGTCGAGAGACCAAAGGTACAGTCGACAGAGCCAAAAACCCCTCTCCTCGCGAAACCCCGCTCAGTGAGGCGCCATGCCAGCAGATTTGCGGACTGTTGCAAGGCTGTCTAGCCCGATGATACGACGTTTGAAGACACCCAGGTTAAAGGATTCGGGAAACACACACCAGACGGACGGCTCGGCGCTGTATTGAATCCAAGGACGCCAACAGATACTGGGGGCTGCCTTCCCAAATGTGGCTACAGTATTCCATCACCGGCCTAATCTTTGATTTGTACAACATGAGTAGTTGTGCCGGTGAGAAGAACCTCCTATTTCGGTATAGGATCCCCAGTTTTTTTGATGCGGTTTTGGCCTTGGACTCAATAAACTGCCTACGTCAATACAATAAAGCCCACGTCCTTGGAAATGTTGCACCCCAGTAGGTCTAGGTGCTCCGAGACAGGAACGACACTGCCTTGGAAACTTGCAAGGAAAGGGAAGGGGTCGACCATAACAGAGAATACACAGCATTGCGTCTTGCGAACGTTGAAGGCAACAAGGTTCTCGTTGCCCCAAGTGGCAACATTTTCAAGAACCTTATCGACCCTTTCTACAACAGAACGTTGCGCCTTGCTGGGCTGTGCATCTCTGCTCTTCCAGTCCTTGACATAACCTGCATGTGCTGTGCTGTCGTCTGCGTAACTGTGAATCATGCCCAGGGACAGTAACTCCTTAATGAAGATTAAAAATAACGTAGGTGACAGCACAGAGCCCGGCGGAACACCAGCGTTAATTGGAAAGTCGTCCGACTTCGTACCATCAATCGAGACGAAGAGGGAGCGACCCGTCAGAAAGCTGGCAATCCAGGCGCAGAGCTTTGGAGGGATGCAAAAGATGTCCTCTATAGGGGCCAAACACATTGTCCCGGACGCAGCATTCCCTCTCTGAATGGCGATAGAAACACGCATTTTATTGTGTTGTGCTCCTGTTTTTACTTCCAATAAAATAAAAAAAATAAAAAATAAAAACGTAGGTAAGGAACAAACACACACTCACAGTTTGAGAACCTTGAGACTGCTAAGCATTAGGCCGGTGGACGGCAACTTCTGAGCGGCAATTAAGTAATAGCGAGCGACGCCTACCGACGTGGCGTGTCGTGTTGCTGCGTGGCGCGGCGTGGTGCAACGCGAACCGACGACGCCGGATGTGTTGTGTAAATATTGGGCCACGAAGGTGGGCACAGAGATCTATGAAGTAGCATCGTTTATTAACATAACCGCATTCGACCGAATACCTATGGGCGTCGTTAGACACCTTATGGGTGGCTCGGCTCCACATGTCGCGCTTTCTATAAAAAAATTATGGGTGTATTTTATTTATTAGGAAAAACAGACACTCAGAGAAAATAAGTACACAGGCATTATTTCAAATATGAATGTGCCTTCAGCATGCTATTTGACGAGGAAAAAAATTAAATTACAAGTTTAAAAAACGTCAAAAATAATTTATTTACTTACTTAAAGGAGTCGGGGGACTGGTAAGTAAATTCCCGCGCTGCTCCAAGTTTTTATATTTTGTTTATTTAGCGGTCCCCCGACTCATTTAAGTAAGTAAACGGAAATTATTTTTGAGTTTTTCAGGATGGGGGTTTTTTAAATTTGTAATTTAACTTTCATTTCAAACTTTTAAAAAAAGCCGCATGCAAATTGGCCCACTTTTTAAGATAATGAATTTTTTGATTACTGAATTAGTTTATTATTTTATTAGAAACATAGCTAACAGCCATCCCGATTAAACCAGCTTTCTAATAAAAAAAAAACCGCATCCAAATCGGTCCACCCGTTTAGGAGCTACGATGCCACAGACAGACACACCCATACATACACACGTTAAACCTATAACACCCATATTTTTTCGTCGGGCGTTAAATAACAAATGCAGTAAATGAAAATGCTCAAATTAGTCTTCACATCTCCACATCTCTCCAGCCAGCCATGGTAGCCAAGTAGGTCGCTGGTAGATTATGTAATTATGTATAAGGATTTATATTGATTGTATGTATCTTTGTACAATTTTGTATATGTGTGTATTTATATTTCATACTACTGTTCCCTCTTTAGTATTGCATTGTCCGCCCCTGCGTGTTTTCCACATCCCATAGGTTAGTTCGTAAAGAATGCCGCAAGGCATTAAGCTCGCCTTTTGTAACCTTTTTTATACAATGGTGTACAATAAAGTATATTTTCATTTTCATAGATTCTTTACTTCATAAAAATACCTACATTCAATTGCATTTCATTGCTTCATCGTTCTTGAACTGACATCCCCCCTGTCCACGGCTCTGTTTTCGCTTCCGCACGGTAGTGAGAAGTAAACTCACGCGCACAAAGATCTAATATAAACGAATAGAGACGATCGACCGGCGCGTGATTATATACCAACATTTTATCTTCATTATGATCGGGTTTTATTATTTTATAGCTTTTAATAGTTTTTGCGCCACCATCAGCACAAGTGACCAAATTAGAGTCTTTCAAAACATAACATATTTTCACTTTACGATCTACTACCGGAGATAATAAACAGCGTAAAATTAACTTAACTTAAGATCCATCGCGATTCAGTACTTCCTTAATGTCACACACTAAAAATTTATGTAAACAAAAAATTCATAAAGATCCACGCGTAGGACGGCGAGGCTTTCAACAGGTGTAGTAAGTAAGTAGGCGATGAAGAACTTTCTTGGAAAACTTTCAACACATTGCTGAAAACAGGAGAAAAAAGTTTTGTAAACAAAATATTGATCTGTTTGGTTTAAACATACATACATACCACACGCTGTATCACGACAATCGGGGTAAGCAGAGTAATCGGAGTTGTACTGCAGGTACTCTTGTAATTATTATACTATAACTATTACTAAAAAAAAAAATTGGTGGTATAGGGTTTAACCCGCCCGGGCTGGTACCACCGCACTGAATGAAAGGTCGGTCGAAACGGCTTTGTAAATAGTTTGTGTTTTTCGTCCAGTTCAGTGTACCCTAACTATCAAGCAGCAAGTAAGGTACGAAGACCCACCCGCTGCATGACTCGGTGGAAGGACCGTTCCAAGGTGAGAAGTGGCAAACCTGTTTCCTTTTAGCACGGTATCTTCTCCTTATCCCTTAGTCGCCTTGTTTAAACAATCACAAGAATTAAGAATTAAGGACGGAATTTACAGACGTCACTTAGCGTGGACAGACTCATTTTGTTTTTTAGTATACATAAACTGTTGGCGAGTCTAAGTGAGAGGGATTTAGTAATTGTGTTGAATTTCGTGGAGCGTTCTCTATCCCTTAGGAACTCTGGGCCCTAAGGGATGGAGAAGATGAGTACTATGGGGCTGATATTAACAAATTATTGTTAAAAGCCCTAATAATAAATGAAATAAAAAAAAATATAATAATTTGCCGAGCTTTCCGTTATAAAATATTTGTCTCATTCAAAAATACAGTCTAGAAGAACTGGGCAAGAAATATTTTTAAAGTAATCAACGCCATAAGAGCAGACACTTATGCATTGAGACGCTGAAAAAATATGTCAACTGAGAGTGGGCACTCATCTGACGCGACAAATGAGGCGCCTAATATGACTACGGCCTCTACCATTGAACCTTCTGCAATACTGCCTCGAGTGTCTTGATGTAGGCTTCGCAGGGAACCAATACGAGAGCTAAGCGACTAATGTAGAGACAAGTGTGTCGTGGTAAGTGGCGTTGAAGTTGGAATGGCGACAGCAAAATTTAGGAACAGAAAAACCATAAAACAGTGGATGGTTTCTGCTAATCAATCAATACTAATAATAAATCTGTAAGGGATGGTCATGGAGTAACTTAGTTTGTTTTATGAGATACTGCGTTTGTAGACTCTTTGTATGATACTAAAACTAAATTGATGATTTTTAGAAATATTTTCTGTAAGTATGTATGTATATTCCTCCATAACTCTTAAACCGATCATCCGAATTCGATGAAACTTAGTACAAACACATTTTACTATACGGGACACAGAATAGGCTAAATAAAATTCAGTTCCGGTTACGCTAAGATGTGGCTCTCATACAAACCGATTTTTAACCGACTTCCAAAAAGGAGGAGGTTCTCAATTCGTCTGTATGTTTTTTTTTTTTTTTATTTTTTTTTTTATTTTTATTTTTTTGTATGTTTGTAACACGATTTCTCCGTCAATTGAGGGCCGATTTAGAAAATTCTTTTTTTGTTAGTTAGGTCATACTTCCGAGGTGGTCCCATTTCAATTTTATCGAAATTGGTTCAGTGGTTTTCGAAAAATCAGCATAATACTATGGTGTGTGGTTACCTTCAGCAAAACTTGTGATGTGGTCGTTTTCGGCAATTTTCAGTTTGATAAATTAGTATGGTGTGTGGTTACCTTCAGCAAAACATTTGTGATGTGGACTTATTCAGCAATTTGCAGTCTGACACATATGGCGAATAATTCTGTACCACTTCAATCGATTTCGATTATTCGATTTCGATTATTCTTTTTTATGTAATATTACTAAAAAGAATGAAATAAAAACTGTTTTAAAAAATATTAAACCGATTTCCAAAAAACAAAAAAAAAAAACTAAAAAGTATTAAATACCTAATATTTTGAAATTTTCTCTGTCCTGTTGAAATACATGAATCGATATACTAGTGATACATATTCGGACCCTTGTTTCATGAATATTCTAAATTTGAAATTTTTTATTTATCTTTTCCGACCGGCGTTTAATTTATTATGGTACCTGGCCAGTACCTACTGTACCGAGTACCATCGAGCTGGTTTGATGATGGAGACAGAAGGTGGCCATAGGAACTCCTAAACTACACATGATAAACCCATCGTGTTTGGGCTCGTTGCATTTGTCTTCACGAGAAATTTACTTTAGACCTAAAAGATTCTCAATTCGACGGTATGTTTTCTTTTTTTGGATGTTTGTTACGCGATTACTCCGTCAATTGTGGGCCGATTTTGAAAATTCTTTTTTTTTTTATTTGAAAGGGGATAACCCTGAGGTTTTTGAAGTGAAAACTTCTTTAGCGGCTCTTGGCACTTTTTTAGGTGGGTAAAAATGTATAACTCGCGACATCGCGTCAGCGTCATTTTTAAAATGAAACCTTAAGTCATTGCGTTAAGGGTTAAGTTAGAGTGGCACGGGATCTGCCGGCACTCCCGGAGTGCAACTGTTAAGTAGGGTTCCGTAACACGTTTATGTCTGTCCATTCTACTAAGTTCTGCAAAATGAATGTAGGGTTCCGTAACATATGCATGTCTATCCGTTCTACTAAATTTTACAATTTTCAACCAAGGTCCTCCGACGGTTATTTTATAATAAAAGTAGGCTTCCGTAACACGTTTATGTCTGTCCATTCTACTAAGTTCTGCAACATCACCTACAACGTCTGTGATGTCAGCCCATAACACCAGTGCCATGTCAGTGCTTCCCCCTTTGATCGTGCTGACTACACTGAACTGGTCGGAAAACACAAACTATTTACATAGCCGTTTCGACCGACGTTTAATTCAGTGCGGTGGTACCAACCCGGGAAGGTTAAACCCTACCACCAAGTAAAATTACGAGGGAAGGGACTTACAGTTTTACGAGGAATCCGAACCTTGGTCAGCCTCCAACGGTCAGCGGTCACCCATCTAAGTACTGACCGCACCCAGCGTTGCTTAAAATTCAATAGCGACAGTTGACTGTCTGCACCACTGAGCTATCGAAGCTGACGTGGTCCTATTTTAATTGGGTCAAGATCGGATTGGAAAGCGAGGCGGAATCGCGAGGCCGAAGGCCGAGCGATTCCGCCGAGTACATTAATAGCAAAAAATTACTAAAAAAAACTGTGAAATAAAAAAAAAGTTTTAAAAAACATAAAACCGACTTCCTAAAAAAAGTAAAACTAAAAAACTATTTAAAATAAAAATATAAAAACCGCCTTCAAAAATATATGAAATAAAAACCTAAAAAAAAAAAACGAACCCTAGAGTTGAAGGCGGTGCTAAAGCAAGCAAAAATGATGCATGAAAGAAAACATGAGCGGATGATAATATCCTTTGTGATTTGTGTAGCCTTTTTAGCACCGCCTTCAACTCTAGGGTTCGTTTTTTTTTTTAGGTTTTTATTTCATATATTTTTGAAGGCGGTTTTTATATTTTTATTTTAAATAGTTTTTTAGTTTTACTTTTTTTAGGAAGTCGGTTTTATGTTTTTTAATTTCCGCGCGCTTCGGCCGTACCGTACCTTTATTTCGATAAAGGTACGGTAGAGTACTTTATTCTTTTAAATACGAATTTCAGGCGAGCGAAGCCGCGGGTAAAAGCTAGTAAAATTGCTTACGAACTCTATGTATGTCGGTCTATTTGGCGACAAGAGTGTGTGCCCCCCAGAAGGCGAACACTTAACCTAGACAGGGGTCACCCCAGGGGTCGAGGTTCGGCCGGAAGATAGCCTGCGGGTGGTCGGACTGTGTGAGGCGGTGACCGTGAATGAGTTCTGTATAAAAAGCGTAAATTTTCTTAAATCAATGAAAGAGTCGATCAGCTGATGACCAAGTGGCAAAGAGAGTTTGTTACGAGAGACAATGGATCCCCTTCCCCTTGATATGCACCACCCTCTTTCTCATTTCGATTTCGTTCATATATTAGCATCTTCGCTATTAACTTGAACCACTGTAAAATATGGCTAATAAATAATGAATTACATAGGTAGTTAAAGTAAATTTTTAAAAGACTGTTAAGTGCGAACTTTGTTCATACACAGAGGGTTCCGTAGCCATTTCCTTCTTGTGCGCAGTGATATTGCGGTCGCACAGTGCCCCTCGCGCAGCGTGCCGCCGCCGCGCCGCCCCGCCGCCGCCGCCTCCTCCGCGCCGCGTGACCTGCCGCCGCCGCCGGCGCCGCCTCCGCCGCTGCTCCTCCGCCGTGACCTCGACCTTAGTGACTTACTTTCTTCGAGAGAGTAGGTATATAGTTTACGTGAAGGTAGCTCAGCCTGCGGCCTCGTCCTTAGTGACATACTGTTTCGAGAAAGTTTATCGTTAACCTGAACGCAGCTCTGCCCTCGGCCTCGCCCTTAGTGAGTTCTATTATCAAGAAAGTATATTATTTACCTGAACGTTGCTCGGCCTTCGAACTCGCCCTTGGTGAATTATGTTATCAATAAAGTATCTTGTTTACCTGAACGCAGCTCGGCCCTCGGCCTGCGGCTTATTATTGTGTTACTGTTTTCGAGAGTTAGACGGCAGCGGCCAAAAGCTATAGAAAAGCGATCGGTTCTTAGCATTTTTAACCCCCGACGAAAAAAAAGGAGGGGTGTTATAAGTTTGACGTGTGTGTGTGTGTGTGTGTGTGTGTGTGTGTGTGTGTCTGTCTGTGGCATCGTAGCTCTCAAACGGATCGACCGATTTGGATGCGGTTTTTTTTATTAGGAAGCTTGTTTAATCGGGATGGTTCTTAGCTATGTTTGTAATCAAGTAATCAAGTAATTAAGTAATAAAAAAAATTGTTATCTCAAAAAGTGGACCGATTTTCATGCGGTTTTTTTTAAAAAGCTTGAAATAAAAGTTAAATTACAAATTTAAAAAACCCCCGACCCTTAAAAAGTCAAAAATAATTTCCGTTTACTTAATTAAAGGAGTCGGGGGACCGCTAAGTAAATAAAATATAAAAACTCAGAGCTGCGCGGGAATTTACTAAGCGGTCTTCCGACTCCTTTAATTAAGTAAACGGAAATTATTTTTGACTTTTTAATTGCTTTTAAATCCATTTGCTATTAAACCAACTTTACCACGAGCGGAGCCGCGGGCGCAGCTAGTTTACATATATAATAATTTAAGAAAATATAGAGACTCGCACTTTCGAACAACCATAAAGACATAAGTGAGTGAATACTGAATAAGAATAACAGTGAATAAGAAGTGTAAAACTCTCCTGCAGTTGATTCACTCACTGCAGCAAATGATCGAATCAATCATCTCTTGATCGATGGTCTCTTATAATAAATGCCATAAGACTTTACTCAACAAACAAACAATCACTTGGCCAACTGAAAGCTCTCCCACTGTGTGCGTTTTAACGGAGGCAAACACGAATATTGGATGACAGATTATAGGGTATCCGATGTACAAATGTGGGGTAGATGATGGGTAAGTGATTTCGTGGAATTGAGTGAAATGTGAAAAGCTAGATAACGTTAATCTATATTATCTGTGACATCAATATCAAATAGTGTCAAAATAAGAAAATGTCATCTATATCACATTATGTGATTTTGAGGAGAGTATATGCCTAAGTAATTATGTTTGTTTGTTACCAAGCATTGACTTGTACCAAGTTAATGGTTTGTACATACGTGTATTATATTTTTCTACGGTACATAAGATGGGCTTACTTAACAAAGCAATTTCACGTAGTCGGTTTTGCACGACACTAATGGTTTGTCGTGTTATGTACCTAAGCTCTCGAAGGTTTTACTAAAATTATATAGATAAAGGTTATGTAGATACATAAGGGTAGACTGGCGGAAAATGCCATAAGCATTTAAGAACTACCTTCTGTACGTTTTTAAGTGCAATAAATGTTGTTTAACGATACGCGAGTGGGAGCGAGGGTATGTCAACCACATGCTTGCATCTGCGGCACCAACGTTGAACCATACGGTCACCACGGACTGTCGTGCCAGCGCAGCGCTGGTCGTCGTTCGCGGCATAGCAGGATCAATATTTTAATAAAACGAGCCCTAGCCACGGCGGACATTCCAAGTTTATTAGAACCGCCTGGCTTATGTCGTGACGATGGAAAGCGGCCCGATGGCATGGCGTTGACACCTTGGAGCAAAGGGAGGGCGTTGGTGTGGGACGCAACGTGTGTGGACACCATTGCCCCCACTCACATTGTCGGTTCCTCCATCTCTACCGGGTCTGCTGCTCTCGGGGCCCAAAATTTGAAGAATAGCAAATATTCTACGCTGTGTTGCTCCTTTGAGTTTTTAGCCTTCGCCGTGGAAACCTTTGGCGTGTGGTCGCCCGACGCAAAATGCTTTTCTGATCAGCTCGGAAAGATGTTAATAGAAAAGTCGGGCGACCGCCGCGCCAAATCTTTTTTTCTCCAGCGAATAGGGCTGGAGATTCAAAGAGCCAACGCGGCTAGTGTTTTGGGTACGGTGGGGGAGTCGGCGGAGATGGATGAATTTTTTTTTATTTAGGTAATAGGTGTTAATTTTAGTGTTAGTTTTTTTTTTCTTTGCTATTGTGATTTTCTAATAAGTGAATTTGTACATTGTAATATTGAATTAAATTGCTAAATTTATTGAAGTATATAAAAAAAAAAGTTGTTTTGATTTGATATAAAAAACTGTATTGCTTCAAAAACATTTTACAGAAACCAGCACAATATATGTGGTAATTAACATGAGGTGCAAAGGTGGACTTATTCCTTACAGAGATTTCTTCCAGTCAACCTTACCTTTGGATTAGTTTTTAGTCCCGCACCGTCACTCATATTTTTTTTTTTTACGTAATCCGGTATGGGTGACTGAGTCGGAGGGGCCAAAGCGCATGCTCCGACCAGCCAATATCACCTCCGAGAAGGTAGGTGCCATACCGGAGACTTCCCTGGATTGCTGGCTATACTGGACTAGAGGAGAACACAGCCGAGGCTGCTATGCGGCCATCTTACATCCAGTACGGTGGTACCAACCCAGTCGGCTACAATTTGAGCCTACCACCTAGTAAGGCGCAAGGGAAGGGACCTACAGTTTTACACCGGTTCCGAATGGTGAAGCAGCAGGTGTAGGTATGCACGTAAATTTTTTCGTCAGAAAAAACTCATTGGTACACGCCGACTGGATTCGAACCTGGGACCTCTCGCATGAGAAGCCGATGCCCAAACCACTCGGCCACCCGCCGCTAAAATGAAAATGAAAATTAAAATTATTAAATTATGAAACTCGGCTTACCGGTGCGATGATGGCTAACGCATACTTACGCGAATACGAGCGTATTCTTACGTTTGGATGTTTGAGAGTCGACTAATATGTATAGTGAAATGTACAGTACGCGGCAGTAAATATTGTACATCGGGCCTTAGAAAGAGACAATCCGGTTGTAGAGCGTCGTCCCTGTCGCACTAACTCGCACGTCTCTGTGCGACAGGGACGACACTCTACAACCGGATTGTCTCTTTCTAAAGCTCGATGTTCATTATTTACTGCGGCGCAATGAACCTAAGTAGGTAGTAGCAAAATACTTGAGTGTAAGAATTGAAAAAAAATATATATTAAAAAATAAGAAATTATTATAATACATACATATTAGTAAATATATGCTAGTTAAATAAAAGCTATACTTAAAAAACATAAAAAAAACAAAACGAAAAAAATCTTTGATTTCATACTGACGAAGACAAATTTAAGATATTAATAAATTAGACAACGACCTTTTTGTCCGCCTAGTAGCTGATTTTGCGAGGAGTGGTGTTATTGGCTGTGTCTGATCTTCTTTTGAACTTTTGCGCACAGCCACCCGTGTCGATTGTCAATAAAAAAATCTTTCAAAATACAGTTTTAGGTGTAGGTATTTATCAGGGATTTTAGGTTAAATCTTTTGCTGAAAATCCCAAAACATAAAAGTGCATTTTGTTTGTGCGACGACACCAAGCAGCGTTTCCGTACCGCTGAAGGCCGGGAGGACTGGAAAAAAATGGGAGAGGTGTATGTCCAGCAGTGGACGATTACACGCTGACTGACTCCCAAAATGTGACCTAAAATAATACTGCTCCGAGTTCCGACCTAAATGTAGGTACCACCTTAAGCACTTAAGCTTCGAGTGGTGCAGACGGATTGTACCAGGGCGGCAGAGGTGGATCGGAGTTTCATTCAAGTGTCCGGAATGAATATTGTGTAATCAAAATCATTTTACGTCATACAACAAGAATGCTCATGAATATAAGTCTGAATTTTCCGGACAGTTCAGTGCAACCAACATGCCCAAAGAGCTGTGTATTGACAAGGCACCTAATTCATACAGAAACGAGCTGATAATAAATAGGTGTGCGATATTCCTCCAGAGATCTAGTTATCGCCAGGTCAGTGTTACAGCAGACCCTACTCCGATAATAACATAGCAGACGACAGACTCTAATGAAATTTCGAGTTTGGTAGTGGGACAAATTAGAAAATGAAAAAAATACTTTTCAAGTGTTCAGCGCCCCCCCCCCCCCCCCCCCCCCCCCCCCCCTATCTTCGAAACTACTAAGTAAGTATACAATTTCGGAAAACATTAAATATCGGACCTATCTTATAGTTTTCAGGAAAACCTAAAAGATAATGTCTAGTTATCACGGAAAACGTTATGGTACGGATTACGTACTACGGAACCCTCTTCACGCGAGTTCGACTCGCACTTGCCGCTTTTTTTTTAAATCTACCGCTCCTACTAAAGTGTGGACCTTGTGCACGAAAATATATTTCCCATAATCACTTATCAACAATTTAATGTAAGAAGTAATATACCGGGCCTTCCGAAGAAACCACGGCATCGCATCGTGAGAAAATCGTGTAAACCAAAGAAATAAGCACCCAGAAATGCTATTATCATACCATAACATAAATACCATGCGGGGCCGACTGGTGCCCGTACTTGCACTTAAAAAGAATAGCCCCAATGCATCTCTCCCCGTGCATGTCGTAAAAGGTGACTAAGGGATAAGAGCAAGATGCCGTGCTAAAGGGTGACAGGTTGCCACTTGTCACCTTGGCACGAAGTCATGCAGCAGATGTGTTTTCATGCCTTACTCGGTGTTTGATAGTTATCTTGTCCGCATACTTTGCGAAGCACGGTGGTCGGTGTTGTGCTGTAATTATTTACTAGAGTCCTGGCAGCACAGCAACGATTACTCTGCTTAACCCGATTGTCGGGATACAGCGAATTTTAAAATATTTACCAACATTTTGATCGGCATGCACTACATTTGCACACAAAATACAGGTGAGTAAAATGTAAAATGTAATTTGGTTCACTTTTATATCTCGACCAGTTTATGCCCCGTCTATATGTTATACCACTTGTTGAAAACTAATTATTAGTTTAACTAACATGACCTTTAATCAAGTCAAACCTCACAACATTTGTAGAACCATGTCAACTGAACACTTTCTCGCGGCGTCGAATATTTACTACGACTTAAAGTTTATCTAGTCAATGTGATAAGGTTCTAAATATGTATCTCCACTTGCAGGGATGATTATACTCTGGATTCAAGTGCAGCGGTTATCAGGGCAGTGCTTCAATCGCTTAAAGCGCGACCAGCTCAATGTGATGCTTTGTGGACGCAGGTTATGGTTTAACTGGAAGTTTTTTTTATCAAGTGGCCATCCGACTTATTCACCAACCGATGACATGAGAACTAAGTAGTTGTACTTTTTCTACTGTACAGGTGTCATTCATTATACCGGTATTATAGCACCTTAAAGTTTACTAATCTGGGGTCCCGCTCAAAAGTTCACAAAATACACGAACGGGACTATCATGTAATTAAAGTACAACACCAGGTAGGGAAGTACAGGAATATCATCAATACTAATAATAAATCTGTAATAATCATGGAGTATGTTACTTTGTTTTATGAGATACTGTGCATCTGTTGACTCTATGTATGATACTAAAACTAAATTTACGATTTTTAGATATATTTTCTGTATGTATATACATACAAACGTTCCTCCATAACTCTTAAACCGATGATCAGAATTCGATGAATCTTAGTATACAAGCACATTTGATTATACGGGACACAGAATAGGCTAAAATAAAGTTCAGATCCGGTTACGCTAAGATCTGGCTCTCATACAAACCGAATTGTTCCGCGCGCCGAAATATAGGTAGCAGGCTTACTTACTTTCTTCTTTTTAAATACGAATTTCACGCGAGCGATGCAGCGGGCAATACCTAGTATTAAATAATTTAATTATATAAAAAGCGTAATTATTACGCAACAAACTTATGGAATTGATTGAAATGCTTACCTGTAACTGTTGTGGAATAAGTAGAGAGTTTCAAAACTATCTACTGAACGGTACAAAGCTATGGTATATTTCCAAAAACAAATATTTCATACGAGATGTAGAAGAGTCTGTTTATCGTCAACATTGACACACTCAAGTCGAGCTACTTCAGGAGGTAATGGGTTGTAGTTGCGAACCACTTACGTGCTCAAACTATCTACAACACCGTAGTTTGAGCGGTTTATCTAGTGATGCGACTACAAGTTATCGATTTTCTCCTTCTCGACCAGAGAGAGAAGCAACCCTAAAAGCTAGGAATATTATTTTGTAAGGGAATAAAAATATACAAAGTTCACATTTTTATTTTCAATCTAATCCAATAAGACTGCTGATATCCGTGAAATAAAAAAATCTAAATGATTGTACAGTAATATGAAAATGGGTCACAATAAGTGAGTTTGTTGCCATGCGGCAATGCAATGAAATGAAATGAAATCTATTTAAAAATAAAACTTAGAATTAACACTTTTTACACGCTAGAACTAAAACTATATAATAAAAACAAAATAGACAAAATAAAAACACGTCGTGCAGAAATAATATTTAAAAATGTATACAGAATAAAACTTAACTTAAGGAAGATAATAAACTAAAAAAACTATCTTTGACTAACAACGGTCTGGCTGGACGCAGCTTATGACTTCCGTCGCTGATTTTAAGTCCAGTCTGATTTTAAATTGCGATTATGGCATCAGATGTATCATAAAAAGAAAGATCATTCTTACTAACATTATTACGTTGAAAAAAAATTAAATAAGTACCTTAATATGGCTTGTACCACTCGTATAAAAACTCATAAATACAAGTCGAATGTAGTTTATTTCAGAGTGTTTAGTTAGACATAGTATATAATTCGTCATCTCAATGTTATCTCGAGGCATAATACACAATTTCTTGACTTAACTTCACCTATAGGTAGTCTCTTAAACATAAGTTTAAAATTTGAAAAACTATTCACAACATAATCATCATTGGTTACCTACTACGTCTTTGAATAACATCCATTATATTTATCGATACGAAATAACATCGACTGTTTCCCATCGCTACTTAACCCTTGAAAGTACGATAAGTGAAGAGCATTTCGTCCTCTTTACCTCAACGCATAACAAATCGCTCTTCTGTTAGTATGAGACTAAAGGAAACCTGGTCTCATGCTCACACAAGTCGAGAAGAATGGCGTAGATTAGAAAAGCAGTGAGATACTTGTATGTTAACAGAATGTTTACAGACCCTTACGCGTGCAGAACTTGGAGTGCGTGGACGGTACTCGTAGTTACAAAAGCTGCAATGCCAGGTTAGTTTGCACATAAAACAATTATTCATACATACACACACACCACGCACGCTTTACCCCGACAATCGGGTTAAGCAGGGTAATCCGTGTTGTGCTGCAAGGATTCTGATAAATTACACCGACCACCACGTTTGGCAAAGTATTCGGACAAGATATGTCACTACGAGTATCAAGCAGCAAGTAAGGCAAGAAGACCAACCTGCTGCATGACTCGGTGGAAGGACCGTGTCAAGGTGAGAACCTGTCGCCATTTAGAGAGGCTTCTTGTTCTTAGTCGCCTTGTATGATAGTATGATGTGATAGTATCACTTGTATGAAGTGTAAGTAATGTGAAAATGTGATGTAGTTTCAGTCACCTCCAAACAAATACAGACATACCGTGCGGTTTTGTTCTGAGACTGAGAAATTGTGTTTCGAAACTTCCGTTCGAGTGCAATGCTTAGCTTAAATTATTATTATTTCCTGTGTCGAACGGCGAATTCTTCAAAAGGCGTGTCAATAAATTAGACGACAACCTTTTTGTCTACCTCATAGCCGGCATGGCGCGGCGCCTCTCTGAGCGTGGTTTCGCGAGGAATGGTGTTATTGGCTGTGTCTGATCTTCCATTGAAGTATTGGGCAGACACCAGCGCCGGCTGTCTATAAACAATATATATATTATTTATTTTGTTATGTAATCCGGTATGGATGGCTGAGTCAGAGGGGCCAAAGCACATGCTCTGACCAAATAATATCACCTCCAAGAACGTAGGTGCCATACCGGAGACTTCCCTGGATTTCTGGCTATACTGGACTAGAGGAGAACATAACCGAGGCTGCTATGCGGTCATGCTAAATGTTAATGTTAAAATAAGACAAATCCGAGTGCAGTGTACGTACCATCTATGGATGATGAATAAAGAATAAGATAAGAATCTTGCATCCAGTATGGTGGTATCAATCCAGTCGGCTACAATTAGAGCCTACCACCTAGTAAGGGGCAAGGGAATAATGAATAATGGCGTGATAAGGGAGGCCTATGTCTAAAAGTGGGAAAATAAAAGGGCTAGGTAGAACGTTATTTGTGCTTCCTAGTATTATTCGCTGAAATATAAAACCAAAATTTAATAAATATAAAAGTAAAAAATATTTTCAGCGACTTACTAGAGACGTAGCGTGGGTTAAATTCAAGATAAATGCACCAGACAGAGGGTAGAACAGAGCACTTGTGAAGTCAAGTAGCAGTAGCACTACTGAAGTATCTGATGAGATAATTCCGATATTTTTTTTTTATTTAATCCGGTATGTGTGGCTGAGTCGGAGGGGCCAAAGCACATGCTCTAACCAGCCAATATCACTTCCGAGAAGGTAGGTGCCATACCGGAGACTTCCCTGAATTGATGGCTATACTGGACTAGAGGAGAACACAACCGAGGTTGCTTTTCATCAAAAATGAATCCCGTGAGCAAATAAACTTGGAACACTTAAGGAGCTCTGCGAAGCAGTCGTAAGTGGCCGAACTGAATGGCCTCAATAAAAATTCAGACACTATATCGTGCCACTTGAGGTAGGTATTTCGCATGCACTACGCTAGACCAACCTCTTTGTACTAATGGATAGATTGAATCGATCATCTGACCGACGTTGTTGTTTCGCAATATTATGCGACTATTAGTATTGCTACAATATCCGCAAGTCTATCTGTTTGTCATCACGTAACTTTTACTTGAACGGCGAAGCCAAAAAGAGGGTAATCATTTTGGCCCCGTATGTATGTAGGTAGCGTGGGACGCCCCCCGGCTAGGTGGACAGATGACCTAAATGAAGTGGGAGTTTTACTCGCGCACGGAGGTTTCCGTATCTATCCGCTATCAATAATATCCGCCTATCTTTTGTCTTTCAACAATGCAATGTATAAAAGCCTGTGGCGCCATCTATTATTCAGTAGTGTGACTAATCGATTTTTCTCAGTAAAGAAAGCTTAAGGAACTTGATGACATCAAAAAATAAAAAATCCATTTTTTTCGGTCGAAATACAAAATTTTAGCTCGGGTGTTGTATACTTCATCTAAACAAAAACGACAAAGACAGGAACGTAGATTAGACTGTACTTGACAAGAAAATCAGATAAGGTTTAGGGGACTAGAAAACATAAATCCCGAAAGACGATTTTGTATGGAGAAAGTTAACTTATAAATATATCGCAGCATTGTCGCCAACAGAGCAGATAGGTAGGTACCTAGGTTTTTTTTTTTTTGTATGGGTAGGTATTGTTTTTAAGGTATTTAAACTCGTACAACCGACGTTTGTACTAGTCAGTTTTTTTTTGCGCGATCTTTTGTGTATTTTACATGCACTACGCTAGATCAACCTCTTGTACTAATGGATAGATGGAATCGATCATCTGAACAACATTGTTTCGGAATACTATGCGACCACATAATCCACAGGGCCACAATTATTTACAGTTTCAATTGTAAAGAGTTTTCTCTATATCTTCTTCGATGTCATCTCATACAATTTTACTTCCCTTTCTTTTACTTTCCCTTCACTATAAAGTATAACCAATCTACTTCCCAAAATATTGCTCCATTAACATACGCCGTATTCGCAGATTCTTTTAGCGAGTGAAGTGCTTTAAAATCCCGCCCACTTAGCCCCGGTGGATGGCGCGCATGCGTGGTACTCCACGAAACTCGTAAATCAACACAAGTTGTTCTAAATCCTGCTCTAGTAGGTCTTGCGAAATTATATAGGGCGTAGAGATGCGGCGGTAGAGCCAGAGCTCTGTAAGTTCCATCTAGCTCCTGTAGATTTGTGCAAATAGTTTGTAAACGTAGACTAATAGTAAAAGAAGTGCTTATGTAAGTCCTCAATCAAAGTGGATACAGAGTATATTCAGAATCTTTCAAAATTTGAAAGAAGAAGGGTACATGGAAAGAACATGCAATGTCAATATTGTTATAAAAATTAGATTTCGATGCCTAAATGTCCTCCTTGCCATGATCTATAGTATGGTGAACAGAAACACGGAAGAAACGTGCTCAGTCACAGTGTTTTTGCTGTTTAAAATAATCATGTACACGAAAAGAAACTTACATGTCAACGAATTCAAATAAATAAACCTGATTTGTCGTCCAAAACAGGGAATAAAAATGCAATGTCATATGGAACTAAAGGCAAGAACGTGCTGTATTTTAGGACTAGCAATCTTATAATCAATCTGTAGATGTCATTTTCCATATTATTCAGAGAGGTTGAAAGTGTTTGAGGTTATTAGTGATTGTTCTTCAGTTTGGTGTACGCACGGACTTCAGTGGCTTGATCTCAAATCATTGGCAAAAAAGTTACACACCCTCGCTCACTCATCAATAAAATTCTGGGAGAATGACAATTTTAACTCCCATGCTAATATCCCAAAATAATATCTAATAAAATCCAATGCTAATATATGCTAATACTTTGCCACTCAAAAAATAAAAGTAGAATGACCTGCAATGATTGAGAAAGTTTTGTTCTCCTTCTGCTCAAGAATACTACAGTAACTTGCCAAATATATAAATAAACTTAATAAAATTTAACATAACTTTTTTTTTTTAAATGTGGCTTTAAGATATTACTAGACTTATAAATAAATAAGACAAGATTATGTTTGGGATATAAAAATTATTATTCGAAATTGTTTCTTTCTTTCCTGCATGGTGTGACAAAGTATGTTTTGTTCATAAGATTCCAGTGACATGGCATGTTTTTGTCCAGTACAAAAGGGGTTTACGTTTGTTTTTTTTTTTTTGTAATAATAAAGTTAATTTTAGTTTTAAAGCTTTTGTGATATACTTATCCTAAAAACAGATGTATAAGTATAATTTTCTATAATAAAAAGTATCAATAAAGTTAGTATAAAAAAAGTTATAAGGTGATTAACTTAAAAAATGCAATTGTGAAAAATTTAGCTCAACTGACAAAGCATATTATTTCTCTGTACCACAGAATAGAAAAGAGTACCCTGTACCCTTCTGCTATGCATAAAGTGAAAATCACTTTGTACTTGTTTTCTTTTGTCAGCCACCCATTTTCACAGTTCACCCATTCCTGGAGATACCTATACCTAAATCTCCACAATTTTTTTTTATTATAATAGAATTATTTTACTTTTTAAATCATCGGCCGTAATCAACTCTACCAGTTCTACTTCCCAATACCGATCTTTATCCTTACCCTTATCCTTTTAAGTATAAAGGCGCCCATTTCGCCCTTACGAATGAAAGTCAAGAAAGAAATCGACTTAGTAACCACAAAACGGATAACCAACTCGGCTAATCAAACGAATGGCTCCTAAATAGGTGGAATTTGCCACGGAACCAATTGCGCGTCTCACAATTCAGAGGGAGATGCCTATAACAACGTGTGAAGGAGCA
The DNA here is from genome assembly GCA_946902875.1 of Nematopogon swammerdamellus. Lineage (NCBI taxonomy): Eukaryota > Metazoa > Arthropoda > Insecta > Lepidoptera > Adelidae > Nematopogon > Nematopogon swammerdamellus. The sequence continues at coordinate 7,926,669 of OX336358.1, read as the reverse complement.
ACGAGGATAGATGATCATTCAAAAAGAGCCGCTTACGGAAAATTGCCGTGAGGATGGAAAGGAAAGGAAAGAATGGTGTAGTGTGCACTTTGGCAGTAATTTAAGACTGCTGAAGTGAAACCTAGCAAAGCCAGCAGCGTTGTGGGTTGCTCGGTGGAAGAAGCGGGGTCGGCGCCGCCGGCGCGGCGGCGCGGCGAGGGAGCAGAAATTCGTGACAGGCAGGAATGTAGAACTCTACTAATGTAACTGACAATGTCTGTCTGTCTGTCCGCCTGCAATGGATATCACTGAATTAAAAGTTCTGAAAGAAGACTTCCATTACCTAGGTAATTACTCGAATTATCTTTATGTTTATTATCAATCAAGCTAAAAAACCATATGTACTCTATTGCGTCATCACTCCACTGGAAGAACCCAAAAAAATTGAGTCCAATACACCACGCTTACAACGGAACCATTACGACGAAGGAGGGTAGTTAGAAAAAATGTGGAAGTAAATCGCTAATCGCGCGGGGAGAGCCTGGGTGTAGGGGCGGGGGTGTGAGGTACGGTGGGGAAAGAGGGGGGGGGGGGGGGGGGGGCGCTACCGAACCGGAAAACAAATTTCCTATTATTGCTCCTCTACTCGGCAGGGTGACTGGGAGCGAGGAAGCGCCCGGATTATTTAGTTTTTGTAGATATTTTGTGTTTTTATTTAATTTTGAGATGCGAATTTCAGTTATGTGTGAGTACAGTGAAGCGAAGTTGTAGATTTGTTGTGCCAACTTTCACAATGTTTCTATTGTCCCAGATAGATCAACAATGTGACAGGACATAATCAAAAGAATAATTATTAATAACAATACGCATCACTCTAAAATAAAAAAAAAATTGCCAAGTATCAATATAAAATACTGAAAAGTCCGACTTTGATTTAAGAACGCAAAAAGCAAAAGCTGATTACGACTTTTCTTCATATCAAAGTATAAAGCAAAATAGACGCACTCATTTCTTCATAAGTGTTCTCATTTAGAAGTATGTAGGTTATAATTCGTGTGATGAACAAAGTGAATGCTCCTGTTAAAACTTAAGTACGTAATTAAATCTTCAAAAGTCTTAACTTGTTTTATTACTATTTCTCGCTACTCCTAGTTGTACTATTAAATGTGCGTTTAATCTTACTACTAACAGTAAGAAAATGTCTCATTTTTGCTCGTTTCTTTTAAGTAACGTTTTATTTTATTATCCCAAAATCCGATATTTTTCTGGCTTTCTTAATATTTTATAGCTTTAGATATTATGTATCATTGTTCATCATTGCTTAGTATAGTAACTGATAAATAAATACAAACGACTAAAGACGTCAGTTTTTGCACGAAATCAAACTTTCGTAAACCATTCATAAAATTCAAATTCAGATTCGGATTTAATTTCGCCACACGGAACGCGAACAGTTGACAATATTTCATTAATTAAATGCGTAAACAGTGTGGTTCGTCATAATATTTTTTTCCGTTTAGAAATAAAATTATATCTTAAGGAAGAATCAGACAAGAAACGTATACTCAGAGTTTTTTTTTATTTTTGTTTATACCTATGCATATTAATAAATATTTTAACTTGCATACCAAACTTTCTTAAAATTAAAACTATAAATAAATCCGGCTGCATCCACGCGCCTCCACGATCAAAAAGTTAGAAAATTTTCTCACACAAAGTGTAGTAGATAATTATTATTAGAGCAACGGGTCGACTCATTAGAGGCGATTGTGCATCGAGCGAGGCCCCCTCCCGGGCGCCCCCGCGCCGTCACTGGCGGAGGGGGCGCCCACCGCCCCCCCTGCCTCGTCTTACACCTGAACGATTGCGTCATTATTGGCTTGGCGTCTGCCGATCTCGTATGGGGTGATTTTAATAATATTACTAAGTCCTTTACTAGTAAGAGACTTAGTAATATTATTAAAAGGTGGTAGTGGTAGGCTCAAATTATAGCCGACGGCATTGGTTTTTTTTTTTTTATGGATACGCGAGACACTTGGCGCCGTCAGCATGGATTTTTAAGCCGACGACGACGCCCAAAAGCATTCGGTTTAGAACGGGGGCTGCGAATGCCGTGCCGGCGGGACAGATGCCTTTTTACGCTTCTCTTGAAAGATCCTAAGTCATACACTGAAGGAAACACATCGGGAGGAAGTGCATTCCAGAGTTTCGCAGTGCGGAAGATATAAGAAATACTGGAGCGCTTAGTCCGCACTTTAGGCAGCTCTACAGTGTAGGCAGTGGCGGCTGGTGACTTCAGTGACCGGTAGTGCGCTAAGTACCTACCTCCTTAAATACCAAATTTCCCAACACATTCCCAATGTTATTTTAAGATCGCGACTTCCGAATTTTTTAAACGCCTGCGTTCTATTATGTACGTACCTAGTATGAATATTCTCAAGTCACTCAATGAGTTGCAAAAATCAAGAAAATAAATCCAAACAAGTATTTTAACTCATTTTTATAGTACCTTTATGAACACACGCATAGACCACAACACTGCTGCAGCTTTCAAAAAGAAAACAATAGCAATGTCCCAAAAATACTTAAAAAATGTATAAAAAAAAAACATTTCAAAGTAGGAATTGAACCCGGGATCACCTGATTGTAAAGCCTTACCTTTAACCAACTCTTAGGCAAATATCGGCACCACTTAATTCACAGTATCACGTGACAGAAAGCACAAAACCTAACCATATCCCATTTTAAATATTCGCGCGCTAACGTGTATGTGACATCACATGACAGCGCGCTGACTCTAGGTAGACGGACTCGTGCAAAAGGAATCGCTCGCGACGTGTCGCACGCGCGGCTATTCACGATATAGCGTCCTTGTTTGGCGCTCGTGCGCCGCACGCAGAACTCCATTTCGGCCCATACTGTTTCTATGAAGTATCTTTTGTCTCACGCGCCAGCGGTGTTTTGCCGATCTCCATACATTCAGATGGGAGACCCGCGTGCGTTTTTCGATACCGCACGGGGCGCGGGTTTACTCGCAAAAACGTGCCTTGTGATCTATAAAATAAGGTCGAATTCACATTCGTATTTATTTGGAGTACGATCTTTATGGTTTTAATGTAGGTATGTTGTATTGTAAGATATTATTTATTTTGAGTGAAGTGAAGACTTCTCGTGGTATGGTAGTGCGGCGCACGGGCGCACTTTGGGACCGGCCGCCAGTGAGTGTAGGGATGCATTCCCTGTCTGTTACGCGTGGACCTATGGTGAAATGGTGAAGTCGGCATTGTTTCGAACAGCTCCTCAGAGCATTCACCGTTGAACAGTCGATTCATCGTTGGTACCACCGTACTGGATGTAAGATGGCCGCATAGCAGCCTCGGTTGTGTTCTCCTCTAGTCCAGTATAGCCAGCAATCCAGGGAAGTCTCCGGTATGGCACCTACCTTCTCAGAGGTGATATTGGCTGATCGGAGCATGTGCTTTGGCCCCTCCGACTCAGCCACCCACACCGGATTACATAAAAAAAAAGTATAGCTTCTGCCACTTTTTTTAGGGTCCCCTACGGTACGGGTATGTAGCCTACGTCGTCGTCCGTCTGTCTGTCTGTCCGTCCTACTTTTAAAGGGCTGCACCATTTAAATCTTAATAGGTAGCATATTGAAATTTTCGCAGAATATGTCCTATTATGGCGAATATCCTAAGAATTTAAACTAAAAAAAAAAATACGAAATGAAGGGGGGGGGGGGGGTCCGCGTTTAACCGACCTTAGTTCAGTGCTGTGTTACCACTCTGGATTCCTGTCGGAAGACGCGTTATTTTCTCGTATAATATAATCACGTCTTAAAATAGAAATTAAAATTAATATACAATGAGAAAATAAAAAATAAAAATTCTTAAAACTAAAATTCTATACTTAGAAAAACAATAAATGCTTAAGTTTATATAAATTTAATTACCAATCATAATGGTATGCATGAGCAAAAAAAATATATAATTAAAGTTAACACAATTTTTTTTTTTTAATATTGATTTTGGAAATCCAAATTAAATAATATAATTATAAAACTACAAAATAAAATATTTTTTTTTACTTACAATAAGTCTTATGTACATATTAGTATTTAGTTTTATTTATTTATTGGGTTAATTTTATTTAATTAGTATTATAAGGTTTCATTGTGTTTTGTAAAATCAATAATGTTCTTAGATTGTTTCTTAATAAATAGCTTATTTATGGTATAAAAAAAAAATACATATAAATATTTATATAAGAAAATCATTTTCGCTTTATTCCCCGGAGCATCCTGTGGGGTAAGGAGACAAGTAGGACGACGAAGGCACTCGCGCCGCTCCAACACCGCAATATCCTGAAAGACTCCGAACAGAACGGCTTGATTGGCCGGCGCTTTTTTACTCCATCCGCGTCCTGCGAAGCCTCCCTAAGCCTTTTGTGAGGGGCGTCCCACGTGACCACGGCGGCGGGCGGCAATCACGATCGCGTTTGTCCTCGAGCGTAGTCTGGTAAAACTTTACGGACACCTGCGGTGAGTGTGTGAGTCGGGCACATTATTGATATTATAAAGTAAATTGCCTGTATATTTTTTATGGGCTGCCTGCCTGTAAATTTGACAATTTCGTTATAAAGACTGGAAATTGAGTATTTTCGGATACGTTATGTATGGTCAAGCATAATGATATATAAAGTATCTGGACAAAAATCAAGTTCATCTTTTTTTTTTATGGAAACTGACACGGTTGGCTACATCACCTACTACATCCGCGATGTCAGCCCATAACACCTTGGCGAACTAGGTGCCATGTTAGTGCTTCCCTTCGGTCGTACCGGCTACTGGGCGGAAAACACGAACTATTTACATACATAGCCGTATGCACACATGTCACCTACTGAATTCAATACGGTGGTACCAACCCGGGCGGGATGAACCCTGCAACCTAGTAAGCTAAGAAGGGAAGGGACCTACAGTTTGATGTGGAATCCGAACCGCAGTCAGCCTCCAACGATCGAGCGGAGCCAAGTACTGACCGCGCCCAGGATTGTGGTTTTTGTATGAAACCTGACATGATTGGCTGCGCCTCAACTCTCACCTAGAGATCGCGCCACCAAGGAAGTCCCGTGGACGCGGCGGCGCTGTCGGCGCATAGCAGTAATTCTGTTATGCGCCGCTATTCTTTCACGGGTCGCACTTCGTAAGACTTTAGGCATCGTAAACAACGTTTTACTCACAAAACTATATTAAAATTCAAAACACTCTTCCAAGAACGTTAGAGGTAAGGACGTCGGACCTTCCCCGCGCCAGCGTAACACGATATTAGTAAAAACGTACCAATAACATTCGTTACCACCCAATCAGAGCGCGATACCACCCGATACCACCCAATCAGAGCGCGCGCCCCGTCCCCTCCGCTACCCGCGGAGCTCGGCGACGCTGGTTCTCATATAAGCATTGGACAGACCGACTTCCAACATCTTCTGACGTTCTTGCACTCTTCACACGGACAAACATCGACAACAAACAACACGGCCGACCTTTTTTTTTTATGGAATCTGACACGGTTGGCTACATCACCTACAACGTCCGTGATGTCAGCCCATAACACCGGGTGAACTAGGCGCCATGTCAGTGCTTCCCCCTTTGATCGTGCCGGCTACACTGAACTCGTCGGAAAATACAAACTATTTACATAGCCGTTTAGACCGACTTTTCATTCAGTGCGGTGGTACCAACCCGGGCGGGATGAACCCTGCCACCTAGTAAGCTAAGAAGGGAAGGGACCTACAGTTTGATGTGGAATCCGAACCTCGGTCAGCCTCCAACGGTCAGCGGTCACCCATCCAAGAACTGACCGCACCCAGCGTTGCTTAACATTCAATAGCTGTATGTATAATATTCGACCTGTATTAATTAGTTCATTTGAATGTCGCGGGACTTTTTTGGTGGCGCGATCTCTACATCTCCAATTAGCCCATTCAGCTGACAGCCTGTCGGAACTAATAGTTGTGAAGTTAGCACTCCAAGTTAGCAGCAAAAGAGGGTCATACAAAAATGTATCAGCTTCGCAGAAAATATGCAGACATGTCACCTGCGTATGATTAGAACACTGTAAATTGAATATTTCAGATAAAACACTATTCCAAAATGGTTATAACAAAATATCACACAAACAAAGTGTAAACCAAAATATAGGTATGTATTTAATATGTATTCATGTAAAGTGACAGGTGGCTTTGAAAATTTCGTGCGTATGACTCTGCGCCGCACTTTTAAATTTATATTAAAATGGATAAAACTCCAAAAATGTTTCTTTACAAAACATTAAATTTATCGAAAAGAAATAATCTTAGTTTCAAAAAAAATTTCATACGTGGAAGTGCGACTATTCTAAACTATGAATAAATAAAATATGTTTTATTTATTCGTAAATTCGATATATTTAAAGACTCATCCGGTTCCAACACTCAAACTAGAAATGAAAAAAAAATACTTTTCTACCTACTTATAATATCGAATTTCGTAAAGTCGTGTGGTACCAAATTAACCCGACTCATTTAAAACTATTATGCTCCAATTTGCTGGCTGCGTAGCACGTGTCGCTTGAAAAAATACTGCAGTCGCATCACTAATACTACCCTGCTCTGCTTGATACTTACAGGCTAATCGTATGTACAGAATAGATAACGATGAACAAGAATACAAGTTGTTTCGAATGTTCCAACTGAGCAAAATGCACCAATATTTACTCTTTGCTCTTTCAGGTTTTCACATCATTAAATACTCGGTATACATTATTTGGTCACTAAATATTGTAATATGATGTACCTACTTGTAAAAAAAAAACCTGCGAAAAATTCTTGCCGGACCTTCTTCGTAGGTGTAATCGACACGAATACAAAAAAAATCTTTTTTTAAAGTTCGATAGTATTAGAACTACCTTATGAATGCTCTGGAATGCTCTCCCTGCCCATATATTTTCCCCCAAGTCACAGATTACTAAATAGTTACTTCGTAACAGATGAATCACTCCTTAGACAATTTCCTACCTTCCGGCTTTAATAGCCTACTGCTTCACGTCGCCAATCGCTGCGTGCGAAAACGTGCAGCTGCGCCGGCCGCGCTCCGCGCGGCTGTTTATATTCTTTGGGCAGCCCATTGAAATTCACCGCCGACGGTGCGCCGGGTGGTAGGTAGTTAGCGCACAAGTACATAGAGTGCGTGAGGCCTGCCCAAGTACAGTCTCGGGTCCTTCAAGAAGGGCGTGAAGGCAGGCCGGCATGGAATTCGTAACCCCTACATGCGACCGAATGTTTATGGGCGTCGTTAAACACCTTATGGGTGGCTAGCGCCACATGTCGTGCTTTCTAAAAAAAAATTATATTAATATTCGGTGTACTTCAGTCAAACTATTTCGCAATTGATTTAATCTCAGTCGGTTTTACTTTAAATCGTCATCGGTCTAATTTATCTGTCGATCTAAGAATTCACAGTCGATCTAAATTCTCGTTTATCTAATTAACAGTCGATCTAATTTACGGACTTTCAAATTCGCATTCGGTCTTATTTACGTTTGTCACTGAATTCACTTATGTGCTGTCTCGAACTTCCCCATACAATTTGATCACTTCCTTAACACATAAAAACTCACAGTATGATGTGTGAGTGTCAACTATGTTTAGTCGGAGTAACTTGCCGCCGCCTCCGCCGCGCCGACCCGGTCGGCCCGGTGCCCGGTGCTGAAGAAATTCCGCCCACGCTGAAACAAACAGACAGACAGTTAAACGTTACTTCCGTTTGCCGACACTGTATAAAACTGAGCTTCCATTAGCGAGAAGGGGTGATGAGTGGGAGCACTAGATCAGTGCAGTGCAGTCGTAGTGATTTCGAATTTTCTCCGAATTACTATGGAAGCGTGCGTCGTTGCTAATGTTGGGAGAAAATTCATCACATCGTGAACACTTTCCTCCGTCTCTTTTCAGTTATAATTTACTTTGTCATTGTGCATTCCAAGATACGACTGTCAAAGAGTTTGTATTACGCGCAGCGACGTAATACAAACTCTTGACGACTGTTGTACAATTCAAAATTCAACATGGCCTTCAATTCAATTTTTTATTTTTATTTTTATTTTTTATGGGAAGCACGACATATGGCGAGCGCCAGACTAACGCAGAGGTGTGGTCCGACGGCGCCCACGGGCATTCGAATATTCACGGGGGCTGCGAATACCATGTCGGCGGGCTAGGTGCACCTTCACTTTATGTTTGAAGTGTGGAGGTGGGAGTTTTTTTTTATGTAATCCGGTACCTATGGATGGGTGGGTGAGTCAGAGAGGCCAAAGCGCATGCTCGGACCAGCCAATATCACCTCTGAGAAAGTAGGTGCCATACCGGAGACTTCCCTGGATTGCTGGCTATACTGGACTAGGAGAGAACACAACCGAGGCTGCTATGCGGCCATCTTACATCCAATGCGGTGATACCATCCCAGTCGACTACAATTTGAGCCTACCACCTAGTAAGGGGCAATGGAAGGAACCTACAGTTTTACACCGGGTCCGAAGGTGAAGCAGCAGTTTTTTTTTTTTTTTATGGAAACTGACGCGGTTGGCTCCATCACCTACAACATCTGTGATGTCAGCCCATAACACCGGGTGAACTTGGTGCCACGTCAGTGCTTCCCTTCGGTCGTGTAGTCGGTGTAGGTATGCACGTAATTTTTTTCTTCAGAAAAAACTTATTGGTACACGCCGAGCGGATTCGATCCGCGGACCTCTCGCATGAGAAGCCGATGCCCAAACCACTCGGCCACCCGCCGCTTTGCATTTGAATTCCACATTTTGACAACCCTGTGAATAAAGGATTAACAGGATCGATGTGTCCTACCTAAGTTAGGGGATATTGACAGTGTGTGTACCTAACCTAACGTAACCTAACCTAACCTGACCTGACCTGACCTGACCTGACCTGACCTGACCTGACCTGACCTGACCTGACCTGACCTGACCTGACCTGACCTGACCTGACCTGACCTGACCTGACCTGACCTGACCTGACCTGACCTGACCTGACCTGACCTGACCTGACCTGACCTGACCTAACTTAATCTAACCTAACCTAACTAGGAATTTACGCTTAAATCTATTGATGTCTCTGTATTATCCCAAATTTAATAAATAAATAAATAAATACCTACTCCAGTCAGTCAGCGTGCATGCGTCCTTTGCTGGACATACGCCTCTCTAATTTTCCTCCAGTCCTCCCGTCCTTCTGCGGTAAGGAACGAAACGCTTTCCGTCGGCGTAGGTAATTAATGTCGTCGTCCCACCTGGCTGCGGTTCCCACACTCCGTTGTCCTGTCCACGGTACCTACGTACTACGACGATGATACCTACTTTACAAATGGCAATAGACCACAAAGCGAAGCGTTTTCAAGACCCGTAAACTCCATGTTTGTGGTCTGCTGAAACTCTCACTTCGGTTACGTGTGCTGGCTTTTATTAGCTACTTTTACTATCTTTAATTCGTCGAAGAACACCCACAAACATTCCCAATTGATGCTCCACCTCGCCGCACCTACGCACAGCTTTCGGTGTGTACACATCGGGCGAACAAACATAAATGTGTGTATTATGATTGCTCTGCACACATGACACACTGCAGTTCCATAAAAACTGCATAAACAGGGAAACATATAGTTGGCCATACTATATGTATAACAATATAACTACAAATTATTATCCTGAATGGGTGTACGTTTTATAAAAACATTAATAATAAAAAAATCCGAATAACCTGCTTAGCAATGTACTCATATCTATTAAACTGTTACGTGTCAAAAATACAACGTATCTACGTCGTATAATCCTCACATGATTCTCACAAATCCCTACATATTATAAGATTCAATGTCTTCAGTCTGTGTGTATGTATGTTCGCTTATAACTCTAGAACGGCTCAACCTATTCGCTTGCTGTTTTAGCTAACGTAATGTGACATATCTCCGCCAGGTTATAGGCTAATATTACGTCATTATTCATTTGAATTGAGCAGTGGGGTCGAAAGTTAATACTCGTACAACCAATTCGGTTAGCTTTCATATGATTTACTCGAAAACTACTCAAGCGATTTACATAGAGATTTCAACGACCGCGGGCACAGCAAGTGCTAAATGAAGGCACCATTTGCAAACGTTCCCCATTCGTCTCAAATGCGTTAACTTTGTATGCGCGCACCACGCGTTCCAAGCAATTGGTCCGCAATCCGTGTGAGGGGTATTCTTTGTTATGCTGTGCTTACTGAAACTGAAATACATCGCGTCATGAACGCGCAGACAGATAATAAAGCGAACTACTGAAAACCGCTGCTGAGATGTAAACACGTAGCATTAGTGTAAACCACGTGCTTTATTGTAGGTGACTGGGGAATTAGTTGTATATAGGTACCTACAAGCACTACAAGTGTGTTAAGTTTTTACCCGACTACGGTGAAGCCAAAACAAGGGTTATAATTTTTGCAGCGTATGTATGTATGTGTGTGTGTTCGTCTGTTCTCTCACAGAGCCTAAACATGCACCTCTATTCAATCGACCTACCATGGATCGGTACCAACCGGTACTATAGGTCTTTTATTCACGGAACCGGGAAAATGTGGAACGCGCTCCCTGCTCATCTATTTCCTCCCAAGTACAGCCTGGGGTTTTTCAAAAGGGGCATTAAAAGGCTCCTGTCAGGCCGGCATGGCATTCGCAATCCCCGTGCATCACAGAATGTCCATGGGCATCGTTAGACACCTACTTGTAGGTGAAACGATGCCACATGTCGCGCTATCCATAAAAAACACATATTCTTCAATATATACGAGTATGCTTGTCAAATGAAACATTTAACTTGTATATATTTTAAAATTGTGTTACCTGACGACGACTAATAAAACTCGAAATATTATGTAAAATATTGGTTTTTATTTTATTTATTGCGTACAAAATATATATTATAAAAATACTAAAACCAAATATCGAGCAAATTAAACTATATATATATTTTTACTACTAAATCTTTGGTCGGATTAGCTATATGAATGAATCTAAATGCACTATGCAGCTGTCAAGATAGCAAGCTAGTGCAGCTGGATAGATAGGTATTTAGCGAATTACTTAGCGCGCTAGCTTTGGATCATACGACTGACTGAGCCAACACAGAGAAGTGTGTAAATCATTAATAGATAGAAATATTTTATTGCTACACAAAAGTTTACATGCAGTCGGCGCGTTCTTGGCTTGGACTGTTGATCTCAAGGTGCGAGGTTGAATTCCAGCCGACATGCACCAATTAGTTTTTTCTGAAAGAAAAATTTACGTACACACCTACACCTGCTGCTTTACCGTTCGTTCAACCGCGTGTAAAACTGTAGATCCCTTCCCTTGCAACTTACTAGGTGGCAGGCTCAAATTTCAGCCGACTGGGTTGGTACCACCATACTGGATGGGAGCATAGGCAGCCTCGGCTGTGTTTAAGGAAATTTATTAATGGTTATTTGTTTAGAAAAGTTATTAATTAAAAAATTCAAAATATATATATTTATTTAATTAAATTTTTTTATGGATAGCGCTACATGTGGCGTCGTTTCACCTACAAGTAGGTGTCTAACGATGCGCATGGACATTTTTTTTTTCAGTGAAACTGACACGGTTGGCTACAACATCCGTGATGTCAGCCCATAACACCGGGTGAACTTGGTGAATTTATTTATTATTTATTTATTTATTTGTTATATTTTAGGTTAATTTCATTCTAATTAGTTTTATTTAATATGTGTTATTGTTATTTAATGTTAGTTAATGTATGTATGTATGTATGTACCATTGTATATTGCTTATGAAATAAAGTTTTTGTACATTCACATATTATTACCTCTCGATGTTTTGATTTCCCTGTGCCTTCAAATCGGCCTGGCCCACCTCCAAACGCTAAACGCCCGCTATTCCAACAACTGTATTCTTGATGGTCGCTTCCGTTTGATCTAGCTCAAATAGAAAGTCCACTTCCATTCTCAAAGCTCCTTCCTTCGTCTTATATCCTAATACAAACGATTTTGACCTAACAAAGCAAAATAAACTTTAATCCAATAATCATAAGAGCTAAGAACGGGATGAAAGTTTAATTCACCAACAAACAGCGACAGAAGTCTCCACAATGAAAGCTAATGTCGGATCAAAGGATGTGTATGAAATTGTTATGAACAGTTCAAAGGTTGCATTCATAATAGATCATAATAGACTTTTTAAATTAATTCATACATAAATTAAGCCCACACATGCATTCAAAATGAATCAAAATATTGATAGACTAGAACGACATTACTCGTATGTAGATTCTTTAAACAAATGAGTTAAGCATCTGCTTCGTCCACGAATAAAGTACCTAATAAAATAAAATCTAAACCTTAATCCAGCAATTCAACCAAAGGGACGACAGGATAGCCACCTCTCACCTTGGCACCGTCCTTCCAACGTGTCATGCAACAGGTGGGTATTCGTGTCTTACTTGCTGCCTGATAGTTATCTTATCCGAATACTTGGCTAAATGTGGTGGTCGGTGTTGTACTGCAATTTCGCAGACTCCTTGCAGCACAACACTCAACTTTTTTTTCCTTTTATGTATACCGGTATGGGTGGCTGAGCCAGAGGGGCCAAAGCACATGCTCCGTCCAGCCAATATCACCTCCGAGAAGGTAGGTGCCATAACAGAGGCTTCCCTTTGAATTGCTGGTTATACTAGACTAGAGGATAACACAGCCGAGGCTGCGGCCAATTACTTACATCCAGTACGGTGGTACCAACCGAGCTGGCTACAAATTAGAGCCTCTGCTCTCCCTGATTGTCGGGATACAGCGTATGTTATTGTATATATGTAACTCTCTTCTGATTTTAAAGACTAAATAATTTAATCAATTAGAGAACTATAAGATGAATATATCGTACTGATAAAAATCTTCAGAATACCGATAAGTCAACAGGAAAACGTTCATGAGAAATTATTTCGAATAGGTACTGACGAAACAGATCACGCACGACGATAATAAGCATGTAAAGCTAAGATGGAAAGTTTGTATCTCTCCTTCTTGCAACCAATCGAACAAATTATCTTATTACTGCCAGTATCCAGTGACAGCGCTGCAAGTAAAATGACTAGAATTTGACCATATGTATGAAAAACAATTTATATCTCTGGAACGTTGTGAGAGAGTCACCCACGTGCGTCACAAGATTTCTGTCGGATTCCATCATTGATACATTGATATTATCAACCCCGGCTATTCTCCACTTACTTACAAGACTAGGTGGTAGGTAAAACCTTTCTACATAACCACATTAGGTTATGTATGATAAAAGAGCTCCTTATTAAGTGTTATCTTCTATCGAAGGATGACTACCATTATGGCGATTCACCTTCGAGACTGCAGCTCTAAAGTTGTCTACCATTGGCGCTGGTCCTCCAATCAAAATATAAGGCGTCTTAGAGGTCTTCTTGTCTTAAATCCTCTCCCAGCTAGACAACCTGATGCAGTAGATATTGATCGTTGGTGAATTTCCTTGAAAAAAAAAAAGCTTTCTCAATCCAAATCTAGAAAGTACCTCTTACCTTCACTACTCATACCTTCTAAGCAATAAGGGCGGAACTAAAATGCCACTGAAATCCATTCCGAGTGGCATGTTTACAGTTTATTCATATCAACGTTTCAATGTTTATAAAACTCGCCGCGTGTAATAGTGGCGCATATTTATTTTATCTTGGTTCGTTTGTTTTGATGACTTCCGCTTTCAGTGCGATTATGAATGACTGTTCGTAGGCAATTAAACTGTGGTTAGGAGTCCGGAGGATATATATTCGGTGCCGAAGGTGAGCTTCTCTTGTACATTGCATGATTCTTTTTACATTTATTTTAATATAATTGTTACAATCTTGTCTATTGAAAATGCCAACATGAACCAAATTTATAATTCTGCCTCGACGACGTTCTGCCCAACTGCATAAATGATTAAGTCAGAACCACAGAACACCGAAATAAAAGCTTATAACATCTGTCGACAGAACTAATCCACAACAGATTCATTCCAAAATGTAAACAGACACAATTGATTTAAAAAAAAATTGCATTTATTGTTTTTAAAGTAATATGTACTTATGTAGTATTACAATCTGAAGAATATATAACATGTATTTGATTTTAAATATGTTTTGTGAAACGCATAGGGGAACATTATGATAAATATGATTGTGATATTAGTAATCGAATATATTCTAATAAACCTCTTTTTATTAGAGCATGCATAACATTAACAATATTCTCCCGAGCATGTAAGAACCACATTATGAACTGGGAAACCATGCAGTATTAACAGCACCACGAGTGGAAAAGACGTCAGACAGGCACGTATCCAGAAAAATCTCATCACTGCGCAGCCACCAACAACGTCGCCACCGCTGGATTTTGAATTTGTCCCGTTATGTCCCGTTTGTCTCTCTCTCTATCTATCTTTGTACGTATCCTACGGAATCCTTCCAACGAGCTGAATAACGCACTGAACGGAATTTTTATTCAATTATTTATTTACCCCGGCCGCTCGCAGCTTACGTGCTGAGCGCTCATGATAGCTTCCCGTCAGATTGAGCCGCTGTCAAGATGGCCGGCTATCATCTGGACCTGTTGCAAGTACCAGACACCGCCGGTAATGGTGGCTCTCAACAGGACATGCCTGCATATAAGACTGGAGCAGGCACTGAGGCGAATGAACATTTTCCTTTGGGACAAGGAACTGCATGTATGTATACTGTAATTAAAATGATTCAATTAAATTATATATCTAACAAAACTAACGAATGCTTAACAAACAACTAATACACAATACACAAAAGAAAAGCTAATAGAAAAAAAAACAAAAACTAACAACTAAAGAACTAACTTTCCTATTACTAAAAACTAAGAACAAAATGTCTATCCCATCTTAGTCTTAATTTTATGAAACTTATTAAACTCAATAGGAGCGCCATCATGTAATTAATATGTACGTGTTATTCTATAAAACAAGTCTTCCTGCAAGACAGAGTTTCTCTAGAGCAGGAGACATGATTACATGTAAAATAGGCTTAGAAACTTTTCTAAATAAATAATTTTTCATTTTCATTTTCATTTCATACATCGTACGAGTAACTGCATGTATACAATACATACTTACTTTTAATGAGAGAAATAATGACGACTCGTACTATGTAGGCAGTGGCAAACACTTTTATAAATGTAGACTAAGTGGACGTGAAAAAAGGATCCAGCGAAGCTTCTTGCCAGTTCTTCTTCGCTGTGATAATAGATCTTGCAAAATGCATGACGAATCCGAGTGCAGTGTACTGTCTATAGATGATGAATAACCATCACGATGGATTGTATTCGTAGCTGGAAAATGTGATAATTCAAATGTTACCTCCTCCTCACATTCTCATGCTGTAACTTGTGTCTGAATGACTTATATTTGTCCGCCTGCTGAGTTGTTATAAGATACACCAAGTGCCCAAAAGTTAAATGAAAGATCAGACGCAGCCAAAGGGAAGCACTGACACTTAGTTCACCAAGGTGTTATGGGGGCTGACATCATGGATGTTGTAGGTGTCAGTTTCCATAAAACAAAGCCAATACCGCCATTCCTCGCGAAACCACGCAGCCACCAACAAAAAGGTCGTTGTCTAATCTATTAACACGCCCTTTGAAGATCCCGAGGTTATACGTAGTAGGGACACGAGACAGTAGAAAATCCTCACAGATTGCGACCAGTTTTCAGAGATCGTTGATGAAGGTATGTGACAATACCCTTAGATTAAAGTATAATTAATGAGTGAACACACACAATACATATTCAGACATCTTATACCTCAAGTAACCAATAGAATGTGAAAGTCTTCTTTAGTTTTCATTGAAACTATTAGACAAATTATTCGAACAGAAACTTTAGCAGTAGATACGACTAACAGCTAATCATGTAGAGTGCTTAAGTGCATACCGTTCGATTACAGAATACTCTCTATCAAACTGCGGAAGTATGTATATGTAAGGATGTATAATGGTTGTATATGTATCTGTGTACAATTTGTCCATGCAAGTTATGGATTTACATTTCATACTACTGTCCTTCTTTAGTACTGCACTGTCTGCCCCTACGCGTTTTCCACATCCCGAAGGTTAATTCGTTAAGAATAACGCAAGGCATTAAACTCGCTTTTGAATGGTGTAGAAAGTATATTTTCATTTTCATTTCATTTCAAGTTCGAAAGCAGTAAGTTTCTCGATCAGATCGTTTAGACCAACCCAATCTCGGTCCCCGAGCAAGACTATATACAATTTTCAATACCATGTCGATGCTGTGGATAACATCTTGTCAAAAAACATAATAATCAAATTTATAGATACTGTATAGTATACCTCGTCTTATTTATATTATGCTCTGACCAATTAAATCTTTGGCTCTGTCTGAAAATTGAAACTATCGACTTCATGGTTCATCAAAAGTGTTCCCAGAACTACCACATCTGGGAAGTGTGGATGCGGTGGATACGCCCGCAATAAAAGCAGCTTATTATTCTCCAACAGTTTGTTTTTGTTCATAACTACGGGTTTAACGACAATTAGCGCTACCTCGTCCGCCGCGACAAGTTTGTTTTCTTAGAATTGCTTGGTGTTCAGCGCGTCTTGAAAATGTGACGCATAAACTGGTTCGAGTGAAAATTGTGCAACTCAAATTTTTGTTTTCTCGAATCCCTTCATCCACTGATGTGGTATGATTATCGAGCTAGCCCAATTTTACAGTGTACGGTAAAGGAAACAATTGAAGATTGTGTCGGCTATGTAAATAGTTCGTGTTTTCCGTCCAGTTCAGTGTAGCCGACATGAAATGAAGGGAAGCACTGATATGGCACCTAATTCACCAGGTGTTATGGGCTGACATCATACGGATGTTGTAGGTGATGTAGCCAACCGTGTCAGTTTCCATAAAAAAAGCAAGTGTCAGTGTCGTTAGTGGCTTTGACATATATCCATATCACACGCTGTATTCCGACAATTCGGGTTAGCAGACTAATCGGTGTTGTGCTGTAAGGACACTTGTAAATCACAGCAGAACACCGACCACCACGTTCAGCAAAGTATTCGGACAAGATAACTATCAAGCAGAAGCAGCAAGTAAGGCACGTAGACCCAGCTGCATGACTTGGCGGAAGGACCGTGCCAAGGTGAGAGGTGACTAACCTGTCGCCCTCGTCGCCTTTTACGACGTGCACGGGGAGAGGTACAATGGGGCTATTCTTTTAAGATGAAATACCGGCCCCACGCGCTGCTTTCAAGAAGTGGAAAAAAACATAGCTTTGAGTTGTACAATTTCGCGGCGAATAGTCTACATGCAGGTTCACTGCAGGACCCGGTTTATGAGTAGTAAGTAAGGGGTTGTTTGTGTTACAGAGCCTGTTACGGTGTTAGCTACGAGTGTAAGATCATGGCACTGCACCGACAGTATCTATGTATAGCAATTCTCTCCATCCATCGTTTTGGACTCCTCAGCATCACAGTGTCGGTACCGTATCTTTTTGCCTAGGACTAGGAGATTTCCATGAGAGGGAACAAATTGGCGTTTCACAAGTTCTTGAAGGTATCCTATCATAAATTTTGTTACAATCAGGCAGGTAATATTGTTTCTGAAGAATTGCAATGTTTACTTTACTTCTGCTTCCAATTGACTGACAATGTATTTTTTAATTTTTTTGCCAGTACTTTTGGCCTTCCTTTTACATAATCTTGGTTCGATTTTCCGCGCGTGATATTGGGTTAGTTTTTCATGTATTTAGTTAAGCATTATGTATACGATAATATTAACGTATTTTCATAAATAAAACACATCGTTTTAGGTGATGTGCGAGTATGTACGAATAAATAAATTGTTTGAGTATAATATCGAAGAAACTTTGAAAAATCATTTAATGAAATTAAAATATACTTCATTGTTCACCATTATGTATAAAAAGCGTAGGCGATTACCTTGGAGAATACCTTGCGGCATTCTGTACTAATCTTTGGGATGCGGAAGAATACCTTGCGGCGTTCTGTACTAATATTTGCGATTCGGAAGAATACCTTGCGGCATTCTGTACTAATCTTTGCGATTCGGAAGAATATCTTGCGGCATTCTGTACTAATCTTTGCGATTCGGAAGAATACCTTGCGGCATTATGTACTAATCTTTGGAATGCGAAAGAATACCTTGCGGCATTCTGTACTAATCTTTGGAATGCGAAAGAATACCTTGCGGCATTCTGTACTAATCTTTGGGATGGGGAAGAAGACCTTGCGGCATTCTGTACTAATCTTTGGGATGCGGAAGAAACCTTGCGGCATTCTGTACTAATCTTTGGGATGCGGAAAACTACCTCGCCGCTTGCTGTACTAATCTTTGGGATGCGGAAAACGCGTAGGGGCGGACAATGCAGTGCGAATAATGCTCGAGCGTTCTTCATTATTTAACTGTAGATATGACAATTTAGTAAAATGTATACCATTATGTATGAGTGGTAATTTATCTTGCATTTTATACAGATAGATAGTCCGAAAAATTCCTGGTAACGTCAGAGTGAGAGCGACTTTCTCTAGAAATATCTTTTTACTCAATATTTTCTTTATTACTTGCGAGAGAATAATTTATATTGACGAAGATAAGCTTCTTCGCTTTTAGGGTTTACCCCAGTACATTCAGCCATACAGTTTGGCTACCTCTGCCCACCCGTGACAGACAATGATGTGCGTGCAAAAAATATATATTACGTCCATCAGAAACTAAAAGACAATAAAAAATTTCGAGTAGGTATAATGGTAAGCAATAAAACAATTAACTGTGTGTTTAGTCTCTTATCGTGTGTCACACGTGTCAGGCTTCGCTTGACGTAAACAAAGCATCTCGTAAGTCGCTCACTTGTTGAAGTAGGCACAAACATCTTTTGTGCTCGTTTTTTTTTTTGTGCCTTGTTAAATCGTAACTTGTATGACATTTTAATGACTGTATCAGTGCCTTGGGATATCTCCCGTCTTTGAAATTGTTTTTTTAATCTTTCCAGTTTCAGCCTTTTTAATTTAATAAAAATCACCACGCGAGTAGGTGTCTAACGATGCCCATGGACATTCTGTGCTGCACGAGGATTGCGAATGCCATGACGGCCTGAAAGGAACCTTTTCACGCCCCTTTTGAATTAACCCCAGGCTGTAGTTATTACAGGCTGCATGAAATGAAGGGAAGCACTAACATAGCACCTAGTTCGCCCGGTGTTATGAGCTGAAATCACGAATTTTGTAGGTGATGCAGCCAACCGTGCCAGTTTCCATAAAAAAAAACGTGGGAGGAAATAGATGGGCAGGGAGTGATTTCCACACTTTCCCACCTAATACATTTAATTAAAATTTAAATGTAATTAATTAATTTGATTTATGCCCCAATCAAACTAGCCTAGAGGCTAAGTAGGTTGCACTAATGGAGGGCAGTGCTTCCAACATTCGGCGGGTCGTTGACGAGGTTTAGGCTTAGACTTTTGATATTGGGGCCCGAAGTTAGAAACCGTTACAGACGAATAAATTTTTTTTTTTCTAACGAAAAAATTTACCTACACCTGCTTACTGCCGCCAGTCGCATAGCAGCTTCGGATGTGTTCTCATCGAGTCCAGTAATAGCCAGCAATCCGAAGAGAAGTCTCCGGTGTGGCACCGTCTTGGAGGTGATATTGGCCGGAGGTATGTCAGCCTCGGTAGCTCAGTGGTGCGGTCGATCGACTGTTGTTAGGCAACCCTGAGCGCGGTCAGTACTTGGATGGGTGACCGCTCAGCCGTTGGAGGCTGACCGTGGTTCGGATTCCGCGTTAAACTGTAGGTCCCTTCCCTTCTTACCTTACTAGGTGGTAGGGTTCATCCCGCCCGGGTTGGTAGCACCGCACTGAATGAAACGTCTCGGTCGAAACGGCTATGTAAATAGTTCGTGTTTTTCGTCCAGTTCAGTGTAGCCGACATGAAAAGTAAGCATGTTTTCTGGTTTCTCTGACTCCGTAACCCATACCTGATTAAATAAAAAAAAATTTTTTTTTTTATTAAAACTGACACGGTCGGCTACATCACCTACAACATCCGTGATGTCAGCCCATAACACCGGGTGAACTTGGTGCCACGTCAGTGCTTCCCTTCGGTCGTGCCGGCTACACTGAACTGGACGGAAAACACAAACTATTTACATAGCCGTTTCGACCGACCTTTCATTCAGTGCGGTGGTACCAATCCGGGCGGTTTAAACCCTACCACCTAGTAATATAAGAAGGGAGTCATATCCCTTAGTCGCCTTTTACGACATGCACGGGGAGAGATGCAGTGGGGCTATTCTTTTAAAGTACCGGCCCCACACGGTACATAAATTAAATTGTTTGCAGAGAAACAGCAGTAAGCAAGAGCAAGCAAGTGGGCATAGGTAAAGACCTTGCTGGTAAGCGAGAGGCCGTTTTCCGTTCGGTTTTCGTCCAGTTCATTGTAGATGGCGCGAGCAAAGCGCTTCCCACTGGCATGGCAACTAGTTTCTACGGGAAAAAGGCGTAGTGGACTAACATCGATTTCGCTGGTGACGTATCCAAGCATGTATGTCAAGTTTTTGGATACTGACACGGGTGACTACATCACCTAAAATTACAACATCCGTGATGTCAGCCCATAACACCGGGTGAACTAGGTCCCATGTCAGTGCTTCCCTTCATTTCATGTCGACTACACTAACCTATGTACGGAAAACACGAACTATTTACATAGCCGTTTCGACCAACGTTTCATTCAGTACGGTGGTACCAGCCTGGGCGGGATAAACCCTACCACCTAGTAAGGTAAGAAGGGAAAGGACCTACAGTTTTACGTGGAATCCGAACCACGGTCAGCCTACCCCGGGCGACAAGTTTCACAAAAACCCTACTCCGGCGCTGATAGGGATTGACAGGAGAGCAACAGACGGACAGACACACGAGTAGAGTAAGAAATAGACGTCGTAGAATGTTGAGAAATACTCGAGTTAAATGTTTTATTTGCCGCTGCTACGGCAATCTACGCAGAGGGGAGCCGGCGTTATATGGAAGAGAACCACGCTATTTCTGACAAAAGCTCTATACCTACAGCTTATTTAATATGTACTTTTACTTTTGATTTTATGTGGTCAGAATTATCAAGCTTAAACTATAGTTTCTACCTCTCAAACTGTAGTTTAACACTGTAAGTGATGTCTATGTTAGCTTGTCACAACGTATTGTATTAACCAAAGATGTTAAAAAACCCCTGCGAAGTTTCTTGCCGGCTCTTCGTTGTGGGTGTCATCGTACCGGATTGTAAAAACAAAATATGATTTAAGCGTAGTCTACTACCATACGAATGACAAATAAATGTTATTTATTTATTTAATTTTAACGAAATCAACAGCATTACATTTAAAATATAACTAACATTATTTATACAAAAAACAATGCAAACGAGCCCTAGCCACGGCGGACATTCCAAGTTTATTAGAACCGCCTGGCTTATGTCGTGACGATGGAAAGCGGCCCGATGGCATGACGTTGACCCCGTGGAGCAAAGGGAGGGCGTTGGTGTGGGACGCAACGTGTGTGGACACCCTTGCCCCCACTCACATTGTTGGTTCCTCCATCTCTGCCGGGTCTGCTGCTCTCGGGGCCCAAAATTTGAAGAAGAGCAAATATTCTACGCTGTGTTGCTCCTTTGAGTTTTTGGCCTTCGCCGTGGAAACCCTTGGCGTGTGGTCGCCCGACGCAAAATGCTTTTCTGATCAGCTCGGAAAGTTGTTAATAGAAAAGTCGGGCGACCGCCGCGCCAAATCCTTTTTTCTCCAGCGATTAGGGCTGGAGATTCAAAGGGGCAACGCGGCTAGTGTTTTGGGCACGGTGGGGGAGTCGGCGGAGATGGATGAAATTTTTTTTATTTAATAGGTGTTAATTTTAGTTTTAGGTTTTTTTTTTCATTGTTATTTTGTGATTTTTACTAATAAGTTGACGTTTAAAATAAAATGAAAATCTATGCAACTATAATTTAACTGATTAAAACAAGAATACACACAGACAGATACATACTAAAAGAATAAAGAATCTACAATTGCAAAAATTAATGCCACAGTTTAATTTCTAGTATTCCATTACGAAACCACTTCTTGATGTCTGGGGGGTTTTTTTTTGTCTGTATTGTAATTACCGGTAATGAATATTTATTTAACTATTTTTGTACTTTTTATTAATGTTACCGCGAGTGCTGAAAACGTCGCGTTGCCAGAGCGGGAGAAGAAACGTCGATAAAAGTAAGTCGGCTTTTAGTGTGTACCGCGTAACCGAAAACTTTATTAAAATTACACATTTTAGCTGTAAAAGCCTAAACGAACATACTTTTGTACCGTAACATTAACTGTTTTTAACCCCCGACGAAAAAAACGGAGGGGTGTTTTAAGTTTGACAAGTGTGTGTGTCTGTCTGTGGCATCGTAGCTCCCAAACGGATGGACCGATTTGGATGGGGTTTCTTTTATTCGGAAGCTTGTTTAATCGGGATGGTTCTTAGATATGTTTGTAATCAAGTAATTAAGTAATAAAATAATTAATAATTATCTTAAAAAGTGGACCGATTTTCATCCCGGTGCCTCGACTCCTTTAAGTAAGTAAACGGAAATTATTTTTTAATTTTTAAGGGTCGGGGTTTTTAAAATTTGTAATTTAACTTTTATTTCAAGCTTTTTAAAAAAAACCACATGAAAATCGGTCCACTTTTTAAGATAATTAATTTTTTTTGTAACTTTTGTTCTTTATTTTCAGCTTGGCTGGCTCCTGAACGCCGCCGTTCTGCCGCGCGGCTCGTGAAACTCGAGCCCCAATACATTTAATTGCGACTCCGCCCGCGCGAGCTAAAACTAAAATAAATTATTTAAATAAATATCGGATATTGGCGTGCAAATGATAGCTTTTACAGCTAATGCGTGTGACGTCATCACGAGGCTCCCGCTCGCTATATGGGTTAGAACATGGAAATAAATGCGTAGAAGAGTCATTCATTACAGCCAAAGGGAAACAAGCATTGGCATGCCACCTCGCTCCGGCAGGAGCAAAATGCAGTGCGGTTTGGCTAGTGACATGTAGTGATTGAGATAGTCTGAAAAGCAGTGGTAATGCGGTAGTAACCAAGTCAATTTCATTGAAAAAAAAAAACTTGTCAAGAAAAGTGCACAAAAACTAATAAATACATAATTGTCTCTGCATGTATGTATGTATACAACGTGGCCCAAAACTCGACGTCAAGCAGGAACCAGGGAGTAGACCAGTTTATCAGTTTAAAAAAATATTCTGTTAAATTTTTTTCTAAAAAAATAAATGACTCTGATTTTTTTCATATTTTTCCCTGTGTAATCATAAACTGGCCTACTCCCTGGTTCCCGCTTGACGTTGAGTTTTGGGACATTTTATTTTCAGTAATAACCAAGATCAACAAATTGAACAATTTAATTCCCTAATCATTACCATGTCGTCTAGTCAGTTTTTCGTATTTATAGAATTTATATAATTTATGTAACCATGAAATTTAAAATTAAGTTCAAATTAAATAAAAAAAATTTCAAGAAAGAAATAAATTATTGATTTGTCACAATTTGACATCAAACATTTCAGAATAGATAATATAAATAAATAAATATACACATATGTGACAAAAAGTGAGCCCACTGCTCAAGTGATTCACTATGCCCACAAGACACTTATAACTATACTATTTGCTTACTCACGAAAGTGACGCGTCTCATGTCTGCTGCGAACGAAGTGTGTGCAACTATGCCGACCAAACGTTGGTGACAAGTTCAAATGTGAGCAATGTATCTCAATACAGTTTCTAGGTACTTAAGTCCACGGGTTAGAATATGTTATTTTTGTATTGAAAACTTGTTTTCAAGTATGCCCTCATTCGAGGTTGGAGACATCGTTTTCTTTCTGAGAATTATTTCAGTATTTTAATAATGGATAGGTATGTACCTACCCTATTAATATAGTGAACAAGCATTGAAATCTTACAGAGTTAGGTAACTAAAATATTAGATACCTGAGATATTAGATGTACAGTAAGTACATAGGGTACTGTCTGTACATAATTTGATCGAATTGATTATGTACTCAACACTCAAGCTTCCATGCAAATTGGAGGTTCCAAAACGAGGGCGTTTTATTTTTCACATTTTCGGAGAATGTCTGCATTATGTTCATCACTCCGAAGGTTGACTGGAGGAAATCACACGCAGTGATAAGTCCGCCTTTGCGCGCTTCTGTATTCCTCGTTTCTTTTCGTGAGCTGTTCTTCTTTCAATTATGTACCATAAAGAATTTCCATTCTATTCTATTCACTCCTGTGATGGAAAAAAATGTTACATAGTAAAAGTGTCTCGAAAAATGTTCAGGTGTTCTTGTGTATAAGAGTGAATAACCGGAAGAAGTGAAATTCTGCAGTAAGTACGCCTTTTGGACCCCCTTTATACATAGGGTTGGTACAATACAGTACTTACTATATTTTAGTTTTCCGTTAGCTAGGTAGGCAGTAGTGCTCTACAAATAAGAATTAAACCCAGCGAATCCCAAACATCTAAATAGCGTTCGTTTAATAGTGATCTATAAAGCGGACCCGAATGATCGTATAGTCGCGAGCAGAGAATTCAAAAATATAGAACTGTGATAGTTAAATTAAAATCAAGTTAATATATACTTTATGTTCACTCTTTAAAAAAAAGCGGTCAAGAACGAACTATTTCCACACGCACAGGATTTCGTAAATACTTTATTGCTCCAAAACATTTTACAGTAACAAACGATAAGTAATTTACATGAAGGGCAAAGGCGGACTTATCCTTTACAGGGATTTCTCCCAGTCAACCTTTGGATGTTTGAGAGTCGTATGTTGTGAGATATAAGTAGGTAGTAGCATAGCAAAAGACTTGAGTTTGGGAATTTAAAATATAATATAACGAAAATAACTATGATAAACTACAATATACAGTACATATAAGTACGTACTAGTTAACTAAACGTATAAATTAAAAATAATAAATTAAATTAAATACATAAATGTATAAATTAATTACATATGAATTACAGTTTGTATAATATATAATACCTAAATATATACATACTTACTTGTCCATTCAGAATTTAAGAATTTTTTTTAGCTATTGACTTCACACTGACGGAGAGAGTAAAAGGGTGCTGACTGCTGAGTCTCTCGGCGACGAGTGCTGCGGAGATAGGACGTGTGGCAGGGAATAAGGGATGATAAGGGAGGAACTAGCCTCAGAGCATCGTCCGCGATAGTACCTGTAGAACAGACTAAGCTGATCTACAAATCGCCTGTGACTCAGAGAATCCCACCAGACAATCTGTAAATATATGCACCTAAAATAAGACTACAAACTTAACCCATATTATGCAGCTCTGCCGCACTGAGTATTCCTTCTGCACACGATTTTTTTTTTGTTGTAAGCTTGACATATGGCGCCCACGCCCAGACACCCATGAGGTGTCTAACGGCGCTCATGGACATTCGGTCGTATGCGGGGGTTGCGAACGCCATACCGGCCTGACAGGTGCCCATTCACTCCCCTCTTCAAGGACCCGAGACTGTACTTGGGGGGGGGGGGGGGGGGGGGGGGGAATATATGAGCAGGGAGAGCGTTCCAGAGCTTACCGTTTCTGTAGAGGAAATATTAGTAATAACGATAATGAATTATTTCAATTGCTCGTGGAGTCGATGCCGATTCTTTGAATTATTCGTAAAGCGAGCGCTATTGTAGGTATTTATTTGAGGAAAGTGAGTTCGCCGGGATCCCGCACATGAGATTTATTTTCTCTGCCAACACCAAGTCCACACGTAGGTACTACCCACCTCATATAACATAGTAGGTAGGTACGCTTTAGAACTTCACACTTTTCTATGGAACTCTGTTATACACGCATTAGCTCACTTGTACTGTGTGGGGCCGGTACTTTAAAAGTATAGCCCCACTGCATCTCTCCCCGTGTATGTCGTAAAAGGCGACTAAGGGATATGACTCCCTTCTTTACTAGGTGGTAGGGTTTAACCCGCCCGGGTTGGTTTGGTACCACCGCACCGAATGAAAGGTCGGTCCAAACGGCTATGTAAATAGTTTGTGTTTTCCGTCCAGTTCAGTGTAGCCGGCACGGCCGAAGGGAAGCACTGACGTGGCACCTAGTTCACCCGGTGTTATGGGCTGACATCACGGATGTTGTAGGTGATATAGCCAACCGTGTCAGTTTCCATAAAAAAAATAATAACTAGAGTTCGACAAGATCTGCGACCGAAAACCTTTAACCCATATTAAAACAGGTTATGCCTGCGGCATTGTCTGTATGCGTAGTTCTAGTTTTTTATGTAAGTCGGTATGTGTGGCTGAGTCAAAGGGGCCAGAGCACATAATATGCTCCCACCAACCAATATTCTCTGAATTTCATTTGGATTGCCATCCTACTTATGTCTATATTAAAAATTCTACGATTTAGTGTATTATTATCCTTGGATACGTACACCTAATTATTTTTAACTACCCAAAGCACGCCCGATTTATTTTATTTTGGTTTATTTTATTTATTTATTTCACCCAACTGGGGCTATATAAAAAATAAATACTCATATATTAAATGTCTCAACCTATAGCGCGGTTTTCTCAATCGTTCACTTCGAAAGAATGCGGCGCGCACCCTTCGCTCTCCGCCTCCACCGTACTGATGGGCAATTGCGGTGGGGGCGGAGAGCGGAGGGTGCGCGCCGCATTCTTTCGAAGTGAACGGTTGAGAAAACCGCGCTATAAGAATTGATATTGTAGGTAGGTAGGGGTTCCAAATAGTGACCCGGATGCGATGCGTCATATCTGCTGACGCGGCAGATCGGCGGGACGACGCGACGACGCGACGGCGGCGGCGACGCAGGCGGCGGCGACGCAGGCGGCGGCGACGCAGGCGGCGGCGGCGTCTCCTGACATGCAGGACGGCAGTGGGGCAGCCAGCTCCGGAGCCGGCTCAGCATACGTAGGGCGCGCGACCTCACGCTGAAGCTCCCGAATGTAGCGCCCCCGAAACAACATGCCCGAACGCCAGGGCCAGCAGTTCTATTCTTGTAAATTCTGACAGCGGAATCAGCGCTGTTGTGGCGCTGAGAGCCACTTCCAAAGTGGCTCTCAGCGCCACAACAGCGCTGATTCCGCTGTCAGAATTTACAAGAATAGACCTGCAGAACTCGCTGCGAAGGAATTACATTTATACAGATTTATAGATTTGAGTCTAACTAGTCCGCTATCTACCTCAAGTTTCTGTTGACAAAAGTTCGAGAGAAAGTGTCATGTTTCTCCATAATTAGCTACACATTTCAGCTAGAAGGCACTGTTTCGATCAAACATGGTAGTGATGTAGCCAAACGTGTCATTGATAAAAAAAAAACATATCCGGACTAAAATTGGCAAGGGACAGTGTGGTCTCTTGTCAATAAACTGCAAGAATAGATTTTATATAAAACCATAAACCCCCAAAAGTGTTCTGGCCATAATAACACACAAAGCAGGCCACAGTTTATCAGGTGTGTGGTCGTTTATACCGCACAGTGGTTGAGTTGTGTGTGTGGTCTCCCGGTCGACCGCGGCGGAGGCGGCCGCGCGCGGCCAGTAGCGAGAAGCGCCCCGCACTTAACGCTTGTAAATCACTTTGGACTTTCAAGAAACGGTTGGAGCGGCTGAAGAAAACCATTTATTTATGCTATGAGAACCAACGCTTGGTGTTCAGTAGCTACGCTTTAAAGTTCTGAAAGCACCTACCTACATTTAATTTATGTACACAAAGCCAAATTACTTCAATAAAATGTACCTAGCTATATATTTTATCAGAGACCAAATTGAGGATTTCCTGTGTGTTTTTGGCATGGCCTAGAAGCCTTTCCCACCTTGGCTTTAACCCCGCCCCCTAAAATACCTACTGACAACTCCCGATTCCACCCTCAAAAATATTGATATTGTGAATGAAAAAAACAATTTATTAATAAAGCATCTTGCTTTTCAGGAACAGTGATTTGGAAGGACGAACGAAAGGAAGACGAATTTTAAATGAATGTAAAGATGAATAGATATCATGTTCATAGTGATGAGTTTACTATGACTCCTATTACTTAAACAACAATTTTAAAATTAATTTTATGATTGCATGTATAAACTTCGAAGTTATTACTATGAAACGGACGAACACAAACACAAATCATAAGTATTTAAAGGAAATAAATGATTAAAAATAAATTTGTATTATTTTATTTTATTTTAATTCAATTTATTTTTAATTTAATTTTAAAATTAAATTAAATTTTATTGAATTTTTTATAAACACATTTTTTTATAGATAAGAAGATAGGCAGTGTATTGTAAATAGGTAATATACAGGAGGTTTCGGGATAGGATTTCGTAACTTCAGGTTTCGAAAGGCGTCCATATTTGAAAACGAAAAGGTCTGATACTTTTTCCCAGGTTCGGTCATTTTATAGTACTTTTTGGTGAATATCGCTTCATCCAGATTTGGTGGACGGTTAACATCCGCCTTATTATAAAAAAAATAAAATGACTAACTTGCGCATGTAGGTAAATTCCAAATACTTAAATTTGAATAACATAGCTAGACCAAGATAGGACTGTTGCTAAATCTCCCCATACTCACTGTCCATAGAGTTTTTATTACAATTTTAATTTTTTGTATGAAACACTTCCTGTGTGCCTGCGCTCTACAATGACACAAGAAAGGGTTGTGTGGTTGTCAACTTTATCAATAGAACAAGAAAAAGCTGAAACAACGGATTAAAAGATTTTTTTATAGACAACCGTCAAGGGTGGCTGTGCCCAAAAGTTTAATGGTCGATTTCACCACTCCTCGCGAAACCACGCTCAGAGTGGCGCCGTTCCAGCTACAAGACGGACAGAGAGGTCGTTGTCTAATTTATGAATACTTACGCCTTTTGAAGATTATTTTGACTAAAAACTTTTTGTTTTATTTTGTGATGATTTTTTTTAAAGGGGGCCGTTCCGTCTTTCTCCTAGTTCGCTTGGGTCACCTTTGCGCCAAGTTTGCTTGGGCCGGCGCTGCCACGACGCGACGACGACGTCGACCGTCGACGTCGAGTTATTTTAACTTTCGCAGCTGGAAGTACACAGGCCCGCTACAACAAAATGCGTAATAATATTATGGGTTTATTTATTTCAACAGTTACACGACATGCAGTGCCATCTAGCAGATAATTTCGAAAACGGAAACTATTGAAACATTGACATGCGACATCTACCGACAGAAATCTGAACTCTGTGACTCGCTTCTTTCCTTTAGTTCTAATAATCAGTGCTACTGCATCATAGATGGCAGCACGTGTTTAATAAACGTTTCATATCCTATTTGATACTAGATGGCAGCACGTACAATAATTGTGACAAAATAATTAAATATGTTTTAATAACACTTTGGATTTCCACACCAATTTCCGTACAATGGATGCGTGTCTGCTTTTTCAGACAAATTATGGAGTATTCTTAAAGAAATATCACATTAAATGGAACTTTACTTATACTATACTACTACTACTACTATACTTTATGGAATATTACTTTTTAGGTCTATAATGTTCGTACGTTTTTATTTAACTTTAGTAAACTTTACTTACTCTAAATTATTTAAATTGTAGACATATATTTCTCATGAATTAACGGAGTTTAAAAATAATATAATTGCATAATTTGGAAAAGAACGAAAACGTGTAAACTTAGAATGCGAATATTTTTTTATTTTTTTAACAAAATGTTTATATTTGGCGGTGTAATCTGAAACGCCACTAAAGTCGACTTCATTGGTAAATTATAGGAAATTAGGCCTCTGCGTTGCAGTTGTGCCAATGCACCAAAGCAATCGATATTGGACATCGGATGGCTAAGCTCAAGTGGCAGTGGACTGGGCACGTGTCAGCCGAAGAGACGACGACCGCTCGAGTAACCGTGTCCTACACTGTCCGCCGTGGACAGGAAAACGGAGTGTGGAAAGACCACCCGCCAGATGGGACGACGACATCGAGTGCGTCGGCGGAAAGCAGTGATTCCGTACCGCTGAAGGCCGGGAGGTATGGAGGAAAATTAGAGACGCGTATGTTCAGCAGTGGACACCTACACCACACGCTGACTGACTGAATGACAGACTGCTGCAGTTGTCCCTTTTCAACGATTTAGAGAAATTGTGTCCAACTGGTATATTCTGTCAAACCCAGCGGGCACCTTCAAGTAGGTACCAAGGTTCAGTGCTTTCGTATGACGTTTGCCTATATATTTTAATGGGATAATTGATTGTTTTGATTTTCAGACAAATTTACAAAATCTGCTTTAAAATCCATGACAACATGACAGCATTAGGCATTTTTAGCATGTTCTGGAGTCAACGTACTTATTTCTAAATAAATTTTTTATCAAATAAAAATTCGCGGTATTATTTCAATATTTATGTTTTTTAAGAGGCGGGTGGCTGAGTGGTTTGGGCATCGGTTTCTCATGCGAGAGGTCCGAGGTTCGAATCCGGTCGGCGTGTAGGAAAAAAATTACGTGCATACCTACACCCTACACCTGCTTAACCGTTCGGAACCGGTGTAAAAACTTTAGGTCCCTTCCCTTGCTTGCCCCTTACTAGGTGGTAGGCTCAAATTGTAACCGACTGGATTGGTACCACCGTACTGTATGTAAGATGGCCGCATAGCAGCCTCGGTTGAGTCCAGTATTGCCAGCAATCCTGGGAAGTCTCCGGTATGGCACCTACCTAGGAGGCCTTCTAGGAGGTGATATTGGCTGGTCGGACCATGTGCTTTCGACTCAGCCAACCAAACCGGATTACATAAAAAAATATATATTATTGGAACGTCTGTGTACGGGCGCCTAAAATTACCGTGGGACCGTGTACTACCGTTTTGTTTGACACCGCTGATTTTAGAGAGACAGCGAAGAGAGGAAGACAGCAAACCAAATCTTCAATTATTGACCTCATTATGTTGTTAACGAATTTAAACCATTTGGCTGCTTGTTGAGATATAAAAATTAGACGGCCCTCTAAACTAAAATTAAATTAATTACCTACTTACTTATTTAGGATTCTGAAGATTGTAATGGCATACACTTGAAGCGAATCTATGGTTTATTTAAAGCACAAAATTAATAAAGAAGTGAGATGTCTGCGAGTCGATTAATCACCTCATTCTATAGGTAATGAATGAGACTGTATGCACGCCGTGACCGGTGTGTCTGTCGCGAATGTTCGCACCGTGACCTCGCGTGTGTCGCGAATGTTCGCACCACACACGCTCCGATGCGCGCGGATACGACGCGAGCGAGAGACATAATTTCTACGTCAGAAGTTGTCACATTCAGTCGTTCAATATCTTATTTCATTCCTAGTTCAGTCCCGCCTGACCACCAAATGTCCCCGTCTGAAACCAAAATCCAGTTAGTTTTATCCATACTAATAATAAAAAAGTCGAACGTAACTTTGTTTTCTGTCTATTACCTTTTCACGCCTAAACCGCTTAACAAATTTCGATGGATTGCATCCTGAGAAAGATATCTACCATAAATTTAATTTAATATTAAAGATTAAGTGTAAATGATACCTATCATCTAAAATTTAATTTAATATTCATAGAACAATTGCTGCATTTCCCCGCTCAAAGACAAACAACTTTTATTAAGTTTTGATATAGTGTCCCGGTCAGTACCTTTATGGTAACCCTAATATAATATGCAGGGACTGTTTGTGGTCTCTCGGCTCTGTGCGGAGAATTTCTTTATGCAATCTGACGTGTTTTTAAGTTTCCGTACAGATACGGAAGCCTATTACTAAGCCTACACTGTCTGCGTCTGTTTGTCCGTCCGTTCGTCTGTCCTGCCTTTAAAAGGCTGTATCTTTTGAACCGTAATAGGTAGCCTGTTAAAATTTGTGACAAAATATAATGGCGGATGTACTAAATAATAATAAAAAAATAAAAAAGTAAAAAATTAAGGGTCACAACGAACGAAACTTTTTTTATTTCAATTGTTTTGTTGGTTTTTGTTCTATCGTCAAAACGATAATGCATTCAACTTGTTATGATTATAGTGCAAACTCTAAAAACCAGCAAATACTAAAAACATACCAATTACGTACGGTACCTACGGAAACCTCGACGCGCGAGTCCGACTCGCACTTGACCGGTTTTATTTTTAATTTTTATCATCTACGTACACCCGTGCGTGATGCTCATTACACCTTGGTGAATTAGGTGCCATGTCATGTCAGTGGTCAGTTCACCTTTGGTCGTGGCGTCTGGTACTGAATTGGACGGAAAACACGAACTATTTATTTTCGTAGCTCGATCGAGCTTATTCGGTGCCGTGGTATCAATCCGGACGGGTTAATATATACATACATATATACCACACGCTGTATCCGGACAATCGGGGTAAGCAGAGTAATCGATGTTGTTGTTTTTTTTTATAGAAAGTGCGACATGTGTCGCCGAGCCACCCATGAGGTGTCTAACGACGCCCGTGAACATTCGATCGTCCGTTGTGCTGCAAGTGCTCTTGTAAATAACAGAACAACACCGACCACATCTAATTAATAATGTATATAAGGTGTTTCGTTAGTCATGTCATTAACTTCGGGATGGTTACATACACACTCAAATAAACACGTTACGCAAAAAAAATTATATGTCTATAGTATTACTTTTCGAGAAATTTAACAAAACATGTTTCCTATCTAAACATTAACCTGTGTGTATGTAACAGTAGGTAACTTGCATTGTACGGGGTCAATGACCGTACTATGTTCAAACGCAGAACAGCTGTTTGTTGTAAGTAAGTCACAAGGTCACTATGATTGGTTTTTACAGCTACTTATTTGATTTGATTTTTTGTTAGGAGAAAAAATGCTCCTATAAACATATGCTTTTTTTCTTACGTAAAGTGTTTATTTGAGTGTGTATGTAACCCTCCCGAAGTTAATGACATGACTAACGAAACACCTTATATAGTCTCCGGGCGGGTTAAATGATGTAGAAACTCCATCCCACGCCCCCGCAGTATAATGTCGCAGTGTCGGTCGCCGCGGTCGAGCGAGCGTGCAGCGCGGACGAACGAAGTAATGAAGTGTCGCAGACTCACTCGCGCCGAGACACGAGCGGACTGTCGCGTTGGCTTAATTGCTAATTAGTCGTTTATGTGCGAACGTTGTCCGTGCTATTTATCGTTGTGTATGAGAGGGGAAGCCACTAGTTAGGCCTTGGTAAAGACGGAACGGGTAGGGTTCCGTGGACGAAAGGTGGAGCCCTGGTGTGGGGGCGCCGTGTGCGTCGACACGATGCTGGCGACTAACCATGTCTCGGCTTCCTCGCGTTCAGCCGGGGAAGCCGCAGCAAACGCTGCTCAGAAAAAAAAAATGAGACCCTGAAAACCCTCTTTGAGTTTCTAGGTTTTGCCAGGCCCTCGTCACTCGCTCAAGGTCGCGAGTTAAATGCCTACCGCTTGGCGTACCGACTAATCTACAATTTAACAGTGGGCTGCTGCTATCTAGCCAGACCGGGCGCGTGGCGCTTTCGAATTTAGAAAATGTCGAAATCACGTAATTATTGTGCAGTGGACGGGTGCAAAAGTCAAAAGACAAATGAAAACTTGTCTTTTTTTTCATTGCCGAGAGACGAAGAAAGGTAAGTGTTTTGTTTAGTAGCATTTTGATTTATTTCTAGTAATTTATTTATTCATAATAGTAGGAGGTCATAGATTTAAAAATAATATCATATTGCCAATAACATTAGTTAGATGACGCCGAACAGCGTGGTATGGTTGGCCTAATTTGTATAAGGATAATAGGTACATTGTAGATGATCATTGATCATTAAATTTATTGATCAAACAAAACTATCACTGGAAGGTTGCACGCAATGCACGCTTCGATGTGAGAAACTAATTGTGACGCTAACGCATGCATGAATTTGTTCGCATGAATTTGCCGTACCTAAATATCGTATCGTTGGTAGCTAGAACGATAAAAGTTGGTAGGTATCATCTTCATTTTATTCCTCACAATAAGACAGCACAAAGACACAGCCCTTAGACGCGCTGAACGACGCGCTTTCGAGATAGAGTTACACGACAGAAAGAGAAGCGAAATGTAGGCAGTTATCGTGTTTAGGCATGCAGCTCTGTGCGAGTCAATTTGTACTTTATCGCGTCGTCGCAGAGTAGCTATTTCTTTGTGAGTGTTTGTACAGAGCAGCTTCTGTACGGAGTACTCTTTTCTATTCTGTGGTTTTGCGGTGGAAACACTTGGTGCGTGGTCACCGGACGCACTGACTTTTGCGGAAGCCATTGGAAAATTGCTAGTCGACAAGTCCGGTGTTTCCTCATACGCCGCATAAGCCTAGAAATTCAAAGAGGGAGTGCTATAAGCGTCCTAGGGACTATGGTTGCCTCGGCTGAACTGAAGATTTTTTATAAAGGAATAGCCTCACTGCATCTCTCCCAGTGCACGTCGTAAAAGGTGACTAAAGGGATAAGGACTTGTCCTTATCCCTTTAGTGTCGTGCTAAAGGGCGACAGGCTATAGCCACTTCTCACATTTGCACAGTCCTTCCACCGAGTCGTGCAGCAGGTGGGTCTTCGTGCCTCACTTGCTGCTTGATAGTTATCTTGTCCTAATACATTTTTTTTTATGAAAACTGACACGGTTGGCAATATCACCTACAACATCCGTGATGTCAGCCCATAACACCGGGTGAACTCTTCATTTCATAACCGTTTACATAACGAACTATTTACATAACCGTTTCGACCGACCACTGATGACGACCTTTCGCTCAGTGCGGTGGTACCAAATCGGCCGGGATAAACCCTACCACATAGTAAGGTAAGAGGGGAAGGGACCTACAGTTTAATGTGGAATCCGAACCACGGTCAGCCTACAACGGTCTAGCGGTCATCCATCCAAGTACTAACCGCGCCCAGGGTTGTGCGTGAGCTACCAAGGCTGACACGTTTTTTATGAAAACTGACACGGTTGGCTACATCACCTACAACATCCGTGATGTCAGCCCATAACACCGGGTGAACTAGGTGCCATGTCACTGCTGCCCTTCGGTCGTGCGAAGGGAAGCACTGACGTGTTGTTGTGGTGTAATTTACCAAAGTCCTTGCAGCGCGACACCGATTTCTCTGCTCACCCCACCTACATGTATACGTACTTACACAAATTGCGAAACAATTATATTAAGTTTTCAACTAAACCAGCTAAGCGGAGTGGTGACAGAGTGTACTCTCATCTAATTGGTTCTGCTTCAAGTGCCGTTTGGCGCGGCCCCAACCGCCTAATGATCGTATAGGCTTCAGGTAGCGATAACAGAAGCCATTGATGCGGGCCAAACTGTTGGCTATTCCTGAACTAAATCTCTTTAGCTGAGCTGAGTCTGCTTGTGAAAAGGTCCGAGGTTCGATCGAATGCTGGTCGACGTTAGCCAAAGAGTTTTTCAGACAGAACAATTTTTACGTGCATACCCGAAGACCGTCTTTGTGCCTATACCTGCTGCTTCACCGTTCGGAACAGTCGCAAAACTGTAGGTCCCTTCCCTTGCCTCTTACTAGGTGGTTGCGGTAGGTACCCGAGTGGTCTGGGCGTCGGCTCCTACAGACGAGAGGTGATTCCTTCTCTTGCGAGAGGTTCGAGGTTCGAATCCGAACGGCGCGGCGGCGTGTACGAATGATTTTTTTCTGATTAGAAAAAATTTACGTGCACACCTTCACTCACTGCTCCATGGTTCGGATTCCATGTAGAAATGTAGTAGGTCCACCGGTTTGACTGGAGGAATATGCCTGCATAAGGCACTAAGCCCGCTCTTGCCACACATTAACTTTCATAATCGTCAGGCCTGTTTCCCGCTGGGGTAGGCGTAGGCAGAGACAACGGATCTCCACGTGTCACGATCCTAACACAACTCTGCCGCCTCTTCCACTCTCATAATGTTCTTCACGCATGCTCGTCGGTTACATTTACGGGTACTACGTACTTGACCCTTTTTGAGCACATGCCCGATCTGGTCCAGGTACGTGCGTCTAGGGCGGACCCTTCCACTCACATTCGCTCCATTAATTTCTTTCGTTGGTACCTATCATCCATTCTTCCAACATGACCGAACCACCGAATATCTCAATCCTGTCACTACTTATATACTTTATACCACATAAAGTGTTTTATTATTATTAGGTGGTAGGCTCAAGTTGTAGCTGTCTGGATTTGTACCACCGTACTGGACTTAATCCTAAAATTAAGTAAGATGGCCGGCATCGCAGCCACGGCTGTGTTCTCTTTAGCAACCAAGGCACCTATATGGCACCTATACCTTCTCGAAGGTGATTATTGGCTGGTCGGAGCATTTTCTCTGGCCCCTCTGATACAGCAGGATTACATAAAACAAATTACTCATGTATTTAAGTAACTACTTATTCCTTTCTAAGTACACTCATAATATTATACCTACCTATTCCAAAAACAGATCCTATTCTGCGAAATTCTACATATAGTTCTTAATTGATCAGATCTGTTCTCGCCGGGGTATAATTAGCTACCCCCGCCCCCGCCCCCCCCCCCCTCCGACCGAGGGGAGGGGTGTGAAGGGGGGTGGCGCGAGGGAGGGGGGAACGCGTTGCCGAGGAGGCACGCATCATTTGACTTGACGGATGAACCAGCCAGGCTGTTGTCACAACAGTCAGACTGGGCTCAGAAAACTTTGGTGCTTTGGGGAAAATTTTAAGCGGAATATGTTTTGGGCGGAAACATTCGAACGGTTGTTTTAGAAGCACAATTCAGTAGTCGCAAGTGCTTTCAGTGAGTTTACTGAGTAGGTACCTACTTAGGTACGATAATTATCAGAATATCTAAATACATTGATCGTGTTAGGTAGGTACCTACATATATCTATAAGAATTTCCCGTAAATACGTAATACAACTATTAAATTTATTTTCATTATAAAAATAAAACCATGAAATATTTATATTTCTTTATTCAATTAAAAATGTGTTGTTAGTTATGTTAAAATATAATCATTAATAATATGATATAGTTTATCGAAGATTTACAAACAATACGTCATCGACCGATATGGTGGAATTGGTGACGTGCTGTGCTGGCGGCTCAAGCCGGAGTTCCAGGTTCGAATCCTGGTCGGGACGTATTTTTTCTCTTCATTGCATTTTCGGCTTTGCATTTTATCTAAAAATATAAATACAAAATATAAACACAAAAAAAAAAAAAATACAAATAAATTTGAGGTAGATTTCCATTAGATTTCATGTTTAATTTCAATATCCAATAGGCATCAACTCTAAATAACCTTCACTATGAATAATTTATTATTCAATCAAAGTTTAATTAAAAAATAAAAAAAATCTTCCAGCTCAGCCGAGGCAGCCATAGTCCCTAAGTACGCTTATAGCTAGCGTTTCATCTCTACGCTTATGCGGCGTATGAAGAAAACCTTGGCACTTTTTTGAGTTTAGATAAGTACCTATTGACGAAAATCACAACAAGATACAAGTCACTTGTATAGCACCGAGCTCCTACAGAAACATGGTGTAGCAGATGATCTAGGTACATACGATGCCGACAATGTATGTCAGGTTAAATTAAATAATTACCAACACTCATAATAATAGTTACAGTACAAGTGGGTAAGTGCACAGGTAGTAGAGTAGCGTTTACCTGTCCCCAGTACGTATGCAGACTTGAGATTGCTACTACACTGCGCGGCGTGCGTTCTTCGGCCAATCCCTCACCATTATCTCAATCTGCAGCTTGAGAAATGTTCCTACTGCAGTCAGCCGCGGCTCGGAGACACGGCCGCCGCGCCGCCGCGGGGGCCGGCCCGCTAATACGAGATGCGCGCCTCGACTCGATTCTGACGATCCAGTCTGTGTCGAGAAAGTGTCAAATAAAAAGTGTTTTATTTTACAGTTTTGTTTGTAATTTTTTGCTATTAATGTACTCGGCGGAATCGCTCGGCTTTCGGTCTGGCGATTCCGCCTCGCTTTCTAATC
This sequence comes from Nematopogon swammerdamellus, assembly GCA_946902875.1. Lineage (NCBI taxonomy): Eukaryota > Metazoa > Arthropoda > Insecta > Lepidoptera > Adelidae > Nematopogon > Nematopogon swammerdamellus. The sequence goes on along the minus strand of OX336358.1, from coordinate 7,888,420 downwards.
CGATCTTGACCAAATTGAAATAGGACCACACGTGAAGCACCAGCTTTCAAATAAAAAAAGAATCATCAAAATCGGTTCACCCAGTCGAAAGTTCTGAGGTGAAAAACATAAAAAAAAATACAGTCGAATTGAGAACCTCCTCCTTTTTTTTAAGTCGGTTAAAAAGAAAGTACCTGGGCGCGTCTACACCTACCTATCTGGATAAACCTCAAAATAATAACATTATTTAAATACAAAACTTCATCGAACACGGTGACTTTTCATCGACAATTTTATCGACCGCGCGCAGATTCGCTTCCCTAGGTCATAAAACTTTATTGCACAACCTGCCAGGACGGTTTATTTAATACTACTATAGTGAAAATAATCTACATGTGAATAAGTTCAATTGATTTTGGGTTTATCCGCTACAGACAGACGGACGTTTTTTTTTATTTATAATACCTAGTAGAAAGAGTTTGCCGTGCATTCTTAAATCTATTTCGATAGATAGATACCTATAGGTCGATCGAATGATATTTTGACAGAATACACCCTTCAAACGTCGCTCGGACACGAATCATTTGCGCGCACGCATAATGTTGTTCCCTCAGAGAATGTAACGATAATTGAATGCAAGAGGAATACTTTTGAGGTTTGAATCGAGATCGTGGAAATGAATACTTAGAAGGGACTCAACTTGGTGATTAAAGCTCACTGAGGAGGGGAAAGAAAAAACTAAAGATGTTACACATAAAAAAAACGTCTTAAATTTTTTTTTTTTAACTACATATTGTGCCAAGTTTTATTAAAATCAGTTTTTTTTTTGTGTAATCCGGTATGGGTGGCTGAATTGGAGGGGCTGAAGCGCATGCTCCGACCAGCCAATATCACCTCCGAGAAAGTAGGTGCCATACCGGAGACTTCCCTAGATTGCTGGCTATACTGGACTAGAGGAGAACACAAACGAGACTGCTATGCGGCCATCTTACATACAGTACGGTGGTACCAACCCAGTCGGTTATAATTTGAGCCTACCACCTAGTAAGGGGCAAGGGAAGGGGTTGACGGGAAGTGGGTGAAACTCAAATAAGCGGTAGGCAGCCTCGATAGCTCAGTGGTGCAGACAGTCGACTGTTGCTATTGATTGTTAAGCAACGCTGGGCGCGGTCAGTACTTGGATGGGTGACCGCTCGACCGTTGGAGGCTGACCGTGGTTCGGATTCCACGTAAAACTGTAGGTCCCTTCCCTTCCTACCTTACTCGACCCGGTGTTATGGGCTGACATCACGGATGCTGTAGTGTAGGTGATGTAGCCAACCGTGTTCCACCCTTAGAGATGGAATATTTTTCCAAATTCAAATAGGACCAACCTCGAAAATAACCAATTCAAATAAGAAAAAAAAGAATCATTGAAGTCAGTGGAGAAGTCGGTTCACAATTTGCGAAGATATCGCGTAACATACACACAAGAGGACTGGTGAAATATGGGAGAGGCATATATCCAGCAGTGAACCCAAAAACATTGAATAACATATCAACTTTTGATGAAAGGTAAGCAATGTATGGCAGAGATTTGTGGAGCGAATGTGAGTGGATGAGTCGGGAAGGGTCGTCGTCCTCTAGAGACGCATGTAGGTACCTAGACCAGATCGGGCATGTGCTCAAAAAGGGTCAAGTGCGTAGTAGTACTGGGGAACATGCATGACGCCGTGTATGTATGTATGTAGGTTTTTTTTATGTAATCCGGTATGGTCGGCTGAATCGAAGGGGACAAATCGCATGCTCCGACCAGCCAATATCACCTCCGAGAAGGTAGGTGCCATACCGGAGACTTCCCTGGATTGCTGGCTATACTGGACTAGAGGATAACACAACCGAGCCCCGAGGCTGCTATGCGGCCATCTTACATCCAGTATGGTGGTACCAACCCAGTCGGCTACAATTTGAGCCTACCACCTAGTAAGGGGCAAGGGAAAGAGACCTACAGTTTTACACCGGAACGGTGAAGCATCAGGTGTAGGTATGCACGTAAATTTTTCGTCAGAAAAAACTCATTGGTACACGCCGAACGGATTCGAACCTCGGTCCTCTCGCATGAGAAGCCGATGCTCAAACCATTCGGCCATCCGCAGGTTGTATGTATGTTATGTATGTATGTGTGTACGTGTATTGTATGTATGTATGTAGTAGGTATGTATGATAGTGCCTTTTCTGTTTAGGTATTTCATTCCATTGTCGAGATCTATGAAAGCTCGCGGCGATTGCCGTCCTAATGTAATTATGAATGCAGTAGATAGATTTGTTTTGTTGGAAGTGCATACGTGGCGTGGGTGGGTGCGAGCGAGGTGCAGTACGGACGCGGAGTGGAACAACTGAACCCAAATCATGAGATTACGCCTACTACGCTACGCACGCTACGCCGTGTTCTCCGCATCATTTTGTATGGAGAAACGGAGCAGCGCCTCTAGTGATAGATTTGCGAACTTCGTTTCTCCATACAAAATGATGCGTAGAACACGGCGCGGCGTAGCGTGCGTAGCGTAGCGTAGTAGGCGTAATCTCGTGATTAGGCTACTGTATGTTGAACAAACTTTGGATAGCTTTATGTTGAGTTGCGCCAAGATTTGTCGTTTCCGAATAATGCGGATATCAGTAGGTAAATAGGTACAACTTATAGGAACAACGAACTTCACATAATATGTATCTACTAAGATGAGATATCGAAAATCTAAATTCGTGTTTTAACAATTTTAAGTTTTTAATTGTTATATTTATACATGAACAGCTATAACTACCTATCAAATTAAATAGACAAATATAACTAATTAAAAAAGAAAAAAAAAACTATAACTAAAAATCACTAAAAACTAAAAACTAACTTATAAATTATATATTTCCTCAAGGGGCGTCGTCCCCGGGATGGTTCCCAGGATGGCGGCCGCGTTGCCCCTCTGTGTCCCCAGACTAACTTAAATTTAAATTAAACATTTTAAATGTTATATTTGTAGGTTAATTTTATTTGATAGGTAGTTATAGTTTAATAAATTGTTTAAATATTTGTTAATAACCTGATAATTTTCTTACTAATAAAATTATGTCTTAAATAACAGATCAAACTATATATCTATCTAACAATGTATTTATTTGTATTTTAAATATATACAAGTAAGTACGTATATAATTATTTTTTATATTGCTTTAATTTAATTTCACACACATCTACCTAAGCCACAATCCCAGGCATTACAGGTAGAGAATTCCCTTAGGTTTTAAGTTCGCCTTATGTTACTTTTTATTGTGCAATTAAGTACCTACCTATATTTTCATTTCATCTATCTATACTCAACACAACATTATTGATTATAATGTATCGTTTGGTCTCTGTACCAATGTTGGTTTATAAGTAACTCTAGAACGGTTCAACCAATTTAGATGCTGCATCAAAATTATAGTCTTACAATCTCCGGATAGACATGATGCTCTTGTTAACTATCTCTATAACAATCATAAAAAAAAACATATTTTTGACGATATACTGACTTCGTGTGAGAAAAACTTATAAGCTAGTTTAAATTGTCGGAAGTTGACTAAAGAAAAAAAAATTTGTATCCATAATTTTTTACTTTTCTTATTTATATTATTGTTGTTCTTATATCGGCCATCACGAGTCAGTAAGCCAGTAAGCCAGTAAGTAAGTAAGTAAGTCAGTAAGCTTACTGACTCGTGTCGGCCATAATATAAAATAACACATATTCTGTGAAAATTTCAACGGGCTACCTATTACGGTTCAAGAGATACAGCCCTCGGACAGACAGACAGAGACGGCGTAGGCTTAGTTTTCATGTAAGTACTTACGATTTATCATCCATCTTACAGTCAGTCAGCGTGTAAGCGTCCACTGCTGGACATACGCCTCTCCAATTTTCCTCCAGTCCTCCCGGCCTTCAGCGATACGGAACCACTGATTTCCGCCGGCGTACTTAATGTCGTCGTCCCACCTGGCAAGTGGTCTTCCCACACTCCGTTTTCCTGTCCACGGCCGCCAGTGTAGGACACGGTTACTCCAACGGTCATCGTCTCTTCGGCTAACGTGCCCAGCCCACTGCCACTTGAGCTTAGCCACCCGGTGTCCAATATCGACTACTTTGGTGCATCGGCGGATTGCCTCGTTACGCACCATATCACGTAGCGATATTCCCAGCATGGCTCGCTCCATTGCTCGCTGGGCAACTTTCAACTTTTGGACAACAGCGACCGTCAGAGTCCACGTTTCACACCCGTACGTCATAACCGGGAGGACACACTGGTCATATATATCATACATAGATTGTCTATTCTGTCGGTCAGATCAGGTGACCACATATCCACATACCTAACCGACCTACATAAGTATAGTACATAATGTATACTCACCACCTAATAACAATTTATTGTCTTGCGGTTCACTCAATTAGATGGTTTGGGTGATATCGGTGTGTGTTCAATGAATTATCTAAGTACATATCCACTCCTCTATATTGGCACAACGAGTTAGATGATACGATTCTCTATAGCTTTTTCGTGTTTATAAAGTGGGATTTCCGATAAGGTATGTTGCACAGATAATTTAATAGCGGCGGCGCGGCGCGGCGCGTGGTCGAGTGTAAAACTGTAGGTTATTGTATATTTAAGTATTGTTATGTGTTATTTTTATTAATTTCCGAACCTACTGCACGGAAAAATTTAACCTATCTTATCTAACTTTGCTTTTACCTCTCCTCACAGAGCATCAAATGCGCGAGGGGGCGCGCGCGGTAGGTATTTGATGCTCTGTGCCTCTCCTTTACCTTACATTACTTTTATCTTAGCTTTCTCTCTTACCTTAACTCAATGTTGGTCTTTTTTACCTTAGCTCACTTTTATATTACTAACCTCTCTTTTACCTTACCAAATTTTTGGCTTCACCTTTCTTTACCTTACTTGTGCGTGTTTTCAACAATCAACCAACATTAGCGGTAGTATCAAGTCCCGCATGGAACATCAACATCAGTTACATACACATGCGGCATTTGAAATGGTGTAAAGACAATAGGCGGGGTCTGTCTGTATGTCTCTCCGAGCGTACGCAGAGAGAGAAGGCTTTCACCACACGACCTCACGCTCCGTAGACGCCTCCTTCTGGGAGGCTGACGACGCAATGTGTGGTCCATCTGTGGGACCTCACCGCTCTCACTATTAATCTGACTTATTTGTTTGTGAAATTTCAATGAGCATTTGAAACTAAAGAGTTTTGCTAGCTAACCAGTATTACTTAGCCACAAAAGGTTTTTTATTTGTAATTTTTTTCAAACTTTTTATTGTGCAATAGGTTTATTGCGGGTGATGTGTTACCATGCCGGATAATTCAGTGGGTTAGTCTACCGAATGTCCATGGGCGTCGTTAGACACCTTACGGGTGGCTAGGCACGAAATGTCGCGCTTTAAAAAAAAATTGTACAGAAAACTAAGTAGTACATATTATATTCCAAAAAAGAACGGTGGAAAAATTAAAAAATAAATTGAGTTCTCCATACATTTTGAGGAATTTACGAAAATTCAAATCAATCTCGCCACCGTTATTTTAGGGTTCCGTACCTCACGCGGCGACCTAGGAAGCGATCTAGGGCGCGCTCCCCACACCTGCCCCCGATATTCACTCTGTTTTAGGAACGTGAATCGTGGTAGGGTTTAACCCGGCCGGGTTGATACCACCGCACGGAATGAAAGGTAGGTCGAAACGGCTATGGCACGACAAAACAGAAGCACTGACATGGCAACTAGTTCAAGAAGTGTTGTGGGCTGACATCACGGATATATTGGTGATGTTGCCAACCGTATCAATAAAGAAAAACAGACATTATAATCCGATTAAATAAAGCGAAGTTTCTACGGGCGACCGTGTAACGTACGTCAATAAATGAAAATCTTTATAACTCGAATACCACTTTATCGATTTCCATACGGTTTTCACTGTTACATTCTGTCATGCATGACTTATGAGAATTTTTTCGATGTGGGTCATCTTTATTAAACACACAACATTAACAAAAATAATTAAATCTAGACCTAAAAATAACTTAATTAACTATAAAAATAAATCTAACTATTAATAAAAACATGTCATGGGGACCATAAGCATGGTCCCCATGACTGAAGCGACGTTCCCCCTCCGGATCGCCAGCCTGATCCGCTTCTTGAAATTCGCCCGTGCACGGCGGTCACCAGACGCGTCAATGAGTAGTTTTCCCAATTTCTTGCAAAAACTTATCAGATTTTTTTTTATGTAATCCGGTATGGGTGGCTCTGGTGGAGGGGCCAAAGCGCATGCTCCGACCAGCCAATATCACCTCCGAGAAGTCAGGTGCCATACCGGAGACTTCCCTGGATTGCTGGCTATACTGGACTAGAGGAGAACACAACCGTGGCTGCTATGCGGCCATCTTACATCCAGTACGGTGGTATCAACCCAGTCGGCTATAATTTGAGCCTACCACCTAGTAAGGGGCAAGGGAATGGTTTTAGGCTATAAATCATATCATAACGCTAGGTCATCGGCGGCCTGAGCTGTGAGCAGAATGTCACGCGAAGCGAAGCCGCGAGCTGGTACCTATACCGCTGCTACACGCGCCTGCAGCGTGTTTAGGAATGCGCATGGGAATGCACCACGGGGCCCGAAGCCGAAGGTGCAGTAAAAGCGGGAAATGAACGTGAACGGAGCCCGGCCGCACTAATGAATTATAACTATCACTCTGTCGCTCTAAATGCGCTAAAGGCGAGTTCACACGGCAGGTAATCGGTGATGTTTAAAAGCATTTTTTATAATCTTTATCGTGTCTTAAAATATTATCTTTCAATACTTTGCTACTACGATATTTAATTTATTATCTGCTTTAGATATTCTGCACTGACGCACAAAATGTATCTAATTTGTAACATTTTAATAGTTAGGTAGGTAGGAAAGCAGTGTCGATAGCCAGGAATTTATTTATTTATTTATTTATTTAATTTTAATGGAATAATACTTACTAAGCTATATCTGCTCTACTATGACGATGATTTTTACGTTTCCGTATACCGTACGGAAGCCTATTTCTAAGCTTACGCCGTCTGTCTGTCTGTCTGTCTGTCCGAGGGCTGTATCTTTGGAACCGTAATAGGTAGCCGGTTGAAATTTTCACAGAATATGTGTTATTAGTTATTATGGCGGATATAACAACAAATAATAAAAAATAGAAAAAGTAAAAATTAAGGGTGGTTCCCAACCACACAAGAAGCAAATTTTTCTTTCAATGTTTTTTTTTGTGGTGTGCGCGAGTCCGACTCGCACTTGGCCGGTTTTTGCATACAGCATAATATTTATTTAGGTAAAATAAGTATTTGTTGTACCTATCGCGCGCCGGATGGTCTGTATCGGGCCAAATTGCCGCAAATTATCTTACTCATACCTGTAGGTAAATCCTACATTTTTTTTTTGTTATTGCTTCCGAACTAGGTGGCTGTGCCCGAGGTCGAAGCCTCAGGCGCAGCCAATATCACCCCAGGATACAGGTTATTTTGTAAATCCCCGTAGCGCTTCAGGGAGGACTCCCGTAATCTTATACATACCATATTTTGCGAAAAGTACTTTTTCAAGATTAGAAAATAAAATAAAACGTTATGAAGAAAAAAAAAATTTTTTTCTTTGTGCTTAGTTTTTTGCAAACAGTTTTGTCAGGTTTGCCACAATATATGAGATACTAGTTTGGTTTCGGACGCAGGATCACTCCCGCGCAGTATTCACGCACGGGACATTCATCAAAGGCTCAACTCCCAACAGTGTGAGCGCAGCGCGCAGGCTCGGGCGCTGTGTCGGCGAGATCAAAGCGGCGGCGTCTTTGATGCGGTGAGAACTGTAGCGGCAACAATTAGTACCGCGCTCACTAATTACCTGCACCCTGACTGCACCACCGACAAAGCCTGCTGCACTTCTAATGCCTAAGAACACAATGCCTTATTGCGGGGGTCCTAATGCCTAGGAAGTGGAAATGCTGAAATGTAAGTAATTGTTAGGACTGACTGTGACAGTATGAATGAGCTCGCAATTAAATGCGTTATGGCATGTTATGGTTGGTGAAAACCGAGTGAAAACATGACTTGGTTAGAAGGGAGTGTGGTACGAGTGCCTATGTTGCAGTACTTTATACAATGCAGTAGAACTTATTGCCCGAATCGTATTATCGTATTTCTAACGTAATTTAACCCCGTGCATGCCTGGTGAAAAAGGTGACGCCGCGTGCCTACACGGGTATTTCATACCCGAGCGCTACTTTGTCACCAAGCCTACTCACCCTGAATCGCCGGAAGATACTGATTTTATTTGGTGCACACACGACGAACCGATTCGGGCTACTGGGAACGCAGAAAGCCGCGTGGTTTTTTTTTTATGGAAACTGACACGGTTGGCTACTTCACCTACAACATCCGTGATGTCAGCCCATAATACCGGGGGAACTAGGTGCCATGTCAGTGCTCCTCTTAATTTCATGTCGGCTACACTGAACTGGACGAAAAACACGAACTATTTACATAGCCGTTTCGACCGACGTTTCATTCAGTGCGGGCGGGCGGGATCAACAACCCGGGCGGGATAAACCATACCATCTAGTAAGGTAAGAAGGGAAGAGGCGTACAGTCCAAGTACTGACCGCGCCCAGGGTTGTTTAACAACAGTCGACCGACCGCACCACTGCGCTACCGAGGCTGACAAGACAAAAGTTCTTTCGAAATTTAAAAAATAAAACATCTCGGATATGAAATACCCGTGTAGGCATACGCCGGGTTAAAGGCCTTAAATATTTAAATATAGATACCTACACTTACTCATACCTGCCAGTGCCATGTGGCTAGTATGAGTAAGTAGCCAGTAGGTGCACCTACCTACTCAATTACATATCTAGTATAGCTGACGCCCCGGCATGCTGTTCGTGGAGCATCTAATTTCAATATTTAATTTTATCCGTGAATAAATGAGTATCCAATAAACCTTACTGAAGTATTCTAATTTCCAGAAAAATAGAAATACACGCATTACTTTGTAGTATTCGAAAGGGGGTGATTTCTACACCTGAAACTGAAAAAAAAATTGTTCTACGATATATTTATTCTAAGAATTAATTGTTTTCACGTTCTACTTAAAAAATAAACAAAAAATGTATTTTTAAGAAAATTTATAAGTAGGTCAACAAATTTTTAGTTTCACATATAGAATCAGTTTTCGGTGAAATCTAAAAAGTACGAGCCAAAAAAACATGATAGATATTCTATATGTGCTATAATAAATAAGTTATACAGATACCTAGGTAATAGGTATTTACTAAGCCAATGTTACCTATATTCAATAATACCTACTATTTATTTTGCATGTTGATAGTTCAGGTGCTGACTAACGAATGCAATTTTTCAAACCGAACTTCACGCAACTGAAATCACTATTAATTAGTATAATTAACTGTATTTTTTTATATAATATATCGAGGTTGACCGGATTGACTGAAAAAATTGCCTAAAGTAATAAGTCCGACTTTGCAATAAATTAAGGAACTGTCACTATTTGTTCAGTTCAATAATTTAAATAAACAATACAATTTGCTAAAAATATATTTCTTTTTATAACAAGCGCGACATATAGCGCCGAGGCCCGAGGCACCCATAACGTGTCTAACGACGCCCATGGACATTCGGTCCAAATATCGCATGTTAGATAATTTCGTTAAATTGAAGCTTCCCCGCCGCCGCCGCCGCGGTCTTCTATCAATGAATTAATACTACTTACTATCTCGTATTTGGTCCGCGCTTGTGTTTTCAATATAACGTCATTTCTATTCTGTGATAACGTTCCGAAAATCTCAAAAGAGAACCTTAAACGTGTCAATCACTCATTATCCCATCGGAACGTGACTAATGCACCCCACTTCACACCCGGAGCCGACGACAATGCCGGACCCGTCAACAAATTGGTCGAAAGAGGCGACGTCGACTCAATGAAGATCGAATGTCGATTAAGTTGACACCCGGTTAAGATGAATAGTAGGATTTGAAAAGGCTTCGAGAGAGGCGCTAGGATGGAAAAGGTTATGCAAATCATTGAGCTATTGTTGGGTGGTCTATCGTTTTTGGATTGCGAATTTCTATGGTAGGTAGATTTTTTTTTGTGAAGATAATAATTATACTCGTATATTATGGTGACAGATTTTTGCCAGAAGCCCACTCGGAACATTAATTCGTGTTTAGGCGAATGTTTCTGAACAGTGCTTATAGGAGTTATAGAACTGAGCCGGACTGATAAGATCACTCCCGTGTCTATTCGTCCGTCTGTCACAGAGGTTTTTAGGGTTACGAACCTCAAAAGAGGAAAAAACTGAACCCTTATAGGATCACTCTCGTGTCTGTCTGTCTTACCGTCTCTGTCACTGCTTATTTTATCCGAATCTACTGGATGATAGATAGTAGAAGCTAGATAGATAGAAATTCTTTATTGCTCAAAAAAACATTTTACAGAAACAAACGATAAGTAATTTACATGAGGGGCAAAGGCGGACTTATCCCTTACAGGGATTTATACCAGTCAACCATTGGATGTTTGAGTTGTGAGATATAAGTTGTTAGTAGCAAAAGACTTGAGTGTGGGAATGTAAAATATAATTTATGGAAAATAACTATGATATACTATAATATACACTACATATAAGTACGTAATAGTTAATTAAACATATAATTTACTATTTATAAATTAAATTAATTAAGTAGTAATTTGGTAAGTACCTACATACCTACATATTTTTTTGTATGTTATCCCGTATGCGTGGCTGAATCAGAGGGGTCAAAGCACATGCTCCGACCAGCAAATATATATATTCATAGGTACATAGTTTGATTATCTAATCAAATCACGTACGTAAAGCGTAAATGAACGAATTTAGATTTTGGGGGTCAATTTTATGTCATATTTTAAATTAGAAAGTTTTTTTTTTTCAAGTGTGACATGTGACATATTAATGAAAAACACTCGTTATATTATAAGGAATACAAATATATTTTTATAATTTTAAAATGCTTAGTTAATAGATGTCAAGAAAATATAACGAAAATCGAGCATCCCTCCTTTCATCTCCGAAAGTACTGAGACTCTAAATTATAGTCTCTCCAAATAAGGAATATAAGGCCTCTCTTACAGGAAAACCTAAAAAATCCTTATTTTAAAGTTCTCACGGAAAATGGAATGGTACGGAACCCTCTTCACGCGAGTTCGACTCGATTAAACATGACTATAAGTCATTTCGCGCCTAGGTACTATTAGGAGTTAGACATGGTATGAGTGCCTACATACCTAAGTACGATAGTACCTATTAAGTATTCTGTGCCTAAGTGCCAAAGCCATCAAGCAAGATGCTTAAAGAGCGCATCGGCTGTGCAACAATATGGAGCAAACTAACAATTCCGTTCAGTTAATATAGCTGTGAACGATTGGCAACGCGCTATCAACTCTCTATTAGGCCGAGTGGTGTCACGCCTGTCTCATCACATTGTGGATCCGTGTTCGGTTCCCGTTCAAAATTAGGACTCTATTGTTGGCCCTGTAAGGGAGGCCGGGCAGATGCTCGATCAGTTCTCGATTAAATGGGGCACTTATAAACATAACTATACACCAGCGTTCGTACAGAGCTTAAACATCACAATTTAGTGATGGTTTTATAGATGTAAAATTTATAGAGTTCTCTATAATTGCGGATAAATGGCGTTCCCCTGAGGTGTGTGTGTATGTGTGCGTAAGAGAACTGTTAAGACGACTATACATAAGAAAAAAAAATTTTATATTTATTTTTATGGAAACTGACACGGTTGGCTACATCACCTACTACATCCGTGATGCCAGCCCATCACACCTTCGTGCAATGTCAGTGCTTCCCTTCGGTCGTGCCGGCTATACTAAACTGGACGTATCTAGGCGGTTTTAGGTATATGAAATCAAAGTTTTAATTATTGCGCAAGACAAAACAGTCAACCAAACGACAGACTTTGATGCCTAAACACATTCTCTACCTACCAGTTTGGTGCAAAATAGCAGAACATTCTTTAATAGTTCTTTTAAGGTTATAAAACAAATAAATAGGACGAACACATTTTTTTTCGAACAGTGCGAATTTGTTAATCTTTATTATGGCGAACGGTCTTCCGGTGAAATCTTTTCAATTTAGCAAACGGGCCTAAAAGTGGATCATATCGGCAATGTAAATAGTTCGTGTTTTGCGTCCAGTCGAGTGTACCGGCACGATGACTTCACCAAGCCAAGGTCTGACATCATGGGCTGACATCACGGGATTTGTAGGAGATGGATTTGTAGCCAACTTTGTCGGTTTCCATAAAAAAAAGAATTCACGCGAGCGACTTCACAGGCTTTTCCTCTAAGTTAAAGTAGGTACCTTAAGTATCTTTTTAAGTACCTACCGTGTGGAGCCGGTACTTAAAAAGAATAGCCCCACTGCATCTCTCCCCATGCATGTCGTAAAAGGCGACTAGGGGATAAGGACAAGATGCCGTGCTAAAGGGCGACAGGCTCGCCACCTCTCACTTTGGCACGGTACTTCTACGGAGTCATGCAGCAGGTGGGTCTTCGTGCCTTACTTGCTGCTTGATCGATTGAATCTTGTTCGAATACTTTGCGAAACGTGCGTGGTCGGTGTTGTGTTGTAATTTACCAGAGTACTTGCAGCACAACACCGCTTACTCTGCTTACCCCGATCGTCGGGATTCAGCGTGTGTGATATGTATGTATTTATGCATGAATTAAATCTAAAACTATCATCTAAATACCCGATTATTGCAATGGCGCGACCTCATTTCCTGTCATAGGTACAACCGACCACAAACACCGACATATTTTTACCATACATGATTACTCTATATTACTTATTATTATAATAGTTATAACTACCTACATGAAACACAGTCATTTTGTCCGCGTAGATGACATAAAACGGATATTGAGCAATCCAACTTAATTCTGTTTGTGGTGAAATATGGATCCATTATGGAGTCCAATTGATCTAATTTAGTAAATGATGCGTGTTGGGTAGCGTGCACTCGTTCGTTCGTATGAATAATTTGGGGTATGTTGGTTATTAGTGTTCTTTGGTACGTAGTAGTAGCAATAATCTTTTAGGGTTGGAGTTGGGAGGGAAGGATATTGGTATATTATTATATTACATTATTGTGATTATCTACATTTTGAAGGTGGATAGATAGATAGCTACAGTATCTATACCATACGCGGTAGCAAATAACGAGTATCGAGCCTGCAGTAAGAGACAATCCGGTTGTAGAGCGTTGTCCCTTTCGCACAGAAGCGTGCGAGTTTGTGCGACAGGGACGACGGCTTACGAGCGGATGGTCTCTTTCTAAAGCTCGACACGTATTATTTGCTGCTGGTAACTGTACAGTTGCTTTCACGAGTAATGAGCACACTTTTCATTGGTCGGTTTGACGGGACGTGACGTCGACGGCGCGGCGCTGACGACGCTACACGCGATTGGTTCGTCAGTCAGCGTCGCCATAATGGGCTCACACGCATCGTTCGACTAAGGTACTATTAGTACTATTTATTACACTTGCGTAGTTGCGTGTAATGTTAGTCCACTGTCCGTCTGTGCTCATGGCTCGTGAAAGCAAATGCACCTGTTGTGAACAATTTAATAACTTTGAACAATTTTGAGCAAATCAGTCAGTAGGTACAGTAGAAGGAAAATGCGCCGTGAAATCTTTAAGACTTTCGCGCTTTCAAGCTGCGCATTCCTGCCGAGAAGGTGAAGACATTCCTTCGCAGTGAGTTTTGGCCCTCCGGTGTGATGTTCCGGCGCTACAATCGCGACCTTCATCGTGAGGTCGCGCGCCATAAGTATGCTGAGGCCGCGCCGGAGCTGTCTGCAACTGCATTTCTTACCTATAATAAAATCCAACGTCTGCTTTCTGTCTGAGTGTCTGAGTGTATGTCTGTCTGTCCGCTTATAACTCGAGAAGCACTGAACCGATTTTAATAAAAAAAAAATCTAGGGATAGCTTGATTCTTCCCATCAACTATAGGCTGCTTACTATCACGCTAAATGGCTTATGAGGTTAGCAGTGAAATGAAATATGAGAGCGGGCGGAACCGCGGGCACAGCTTGTGTAGGTATATAAGGTTGTGTATTGTAAAAAGATTATTGGCATCACAGAACTTAGATGAGCCTCTCTCATACACCAATCTTATCCTTCAACCTTAAGTATCTTCTTACGTCCGCATATACGCGAGTGAGGAGCATTAGCGCATTCATAGCCTGACATGGCTTGTAATGTAATCCTTTGAATGTATTCGTGATTAAAATTGCATGCGTAGGCATGCTCGGCTCACATTTTATTTTTTATTTTTTTATGGAAACTGACACGGTCGGCTACATCACCTACAACATCTGTGATGTCAGCCCATAACACCGGGTGAACTAGGTGCCATGTCAGTTCTTCCCTTTGATCGTGAATATAGGATGCTATATAGGCGTGAGGTATAGGATATCAAAGGGAATGGTAGGTATCAAGAAGTTATAAATGATAGATGTGACAGTAAGGTTCAATCACATTTTTTTACCGACAGGTAACATGTTTCATCGCACTTTGTCGCTTCTAGTATTTAGTGTTCGCATTAAGTCTGTCTGTTCTACCACCACCACCGGTGAAAGATTTAGGTAGTTAGGTATTCTAATCAATAAATAATGCATTCATACACACCAAACGCTGTATCCCGACAATCGGGGTATGCAGAGTAGTCGATGTTGTGCTGCAAGTACTCTTGTAAATTATAGCGCAACACCGATCACCACATTTAGCAAAGTATTAGGACAACCAGAGCAGACTGTCATTCGTCTCCAGAGGGACATAATGACAGTTGGCTCTGGGACAACACATCTATCAAGCAGCAAGTAAACACAATAACCGCTATGTAAATAGTTCGTGTTTTCCGTCCAGTTCAGTGTAGCCTACATGAAATGAAGGGAAGCACTGACATAGTACCTAGTTCGCCTGGTGTTTATGGGCTGACATCACGGATGTTGTAGGTGATGCAGCCAATCGTGTCAGTTTCCATAAAAAAAAATAAGGCACGCAGGCCCACCTGCCCTACATGACTCGGTGCTGATGGATCGTGCCAAGGTGAGAGCTGGCTATCCTGTCGCCCTTATGCACGGCATCTTGTCCCTATCCCTTAGAGTCGCCTTTTACGACGTGCACGGGAAGATATGCAGTGGGGTTATCAGTGTGCACTGTCTGTGATTTTTCTCTACTTTATCTCACAGCGTTCGGTGACTCTACCTGTCCACGTGGTGTGCCGTGGTGTGCGTGGTGTGGTGACTGGTGAGTCGCACCGCCCGCTCCGCCGTCGCCATTTTGATCGCAGCAGAGAGGGAGGGACGAGTGACCAATCAACAAACACAATTATTGTTTTATTAGCACAGTGTGACACGCATTTAAGTTCATGTGAGTGTGAACATATATACACGGTCGTGTGCCCGCCTGTAAGGCCTGAAGTGCTATAGGTATACAATATCAAAGCGAAGGGTATCAAGAAGTTATAAATGATAGATGTGACAAAAAGGTTCTATCACATTGACCTAAATATAATTATTTATTTATTTATTACGATCGCGGTGATGTTTTTGGTAAACGATTTGTACGAAAAAAATACTATGTCTACAATTGAATTGAGCGGCGGGTGGCCGAGTGGTTTGGGCATCGGTTTCTCATGCGGGAGGTCCGTGGTTCGAATCCGGTCGGCGTGTACCAATGAGTTTTTTCTGACGAAAAAATTTACGTGCATACCTACACCCGCTGCTTCACCGTTCGGAACCGGTGTAAAACTGTAGGTCCCTTCCCTTGCCCCTTACTAGGTGGTAGGCTCAAATTGTAGCCGACTGGGTTGCTACCACCGTACTGGATGTAAGATGGCCGCAAGCAACCTCGGTTGTGTTCTCCTCTAGTCCAGTATAGCCAGCAATCCCGGGAAGTCTCCGGTATGGCACCTACCTTCTCGGAGGTGATATTGGCTGGTTAGAGCATGTGCTTTGGCCCCTCCGACTCAGCCACCCATACCGGATTACATAAAAAAAAAAAAAAAAAATCAATTTATCCCCTATGTCCTTACTGCCTCCGTGCCTAGTTTATTTATTTAGTATTGGTCTATCATTCCTCGAAAAAATCTAATCCGAAAAATGAAAGGGGGACCCTTTGGTGAATAATGCCCACATTGTTTATCTGTGCCACCTGGGCAAACCTGCTGACGAAGGACACTTCAACAGACACATCGGAAGCACGGACCTTCATCAGAAGCGCAGACACATCGTTTGATAGTTTTTTTTTATAGTTGTGTTGTCCTAATACATTGCGAAGATGTGTCGCGTAGCGTAGTTTTTTTTTTTTTTTATTGCTACCGAACTGGGTGGCTCTGTCCGAGGTCGCAACCTCAGGCGCAGCCAATTTCACCCCCGAGGAGGTGCCAGTCCGGCTTGGAGGTGGACTAATGTTGCTGCGGAAAGGCTATTAACCCGCGATTTGAAGATCTGTGGATTGTAGGAGTGGGGGAAGATATTTCCTGGGAGCCCGTTCCACACCTTTGCAGTGCGGCACAAGAACGATTTAGAGAATCGTGCAGCTCGAAGAACTCTTCTGTCGACTACAAACGGGTGTTCCGCGAGAGTATGGCGGGTTTGGCGAAGGCGAACAGGAGGAGGAGGGATAAGGGAAGCAAGTTCGTCAGAGCAGCGGCCATAGTAGTACCGATAAAACAGGCTCAATGACCCAACGATACGTCTGTGCTTTAGAGGTTGAAGGTCCTTTGTGAGTACGGAGTCGCCAATGAGGCGAATGGCTCGTCGCTGAATAGAATCCAAGGCTGAAAGAAGGTAGTCTAACCTAACCATAACCCAACCACCTAACCATGTCTAACCTAACCATGGGGTTCCGTATGGATACGGAACCCTACAAATGAGATAATTTGAACTACGAAACGGATAGACAGATTATTTTCTGCCCGCACGTGCGGTTGGTTCACACTATAATTTGTGACAGGTTGCACTTTAAATTATCTAGAAATTCTGCGCAGAGGCAAAGCAAGAATATTTATCTATATAAATAATTATATAATTGCATTTTAAAGTGCAAATTATGTATCTACAAATTGCAAAAGTATTTCAATACTTTCTTGGATTTCCTGCAAATAAGTCTGCGATATGGGAACTGTCTACCTACTTATTGAAAATTACAGAACAGGTACAAAATTATGTCTGTAATTATTTCCTACATCCGTGACGCCACCAATCAGCGCTCATTTCCGGCGGCACGCGCTTCCGCTCCGGCCATTACCTACAAGATGGCGCTAGGTTGCGTTCGATTTTCAATTTCCCTCCTAACGTTTATTTATTTAAGTGGCTGCGTTATTTATTTCATAACACGTTAAAATTATAGGCATTTGATAAATAACTGGGTTGATGCTTGCTAGATACGTCCGTGCAAGTTTTGCAAGTACTGGTGGGGAAAATTATCTTCCTGTAAAGGATGCGGGATATTTCTTTAATGCAGTCAGCGAGATGTAGCAACATAATATATATTTTTTTTATGGAAACTGACACGGTTGGCTACATCACCTACAACATCCGTGATGTCAGCCCATAACACCGGATGAACTTGGTGCCACGTCAGTGCTTCCCTTCGGTCGAGCCGGCTGCACTGAACTGGACGGAAAACCAAACTATTTACATAGCCGTTTCGACCGACCTTTCATTCAGTGCGGTGGTACCAACCCGGGCGGGTTAAACTCTACCACCTAGTACCTAATATAAGAAGGGAGTCATATCCCTTCATAAATTACTTACATTAGATCTGATCAAAGTTATTGATAAAGAGAAGGTAAGGTAGGTATGTGGAAGTGACATTGCATACAATTTACTACATACCTACCACACGCTGTATGCCGACAAACTGGGTAATCAGAGTAATCGGTGTTGTGCTGCGAGTACTCTTGTACCTACAACACAACACCGACCACCACGATTAGCAATGTATAAGAACAAGATAACTACCAAGCAGCAAGTAAGGCACAAAGATCCACCTGCTGCATGACTCGGTGCGGAACGCTATCCCGTCGTCCTTTAGCACGGCACAATGTTCGTACCCCTTAGTCGCTTTTTACGACATGCACGGGGAGAGATGCAGTGGGGCTATTACTTTTCAGTAGCGACCCTACACGGAAAAGTTACTCAATTTACTTCGTCTCCAATATTCAGTGTGAATTTGTCAATACCTGGTGTGTAAGGTAGAAAATTAAAACACATAGGTATGAGAACATTATTTTATTACTTACTAAAGTATTTTTTATTATTATTTCGCGTACATTTTTTTCGAAAAAAAAAATACGATACGAAATCCCATAAAATACGCCTACCTTTTTTTATGGGATTCGAATTTCCCGAATCCCATAAAAGTTTGCTGCGGCAGTAAAATTCGAAATATTTGGGTATATGGAGTATGGAGTATTTTTTTTTATTTAAAAAAAAAAGGGCCAAAGTTGTTCCATTGAGGTGCAGAATCACCCCTCAATATATCGGCAGACCTTAGAATCCACCTATATTTTCTAATACATACCGAGATATGCCATCTCATCCCATTTCACTAAATACACAAACACTAGTGACTCTACTGACGGTTCTATTATCATCGTTCCAAAAAATGCCACCCACACGCGACCGACACGCAACGTGCGATCCCACCACGCCCTCGCCCGTGGGGTCTGCGCGATCAACCCACACGAGCCGAATGTTGTAGGAAATTGGGAAGTGTGATGAAGGGGTCCAAATTGACCCCGCTGCGGTCGCTTAATGACAGGACGGTAGCTATTCCACACCGCTGCTCGATCATTTCAGATGGATTAAGGAAGATGTGTTTAAAAATAAATTAGGTTGTGTGAATCAGGATTACCAATCATATAGGTTAACTGGAAAGCATACTTACCTACAGGTGATATTAGCTTGTTGGATCATGTGCTTTGGTCCCTCTGACTAAGCCGTAGTACCGGATTGAATAAAAAATGCATACATACTTTGTGCCTGCATCTAACAAGATGGTTCACTCACACGCGCGCTTAACCCTTAAGTAGTGTCGTGGAAAAAAGTTAAGTAAGTAACTGGTGTTGTGGGCCTAGTGGAGCCAAGTTTTTATTAAAGCTAGACAGCATAAGTTTTACGTCATAAATTGGTTTGGAATTCAGTTTCCTAAAGTTTGGAGTACCTACCTACATATTAAGATGTTGAAAGGATATAATAATAAAATAATAAATGTGTTTATTTTCTCATTTTAATTGCGAAAACCAAAAAGTTTTCTTATAAATTCATTAGGTAATAAGAAATTCTCGACTAAATCGATACCCATAATATATTTTATATTACAGTACATATAGGTACCCTAGAAAAAACTTAAACGAAATGTTATTATCAACCATTACGAATAAAAGTTACCCGCTTCCGTAACTAGTGTTGGGGTCCACTGTACCCAGGCGGTAGTCGTATATCACTTTGCAGAGTTACCTGGCTAGAGACGTTACCTCATTGAAGTATATGAAGTCCAACTGGAGACTGGTATTGAGGTGGATAGACCGGTAAACACTGCGTGCCTGAGAGACGGGAGGGAAAAGGTGGAAGGTGCGTCCGAGGAACCCACAACACCAGTTAAGGGTTAAGGGCCAATATGGACGGACATATTTCTAAGACCAGAGTAGAAACTCTTTATTGCACACAATTGAAAGAAGAAACAGTAGAGTAGGTACACGACGCGAAAAGAAACAAGAAATGAATCCACATAAAACTGTAGGTCGCTTTCCTTCTTCTAGGTGGTATGGTTCAACCCGCCCGGGTTGGTACAGCCGCACTGAATGAAACGTCGGTCGAAACGGCTATGTAAATAGTTTGTGTTTTCCGTCCAGTTCAGTGTAGACGACACGACCGAAGGGAAGCACTGACATGGCACCTAGTTCACCCGGTGTTATGGGCTGACATCACGGTGCGGTGTTGTAGGTGAGGTAGCCAACCGTGTCAGTTTCCATAAAAAAAACTCAAAAATACAGGATAGCGCAAAAACAGAATTAGGTATCTCTGCAAGTTATTTATTCCAGTCAACCTTTGGGTGATGCTGATGAGAAATAAAATACTTATATATCTGATCTCTTGTTGATCATCTTTGTTGATTCTTTTTGTTGATCTACGTTGGATACTATACATTTGTTGAAGTAGGTATGATGTAGGTAAGTCGGTCCTTAAGTATAATTTAATTACCTAGTTACATAAGATACCTCAGCAAAGCATGTAGGGACAGCACATAACAGCGACAGGCGGCCGTCATGTCTTCCCCCGGTCGGGAGAGCGTAGGTAGGTACCTAACCTAGCTATACAGGGCGTTTCAGGAATAGGGTTTCGTAACTTCAGGGTTCGAAAGGGGCCCATATTTGAAGACGAAAAGCTCTGAAACTTTTTCCCAGATTCGATCATTTTATTTTACAGTACTTTTTGGTGAAAATCTATTCTTCAAGATTTGGTGGATGGTTAACGTCCGTCTTTATTAAATAAAAAATAAATTCTAACTCATGAATAAAAATTGGTAGGTTGCATACCTACATAACTAGTACAATTGAACTGCGTGTAGGTAAATTCCAAACACTGAAAGTTCAATGACCTCAAAAGAAAAAGAGGACTGAATTAGTTCACTGCACTCTCCAGTCTCACTGTCCATCGAGTTTTTATTACAATTTCCAACTGTTGTATGACAAAAAAAACAACGGAATTTCGATTTGAGTGATAAGGATTTTTTTCTTCTAATAATGAGTACTTTCTATTCCTGAAGTTTCTCAAACCTATCCTGATACACCCTGTATATCTAGTACTTTTTGCTAAAAATCATTTCACCGAGCTTTGGTGGGCGGTTAACGTCCACCTTTATTAAATAAAAATAAAATGACTAACTTACATGCTTAACTACTAGAATTGTATTGCATGTAGGTAAATTCCAAACACTTAAATTTAAATGACATAAAAAAAGGGGGACTGGCTAGGTCATTGCACTCCCTAGACCTAAACAACACTGTTGCCAAATCTCACTGTCCATCGAGTTTTTATTACAATTTTCAATATTTGTATGAAAAAAAAAAACGGAATTTCGATTTGAGTGATAAGGATTTTTTTCTTCTAATAATGAGTACTTTCTATTCCTGAAGTTTCTCAAGCCTATCCTAAAACACCCTGTAGATATGTTCTCGGTTCGATAGGATCGCACCTTGCGCACTCGCATGCAAGAAGCCACCCTTATTTCAATTTAGGGTTGTTGGTGGGCGCCTCCGGTCCTGTATTATTTGGTGGGTCTCCTGTTAGTTTTAGACTCACAAAATTGACTTTTTCGTTTTTCGATTCGGGTAGATCGTTAGTTTTTTATCAGTCGGGTAGGAAATAAGATCAGTAAATGTAATAAGTACCTACCTAAGCAGATAGAGCAGGCAGGAATATATATAGACACGTTTGTTTGTATGTATGTAGGTAATATTTTTTTTTAGTAGATATTAGATATCATTAGGTTTTATTTTTCTTTCAGCTATTTCTTATATAGTATACTAGCTGTGCCCGCGGCTCCGCCCGCTCTCATATTTCACTTCACTGCTAACCTCATAAGCTATTTAGCGTGATAGTAAGTAGCCTATAGTTGATGGGAAGAATCAAGCTATCCGTAGAATTTTTTTTTTATTAAAATCGGTTCAGTGGTTCTCGAGTTATAAGCGGACAGACAGACTCTCAGACACTCAGACAGAAAGCAGACGTTGGATTTTATTCTATGTAAGGATAAATGGAAGTATTGTTTCTCTTTGTTGAATTAGCTTCCTACCCAAAAACGTATTATGTACTAGCGTACCTCTTTGTTCCTACCTACCTATCTATATTATTGCGCTGGGCTTATATTTTATTTTTTTTTTTACCTTTAAAATTTTTTTTTGTCCATATTTTATTATTCATTGTATTTAGGTACTATTAGGAGGTATTATTTTAGTTCTTTAATTATTAACCTTTGTTTATATGTAGTTATTGAAAATGTCTTAATGCAAATAATGATAATGACTGTCGAGCTTTTAGAAAGAGACAATCCGGTTGTAGAGCGTCGTCCCTGTCGCACAGAGACGTGCGAGTTCGTGCAACAGGGAGGACTCTCTACATACAACTGGATGTAGACATACATTATTTGCTGCCGGGCACTGTACCTGCTTTTTTTTATGTAAACCAGCATGGGTGGCTGTGCCGAGGGACCAATGGTGCAGTCGACAGAGCCAAAATCACCTCTCCTCGCGAAACCACGCTCAGTTAGGTGCCATGCCAGCAGATTTGCGGACTGTTGCTAGGCTGTCTAGCCCGTTAATACGACGCTTGAAGACACCCAGGTTAAAGGATTCAGGAAATACACTCGCCGGAAGACAGTTCCACACTCTAGCGGTGCGACAAAGAAACGATTTAGAAAACCGATGGGTTCTCAAAAGCCCAATGTCAACAACAAAAGAGTGCTGAGTCTCTCTGCGACGAGTCATGCGGAGATAGGACGGGTGGCAGCTAAGGGATGCTAGTTCCGCAGAGCAGCGTTTGTGTATTATTTATTTCTTACAATCAGGGACCATCTGAAAAACAGGTGTTACCTATTGGCTGACATTAGTAGTAGGTGATGTACCTAGTGTAGCCAACCATGTCAGTTTCCATAAAAAAGGCGCTACAGGTCGCCTTGTGCACCTACAACTACAACACATGCTGAGCTGAGATGCACCTTTATTGTCATCTTTAGGTACCAAATTCCAAGTTACCTACATTCAGTAATGTAATGTTTTTGAGCATTTTGTGTTTTAGTATAGGTAGGTAGATATTTTCTGTTTCATTTGATAATGATGATGACAATAAATGTTGTTTTTCTTTCTTTCTTATGAAAATGGGATAGTAGGTACAGTCGATCATTCTTTATCTATAGTAGTGGTTTAAGGATAGGTGAATCTCTTCATTTTGGAGTATTAAAAACAATTTGCCAATTTATTTATTTATTTATTTGTTGGTTTGGAACTGGAGTTGAACCTTTTGTAAGTAGGTACCTGGGTACCTAATTACTAATTAATGGGCATACCTACATTGCAGCTACAAACAACCTGTAGGTGTCACCTATAGGTATCTCCTTCTTTTCTTATCTAGGTGAAAATGGTGAAATTGTGTATCAGCAGCTATCAGGTAGGTTGCCAGTGAACCTATCGTATATAGGTAACTTATCGACATATCGATAATTTGAAATAGACTCATTACGAAATAGTTCGAATCGAAGACACCTAGGTAGGTAAGTGAGTATGGAGGTAGGTCGAGAGGTAGGTAGTAGAGGCAGGATAACGTTAGCATGCAAATTAGAAAAGGCCATCCCGTCAGCGGCGAGGCCTCATTTATAACGACCGATCCTTATCGCACTTGAATAATGAACGAGCAAACGACGACGACGCACCCAGCAGCGCCTACCCACCTACCCCCCTCCCCCGGCACCGCGACGCTACCCCGCTACCCACTCCACCACCCACCGCGCGCCCCGCTACCCACACACCTAGCCCGAACTACAGCGCGGCGAGCGAGCGCAGCGTCTTCATCGCGGTGATTAGCGCCCCCCGCGGCCCCCCCTCGCTCCTCTCTCCGCGCAGCGCTACTAAATTAATCACACGACGATCCCCCTCCCCGACCGCGCTCCTCTCAAAAGTTTTATTGGGTGACAGATCACCACGCCCACCACTTTACCCCACGACCAATCGCGGCGGACCGTCGACGAACCCACGCTTCCCATTGGTCGAGATGCGGACGGCCCCCGGCCCAGTCGACGTCCCCCGGTCTGCGTCGGCCGACGGATCAGTCAAGCGAGCCCCGTCGCCGGCATTGGCGGCCGACGAGCGACTGACGTGAATCGATCACAGGTGTGTCGATGCGGTAGCGGTGACTTGCATCGTTGCATTACACTCAACGGAGTGAAACCGGTGGGATATCGGGAGAGACAGGACGAACGGTGCAGACGAAAGTGTCAGGAAAACTGTGTGAAACGAAAACTGTGTGATCGTTCGGCCGGGACGATCGAGCGGCGTGCGAACGGTGCCGGGTAACCATAGCGACGGAAGCTCCTTCCACTGAGCGGAGAATGATCGCGTGAACGCTGGCTCTCCCGACGATGGAGGAGTGCTCGTCCGGCGGATCGGCGCGCTCCAGCCCGGCGCCCACCTCGGACGACGACATCAGCGTCGGCCGGCCGTCACCGGCGCCCTCGCCCGACCGCGGCCCGGACTACTTCCGCCCGCTGAAGCGGCTCAAGATGTCGAACGACGCGGCGGACGCGGAGCGGCGAGGCGACGGAGTCAAGTCGTTCTCGATCCTCGATATTCTGTCGCACGTGCCGCGCGCGGCGCAGACGACAACGACGGGAGGGGCGGGGGCGAGGATAGTGCGTCCGTGGGACGCGGGAGCGGGGCTGGAGCGGCTGCAGCGTCGGTTGGAGCTGGAGCGGCGGCTGGCGGCGAGCGCGGCCGGGGCGGCGCTGCTGGAAGGGGAGCGGTGGCGGCTGGCGGCGCTGGGGAGACTGCTGCGGCCGCGGTCCGAGGAGGCGTGCTGCGACTCGGCGTCGGAGCGCTCGTCGTCGGCGTCGGACTGCTGCTCGGAGTCGACGGCGAGCCGGCTGCAGCAGCAGCGGCACGCGCCGCACACGCCGCTCGACGCGCTCTTCCAGATGACCAGCAAGACCTTCGAGGCCAACGCTGCTGACAGTGCTGCCGGTGAGTGCATGCTTACTCTATTTTCTCCTACAACTTACCTGTATTTCTTAATATAAAACGCATATGCCTATCTATACACATATATGCATGTTCCCCGTAGGCAACCCGACTTGACTGACCACTAGTTGTCTAGTTCTCTCAGTCTTAGGTTGTCCAATTCACTATAATGCAAATATATCAATTTAAGATACTGCGCATGATTGTGGATGCCCTATGTATGGTTCGTCACATAGGTATGACATCCTCCATAATGATCTTAATATCCTTGTCACAGTGGAGTGGACTCGAAATAAAACGATATACCTAGGTATGTGCCTACCTACCTACTTACTAATTCTTACGAATTAAGAATTCATGCAGACCTAAACAAGCTTGCTCAAAATCTTATGCAAGACAGAATGTATGTAGAAGAAGCCATGTAGAATCAAGATGAAGCTAGCACAAGACAAATTTAAATAAAAAATAACTTAGGAGGATTCAGCACAGACTGATCCTCTCGCAAGCCAAATGTGTAAGTGAATGTGAAGAACACAAACACAAAAACTGTCCTGCTGAAGGACAGATTGTTAGAAGAAACCATCGAAAGAAACACAAAAATAAACTAAGTTGTCCAGTTGGAAGAATTATTCCCGCTTAGTAGATACAAAACTAGCTGCATCATCAAAAAGAGAATCCTTCGACACGACACTATAGATGGTAGGTGTACCTACCTAACAAAATATTTTGCTGTAAATAAAAAAAGAACCCCCCACCAAAAGGAGGAAATATAAATGCATGACAAATTGCATATTTGAGCTTAAGTAAAGGTTTCAAATCAAATCGAAATAAACATTTCTTCAGGAACCTCCCTTCCTATAAGTAAATACCTACATGCAAACATAGCCTATTGGATGACTGAAGAGACGAAGAGGAAGAGAAGACACTGCACTGCTGTAGCAAGAATACCGACTCCAGTGTGCACCGATAGCACAGAATAGAAAAGAGTACCCGATAGGAATCAATATTGCTTAACACGGTTTCTCTTGCCAGACTAAAGTGGAAAGAATTTTTGCCCAGTTTTCCTTAAAGTTAAAAAAATGAAATGCTTTAGTAGGTAGGTACCTACCTACTCGATAAAGAATTTCATATAGAATCTCTTTTCATTGATTGTCATCTTGGAAGTGAAATATGTTTGCCTAAAGTTCTTTCCGATATTTTTTTCTGTGTTGCTAGAAGATTTTTTAAAATTCTGTTCGATAAAACATTTCTTATATCTACCTATAGGCAGTTTCCTAGATAGAGTTATTTGATTACCATAGGCAATTTACTTACACAGTAATTACTTCAGTAACACCCACCACGAGGAATGTTGACAGCACTACAATGAGGAATCAAAACTAAAACGACAAAACCATTAAATAATAAAAATTAACTTGAAAATTTTAAATGAATATACCTACATGAACATTTCATAATTCCACTTGATGTCTAACAAAGAAGGAGAAGTTATTCTCCTTTGAATAATTTAGTCAGTTAAATAAAATAATAAATAAACCTAAAATTAATAAAAGACCCTGACGTGATTGGACCCAAATTGTACGAAAATGTTCCTGATACAATAAAATCAATAAATAGTGACAATGTGTTCCAGAGTCAGCTGAAAATATTTCTCTTAGACAATCCATTTTATAAGTTAAGTGAATTTTTTTCATACTGTAAATAAAAATTCTGCTGACTTTGATAATTCAAATTGTTTATATGCATAAACACAAATTTTATTAATAACTTGACTGAACCCTATGTTCTTTGTTTTGTATTTTATTATCTTTTTTAATGAGTATATTTTTGACTTTTTAATTTTTTGCTTAGATATAGTGTTATATTTAACATAATGAAAACTTAGTATGTAAGCTATATTTAAAAAAAGCTCTGTAAGGTTTCTTACCCGGTTCTTCCTTATAGATTGCACTACTGAACGGGACATCATAAAAAATGACGACGAACCATACTGAATATGCATATGTCTCAATGTAATATTGTTATTGTTGTGTGTTCTTTATGGCGAAATAAATATCTGAATCTGAATCTGAATAATAAGCATGTACCTAATACCTAACTTATATATAAGGCACAGCACAACACACACATACCTACCTAATAATATCAAATAACCGAAAGTAAAGTAAACATTACAGTCCTAAATTATCTGAAAAATTACATGAAATGGTTCCTAATTATGTCTTGCGGTATTTCCACGCCGAATGGCCAAACACATTTTTTGGAAAGAGTTGGCCCCAACTGTCAGATTCGAGCCAAGTCTCTTCGAGAAAGCCTTGGCTTTAGCGCTCCACGTTCCGGCCATCGTTTCCACCGCAAACGCGACAATCCGGATTTTACAAATCCCTAGACGTCCCAGAAGAGACGTGTATGTGGTTCGGTGCCATGCCAAGTTGTCCACAAAAGAAACGTCTCACAGCAAAGACCATTTGAGCAGGATAGAATGGCCGTACGATCCGGTCGTTTTCCATCTTGACGGGAAACACCGCAAGGTTCCAGGACACAAGGTATACCTATCAGCAGTTCTTGGCGTGACTTTAATTTGGTACCTATGTGGTGGAGGTGAGGTCTTTATATCCTTTCCTACACGTTTTATTCTGGACAGACCGTGGTGACCATCGCTGCCTAACTAATGCACCACAAATGCAGATGTGAGGCTCACAAATGTTTGAACCTAAACGTATTAAAGTATTGTTAAACGTACCTATTTCTAAGGAGAGAAGTTTCTCAGTTCGCTTACTCTTGGCCAAGAGGACACAATTCAGCGGAGAAGATGACTTCAACGAAGGAATACCCATCTTTTAAGCACAATATCTCTAATTCACAAAGTGAAGGACTGATAATCTAACCAATGAGGTCGGTAGAGCTAACATATGTATCTACTTACTATAGGATAACAGGGAGAACGCAGACGCCCTCAACTTTTCGAATTTCGCAGGCCCCAAATTTTACTGGCAATGTGGCTTGCAGTTAAAGCAATATAGAGTAGATAAACTTAGAGACTAAACTAAGAGAAACTAAGAGAAGAGAGTTAGATAAACTTATCGTAATTAAAAATTTTACCTGACTGCATGATATGATAATTCAATTTTTTTATGAAGATTCATCATCTATAATACAAGTGCGTATGTACTTATAGCACCTATCTATGAAAAATATGATTACCTAATGCTTGATAAGGAGAAGTAGGTACCTGCTTACTAAATGTAACTATTGTAAACTTAAAACAGTTTCTCATAATATAAACTGATATTAGATTATCTTTTGAATCAAAACCAACTTTCGTACTCCTATGGAACCCTCATACATAATCTACAATCCACCAACATAAGGAAAGGTCTACCCACGCGTCAAGCAAGAGATTAATGTACAATTAATTATAGCGGTGACGGTAAATGTTAATTTAATTAGCGCAATTAGACTATTCACGTTGCAATAGCGCGCGCAAACAATGCGCGCGCGTTGCCAACAAAGATGGCCGCCACCACGCTGCTGCCGAAACTCTACAGCGGATTGATAAATTAATGCCAAACCAGCGTAGTGTACATACCTATCCTCGGATTTTGGGATTATATAATATACGTTCTAATTTTAATCTAACCTAATCTTTCTTTTGACTTGGCAAAGTTTCTTTATATTTGAAAAAAAAAACAAAACATTTCTGCGATGATCATTTTCCGATTCGACATTTATTTTTCATTCATAATAATTTCCTT
This sequence comes from Nematopogon swammerdamellus, assembly GCA_946902875.1. NCBI lineage: Eukaryota > Metazoa > Arthropoda > Insecta > Lepidoptera > Adelidae > Nematopogon > Nematopogon swammerdamellus. Next base: position 7,859,761 of record OX336358.1, on the reverse strand, counting down.
ACCTATTTCATTTTTCATCCCTAGATGTAAGTGTAAGGATAGGTACCTTATTGACGAATTCGCTAAAGCATTTGACATCGTTATTATTAAACTTGAAATTTTATGCACGATACCGACTGACAGTATATTATTGCCCTATCTATTAATGAGAATAGAACACCAATCAAAAACATTGCGGGAGTGAATATTTGTACCGACAAGACTTTATTGATGAGTGTTGGCCTGGCGTACCACAAGGCCCGGTACTGTCGCCCACTTTGTTTAATAAAGTACCTTAAGTATTGGCGCTCATTTCTATTTCAAACTCAGCCGATATTATCGAGGACGGTTGACACATGCCTATTTCCCGTAGGTACATAACCGGAAGAACGAATTGGTCATAATATCTGCTGCAGGTCTTAAAATTCTGAAACAAGTCAGATTCGCCCTCTAAATCCAGCAGATTAAAGCAACTTATTAATAGACTCATTGTTTCCGGTGAGATTAGCCACATTTATATTTCATACTAATTCCCATTCTTCAGTACTTACTACATTGTCTGCCCCCACGCGCTTGTCCACATCTCAAAGGTTAGTTTGTAAATAATGCCGCATGATATTAAACCCGCCTTTTGTGACGTTTTATATACTGGTGAACAATGAAGTCCCTACCTATATTTTCATTTATTTATTTCATGTGACATATTTTTTTCTTATGTCTAATGCAGTAAAGTTCAGTCAGCGTGTAAGCGTCCACTGCTGGACATACGCCTCTTCAATTTTCCTCCAATCCTCCCAGTCTTCAGCGGTACGGAACTACTGCTTTCCGTCGTCGACGCACTTATGTCGTCGTCGTCCCACCTGGTGAGTGGTCATCCCACACCCTGTTTTCCGGTCCACGGACGCCGGTGTAGGACACGGTTACTCCAACGGTCGTCGTCTCTTCGGATAACGTGCCCAGCCCACTGCCACTTAGCATAATAGAAAATATCACATTGCAAGTCGTAATACCAGAGAGCAAAACAACAGATCGGTACCTACATACCTACCTAGTGTTTATCATTGTATGTCTTTTCGAAAACGGGTAACGAAAACGAAGGAAGACTATAAGTCATCTTATATCATCTTATGTATGTCTCTTGGTATAATTAATTTGCCGCACCCCAGATAAAGGCGATTCTCTCTCATTTTAATTCAAGACAGTGTGAAAAGATAGGCGCATGGTAAATGTCAAAAGAACGAGTTTAATTAAAGTGAAAGGTCATAACGTCCGTCATTCATTAATTAACCTAAGCGAAACAATGTGATTCACTGCTTTATTTCGCATTTTATTGGAAGGAGAGCAATGTTTTAAATGAAGTCATGAAAATTTTATGCCTCATCTCCTCGCATCAGTCTTGGCAGTTCGTAGTAAGTATCTTTTCAGAATGTTATTGCGCTTAATTAACCGACATTGAGACTGGATCTCCTACCAATTAATTTAAAAGAGGCGAATAAACGTTCATTTTCATTGAAGTAGAGAAAAGTCCTTGAACCCTTCATAAATAAATAAAAATTGTATGTCCTATTTATTTATATGCATTTTTTTCTGTAATATTTTTAGGGCTTTAGCCAACACATCAGCCCACACCAGTTCAGCAATAGAGCAATAACATTTTTTAGTAAGAGTTTTAAAATTCTTAATCTGGGGCTAACCAAGTAGCTGACATGAAGTGACATTTCGTATCTATACCCTCTCAGTAGCTATGTACGTAAGTTCACCTTCAGTTAGGTCACTTCTCAACTCTATGTACCTACTTATTTAATTGTAAAAATCTATTATTATTAAGTATTGTATTTATTGTAAGCAAGTAATATGTTTTTAATTTACAATTAAGGTACTTACAGCATACTTAAAAATAAATTATGATAAAGAGTGATAAAATATGTTTTATAACCTTTTCGGGTTATATGCGTCCGTTCACAGCTTACTCCGCGGCTGCTGCGTCCACTTTCGCCATACTAGAGCTGCGCTGCGATGCTGCTGTCTGCCTGCACATCAACGTCGTCCGCGCGCTCGTTTGCCATGCACTTAGATAGAAAAAAACATACCTACTTAGTTCCTTAAAATATATTTTTTTTAAACAAGGATAGGCCTTCGCTTTTGCACTGCATGTTCCATGCACTAGCAGCAGCTAATAAGTTGCTGAAAGGTCTGGTTACTTTGCAGCTGGCATTCACAATATTTTTTAAAAATCGAACGTCGTTCGATTCGCCGCAATCCCGCCAATACCAACACTATTTGACAATAAAAACATGGCCGCCGCAAGCTCGGCCATTATTGACGCACCTAATGACAGCTTTGCCGAAGATTACACTCGAAACATCTTGCGCCCTCAAATCATTCAATTAGGTTACATTACATCCAAATCGCCGCTTCGCCGCCCTGTAATCTGCGCAATAATCACACCTATTGGCTCTACGCAGCTTTCCTCATCAATTATTATTGGTTTTGTTGCGAGTGTCTTTGAGCAAACCCCGTAATTTGGCGCGTATTATTGTGTGACTTGCGAAAGTGAGTTTTTTTGTTTTGTTCGGACGCGTTCGCACTCATTGTCGGTCGGCTCAAACTAAAACCTGCGAGTTGGGGGGCGAGGATTTTCATTTATAAGGTACCTACCATTTCAATTATTTCTAATAAATTCAATATACAATCATACAATATAACAATAAAATAAAATTTAATTAAGAAATATGAAAAACTAAACTAAAATAATTTATAAACTAAACCTAAAAAAATAATAATAATAATTAAAACTACCTATAAATAATATACCTACCTAAAAATACTTAAGAAAGTGCTTTATTTAATAATTACCACTCTTCGGCACATTTATAATTTAACTATTGTTCGTTAAACTGCGTTCTACTTACCTGTTCAGAACGTTGAAACTTAATTAAAGTAACTTTTACATGTAATTTCGCTCGCTATTTGGGTACCTATGTTACCCCTATCCAAAATGTCAGGTTAAATAGTGCGTACGATTAAGTATTGTAGAGATGTATGTAGGTACTAAAGTAAGTATGTATTTTCAAAATAAATTAATGTTTTTTATGTATTTTATGTGTATTACTTTTAGAACTGGCTTTATAAAACAGATCTACACCTATCTATAAGGGTTTTCACTTCAGGTCTTGTGCATAAAATGAATAATTTCAAATTAACTTGAATAATCGCCTACCGCACCGAAAAATTTATAGTATGCGCTTTTGTCATTCATTTATTATTGGTTTTGTTCTGAACGTGCCTTTAAAGCAACCCCGCAATTTGCTAAAGCTATTTATTTTTAAACTGCGTTCATATTGAGTCAATCATACGCACGAACGACCCCACGCACTTTAAAATTATGACTAAATCTTCTATAAATTTGTATCACCACACCAGTCAAATAATTCAAAATGAGAGAATGGGTTTTGCTAGGTAGGTTAGGTACCTACCATTCGTATTATATATAACCGTAGTCGGGACTAGTGGTTGTTTAGAAATGTATTATTATCCTACCTAATCCTCAACATAATGAGCAAATTCACACAATTGGCAAAATACGCGCGTGATTGATAAAGGTACTCAACACAAGTGAAAGTAAACAATTGTTTTATTCATTTTTTCATGTACATATCTTAAAAAGTAAACAATTCCTTAAAAAAAAAAATTACTATATTTAATTACTATATTACAAAAAGTAAACAGTTTCTTTATTCATTTCTGAAACATCCACCTATAACACACACACATTTACGACACGTCACTTTTTTAAAATTATAAATAACATTTATTCGTGACATTCTGTACAATTATATTTGATGTAAATAATAAAAAAAACTAAAAAAACTAAACATGAACTTACAAATAAAAAATTTCTTCCAGTTCAACCGAGGCAGCCCTAGGACGCATATATTATATTCACTTCACTTATTATTTGGTCTTCTGGAACTTGGTTTGGGCTTTTTGATTCAGGATGTAAAGTTGTATTATAATTTCTTCCAATCACAAAAAAAAATAATAAAAAACCTCAAAATCATCTAAAAAAAATCAACAAAAAAAAAATCGTATGCGACCTGCATATCTAGTGTAAACACACGTTAGAAATATCCGTCCATTAATTTTTTATTATAAGGGCGGGTTGTGCACGCTCGTTGTGCCAACTTCTTTATTTTTTTTATTCGCAACCAATAATTTAAAATGACAATTGTTCTATTCTATAATCACATATCGATTTAGCAATTAGCAAACGATAAACGAAAATATACGTATTTGTTTATTGTCTATGGGTTCCTGGCGTGTAATTTGTAGAATATTATAATTGTAAAATTGCACGCAGAATACCCCTTCATCATACCCCTACCCCTTATCAAGGATTTTGGAGACATGGTTATGGTGAAATCAAACAACTGCTTGCCAAAAGACAGGCTAAACACATTATATGTTACGCAAAAAATGCAACATCAGTGATTTTAGGTTCCGTCGTAAAATTGCGAAAAAAGGCGGTCACGGTCTGTCTGTCTATCTGTCTGTCCGTCACAGGTAGATATCTCCGGATCTACTGAACCGATTTTGATAAAAAGAATCCCAAATTACGGATAATTTTGGCCACAGACAGGCTATCGACAGCTTTGTCTAATATACCGTTGGAGAGTAAAGCGGACCCGAAATAGAAACAAAAAAATTTTTTTTTTCCTAAATCTGCTATCATGTCTTGTCAAATTCTTTATGTACTGTTCAGGCAATTTGAAAAATTTGTAACATGGGTATAATTTACTAAGTTTGTTTTAACAAATAATTCGTTTCAAAATAGACAAAAACTACAGTTTCAGGTCAGGCCACAGTCTATCCCAGGGTTCATCATAATGTGAATATTTGCAACGGAGTGTATTGCTCGAAACCCTATTGTTGTTTATTGTTTAGTATTCATATGGCAGTTAGACTGCACCCGAACTTGTCACAATTTGTTCTATCCGGTTCGATTACACCCACGAAGAGTGTATGTGACTGTTCTGTAGGTACCTATTAGATATTATTAGGTAGGTAATGTAATGAAAATAATATCATTTATACTGTCAGCGTTAAATGCTGGATCGTTCTCGGGTCAGCATCAAACCTACGTTGCGCGCAGACCATATTTTTCAAAGCATTATTAATATTGTGTAATTCTGTGATCTAGAAACTTTAATCGTAAACCTACTTATAAATAAATAATGAACATCATATACTATGTTGATTTCATCATTAAAAAAGGTTTAATTATTACTTAAAATGTAAAAACTAAAAACACAACCTGCAAAATAACATTTTATTTATACGTATGAAGAAAAAAGTCAAACGGGCATTCTCAACATTCGCACAAAAACATAATTTCCACCCAAAGTGAGACATCAAACTTTTAAACCCATCATGGTGTTAAAAAAATCTTTGTTCAAACGTAGCTCAAACCGCACGAAACCGTTGTTGGACAGATGCTCCAAACGTCAAACTCAAGCATAGAGCATAGACAAAGGGCGCGGCGCGGCGGAGGGCACGTCTCCATCTAGAGCAACTCTATGATCCAGAGCGAGCGAGATTAACACATAGAGCGTCAAACAGTCATTTGTCATCGGTCTGCCGGCATGAGCACAAGCCGACTTGATTGCGGAAGTCATTTCTTGTATTTCGAAGCGGAAATAGTGCATTTTTTATGGACCTTCCCTTTTGTGGGCCCGAGCTTGGGACATTAGAGGTTATCATTTGAAAAAAGTATGATGTATATCATTATTACGCCTGCGTGTTGGTTGCACCGCTCGCTACAATGCCCTAACAGAATGTGCTGTGGTGATGTATTCATTTCCTGCCCCAATAAATGTGAATCTGCGTCTATTTTATTTGCCAATTTATGCAATGAAGTCATTAATTTTCAAATTTCGAAGGCATTGAAAATATGACTATCTGTTGGATGTAACAGTCCAATGACCTGATCATTGGACTGTTACAGGAACGTATAAATAAATGCTCTAACTATAAGGTCACATGTAGATACCTTGAAGTTTTGTAAGGTACAAAAAATGTGTTTACGTATCTTTGCCAATATCAGTAGATCGCCCTGATACCACCCGAGCACCACGAAGCCACGCGGGTAATGGACTCGATCAATACCAATCATTAAAATTACTAATCGATCAGCTTATCTGAATCAATATCTACGAAAAGAGAGCGCCCAAAATTATTCACCCCATTACTTATATTGTTTGAACATCAATTTGGGAGAACACCCTTTTTTTCTTCAAAAGAACCGTCGCTTTATTTACAATACGGTCCGCTTTCGGCCTTTTCGGTGCCCCGTAAAGGCGAAATTTGGGGGTTATTAAATAATGAACCTGCTCCCTGATATAGAATGAATAATAACAATAGGTTTCGGAAATGTGGTGAAATTAAATACAGCGATGGCGGCTCGATATATGTAGCCGTGTATTATTAATGTATAGAGAGGTATGTGAGGTCGAATGGATAGCGTATAATATAATTAAATTAACAGATGACCTGGTGTTGGGATTCACCTGGTGTCTTCTTATACAGGCTGAAGTTTAACTGGGTAGATGATGAAGAAAGAGTGTTAAATAATGATAACTTTAGGGAACGGGTTATGAGAAATAAACATTTCATTTCTTCCTTTCCATGCTCTATGTTATGGCAATACTAAGTTATTTAAAGTTTAAGGAATTGAAAGTTTTTAAAACATACTTTTAAAGTAACATTTAAAAAACCTCTATAAAGTTCCTTACCCGACGAATGGTAGAAACAAGAAAATATGACAAACCATACTGAATATGCATTTGTGCATGTCAATGAAATGAATTTATATCTGAATTTGAATCGATTCTATGGTACTGTAAATTTTAAACATTATTGAAAACTCTTTGCGTAGGGTCGCCCGACGCAAAATGCTTTTCTGATGAGCTCGGCAAACTGTTGATCTAAAAGTCGGGCGATCGCAGCGCCAATACTTTTTTCTCTAGCGGGAGATTCAAAGGGGGCAATGCGCCTAGTGTTTTGGGTACCGTGGGGGCGAGCGTCGTCGGCAAAATAGACGAAATTTATTTTAGTTTGTATTAATTTTAGTTTAATTATAATTTGTCAAATATAAAACATATTATTCTGATCCCCATAGTCAAGAACACTAATGGTTTTTTTATAGGTGGTACCTGTGTGTGGTGTCAGAATCGTGGCCCTAAATTCACTCTATCTCAGAAAGTAAAAATCTCTATAAGTATATAAGTTATCTTAAGTATATCTTTCTCTATAAGTTTTCTTTAATCTCTATGGGATTTTTTTTATGTTCAAAGTTTTTCAGCGTGTTCTACCCCCAAGTTTCGGACGTAAGGGAAGGGAATTCTTTTTGTGGCACATATTTGTAGAAATACCCATTAAAATAGGTACATCTAAAAATTATAACAAAATATTTTTGATACTCTCAAAGATAAGTCCTTTTCATACGCCACATGCAAATTAAAATATTCTTTTTTATTTCCACTTTTTGGGCCTCTCTGACTGCCACAATTTTTTATTTTGTGTTTCACCTGAAGTTTGTGTGCTATATATATAATAAAATCTATTTTCATATCAAATGTCTATTTTTTCTAGGACTAGCCGTTTAGAAGTTAAAGGGACTGACGACAGACAGACAGACGGACGATTAAGCGATACTATAAACATTCCTTTTTTACAATTTCTGTACGAAACCCTGTAAATGCAAACATTCATCAAAATACACTGCAATCCCTTTTTATCTTCATTCAACGATGTTTTCCTTTCAGCAAACACTCTGTATAGGAATGTCGGAGCCCTGTATAATGGCGGAGACGGCGGCAGCTTTTTGCTGGTCTTTTTTTGGGGTCCAACATAATAGGGGCAATGTATGGAGGTGCCAGATCCGACACTTGGGAAGGACCTCACACGGACTTTGGGGCTTGGTCGATCTCGGTAGCGTTAAAATTATTTGTTACTGTTTTAAAAATTTGTCCAGACGTTTATTCGTTGTCAATGTTTTGTTTGACTGTATACTCGTAAGTTAGCAATGAATTGAAAGGTACCTTATTATTGTAGACAAATAATAAAAAATAAAAAAATTGTGACATGGGAGCGTAGACAGGGGCGTGCATCCCATAAAGGCAGAAAAGCACTGCCTACCCTGACTGAAGTCCGAATTCCACCCAACCAAACAATCAAATTAAAACATATAGAATAGAACTACTCGGCTTCACGAAAAAACTAATGATTTAAAATTTGCCGCGCGCTCCTCCCTCTCGGCGCGGCCGCTCGCGCGGACGCAGCGCCACCCGTCGCGCGGGATAAGTACACAACAGGACTGCCTGGTGGTCACTCACACTATTACTCAAATCCTGCGTCATATACGCTACGCTACGCTACGAAGTGTGCGTGTGTATGCGTGATTCGATGCGCGATTTACTAGGCTAGGGTAGGCTTGCTTTTCACTAACACCACAACAATGCCTCGTAACGTAGGTGTAGCTGGTCTATCATCGTTCCCGCGCGCGCGCGTCGTCGGTTGGCCGGGTACTTGTCTGGTACACTTTATAAGAAAGAAGTGTTTGCACTATATTTACAAAAGGATATGCTCATTGATTTCTAAGAAAAGTAGGTACCTCTCCTCCACTCTAATTATTTCTATTTAATCTTTTTCTGTTTTTTCTTGTGATATTTAAGTCTATCTACGGCACTGTATTTGTAGATTGATTCTGTTTAAATGACACAAAAATACTTTTTTCAAAGCCACCCTGCATCTGTATTTATGACATGTGTAATTAAAATTAAATCATTTAATGGATGTCTGCGGTGGCATTAAAAAAAATCTGCTGGAACATTTCATGTGGATATATAAAGATGTGAGAGATGAAAACCGGGCTGATAATGGAAGGGTGAAGAAAGAGGAATACAATTAAACTTGTTTAGGTCTTTCATTGGTAGGAAACGATACGCTAAGGGGTGTAGGTAGGTATGTATATCAGATACTGATCACGTTCCCATGCTAATTTTTTTTTTTACGATATAAAAAGTCTACTCACTCCTCACATTTAATACGTGAAGTGCGCGTATTTCACCTTAATAAGTACGTTTTTTATATCGTAAAAAATAATTGGTATGGGAACGTGATCAGTATCTAATACACATACACCCCTTAGCGTATCGTTACCTACTATTGAAAGACCTTATATATTTTGAATTTTCATGGCTGCCTGCCTACCCAGTCTCGAATGTCTGTGCACGCCACTGAGCGTAGATGGGGACAAACATATTACTTAATTAATATATTTGGTTTCTCGGAAACGGGAAGAAATTTTGTATTTAGATATTGTTATTTTTTTCAAGTATATCTTGATAGGCGTAGACGCCGAGCGGAGCTCAGTCGTCCAGGTACTAATATTAATCTGCCTATATACATATACGTTATACCCATATAGTTACATATTTGTTGAGTAAATGTATAATCTATTGCAGATAATACACATTCATGCACCATTATTTACTTACAGGGTGTTTCATTTCAGGATAGGCTTGAGAAACTTCAGGAATCGAAAGTACTCATTATTAGAAGAGAAAAAACCTTATCACTCAAATCGAAAGTCCATATATTTTTTTGTTCATACAAATCTTGAAAATTTTAATAAAAACTCGATGGACAGTGAGTGTGGGGAGGTGCTGTCTAGGTCTAGGGAGTGCAATGACCCCTAGTCAGTCTGTCCCCTGTGACCTGTCTAGTCCCCTTTTTCTTTAGATGTCATGCATTTAAATTTAAGTGTTTGGAATTTACCTGCATGCAGTTCAATTTTACTAGTTAAAAATAGTAATTTTATTTTTATTTAATAAAGGCGGATATTAACTGTCCACCACATCTCGATGAAACGGTTTTCACCAAAAAGTACTACAAAATGACCGAATCTGGGAAAAAGTTTCAGGGCTTTTCGTTTTCAAATATGGACCTCTTTCGAACCCTGAAGTTTCGAAACCCTATCCTGAAACACCCTGTATATAACGAACGAATAGGTACGGAGGTACCTATAATTAAAATGGGTATTGAATACAGGTCTTGACTAAACTAGCCTGGATAGGCTTCGCTCGCGAGTCATCCGGAGTTGCGTCGTCGAGTTGCGTCGTCTAACGAGAGCGCCAATTTTGCGAGAAAAAACTGTGACTCACACCATAGAGCTAAGTAGGTGTGTGTGGGATCAAATGTATGCATAAGATTTTGTGTGCGCATGTGAGGCTGAGTGTGTGTATGTAGGGTAAATTTTGGATGTGTTAAGATATGCATACTTTGCAAATCAATCATCAGTATTCAAGTTCAAAAAGACATATTATGTGAATAATTTTTTTAAATCTATGTCCACTAATTATATCCCTAGTAGAAAGATTCAGTTTATCATATCAATAATCACAAAGGGCCTTAAAAAAATTGTGTTAGTACGCGACACCACACCTACCATACATACACCTACTTTGGTTGGCTGCGTCGCGTCGCGTCGCGTCGTCATTACCTGTACACCCACAATGTTAGCTTATAATTTATTATACCTTGTTTCTGTTGAAACATGGTCCAATTTTTGTTTATTGTTGTTGACCCGTGTTTACCTTTAGTCGTGAAGGCTACATTGAACTGGACAGAAAATTTTTTGCAGAGCCGTTTTGATCGAGGTGCAGTGCGGTGTTGCCAATCCGAATAGGTTTAATCCTTCCATCCAGTGTGGTAACATTCTCGCATGTCGCCTCTAAGTTTACTTACATCTATGCAGCGCCGGCTGATGTCCCGATACAGTCTAATGACTTCATGTACTTGTCACTAACTGTACATCACATCATATTCTCTTCTGTCCGTCTGTGAAGGATAAATTCTAAAACGACTGAAGATATTTTTTCACTACTCTCTTACTACTCTATCTTAGGTTATGTATCCAATCAGTAAGTTAGATAGTTCCCCAAGCAAGGGTCTCAGGATCTCCAAAAGACCCCTTGGCAACTTGGCCCGTGCGTAAGAAATACTAAACTCAAAGGTATACGTCGGTTCTACAGAACCGATAAACTCTGGAACGCTCTCCCTGGCCTATATTGCCCAAGTTTGGGTCCCTCAAGGGGGGTGTGAATAGGCACCTGTCAGGCCGGCATGGCATTCGCAAACTCCGTATACAATCGAATGTCCATGGGCGTCGTTAGACACCTTATGGTTGGCTCGCCGCCAAGTGTCACGTTTTCAATATTAAAACCTTGTATTTTCTCAAAGAGTATCAAAATTATGTATGAAGGAAATTTGTTTGTAGGTTTATATTATGAAAGAACGGATTTCACATGATCATGAGTAAGAGAAAATTTTCAACACAAAAGATTGACGATACAATAAAATCAGAAGAGAGACCTCCGTATGCTGCGCGCAACAATGTTGTAAAAATATCCAAGGATGCAACGAATCTGGCCTCGGGGAAACTTCGACCTTCTTGTTTTGGACAAAAGAAAATGTTCTTCTTTGGAAAATTTAAACGTAGGTAAAGCGTGTAAGAAGTAATATCGTAATGTAAAATATTATTTTTTATGACCCAAAATTTAACATAAAATATTACATTTTATGTACAAAAGATGAGCTTAATGCCATAAGACATTTGATTCTGGCTAACCTCTGAGATGTGGAAGTAGACGAACACGAGACAAGTGAGAAAAGTCAAGAAAAGGTTCATGAAAATTTCAGACTTTTTTTTTACTTTGGCAGATCTAGCATTATTTCCGCTTTAAGCTGTTAATTACTCTATAAGCTATTTCGAGTATGTACATGAATTTACACTTCTTCAATACATTCTATAGAAACACAAAAAACCACATTTTAATTTCAGTAGTCGGCTTCAATTATCTGTTCCACGACTCTATCGTCAATTTGATCGCTATTAGAAAATGTTCAAGGTCTGTTTCACGACACAATATCAATAAAAGAGAGTAGGTAGCTATTATCTCTTATTTTACCTTAATCAATCATTCATACGTAGTACCTTAGTCTACGGAAAATATATCTGCCTTTGGATCCTAAATATCGCTGTACGCCTTAAACAGACCAGACACAGATGAACATATCAATAGTGTCTATCAATAAGGGTAAATTTTAACCACGTGTTGCATGAAACCCTGGTACAATTATCCAAGAGGAGCTTACCACATTACCGAACAAAACAAATTCGAAAGTTTCGCACATAGTTACGCAATTGCAAATCGATGAATCGACACCTCACGGTGCATTTGTTGCAACATATGATGCGTCTTCGAAATGTATAGCCGTCGGCCGTCTTCATATTGTTCAGACCGGAGTAGACATTGTGACCGAAATTATCGCCAATAATTTCAATAAGAGAGAAACGCCGCGAGCGATACGCTTTCAGAAAAATGATGCTCCGGCAAAAGGATGCATTCTCAATTGAAAGGTTTATCGATGATAAAGTGCAATAAGCCATGTCGTGACGGTACCCACATGTCTGCCGCGCCGGTGGGAATGGCTCTCGAGTACCGTTATTTACTTGAAGCAATTTGACTGGAAGAATTCACACCTCGCTCAACATATGGTGGGGAATTATATACGACAATGATGAAGAAGCTGAATAGAAAAGCATGAAAGCCCAAAGAAATTCCCTTTGACATGGGTCGGGAAAAGTGCTTGAGCTTTTGAATATTCTGTGGTTATTAGAGAAAGCTTATAGGATATATTTCTAGATACTATACCTACCAATAAAGAACACATGATTGGCTACATCGCCATTTGGTAGCAGGCGATGTTGCTGATGTACGAAACTAGATACGTGTCAGTACTTCCTTTTACTTGTTTTAACTACAGTTTCGTACTGGGCCGAAAACAATTTTCGTAGCAGTTTCAACCTACCTTCGTTCAGGGCGGTGGTGATAACAAGCCAGGACAGGATGATATAGGAAAGGGTTTTAATTTAATTTTGAAGCCAATCCTTCCAGAATCTAGACGAAAGTTCAAAACGTATTGAACAGACCTACAATTTTCCCCTACATAGTTGAGCCTGTCTTCGAAAATGCTAACAGACAGTTTGCTTCTCTTTGGCTTCTAAAATTATTTTTATCTTTTGCATCGGGCACGATTTGAAGTGATTCTTGCTCGTTAGAACGCTCTGGCACTTGAAACCAAATTGTCTCTTTCAAACTAACAAGCGCAAGTTTGTCTCTCGCCAAAGAATTAAAAAAATTGGAAGAGACATGAATTCAAAAAGGAAAACATATCATTTTAAAGGAAATCATATTCAAAAAGACGATAATAGCCCTGTAATAGTCCGAAAATTTGCTGGCATGGTATTGTACTGGCCTTCTGCTAGTACATTCTGTGATACTGGTCGATTTAAAGTGTTTGATTACTAGGTTAATTTATACAACTTTCTTTGTGTCGTCGCTATAATTTCGAATAAACTAGTGGTCTTGCTGTGCCTTCTTTTATTGAAGAGGTTTGCTGTATCAGATCCTCCAGGATGTACCGACAAGTTAATTAAGCCCTTCAGGCTGCATCTGCTGTGAGAAGTGGTACCTCTCTGTGCGTGGTTTCACGAGATGAGGTAGATCTGGCTGCGTCGACCATTGGTCCCTCGGCACACACAGCCAACCATTCTGGGTTTCTTATAAAGACACATAACTATTATGTGCATTATGTGCATATAACAGTTTCATTAACGAATCTTTTTGAACACGCTTCCCGTCTGATGCATTTTGTGTGCAATGTATGACAATATGTATGTCTAGCCTTTTGTATTGTTCGGTCTCTCGCTAACTGGCGACCCACTCGCTGCCACAGTGGCGTGACTTTTGAGGTCAGCTGCTCGTCATTTGTTCGGTGACTTACACGAATACCACTGTCACAGTATTAACTAGGATTGCCTGCGCTTCGCCTCGGATCGCGGTAACATCGAACTTTACCAATGGTCGTATGGTATTATTCTATGAAATTCTCGCGCAATGACGGGTATTAGTTAATGGATTGCATATTTTTAAAGAAACATTTTTAAGGGAGCCTACGGATGGGTCTGAAAACGGTTAATTTACGTCCTGATACGCGTATGGTCCGAACACTTGAAAATTTAACTGTTTTTTATTTATGAAAATAAAAGGAGACCAACCTTTATACATTTAATATACATATATAGTTTTTTTTGAGATGGCGATATTGTTCCGACTTATTTTCAAAGATGTAAATTATTCTTTACTATCTACTAGATATGACTGAGTGTAGGTAGTCAAGCCAAGTCCTCGAGCGCCCATGCATGATTCATAGCAGTAAATATATCTAAATTTTGTTATTTATATAGGTTTGTGATAAATTATGTAGCATGGACGCGTGTAGATATACGAGCATCTGGGTTAGCAGGCCCTGATTGGCGGTGTGGGCAGATTTAATCTAGGATGTAATAAATGGTCGTATTAGCACAGTGTTGACAGCAAGCAGCCATGTTGTGACTGAGGGATTGCCTTCCCACGCTGCACCCACAGATATTATCATATATTGAAGGAACACCATTGAACCTTATGCCGTATAATTTACGGGTGTATTTGCAATTTCTTAATGTCCTTTTTCACCGAGTTTGAACGTTATGTTTTAGGAAACACGGACGCATTTGCTATTGCTATTTTATTTAACATTTTTATTGGATTCTAAGTTAGAATATCTAACATTATGGTGGCTTCTTATGCAGCAGCATTAACTAGATTCGAATGGTTTTAAGAAGTCAATGCGATAGAAGAAGCACCAACTTCTCAAGCAGTAGAAGTAATTTTAAATGGCGTATCACAAAAACGGAATTACAAAACTGTGTCTATCACCGCTTTGTGGGCTCGGTCGATTTTCAATGAAATGAAATTATATGAAAATATACTTATTGCACAAAATGACCAAAGGTGGACTTATGGCAAATTACATACATACATACATATCACACACGCTGAATCGGGGTAAGCAGAGTAATCGGTGTTGTGCTGCAAGAACTCTGGTAAATTACAGCACAACACCGACCACCACGTTATGGCAAATTGAATGAGAAAATATGTGCACTTATAGACACTATTTTTCTATTTCTAGAGTTTTATTTTTTTATTATTATTTTGAATTTGTGTTTTCTCGTCGGAGTGTCGGTCGTGTCGTGGGGTCCAAACGATTCGTCGTTGAAATGTTTGAAATAACCAAACTTTTAGGATCTTCTAAAATATTTCTTCCGGTATCAAAAACTAAATAAATGTTATGTGTAGGTTTATCAATCAACTCCTGAATGTTAGTGGGTCTATATTATTGTAGACTTACCTATTTGGGAAAGTAATCTTTTTCACTTTGGTAGAAATTAAAACTCACTTTGTAAATAGCACCAGAAACGTTATAGGTAATTGAACAAAAATAGACGTTGAAAGTTTTCGACGCTCATTGAAGGCTTATTTTCACTTATTTAAGCCTGAGCTATTGTTAAAAGTTAAGCAACTTTAAGTGCAGTTAATGACAATATTGTCGTGCTTCTTCGCGCAGGCGCGACAAATGGATGCGGTTTTTGTAATGGCTTGTCGACCATTTTATTCAAATGCCCATTAAAATGCCTATATAGTTAAGCAATGCTATGGGTAGCTTGAGCAGGGCTATTGCGTATTTGCGAATGTCGCAAACGTAGCGAGCGACTATCAGTTACTCTGTCTATCTGCTACACGTTAGCTCGTGTGTCTGAGGGAGATAGATTTTATAAATGTGCTATATTATCTAGCTATATCGAATTCAGGAGAAATCGACTTCTTAAAAAATTGTAAAGTAAATGAAAAATCTTTTAAGTGCGATTTTTACTCGCGCACGGAGGTTTCCGTATATATATCCGCTATCGTCCGCCTATCTTTTGTCTTTCAACAATGCAATGTATAAAAGCTGTGGCGTCATCTATTATTCAATAGTGTGACTAACAGATTTTTCGGACGTTTGTTGTATGGGAGCGCCCCTTAATTTATAACATTTTCTTATTTTTCTTATTTGTTGTTATATCCGCCATAGTGATGGAATACTGTAGCCACATTTGGGAAGGCAGCCCCCAGTATCTGTTGGCGTCCTTGGATTCGATACAGCGTCGAGCCGTCCGTCTGGTGGGAGACCCGAAACTGACTGATGATCTGGAGTCTCTCAGTCACAGACGATTTGTAGGGTCACTCAGTCTGTTCTACAGGTACTATCATGGACGCTGCTCGGAGGAACTTGCATCCCTTATTCCTTGCCATCCAACCTATCTTCGCAGCACTCGCCGCAGAGAAACTGAGCACCCTTTTGTTGTTGACATTGGGCTTTTGAGAACCCATCGGTTCTCTAAATCGTTTCTTTGTCGCACCGCTAGGGTGTGGAACTGTCTCCCGGCGAGTGTGTTTCCCGAATCCTTTAACCAAACGTGTGTTCAAACGTCGTATCAACGGGCTAGACAGCCTAGCAACAGTCCGCAAATCTGCTGGCATCGCGCCTCACTGAGCGTGGTTTCGCGAGGAGAGGGGTTTTAGAGGGACAGTACCATTGGTCTCTCGGCACAGCCACCCATGTTGGTTTACATAAAAAAAATAGTAATACATGTTCTGTGAACATTTCAACGGGCCTATTACGGTTCAATAGATACAGCCCTCGGACAGACGGACGGACGGACGGCGGAGGCTTAGTAATAGGCTTCCGTACGGGATACGGAAACCTAAAAACTAACAATACTATTATTAGTTTGGACCTACATTGCACACGATGGACCTACATTTTTACATGGAATCCGAACCATGAAGCAGTGGGTTAAGGTATGCACGGACTTTTTTTTTATTTTAAGAACCTCTTTGGTACACGCCGACCGGATTCGAACCTCGGACCTCCCGCATGAGAAGTCGATGCCCAAACCACTCGCCCACCCGCCCCGCTTAATCATAGTTAGTTAGGTATAGATTAGATGGAGGTAACTATACTGACATTTCACAGAATGAAACGTTGAGGAGAATCGATTGAGCTGCTACGAACAAATTAAATTGTTATTACTCACCGCGACCGCGAAAGAGAACCTACTTACTGCCTATTAGTGGAGTAGCATCACCAAGGGCCGATAGATGATAGCACTAAGCTATTAGGATCTACCCATTTTATCTTTACAACGCTGATCGTATCAATCCAGATTAATCTGTCTCCATGCCATGGATGGCCTATACCTGGGTAGCTACTAGCTACCCAGGTATAGGCCAGCTAGCTACACGTTTGTAGAAAGTGCAAGTGTATCTACTTATACTTAAACCCAAAGATTCAAATGTACTTGGACCTAACAAGGTGTAGAAAATTTATGGGCTAAAAGACCTATTAAGTATTCTGTGCTAAAAGTCTGTACAAAGTCTGATCGATTGAATCCTGTTCGAATACTTTGCGAAACGTGGTGGTCGGTGTTGCGCTGTAATTTACCAGAGTTCTTGCAGCACAACACCGATTACTCTGCTTACCCCGATTGTCGGGATTCAGCGTGTGTGATATGTATGTAAGTCTGCACAAGTGTATAGGCTTTTCCAGCCGGTCTTGAAGAACTTTCTGTCACTTATTGTGACGATATGCAAGAACTGCATCAGTCCAAATTCTATAGTAAATTCAAGGCTAGCTGCAGCAGCAGTAGGTTATAAATTTTAATACTTGAAAAAAAAACTTGATAATAAAAAAAACTATTTTCAAATATTATAAATATTTATTTCTTTTTCTTCTTTCATTCTCTTAAAAAACAAAGTCCAACTTCTCATTCATTCTGCTTACCAGCTGGTCACTAAGATGACATCGTTGGTCCTTTCTTCTCCTGTGTTCTGGAGGCACGGCAATGCCCCCGCCAAGTCGAACAATTTCCTTGTCCTTCCTTCATTTGAAAATTGTGAGTGTGTAGGGCAAAACTATACTAAGTAGATATTGCGTACGAAAATTTATGTTATTGTAAAAACCTCCAAAAATATTAACATCCATAATATATAAATTTATCAGAAGCCGCCAGAAGACTGCGAAATTAACCAACACTTTTCAACCTCCATGCAATTTTAAAAATCTGTCATTCACGGATGACAGGCCCAAACGCTGCCAAGAGTTCAGTCCTGACCGGTGGCCAAATTTCCCATTAAAACTCAATTTTGTTCACTCCAGAGCGAACATAACGATACGAGCGTCTCAAAAGCATCGCTCGACTTGAAAAGTACACAAGGGCCGTTTCCAAAATTCCACTTGCCTTCTGGCAGGCGATATGCTAAATAAGTACCACCGTTTTACCTTAATACTCAACAATTATCACGAGAAGAGCGCACGGCCACCGGCGGTGGCGGCGGGGCGGAGTGGGGGGCGGCGCGGGGGAGGCGTCCATTACAACATCATCGGCCCGAAACAAAAGGAAAACACAAAAATATCGGTGAAATTGCACGATCGCTACCTGATGCAACCATCATCTTTGGAGCATAGATCCGCAACAGCTTAATTGAGTCATTTTGTCGAGGATTTGTAACCATTGCAGTGTAGGCTCAATGAAATAAGTATTTAATAGTCGGCTAAACAAATTGTATAAAAACCGACTGCGAAAAACGATGGAAATAACGAGGAAAGGTTAATAACACCTAGATCACGCGGTGTTATGGGCTGACATCCAATGAAAGCTCATTGCTGACATCACGGATGTTGTAGGTGACGTAGCCAACCGTGTCAGTTTTCATAAAAAAAAAATTAATAAAATAAAGAACGGTGTAGGTCTATTCGAATCCTTGTACACGCTCGACTACAGCAATCTTGGTCAACTTTGCTTGTAATTTTCTTCATTTTTTCTTAGTCGGCACCTTAGCCGAAGAGACGACGACCGTTGGAGTAACCGTGTCCTACACTGGCGGCCGTGAATAGGAAAACCGTAGTGTGGGAAGACCGCCCCGCCAGGTGGGACGACGACATCAAGTACGTCGGCGGAAAACAGTGGTTCCGTACCACTGAAGGCCGGGAGAACTGGAGGTAAATTGGAGAGGCGTATGTCCAGCAGTGAACGCATACACGCTAACTGACTTCGTAGGCGGGTTTTATTTTATTCCTTTTTGTTCTAAACCATTAAGTGTGGCAGCGTCACTTGCTACGAAACCGTAAAAATTAATTATGCATATGAAAATTAATACCTATAGGTACTTACCTATATACATATACAACGATGTAAAAATTCTCCCTTTTCATAAATGAGAAGACAGAAATGACCTATAAATTGCCAAATTAACCTAGCTTTAAATAAAAGAAGAAAATAATGATATGCATGAAAGCGTAGCTTGAACGAAATAAAGTCACAGAGCGCATCTAGGCCTAGCGAACCGGTATAGCTAAAAACGTACAGTTCGCCCGCAACGAAACGAATTAGCATAAGCAATCAAATATGGGCATTCCACACAGACAGACCATTTTATTTCCATCTACCTAGACACAAATACTGGAGAGTGTGCGCTTTCTTAATGAAAATAACAAACAATATACAGGTTGTTTCAGGATAGGCTTGAGAAACTTCAGGAATAGAAAGTACTCATTATTAGAAGAAAAAAATCCTTGTCACTAAAATCGAAATTCCGTATTATTTTTTTTTCATACAAACATGTTATAAAAACTCGATGGAGTTTGGGAAAAGTGCGGCCCAGTCTAGAGATTGCAATGACCTAGTCCAGTCCCCTTTTTCTTTTGATGTCATTCAAATTTAAGTGTTTGGAATTTACCTACATGCAGTTCAATTCTACTATAGTTATGCATTTAAGTTAGTCATTTTAATATTATTTAATAAAGATGGACTTTAACTGTCCACCAAATCTCGATTAAACTATTTTCACCAAAAAATACTATAAAATTACCGAATCTGGGAAAAAGTTTCAGAGTTTTTTGTCTTCAAATATGGACCTCTTTCGAACGAAGTTACGAAACCCTATCCTGAAACAACCTGTATAAGAAAAAGACACGAAATGAAAGTCTTCGGTCACAAGACTGAGTATTTTAAAATTTATAAAAAAAAAATTAAAATATTAAGTAATACAACTTAGTCGTTTAGGTATGTCGTATCGTAAGACATCATCACACAAATTACATCGATGACAATTACACAAAGTGACAATTAGTATTTTTTATTTCAAAATAAAAGAAAATTGAGGAAACATCAATTTGAAATAGATCAAATTTCCAGCAATTAATGCTCACACTGTCAATACAAAATTGTGCTTCTAACTGCGAGGACAATAATAGCGAATAAATCGATAAACCTTTTGATTAAAATCACATCGTCCGTCAATCAACTCCAGTTCAATTAAAGTTACTAACACACCCGTACATTCTCAATGAACACGCACTAATACTAGTGAACGTATTCGTATACGAATGTAGTACAGACGGAGGTATCAGGTAACTCGAGGCTTTGACGGTGTGAGCGGGCGCGGCGTAAGTGTGTTGGTGAGTAATAAAACGGGGCTATTAGTGGTACTGTGCTGGAGATTGTCTCCATAGTGATGAGCGAAGCTTTCGATTATTTCCGCACGATAAAAAAACAGTAAAACTATACAACATGATTGATGTTGCGCCCATTTCATTTTCTAACTGCGGGCATGTCGGGAAATGATAGTCTAGAACTCTACCTACGCACCGTTTCACGATTCCTTCGTATATGTAGGTACCAGTTTATTGACTCAATAAATAATATCTTTAAAAAAAACGCCATACAATTTTCAATAAAATATGAATTACATATTTATATAATTTAATATTTTATAATATTTTCTTCAATTACTTCTGATCATAAAACGTCATTGGGCACCATCCGACCCAATTTGTGAAGGTTTGCCTACAGAAACCAAAATTACTTTTAAATTAATAAGGTACATTCCACTTTTCATTCTACATATGTAAAAATTATTTTAAAAAACCATGGGAATAAAATATAACAAGTGATTTAAAAGTTGAAGATATTTATTGCAAAGAACAAATTTTCATAGAATTTAAGTGAAGGAATTGTATTAAAAAACACCATGCGTACAAAGAGGTATTATGTACTAGCGTACTAGAGTAGATGGAATAGAATAAAACTTATAAATAAATAAATAAATATTTTTTTTAACAAATACAGAATTTTATTTCATCCATCATGAACAATTTATCGAAATTCTCTACACTATTTTATTTCTGTAGATTCTGGGTATATTTTTCGTACTAAGTGAGATAGTACGATTGCACCTGTAGATGTTGAAATAAACCTCAGTAATATATTTTTTTCTGAGATACAGAATTTCATTTTCTGTCTAATTGCCATTATTTATGGTAATGCGACTCATATATTCGTAAACCAGAGATATATGTCGAAACTATAAAAAGATATATAAAAGATATATATAAAAAGAGATATATAAAAAAACTTCCCACATCAATTAATTTCTGTAGGTCGTGGGTAAATGTTTCATACTTAAGTGCCCAATGACCTTTACTAACTAGATCATTTAGTGAGGTAAGGACACATTACATGCCACAAATTAGTCTAGGTTTATATTATATTATGTTATGTCTATACATGATGATGAAAGCTCTACACAGTATATAAAGTTATTCTCAGTGCAAAAGGGGAATTTTATTGAGCGGAATATATTTCCCCCCAAGTACAGTCTCGGGTCATTCAAGAGGGGCGTGAATGGGCACCTGTCAGGCCGGCATGGCATTCGCAACCCCCGCATACGACCGAATGTCCATGGGCGTGGACTTATGGGTGGCTCGGCGCAATATTTAGCGCTGTCAATAAAAAAAAAATTTAGATGGAAAAATAATAATAAATATTACAAGAGGCACATGCATGTTCGAACTTCTAAAAATTACTTACAACCAAAGGCTTTCATCTCTTTCAATCCTTGAATCGGACGAATGGAATGGGAAACGGAAAGAGTGGAGGCTCGATGGCTGCACAGGTTGCGCGCGCAGCATCCCTAGCGGGCGGCGCGGCGGAGGCAGTGGCGGCGCGAGGCGGGCAGGCCGAGGCGCGAGGTGCCAGTACCTGTGGCTAATATAAACGTAAGAGTGTCGGCGGCGTCCTTTGATCTCCGCCGAACTCTCCAATTAGCGGTCGCCGCCGCCTTTGGCGATCCGCCGCCCGCTTTGATCTCGCCGCGGCTCTCCTCTCTCCGTCTCGCGGGATAGCCGCGTTCCGTTCTCGCGGAGGCATCGCGGCGGGCGGCCGTATATTTCATAATTTATAAATGCCTCTTTCATATTATTATGTACCTACTTACGAGTGAGCCGCATTGATGAATGGGAGATGGGAGCCGTGCGGGCCGGGCGTGTGAGGTTCGATTCTTGATGGAATTTTTTTAGTGAGAGCTAGCGCTCTTGCCCGCTGATTTGCTCGTTCTGCGCTAGTTCTGAGGTTAGGTTCCAAATTCAACTTCCAAATTCAATTTTTTTTTATGAAACTAACACAGTTGGCTACATCACCTACAACATTCGTGATGTCAGCACATAGCACCGGGTGAACTAAGTGTCACGTAAATGCTTCCCTTCATTTTATGTCGGCTACACTGAACTGAACCAGTGACATAGCCGTTTCGACCGAAGTTTCATTCAGTGCGGTGGTACCAAACGGGGCGGGATTTTTTTTTTATGGAAACTGACACGGTTGGCGTTGTTAAGCAACCCTGAGCGCGGTCAGTACTTGCATGGGTGACCGCTCGACCGTTGGAGGCTGACCGTGGTTCGGATTCCACGTAAAACTGTAGGTCCCTTCCTTTCTTACCTCACTAGGTGGTAGGGTTTATCCCGAGAATAGAAGAGCCTCGCCGCATCTCTCCCCGTGCATGTCGTAAAAGGCGACTAAGGGATATGAGTCCCTTCTTATAATAATCTGTTCAAAATGCATTTTTGCTAAGCCGTTCGGCTCGTCTCAGCTCAGACCAACATTTAATGACATTTTATATGAAGCGTATTCATATTATGAGAAGTTTAAGAATAATAAACCGACATACAGACGACAGAACTTTGAGCGGCTCGTGACCAGTAAGGTCGTGGGTTCGATGTCCGTTGGCGTGCACAATTAGGTATTATTTTTTTCGTTTCTAGTAAGCATGATTGAAGTGTATTCTATCATGGCCCTCCCTTTTTTTTTATAAAAAGCGCGACACGTGGTGCCGAGCCACTTATAAGGTGTCTAACGACGCCCATGGACATTCGGCCGTACGCGGGCGTTGCGAATGTCATGCCGGCCTGAAAAGTGCCTCTTCACGCTTCTCTTTACGGACCCGAGACGATACTTGGAGGGAAATATATGGGCAGGGAGAGCGTTCCAGAGTTTACCAGTTCTGTGGAGGAAAGGTATTCACGTTCCTTCCTGTACTTTACAAGGTCGCATAGTGTTAATTCTGGTCGCATTGTTACTCCCGCCCGCACTGAATGAAGGTTCGTCGAAAAGGCTATGAAAATTAGTCTGTCAAGCCTTCCAAGTGCTTTCTTTATGGTCAACCGGCATGACCAAGGGAATCAATTGGAAGACTTGACGTCACGTGGGTGATAGATGATGAAATAGATGGTAGATGAAATTTAGCAAACAATGACGGGTTTCATAAAAAAACCGGTCAAGTGCGAGTCGGACTCGCGCAACACGGTTTCAATACCACCTAATAATTGCCCGGTCTTTATTATTAGTTGTTTCACTTTAGAGTTTGCCCTATAATCACACCAAGTTTGTCGATTGTATGTATACCGTTTTTAAGATAGAGCAAAAACAAAAAAAACTTAAAAAAAAACACATTTCTTGTATGGGGTATTCATGTATGAGATTTCTTATATATAATCAGAATTTTTTACTTCTTAGGGTTCCGTATCCGTTGTACGGGACCCTATTACTAAGCCTACGTCGTCTGTCTGTCTGCCTGTCTGACTGTCTGTCCGAGGGCTGTATCTCTTGAACCGTAATAGGTAGCCCGTTGAAATTTTCACAGAATATGTGGCCGATATAACAACAAATAATAAAAATAACACAAAGTAAAAAAATCACGGAGGTCCCCATACAAGAAACTAAAAAGGGTATGCGCGCCATCTACCGAAAACAGTATGAAGCATTTTAACTAATCATGAATTTTAACATGCAGCATTTCGTAAAACACGCCAAAGATGGCGTGAGTGGCGATGACCATGACATGGCGATATGGAACCCTCGATTCGGCTCGCACTTGGCCGGTTTTATATTTGTATTACTTGATAGGATGTCCGCAATAAAAATAACACATATTCTTGGAAATTTTAACTGGCTATTTAATAGGTACAGTTCTAGGACAGACAGACGGACAGACGGACGGAGCCGGCGCGGCGGCGGCGTAGGCTTAGTAAGTAATAGGCTTCCGTACGGACACGGAAACCTATATCTCACTAGCCCAGTAGTAGATTAGATACTAACTGTAACTTTTTTTGTAGCTAGGTCGATGGTACCTAGATAACACGTTTTTCTTTTGTGCTTCTGTAGACACGTTTAAGTAAACTGGTCTGTCTGTCTGGCGCCTGATTTAGTTGTCTGTCGATTAAAATGTGAAATCTCAGTTTATCTGTTAATCAAATCAATCTTGATTTATACTTTCGTGCTTGTGCATAAATTGATTAAATTTGCCTAATCAATGCATTGACTATTATTATATTGTTACTAGCATATCGCTGAATCAATGAGGATTAAATTGATTATAGTTACGTAAAGGCAAGTTCAGTGATCTCATTCTATTTAGGCGACAAAAATATATAAGGTCTTTTCAAAATTTCTTAATAGCTGGTAATAGTACGCTAAGGGGGGGGGGGGGGGGGGGGGGGTTCTGTATCGGAAATAGATCACTTTTGAAGAACAAAGAATGTTTTAATAAAAAAAATTTTTTTTTTATTTTAAATGTAATAAAATTATAATTTCTTAATCCTTTCAGTTTCATGCCACGAACAAAAAAGTCTTCCAACACATAGATCTCTTTCTTTCAGAAATTGTGACAAACCACAATTTTAGTTTTGTTAGTATGGAATAGAAAGAATTTGATTTTTTTACCAACTTCGTGTAAGTTTCTGGACATGCGCCTCTCTAATTTTCCTCTACACTCCCGGCCCTCAGCGGTACGGAACCACTGCTTTCCGAAGCCGCTCAATAAGCGTTAATAAAATTTCAATAAATTTATAAGCAAATTACAAATTCATAACCACCTGCGTCCAGGGTATAGAAGGTATTGGTATATTGCTTCTCTTTCTAACTCACCTTAGTCTGTATGTTTGTCTCTTTCTAAATTGAAGTATTTTTGCGATCATGCGATATTTTAGCGTTGTTGCTTGGAATTACTCTACCGGATATAATTACATATGTCGACAGAACAACGAATCATACGTGCTCTAGCAGAAATGTCAAATGAGCTTGTGAAATAGCGCTAAGTTTGTCTTTATCTCATCTCGATAAGTGAAAATGCTGTGGAAATGGGCGCGTTGAGGAGTATTGTGTGGAGTTACAGTGAAATATAGATTGAGAAATAGTGTAGCGCGAGAGCGCTGTGGGCTGAAAGAAGATATAGTGACAAGGATTGAGAAAGCAATGCTTCTGTGGTTCGGTCACGTTGGAAGAATGGATGATAGGAGACTAACGAAAGAAATTTATGGAGCAAATGTGAGTGGAAGAGTCGGGAAGGGTCGCCCTAGACGCACGTAGGTACCTGGACCAGATCGGGCATGTGCTCAAAAAGGGTCAAGTGCGTAGTATACGTAACCGACGAACATGCATGAAGAACATAATGAGAGTGGAAGAGGCGGCAGAGGTGTGTCAGGATCGCGGCACATGGAGAACCGTTGTCTCTGCCTACCCCACCGGGAAACAGGCGTGACGGTATGTATGTATGTATGATAGATAAGTGAAAACTGTTCAGTCTGTTCATGTGAGTTAGTTTGGTTGGAACGTGAAATCGACTAGGCGATTTCACCGCTTTAGGTTAAAATATAGCTTCCAGTTAACCTCCTGTCAAATGTAACCTACATACGAGAAATGTAACCTGTAACCGACGATAACTGATGGACGATCCTCAAACGGAGCGATGAAGTCAGTCGTAAAAGTTGTAGTTTTTATCTTTCCGTACCCCATACGGAAGCCTATTACTAAGCCTGCAACAATATGTCTGTCTGTCTGTCTAGACCGACTGACAGTTTGTTTGTCCGTTCGTCCGTCCGTCCGATGGCTGTATTTTTGGAATCGTAATAGCTAGGCGGTTGAAATATTCACAGAATATGTGTTATTTTGGCGGATATAACAATAAATAATAAAAACATTGAAAATATGAAAAATTTACCGGGTCCCCCATACAAAAAACGTGTTTTTGCAATTATTTTTTTTGTGATGTGGAAACCTCGGTCTGAACTGAACCGCACTTGGCCGGTTTTTATCTCTACTAATTTTATAAAATTTCAATTGTTTCTATTCCAACATTTAGTTAGATGTTCACTTATATATAACTCGAGAATAACTCAACCATTTTAATTGCTATATTCACCAAACCAATCTGACATATCCTTACCTATAATAAAATCCAACGTCTGCTTTCTGTATGTCTGAGTGTCTGTCTGTCCGCTTATAACTCGAGAACCACTGAACCGATTTTAATAAAACAAAATTCTACGGATAGCTTGATTCTTCCCATCAACTATAGGCTACTTACTATCACGCTAAATGGCTTATGAGGTTAGCAGTGAAGTGAAATATGAGAGCACTTGGCAATATTTGTATGTAGCGGACACGGAATCATTCACCCGAGTAAGAACCGATGACATTACAATATACTGAAGGGGGGGGGGGGGGGGGGGGAGGGGGGGATAAGTAGGGGCATATAGGGAGGGGGGTGAGGGAGGGGCGGGAGGGGAGGTGGAGGTAGAGCGATGGAATCCCCCTTATCCTTATCCTTTCCTTTCTTCCTTACCTCTAATAAAATCCAACGTCTGCTTTCTGTCTGTCTGTATGTATGTCTGTCTGTTTACCATCTTTGGGGTTGCCATATTTACTCGAAGTATCGATGATGGCGAGACTCAACGGAAGGGAGGGAGAGGCAGGGAGATGGAGGGAGAGGGAGAGAGAGAGAGAGAGGGAGAGGGAGAGGGAGAGGGAGAGGGAGAGGGAGAGGGAGAGGGAGAGGGAGAGGGAGAGGGAGAGGGAGAGGGAGAGGGAGAGGGAGAGGGAGAGGGAGAGGGAGAGGGAGATTAAAGGATGGGTGTGACGGTGGCCTCGCCCTTAGTTACTTACTTTCTTCGTGGAGGTTTATTGTATTCCAGAATGCAGCTTAGCCTGAAGCCTCGCCGTTAGTTACTTACTTTTTTATCGTCTTCCAGAATATGTATGTATGTATGTATATATTCTTTATTGAACACCAATTTATCAAAATTAGGTACAACAGGCGAGCTTAATGCCGCGAGGCATTCTATTCTAACTAACCTTTGGGATGTGGGAGAAGTACATGCAGGCGAACAAGAATAGTTTGTGACAATGTGTTAGATTAAAGAAATATGTATGATAAACTACGTACGAATACTACATAGATACTTTAATAAGCATATATATGCATATAATAAACTTAAATATTATATGTACATTAATCGGTGGTACCGTTGTGCAACACAATCAACTGAATGACGGGAGAGTAAGAGAGGGGCGTAAAGATATGTACTTATGTAATATAAATTGCATTTACTTCGGTAAGCATACAAGAATACAGCTCGGCCTTCGGCCTCGCCCATAGTTACTTACTTACATCAAGAAGGTTAATCCTCTTCCTTAACGCAGCTCGGCCTTCGGCCTGACCCATGGTTTATCCTCTTCCTAAACGGAGCTCGGCCTTCGGCCTCGCCCTCAGTTACTTACTTTCTTCGAGAAGGTTTATAGTCTTCCTAAAGGCAGCTCGGCCTTCGGCCTCGCTCTTTGTTACTTACTTTCATCGAAAAAGTTTATCCTCTTCCTGAACGCAGCTCGGCCTTCGGCCTCGCCCTTAATTACTTTCTTTCTTAGAGATGGTTTATCGTCTTCCTGAACACAGCTCGGCCTTCGGCCTCGCCCTCAGTTACTTACTTTCTTCGAGAAGGTTTATGGTCTTCCTGAACGCAGCTCGGCCTTCGGCCTCGCCCTTAATTACTTACTTTCTTAGATAAGGTTTATCGTCTTCCTGAACGCAGCTTGGCCTTCGGCCTCGCCCTTAGTTTCTTACATTCTTCGAGAAGGTTTATAGTCTTCCTGAACGCAGCTCGGCCTTCGGCCTCGCCCTTAATTACTTACTTTCTTCGAGAAGGTTTATAGTCTTCCTGAACGAAGCTCGGCCTTCGGCCTCGCTCTTTGTTACTTACTTTCTTCGGGAAGGTTTATAGTTTTCCTGAACGCAGCTCGGCCTTCGGCCTCGCCCTTAATTACTTACTTTCTTAGATAAGGTTTATCGTCTTCCTGAACGTAGCTCGGCCTTCGGCCTCGCCCTTAGTTACTTACTTTCTTCGAGAAGGTTTATAGTCTTCCTGAACGCAGCTCGGCCTTCGGCCTCGCCCTTAATTACTTACTTTCTTCGAGAAGGTTTATAGTCTTCCTGAACGCAGCTCGGCCTTCGGCCTCGCCCTTAATTACTTACTTTCTTAGATAAGGTTTATCGTCTTCCTGAACGCAGCTCGGCCTTCGGCCTCGCCCTTAATTACTTACTTTCTTCGAGAAGGTTTATAGTCTTCCTGAACGCAGCTCGGCCTTCGGCCTTGCCCTCAGTTACTTAATGTCTTCTTTGAAATACGAATTTCACGCGAGCGGAGCCGCGGGCTCAGCTAGTTTTACATATATTATTAGAAGTACGTTATTTTAATAATGATAAAGGAATGTTAACTGAAATTCCATATAAACTTTTTAGAAGATAAATAAAGTTAGGCGTCATAGTATTGGTTTACTATCAATAAATTTTTCAATATTTCTGTACTACCGAACGTAGCCTAGCCACATAAATACCGTTGACCATCAACATTCACAGAAAATTGGTTCTTAAATTGTAGTGCTGCACGGAGCTGAACTGAGATAACCAACATAGCTTCATTATGCTCCACAATCCTGCTTACGCGATAGAACATTTTAAAGTGCTTAAACCCTTAATAACTAAAAAACTACAAATTATAGGGTCCAAACTTCACATTATCCCATTAGAATATGTACATTACTACCACGTCTAAAAAAAATCGAAAAATATGATATGTAGTTCGAAAGATACAACTAAAACATATACATTTTCGAGACTTCAAATCTTTAATCTTCAATATCTCGAAATGTTGCATGTGTGGCTTGACTCAGTTTATCTCTACCACGACGATATTTTAGTCACTTTCCTTTGAAAGCTACTATCACTATCTATCACTATCACCACAGATTACTTAATAGTTACTTCGTAACAGATAAATCACTCCATTGAAAATGTTCCTACCTTCGGGCTTTAATAGCCTACTGTTTCACATCGCCAATCGCTGCGTACGAAAATGTACCTTAACGATCGAGTGTAAAGTGGTTATTACTTTGCAGCTTCGCGCAGTTGCGTGGGCGAGCGTCTATGTATACTTCGCGCGGCTAACGAATTTCTACTGAAAAAGACCGCCGGCGGCCCGTCGGGCGGTAGGTAGTTAGCGCGCGCAAGTACATAGAGTGCGTGAGGCCTGCTATCACTATCTATCTATCACTATGTTTAGTGAAAATAATTCTGACCGAACTATTTTATGGTTTTAACGAAATGTTGTTCTTTATTCCACTACAGTCTAGAGAATAAATTATTTAATACCTAGATAACACTGAAGTGATGTGATAAAAACAAGAAGTCAAAGAAAATTTAATACATAGGTACTATACTCATACAATAAGACATCATTATTCAAAGCTACAACATTTATCTATGCCTATTCCATTAGGTAAATCATTTTTTTTCTTCCCTGATCCCTGATGAGTTAGTGCAGGTTTATTGGCTATGAAAATTAATTCGCTAATTAAATTGAAATAACTACATAAATGACAGTGACTGACTAGTCGTGTGGGGTTCTTCGTGTGCGGACTAAAACTAGAAATGCAAGAGTTATCTATCTGCTTTATTACTGAAGATACGTTTTGTAGGAACTTTCATTCAAGTTAGTAATATGCTAAACGCCCTGTCGAACATCATGTGGTGAGGGAATATGAGTTTGAGAAGATTCTACAAGCATTTATGTTTTGGTTTGAAGGTGATTGTAGTCGCAAAAGCCTCAGGTGCACTCCGGGAGTGCCGGCAGAAGTGAAAACAACACCGTAACATTGCTTAAAAAAAAAAAGTTTAAGTTTTAAGTTTATTTATAAAGAAGGTTTTTAAAAAAAAAAATATTGAAAAAAAAAAAAATTATTAATAAAAAAAAAAAATTAAAAACATTTTTTTTTAAATAATAATGAAAAAAAAATATTAATGTTAAATTTAGTAGAACGGACAGACATGCATTTGTTACGGAACCCTACATTGATTTTGCAGAACTTAGTAGAATGGACAGACATAAACGTGTTACGGAACCCTACTTTTATTATAAAATAACCGTCGGAGGACCTTGTTTGAAAATTGTAAAATTTAGTAGAACCAACAGACATGCATTTGTCACGGAACCCTTCATTCATTTTGAAATAAATGTTAAATTTAGTAGAACAGACAGATATTCATTTGTTACGGAACCTTACATTCATTTTGCAGAACTTAGTAGAATGGACAGACATAAACGTGTTACGGAACCCTACATTCATTTTGAAATAAATGTTAAATTTAGTAGAACGGACAGACATGCATTTGTTACGGAACCCTACAATTCATTTTGCAGAACTTAGTAGAATGGACAGACATAAACGTGTTACGAAACGAAACCCTACAACCGAAACCGGGAGTGCCGGCAGATCCCGTGCCAATCGTAACTTAACCCTTATTGCAATGACTTAAGGTTACATTTTAAATAAAATGTCGCTGTCGCGGTGTTACGAACAGAATTGATC
The DNA here is from genome assembly GCA_946902875.1 of Nematopogon swammerdamellus. Classification (NCBI taxonomy): domain Eukaryota; kingdom Metazoa; phylum Arthropoda; class Insecta; order Lepidoptera; family Adelidae; genus Nematopogon; species Nematopogon swammerdamellus. The sequence goes on along the minus strand of OX336358.1, from coordinate 7,828,701 downwards.
CCGTGCCACTGTAACTTAACCCTTAATGCAATGACTTAAGGTTACATTTCGCTTTTCGAGACTGACGAGGACGCGATGACGCTAGTTTAAATTTTTTTACCCAAGCGCCGCTAAAGAAGTTTTCACTTCAAAAAGTTGAATGAACTCGTAAGAAACTGAAAGAATATTATATTTCACTTTAAGTATGTATGTACTTACATAACTACAGGAAAACGAACAGAGTCAAACGATATTTTTTTAGGTAAAATAATCTAATTTTATAATTTCCCTGCCAAATTCTCCTATTCCTTCAGTGAAAAAGAAAACTATACCTGTTCTCTGAATGTCCAAATGTGTATCAAAGCAAAAATAAATCTAAATATGCTTTCGTATCCAAAATCGTATAAATACAGGACCGCAGGGCAGGATAATGAATAAAATATTTCCGAACTTGTTGTAAAACAAGAATCGGCCGCTCACTAAATCAGTTGGCCGGATCCCAGCACGGTAGCGTCGGCGGTCGACTCAATAAAATATAACAAATTACGAATGAAAAAAAAAATAACAAGAAATATCAAAATAACAATAAAATTAAAAAAAGGGTTAAAAGGGCGCGCCGCCATCACGTACTAAATTCGGTTATAAGCGGGGAATAGAGAAGTGCTTAGAATCGATATAAGCTGTTTTTTTTTCTTAGTAACAAAATGATTAGACACAATCTCGTGCTCACCCATGGCGCTTGGAGCGCGCTGGTTGTGACTTGTGAGAGGAGGCCGCCGCCGCCAGTGATTGACAATTTGTGAACACTTGCCAGGGCAGCCATTCGTGACAGGTGCACGCACGTGTTATACATTCCAACCTCTTCTCTACATATAGGGCAATGAATGAATAGTTGTGATAACTTAAACCTAACTTGACCTACTAGAAAATGACTTTTTTACGCTAGGCCCTTCATTGAGGTGAACTTTCTTGATATTGGTATGACTGGAAGAAAATTCAGAAACACCAAGCAAGAGTGGTCTGGGCGTGGGCTTCTCTTGCGAGAGGTCCGAGGTTCGAATTTAACCGGCGGCGTGTACCAAAGAGGTTTTTTCTGATTTAAAAAAAATTACGTGCATACCTTCACGCACTGTTCCCATGGAGCATGAGCAGCGGATTCCATATCAAAATGTAGGTCCATCGGGTTGATTCGAGGAAATTGCCTAAGGCAATAAGTCCGCCCTTGCCACGCATAAGTGACATAAAGTGTATGAAATTATTAATAATTATTGTCTCTTTATTATTGTACCATTGCGTAAATACCTATAGGTAGGTATAATCAAGTATTATTATCAATTTATCATTCATGTTATGATTATTTACTTCATTTTATTTATTATTCTTAATAAAGCATGCGATCACACTAAAAAAAAAACAAACAGCACACAATTTGAGGACAACTGTGAAATGGTGTGAAAGGTTATTGTAATAATCAAGTAAGGACTTATTAGGTCTTCAGGTGCTAAATACTATTTCATGTTGTGAATATTTCATGAAGTTTACCCAAAGTTGTGTATCAGCCACGAAATAGTGCGGTGATTCTCAAGTTTAGCATACTTATTTGAAATAATTTTCAGCGTAGCCATAAATGAAGTTTGTTATTTAAATAAAAAAAAAAAAAGATTTTCATCGTTCTTGACGTCTTTTCAGTTCCGAATATTTAGAGGTTTATATTAATTTAGTTTTATTTCATTTTCAAAATCTTCAGATATTCCCTGTTCCGAAGTCTCTACTGATAGGTAGTGGAATGTAGGCAGGTAGGGTACCTTGAATATGGTAACAAATAATTTTTCTCATCTCTTCGATAAGCAGCATTAAGTATTTTATAATTGAGAAATTATCTTCGAACTGCTGCGATTATACGAAATGTAAAATAATAACAAGATGAACGTACTTAGGTACAGTCACAGAAATACAATAGATGGGTACAGTCCTCAGTCAATAATTGTTTTTTTTTTTATGGAAACTGAAACGGTTGGCTACATCACCTACAACATCCGTGATGTCAGCCCATAACACCGGGTGAACTTGGTGCCACGTCAGTGCTTCCCTTCGGTCGTGCCGGCTACACTGAACTGGACGGAAAACACAAACTATTTACATAGCCGTTTCGACCGACCTTTCATTCAGTGCGATGGTACCAACCCGGACGGGTTAAACCCTACCACCTAGTAGTATAAGAAGGGAGTCAAATCCCTTAGTCGCCTTTTACGACATACATGGGGAGAGAAGCAGTGGGGCTATTCTTTTAAAGTACCGGCCCCACACGGTTAAAATTGTTTGTATTTTTCTTTAAAAAATTGCCACTATAAGTGTACCTTAACAAAAATTTTTTTTACGCATAATTATAAAAAAAATAAAATAGCCACAACTTTTTATCGAATGTTCCGTCAAATAAATTTCTCGACAATATTGTATAATTTAACATCGTTGTACGTTTCTTACTCCACGAGTGTACCAACACCTTATAGGCCGTGTTACTTCTAAGATGCCGCAGGTAAAGTAGAACAAGTTTATTGTATTTAGCAGCTATTAAAATCGTTCTTATCTTTTTTAGGTTTGAGGAATCTGTTAAAACGTGTACAGGAATTTTATAGTTATTGCAAGAGGCACGTTGAATGAACCGAAAGATCGAGTCATATCGAGTGGAAGAAATTATTTTCAGTGGAAATTTCGTATAAAATTTCTGAAGTGTTTAAAATATAGTAAAAAATCTACGCAATAGTAAATTTTGCGTTGCAGCGATATGAATGAAGGAAAGGCAATCAATACTAATAATAAATCTGTAAGGGATGGTCATGGAGTAAGTTACTTTGTTTTTTATGAGATATTGCGTTTGTAAACTCTATGTAGGATACTAAAACTAAATTGACGATTTTTAGAAATCTTTTCTATATGTATGTATGTATGAATGTATGTATGTTCCTCTATAACTCTTAAACCGATCATCCGAATTCGATGAAACTTACTACAAGCCCATTTAACTACACGGGACACAGGATAGGCTAAATAAAATTCAGTTCCGGTTACGCTAAGGTGGCTCTCTCTCATACAAACCGAATTGTTTCGCCCGCCGAAATAAAGGTACAGTAGCGGGCTTAATTAATTTCTTCTTTTTAAATACGAATTTCACCCGAGCGAAGCCGCGGGCGAAAGCTAGTGCTAAATAAAAGCTAACTTCACGCTGGTCAAGTAACACAGTTGCCACAATCATTCCGATTAACTAAAAAAAGAAATAAAAAAAACCAGGAGCAGACGTGCGGTGCACGACCTCGTTTTACGTCATATTTGTCCCACAGCCGTGCAAAATTAAAAGCTGAATTTTTTTTTACTTGTAGAGTCGTGAAAATAAATACCTAGACAGGGCATTGCCTACTTAATGTTATTTTTATGGTTCCGTATACGACGTACGGGACCCTACTACTAAGCCTACGCCGTCTGTCTGTCTCTCTGTCCGAGGGCTGTATCTGTTGAACCATAATAGGCAGCCGGTTGAAATTTTCACAGAATATGTGCTATTATGCCCGACATAACAACAAATAATAAAAATAAGAAAAAGTAAAAAATTCGCGGGGGTCCCCATAGAAGAAACTAAAAAGTGTATGCGCGCCATCGAGCGAAAAGAGTATGAAGCATTTTAACTGATCCGTAGATGGCGTGAGTGGCGCTGACCATGACATGGCGATACGGAACCCTTCTTGGTGCGCGAGTTCGATTCGCACTTTGCCGGTTTTTTTTTATGTTAACCAACATGGGCTGTGCTGATAGGATCAGTGGTGCAGTCGACAGAGCCAAAATGACCTCTCCTCGCGAAACCACGCTCAGAGAAGGCTCCATGCCAGCAGATTAGGGGACTTTTGCTAGGCTGTAAGGCAGTTGCGGTGCGACAAAGGAACGATCTTGAGAATCGAATGGGTTCTCAAAACTGGACCTAAGAGTGAGCCTTATACTTGACGTGTGAATAACATGCCTGTCATCATAATGTGATACTCTTACACTTTTAGAATCTTCAATGATGCGATACATTCAGGTATGTGGATAATGTCGTGTTATTATGAAGAAAATTACGTAGACCTTATTATTTAAGTTTTTTTCAATGACAATTTCAATGATTTGCATAGACACATACATAGTGTCTCGCCTGTCTCCCAGTGGAGTAGGCACTGCCGTTATTACTGGATGTAATATGGCCGCATAGCAGCCTCGGTTGTGTTCTCTAGTCCAGTATAGCCAGCAATCCAGGGAAGTCTCCGGTATGGCACCTACCTTCTCGGAGGTGATATTGGCTGGTCGGAGCATGCGCTTCGGCCCCTCCAACTCAGCCACCCATACCGGATTACATAAAAAAAAAAAGGAATGGACAACGGATCTCCACGTGCCACGGCCCACGATCCTGACACACCTCATCCACTCTCATAATGTTCTCGTCGGTTACGGGTACTATGTAGCACTTGACTCTTTTTGAGAACATGCCCGATCTGGTATATGATCTGATCTTCAATGATGTCTCATTTGATAAAAATGAAAATGAAAATGTTTATTCATAAACTAGGTTTTACATAACTAGGCTCACATAATTTTTGTATAGTACTTATAGTAGTGCATTTTACATAATATACATTTTCACATATATATGTAGGTATAAAAGTATTTTAACTAAATATTTTAATATTTATAATGCATATAAACTAAAAATATAAAAGAAAGCGTAACGCAAGATGTGGGTACATTATTTTGCAGGTGTGAAGGGCAATTAATAAAGGCTAAGAACTAAATCTAAAAAATCTAGATAATGTGTAATGTTGCAATTTTTTTAAACTTATTAAAAAAAAATTACGTATCGCTGGCTGTATCTTTGGAACCGTAATAGCTAGCTGATGATGATGATTTTCACAGACTATGTCCAGATATAATAACTAATAATAAACAATTGCAATGGAAAAAAACTAAGGGAAAATAAAAAAAAATGGGGATCTCCTAACAAGAAATGTGTTTTTTTTTTCAACTTTTTTCTCGGTGCGCGTGTCAGACTCGCACTTGGCCGTTTTTTTTCTGTATGAAAGCCTTCTCGCAGTTACGTGTCTCACTCGCAGTAACGTATCGAAAACGTTCTGTGTGTGTGCGTGCGTGCTATTGAGTATAAGGTGCTATGGGCTATTAGTATTAAGTATAGCTGGTATTATAGTGAATAGGCATAATGCAAGTGCCCGAGGTCGTCGCCTTGTTAGTGGTAGTTACGAGAATGTGACACAAGTACCGACAATGTTACATACTTTATACTTATATACAAAGAATTATTTAAGATAGAAGTGGTATTAACTTGTTGAGCAGTTGAAAGAGAAGTGCACAAAGGTGAACTTACAAACATCTTTTGTCTCCTGCAAAACGGAGATAACAAGACTTATTTCCATGATTACTGCCACGTCAGAGTACAGACTGCCACGTACCCCGCTAAAAATATAATTTACTAGAAAAGTCCAGGGATGCCAGGATTTGGAAATGACTCTAGATTAATAAAATTAATAAAATCCAACGTCTGCTTTCTGTCTGTCTGACTGTCCGCTTATAACTCGAGAACCACTGAACCGATTTTAATACAGTTTGCTTCTACGAATAGTTTTGTTCTTCCCATCCATTATAGGCTACTTTTCATCACGTTAAATGGCTTATGAGGTTAGCAGAGAAGTCAAATATGAGAGCGGGCGGAGCCGCAGGCACAGCTAGTATCTCATGAAACAAAGTAACTTACTCCATCACCATTGGCCATCCCTTACAGATTTATTATTAGTATTGATGATGGATGATACTTGTGATGAATTTCCTTAGAAAATTGTTCACATAAATTTTGAAAATACTATACCTACATTTCAACAAAAATAGCTATCATCTACCTAAATTTTGTAGGTAAACCTATCCGAATAATATGTATTTATTACTAGTGGCCACAAATGTGGTTAATTATGGAGACATTAGTTGAAATGTGACTTGGAATATTTATTTCTTGTTCTGGCTGACGTTTCTGTTCCAACAGGCTAATGAATGAAATCAGAGAAGACAATTGTGAAGGAACAAATTCAAATGAATTAGCTGACCTGCGACGACGTATCGAATAAGCTGTATTTTAACAACGAAATTCACCTGAGCGAAGCTGTTTTTTAATAAAATTAAATTGTCTCGTGCTACGCTCTTCACGTATAGGATCGCCATGTGCGGGCTAGATAATTACCGTAGGAAGTATATTATCTGAATTGTTTTTAATATTTTTATCGCCTCTTTAGTTTAATTACTGCTCTAGCTTACCGTCTAATTACCGCTGGTAATTTAGTTGTAGGTGGCGTGTTTTTTGGCCGTAATTCGTTTATAATATTGCCGCGCTGAGGGCGTGCATAGGGGGAGGGGGGGGGGGGGGGGGGGGGGGCAGGGGATGTCTGGTGCCATGTTTCATGTTTATTAATTTATTACATATTTATGATGATGGTAGCCGCAGTAGGTCGATGAACACACGAGTAATGGTAGGTTGGCGAGGCAAGTATCTAGTTAAATTATTGTTTTTTTTTTGTACCAAGTTTTTACCCCATTATAGCTAAGGTTTTTTTAATTGGGAAGGGTTATGATTACAACATTTTGCCAGGCTCGGTAGCTCAGTGGTGCGGTCGGACGACTGTTGTTAAGCAACCCTGAGCGAGGTCAGTACTTGAATGGGTGACCGCTCGACCGTTGGAGGCTGACTGTGGTTCGAATTCCACGTAAAACTGTAGGTCCCTTTCCTTCTTCACTTACTAGGTAGGTGGTAGGGTGTATACCGCCCCGGTTGGTACCACCGCACTGAATGAAACGTCGGTCGAAACGGCTATGTAAATAGTTCGTGTTTTCCGTCCAGTTCAGTGTAGCCGACATTAAATGAAGGGAAGCACTGACATGGCACCTGGTTCCCAAAGGTGTTGTGGGCTGACATCACGGATGTTGTAGTTGATGTAGCCAACCCTGTCAGTTTCCATAAAAAACATATTTCAAAAACTTGTTTCTTACTTCATTAGTACCTACTTGGGCAGTGCTAATAAAGAAGGAAACCATTATTAGCACTGCCCAACGTTTAAATTGTGTTTTAATTTAACGCTAATAATGATACTTAGTTTTTTTTTATTACTGCTTGAAATAAAAGTTGAAGGAACAAATGGATAAAAGAAATGAATAAATAACACAATCTTTAATACGTCGTACACTATAAATATTAATTAAGACGCAATAACTATTTCTAATAAAGTTAACCAAGTTTTATTTAAACTTCTGTTTTTACAAGCTTTTATAATTTAATGGCATCAGCATCTATTCTTTCGTTTAAGTTTTTTTTAGTAATTAATGTTAGTTTTATTTAATAAATTATATTCAATGTACATCTGATTACATCTGCTGAAATGCTGTATCTTAAAATACAATCGGTAATTAAATTGTATACATATTTAATTATTAATATTGTCTTTGTTACAGGTAAGTCGGTGATACTGATTTTATTTCATCTCTTCTAAGGAATGTATGGTAAGTATTTTTTTCCATAACACAGTTTCGTAATAGACAGTGTAATGAATATAATTACTTGTAATGTACCGTGTGGTGCCGGTACTTAAAAAGTATAGCCCCACTGCATCTCTCCCCGTGAATATCGTAAAAGGCGACTAAGGGTAAGGACAAGGTTTCGTGCTAGAGTGCGACAGGATGGCCACCTCTCACCTTCGCGCTCCTTCAACCAAGTCATGTAGCAGGTGGGTCTTCGTGCCTTGCTTGCTGCTTGATAGTTATCTTGTCCTAATACTTTTCTAAGCGTGGTGGTCGGTGTTGTGCTGCAATTTACAAGAGTACTTCGCGCGAAACACCAATTACTCTGCATACCCCGATAGTCGGGATACAGTGTGTGGCATGTATGTATACAAATCTACTTTCCATATTATTATCTCCTCTCATATGTGAGAAAATTCATCAGCATTGTTAGTATTGTGTAAGTTTCAAATATAATTATTCTTGTTTCCTTCATTAATTTATCTCAGAGTCAGGTTAGGGGTGCCCATTAGAACGTTTTATTTAACCCTTAACATCCCTTAACTCGACCTCGACTTACCTGATACCACGTGGATTGTGGCTTCATATGATTTTCTTAGCAAGGTGGTAGAGTTAGGAATACACTAGAAGCGTTGTTATTAATCTATAAAAAAATGTTTTTCCAAAATGTATTTGAAATTATTGTATGCGATTACTAAATACCTGCAATTCAATTTAATTAAGGGGGGTACTAGGCAAAACATCACATCATATTATCCTAACTATAGCCATATTTCAATAGATATAACTATAATTTATATGCTTATAGTTAGGTAAAGGTTCAAGGTATAATGTGTGATAGATTATTGTAATTTAATCTTGTAAATTCTCTGAAAAATAAGTGGGTGAAAAGTGGTAAAAACGTTCGAAAATGCATTTGCTATTTCGTCACAAATACGTCCATACAAAAAACGCTCGCGCACGGCAACGGCCCAAAATTTAGAATGTTCAAAGATAGTTCAGTGAAAAACCATTTATTCTGTAAGCGTTTGAGTTTATTTAGATGATTCTTAGTCTTATTGACTAAGCTCAATGAAGCATTTTTCGTATTAGATGCATTTGTAAGAAAAGGCGAGGGAAATAGCAAAGGCATTTTTTAACGATTTTACCACTTTTCAACCACATATTTTAAAAGGAATTTATAAACTTAAATGAAAAATAATGTATTCACATTATACCTTGAATCTTTACCTAACTATAGGCATATATATTATCACTTGAAATATGGGTATGGTTAGGGAAATACGAAGTGCTTTTGCCTAGTACCCCCCCCCCCCCTGCCTCTAAATAAATAAAAATAAAATTTGTCCCAAATGTGAGTAAGTAAACCCGTGAAATCTATGGAACATTTAAAGTAAATCTCTATAAAATCTCCTAACTATGTGCACTTGTCTGTGCACATAGACATGTCTTGTCTTCTCTAAACTGCTCTAAAAACCGGCCAAGTGCGAGTCGGTCTCGCGCACCGAGGTTACCGCCACCACAAAAAAGAAAACCTTGAAAAAAACACATTTCTTGTATGGGAATGTCCAGGGAAGTCTTCGGTATTACACCTACCTTCTCGGAATTGATATTGGCTGGCCGGAGCGTGTACTTTTGCCACTGAGCCACACATGCCGGACTACATAAAAAAGGGGATATGTTCACTTTTTCAATCTTTTATTATATTTTGTTGTTATGTCCGCCAAAATGACAAATATTCTGTGAAAATTTCAACCGGCTAGCTATTACGATTCCAAAGATAGGACGAACGATGGACAGACAGACAGACCGACATTGTCGACTTAGTAATAGGCTTACGTACGAAGTTCGGAAATCTAAAAAAACCGGCCAAGTGCGAGTCGAACTCGCGCACTGAGGGTTCCGTATCGCCATGTCATGGCTAGCGCCACTCGCGCCATCTAGATAGCGTGTTATGAAATGCTTCATATTAGTTAAACGTCATGATCAGTTAAAAAGCTTCATAATCTATTCGGTAGATGACGCGCGCGCATACACTTTTTGGTTTCTTTTATGGGAACCCCTGTGAATTTTTTACTTTTTCTTATTTTTATTATTTGTTGTTATATAGGCCATAATAACACATATTCTGTGAAAATTTCAACGGGCTACCTATTACGGTTCAAGGGATACAGCCCTCGGACGGACGGACAGACAGACGGACGGACGGGCAGACAGACAGACAGACGGCGTAGGCTTAGTAATAGGGTCCGTACCGGATACGGAACCCTAAAAATTACCTCGGTAGAACTTTTATCAAACTGAACTTCCTGCGTTCCTTTCCACAACTCACTCGTTCACCGGTTCTTCACACTTAAATTCATTTTGCCGACTGTACCACTACGAATACGAGGAGGGGCAGAGGGAGGGAGGGTTAGCACACACGGCTTGACTTGAGGTTAACTCCGGGATCACGTTACCAATTTGTTTGCAAGACGCAACATTGTTATACCACACGTGGATAAATTTGTACTAGGGTTACATCATCTCATTTGTAAGTAAGTAAATTACTTGGTTTATGCGAAAGGATTTTGCGTATCGTCTTGGGCTTTTGTGCAATTAAAATTTGCTAAGGCTGCGGAGGTTTTATTGCTGAGAATTAGCATGATTAATGATTAAACAAATTTTTATTAAATCATTTATTCGTTACCTACCACTTATAAATACACATCTAAAATCTCTATCCTTACCTATAATAAAATCCAACGTCTGCTTTCTGTCTGAGTGTCTGAGTGTATGTCTGTCTGTCCGCTTATAACTCGAGAACCACTGAACCGATTTTAATAAAAAAAATCTACGGATAGCTTGATTCTTCCCATCAACTATAGGCTACTTACTATCACGCTAAATGGCTTATGAGGTTAGCAGTGAAGTGAAATATGAGAGCGGGCGGAGCCGCGGGCACAGCTTGTATAATATAAAATTCAAAGACTGCCGTCTGTATGTATTTTCTGTTATTTAATCCGGTATGGATCTCTGAGTCAGAGGGGCCAAAGCACATGCTCCGACCAGCCAATTTCACCTCTTTTTATGTGAAAACACCTCCGAGAAGGTAGATTGCATATCGTATGTATGTTTGCTTATAACTCGGGAACTGGTCGGCCGATTTAGATGCGGTTTTCACCAATACAATCTGACATATCTCATGATGATTATAGGCTATCAGTTTAAAATCATCATATCTTTAACGCGAGCGCAGTCGTGGGCACAGCTAGTATAATAAAAAGGTTTGCTATGAGAAATGCCTCAGGATAATTATTTAAACCATAATAAAAACGAGGTTAAATACCTGTGTTTCATTTCGGAATAAAGGAAGAGTTATCATTTCAGAAATATTTTCTTTGACATTAAAGTATTTGTTGAAGGGGGCAAGGTGCAAGACCTCTAAGAAAATATAAAGAAGGACCTATAAACAAGCGACAACAATGCAAAACGAAAGTGATATTGAAGAACATCCGAGCAGTTTATATGCGAAACAACATTGTTGGAATATTATTTTATTAGTTTAGTACAAGGATCCGACAAAGAGCTTTTTGTGGTCGACGAGTTTGGGTCGCATGTTGTGAAGTTTGTCGCGGGAACAATAAAATATTTGTGTGTGGTCCGACCTCAGGGAGGGTCATGTTTTTTGCAGGACTGCGTGCGACACGTGTCCAAAAGGTCATTTTTGAGGAAACACTTCAGTTTTTAACGCTTGAATTAGCCTTGGCTATACCTACAGGTTGAGAATATTGATGCGATGTTTGGAAAGATAGGTGTTGCCATTGCCGACGAAGTCATTTATTCCTTTTAACTTAAGGCATTTTAGTCTGTATATTTAATTTTGCTGTACTTACGTTTGGAAATTTCCAGATTTTTTACTGTTAAAAAAAATGCTACATATTATTATTCTATGAACTAGCAGACGCGTTTGGCTGGCTTGATCTAGAGATCATGCTAAATATATAAAAATTTAATTTTCTCAGGCGTAACAAGTACTTAAATTTAAATATTATTTTAAAATGCATTCAAAGGGTTAAAATATACATATATAGAAAACTAAAATTATTATTATAATTATACATTTATAAGCTGATAAACGAGCACTACATAATATTAGTAAGAAAAGTAAAGTCCAGTTCAGTGTAGCCGGCACGACCGAAGGGAAGCACTGACGTGGCACAAAGTTCATCCGGTGTTATGGGCTGACATCACGGATTTTGTAGGTGATGCAGCCAACCGTGTCAATTTCCATAAAAAAAAACTACTTATTTAAATATTCCTACTTCCTCATTTAGTAGACGATAAATTAAATAGGTTGCAAAATCTCTTACTTGATTACAGCTCTACGTTAGGGCGTTCCTCAAGGTTCAGCCATAATACCGATAGTCTCAAGGATTTTTACAAACCGCCCCATTTCTTATATGTTTGCAGCCGACCTAAATCTTTTGATATTTTATGCCTAAAACCATTACACAATACGTTTGTTGCGTAGATAATAAATATGCATATATTGATACAGACTTTATCGTTATGTTCTGTACAAGCATACAGAAATTGCTGTTTTATCTTTATCTTAATGCCCACTTAGCTAATATGTCGTAATTTTCTCTATGGGCGCGTCTGCTCAATATCCTATCTCGAACCACCGAACTATCTCGAACTGTCAAAATATTGACAGTGGCGGGCGCCAATGAGTAGCGTGGCACAAAAAACCTTACGAGAAAAAATACGAGATTTTTTAAGTGTTGTCGTTTTAGCCGCTTACTGATTTCAAGTATTTACAATATACATAATAGTGCGTATTTAAATTTACTAACTTTGTTTATTCTATTCATCCTGATGTTTGGCCTCACCTAGGGCCTCACACACAATATATGTCATTCGGTATTCTGTGTGAATTGAGATATTATAAAAACTTGCCAAGTGCGAGTCGGTCTCGCGCACCGAGGTTTCTGCACAACAACAAAAAAAAAACGTTGAGAAAACACGTTTCTTGTATGGGGACCACCTTTAATTTTTTACGTTTTAATTGTTTTATTATTTGTTGTTACATACGCCAAAATAACACACATGTATTCTGTGAAAATGTCAAACGGCTAGCTATTACAGTTCGTCAGATACAGCCATCGGACGAACGGACAGATAGACAGACATTGTGTAGGCTTAGTAATAGGCTTACGGGGTATGGGGTTCCGACAGGGTGCGGAAACCTAACAATGTTGTTTTCTAAGTTGACATGATCTTACGTTCCAAATAAGGTAAGGTGTCCAAAACATTCTTATCATAACGGCCCGGATTAATAGAGGCAGCTTAATTAAACTAATCCATCAAAAAGTGCAACGTCACCGGCCTACCGCACTTTATAATATTTTTCAAAATCATCTCGCTCAAATTGGAAATGAGGTTTTTTCGCCCCCTTTTCGCCGAGCGCGTGCATAAAACAAACGAGGTGAAAATTAACGTCGACTCACCGTCAATTATTTTACATTTTCTAATTATCTTTAGTATTAAAATAAGTTTTTGCCGATAGCGCCGCTCTGCTCTAACGTGGGGGTGGCGCGTTGTGCGTCTCTGTCGCTTCCGTTTATCGTGGTGTTTGTTTTTAGCCGTGACGGGGCCCCGCCCACTGTGCTGCCGTCACGAAAAAAACGAGTGAAGCGGTGTGCTCTAGTAGGGTGGCCATCCCTATTATCACAAAGCTAGGACAGTAGACAAGCAACGAAAATAAAAACATTCAGAAAATGTTCGCTGGTGTGTATACAAAGCAAAAGAATGAGTTCTAGTAAATAGCCGCCTATACGAACTATACTAACGAACCTATATACCTAACGAACTATAATAAGGAGACTCATTACAAGAATACATTTCGCTAAAAAAAAAAAATTGCCATGCAGTAGACGTTTTCTGTCGTTGCTAACTATAGTTGGCATGGCAAAACATGGACACTGTGGCCAAAATATTTCACAGAATATGTTGTCAACTACGCGTAGCTATAACCGCATAATATTGGCGGGCCCTGGCTGGCGTGATGCTCGTGAACGGAGACTGGCCTGCTTCAATTGGCAGCATATTATGAATGGTATACCTATGTTTACCTTTACCTGACTGCATAATTAGTTAAATGTTGACTAGTTACGATTAGTGCCTCAATTTTATTAACGCATTGACAACTTGATACTTCAAGTATCTTACTATTCATATATTTTTATTTTTTATTTTTGACAATTTATACTACATTATAGTATGTTTAATGTAGTAACAACTAATACGTTGATACAATTTACGTATCAAAGTTTGACAAAGGCTCTTTACACCTGACACACTTAATTAACAAGTCTTTGTAGTCAGAACTCTCAGCAAAATTGTTAATCTTGCTCTCAAACTGTGTTTTCGATAGAATGTAGGCGGTGTTATTATATGGATAGTCACTAACTAATGTACTTGTAAAAATATGTGCGAGTATTTCGCCTCTGAAACATTGTTGCTTGACATTGGAAAAGGGCAAATTCAAATGGGTTAGCCAAGGACAGCATGTACGTTTTTAGCAAGTGACTTCACAAAATGAACATACTTTAGCTGGTATTAAAAGCGGCGAGTGGCCGAGTGGTTTGGGCATCGGATTCTCATGCGGGAGGTCCGAGGTTCGAATCCGGTCGCCGTGTACCAATGAGTTTTTATTTAAAAATTACGTGCATCTCTACACCTGCTGTTTCACCGTTCGGAACCGGTGTAAAACTGTAGGTCCCTTCCCTTGCCCCCTACTAGGTGGTAGGCTCAAATTGTAGCCGACTGGGTTGATACCACCGTACTGGATGTAAGATGGCCGCATAGCAGCCTCGGCTGTGTTCTCCTCTAGTCCAGTATAGCCTGCAATCCAGGGAAGTCTCCGGTATGGCACCTACCTTCTCGGAGGTGATATTGGCTAGTCAGAGCATGTGCTTTGCCCCTCTGACTCAGCCACCCATACCGGATTACATAAAAAAAAAGAAAACATTTAAAATTATTAAGTTGAAAAAATTAAATTAGTTTTTAAACTTATCTTTGGTGGAATCCTATGATGGCGTTCGTCGATATTTATGAAAATATGTTTATTTGCAGTACCTATTTGTACGCGCGCGCATTCATCTAATCTAACTCTTATAATGTTCGCGTGACGTTATGTCCCGAAATCACATGGTAATCACATGGGTGCCCTACGGAAGCGGCGCGGCTTCTTTGAGGCGCGGTAGCTCGGAGCTCCTACATTCGTTATCTCCAAAGTTTTTTCATGTTTGCTTCGTCCGCCCGGTGGTGTCTCAACTCAACGGACAATATTTGGAAAGAGCATAGAAATATGCACAGAACACCATTTCATGCATATGTAATATTCTTTATTGCCAACATTTGGTACGCAACTGTAGGTCTCTTCCCTTCTTACCTTACTAGGTGGTAGAGTTCAACCCGCGCGGGTTGGTACCACCGCACTGAATGAAACGTCTATGTAAATAGTTTGTGTTTTCCGTCCAGTTCAAGCGGCGGGTGGCCAAATGGTTTGGGCATCGGCTTCTCATGCGAGAGGTCCGCGGTTCGAATCCAGTCGGCGTGTACCAATGAGTTTTTTCTGACGGAAAAATTTACGTGCATACCTACACCTGCTGCTTCACCGTTCGGAACCGGTGTAAAACTGTAGGTCCCTTCCATTGCCCCTTACTAGGTGGTAGGCTCAAATTGTAGCCGACTGGGTTGGTACCACCGTACTGGATGTAAGATGGCCGCATAGCAGCCTCGGCTGTGTTCTCCTCTAGTCCAGTATAGCCAGCAATCCAGGGAAGTCTCCGGTATGGCACCTACCTTCTCGGAGGTGATATTGGCTGGTCGGAGCATGCGCTTTGGCCCCTTCGACTCAGCCACCCATACCGGATTACATAAAAAAAAAAAAAAGTTCAGTGTAGCCGGCACGACCGAAGCGAAGCACAGACAGACATGGCACCTACTTCACCCGGTGTTATGGGCTAGCATCACGGATGTTGAAGGTGATGTAGCCAACCGTGTCAGTTTCCATAAAAAAAAGTGCACCGAGGCTTGCACTACATTTCCAACAGATTAAGAAATGATAGTAAACTTGTGGCAGATGTCCTTCCTATCAACCTACATACCTAAAGTAGGTTTTTTTATAGAAAGCGCGACATATGGCGCCTTGCCGCCCATAAGGTGTCTAACGACGCCCATGGACCGAATGTCCAGGTCCAGTCGCTTGCGGGGGTTGCGAATGGCATACCGTCCTGACACACCCCTCTTGAAGGACCCGAGCTGTACGTGGGGGAAAATATGGGAGAACGTTACAGATGTACCAGTTTTGTGAATAAAATATCTGCAGGACAGATTGGTTTGGATGCAATCCCTCTACACAGTATTACTTACACGTTGTGCGGGAGGAGGCGGAAAGTGGACAGCGAGATCGCGTCAAACAGCTCCTCCGAAAAAAAATCGGTCAAGCGGGTCGAATTCGCGTGGAGAGGATTCCGTACCATATAGAAGCCCTATATTAGATTTTTTTTTGACAATTTTGATTCGGAGATAACGGGGACTCGATTTTTGTATATTTTCTTTAATATCTTTTAAGCTATGCATTTTAAAATGACAAATAATATGTATATTCCTTACAACGAGCCATTTTCATTGATATGTCACATGATACACTTGGAAACAAAATATTTTAACTTCCCCCAAAATTGAGCCCCAAAATCCAAATTAGTTCATTTACGCTTTACGTCCATGATCTAAACTCAAAATCTGTATATTATGTGCCTTTAAAGTTTTTTCGTCAAGTAGATACAGATAAATTAAGCGACAAGACGGACAGACATAGACAATAGTGATCCTATAAGGGCTCCGTTTTTTCCTATTTGGAGGTACGGAACCCTAAAAACACAATTTTAAACTGTACAATATAATTATATTTTGACGTGATTAACGTGATTTTAAATGTCGAATATATTTTATTTTCAGTGTCACAAAATGCATCATTAATTTTGTCCCTTCTAAACACAGACCACCTAACCGAATGTGGTCTGTAAACTTGTATTTGCACCGGAGTAGAGTTTGTGTACACAGCCGTGCGTGGGAGGTGACTGCGACGCCGCCGGAGTCGCCTCCGACCGCTTGAACAATGCCCGCTGTTGTTCTGTTTATGGCGCTTCTTACACTTTTTCTCTTCTAATGACACTAATACGAAGTGCAAGTTTGTGTAGCTGCCCAGTCCGCTGTCAGGCGGCAGATGGAGTAGATATTAGTTTATAGGAGTTAGAGCTTTTTGAGTATTTGCTTTGGTTGTAAACTTGACGCATCTGGCTCTTATATTAACACTAGCTTTTGCCCGCGGCTTCGCTCGCGTTTAATTCGTATTTAAAAAGAAGAATGTAAGTAAGCCCGCTACCGTACCTTTATTTCGGCGAGCGGAACAATTCGGTTTGTATGAGAGCTACATCTTAGCGTAACCGGAAGTGAATTTTATGTAGCCTATCTTGTGTCTCGTAGTTAAATGTGCTTGTGCTAAATTTCATTGAATCCGAATGATCGGTTTAAGAGTTATGGAGGAACATACATACATTATATAAATACATACAGAAAAGATTTCTAAAAATAGTCAATTTAGTTTTAGTATCGTACATAGAGTCTACAAACGCAGTATCTCATACATAAAACAAAGTAACTTACTCCATGACCATCCCTTACAGATTTATTATTAGTATTGATTGATAAGTTGCCAATATGCCGTGCTAAAGGGCAGGATAGCCACCACTCACCGTGGCACGGTCCTTCCACCGAGTCATGCAGCAGGTGGGTCTTCGTGCCTATTACTTGCTGCTTGATAGTTATCTTGTCTTTATACTTTGTAATTAATACATTGCTAAACGTGGTGGTCTGTATTGTGCTGTAATTTACAAGAGTACTTGCAGCACAATACAGCACAATTAGGTACTCTGCTTACCCCGTTAGTTAGGGATACAGCGTGTGGTATGTATGTTAAAATTTTACATACATACCACACGCTGTATCACATAATAAAACACGTTTATATGTGTTAACCCAGTAATGTGTAGGTATACCTTGCCAGCCAACATTATCTATCAATGAAGGTTATCCCTAGAACGAAATCTTTAGTTTGTTATTTTTTTTTATGAAAAATATACCTTATTCCAGTTATATCTACTATTTCTAAGTACCTATACTTAACAGGCCTATACCTCGACGTGTTATTTACCCCGCTAGGGCGAAGAGTTACAAGTATTTAAATAAAGAATTCGTCATAACTATAAATAAAACATCGTTTTCACATTCCTTATTCTTAAATTCATGCATTACCTGTTATGACTTATTTATAATTTATTATTGTTATAATTTATTTAAATTGCAACACCGTAGCCGCCCAAGTTGGATGGGCGCCCCGCGCCGCCCTAAAATAAAGCGCCGGCCTTTTTACCCGACTACGGCGAAGCCAAAAAAGGAAGGGTTATGAGTTTGGCGTGTATGTATGTATGTATGTATGTATGTATGTATGTATGTATGTATGTGACTATCTATATTCCACTCTACAGCCTAAAGTACTGGACCGATTTGAATAATTCTTGTGCTATTGGATTCGTCTTATTGACGGGAGTGTCATAGGCTATATAACAATTTTCAAAATTCAAAATGGCGGACGCACGGCGTCAAAATGTCAAATTAGTTTTTCAAAATATATTGAGTGGGGTATCAAATTAAAGATAATTAAATTAAGATTCCGAAAATATATATTTTGCTATCTATTAAACTTATGTGTACAGAGAAATATAGCAAAATGTGTAGCAAATGTATGTATGAATCGCGATTATTCGCGTCGCGATGGAGCGTGGTCGCCCGCGCACCGCGCCGCGAGCCCCCACCCACGGTTTCGGTACGTTACATAGGTACACCCATAGAGAAATAATGTTAGCTCAATGGGTACACCGATAACGCGCGACGACGACGCGAAGAAGCGACATGGACATGTTGGTAATATACCTACATACTTACTCACTGACCTACCGCAAATTTTATATAGATAGGTATTATTATTATTAGATATACAGTACTATGCAAAAATAAATTGGTATTAAATGTTCATGTACCTAGTGTAAGCATATGTAGTGTAGGTACATTAAATATACCTAATACCTACAATATTTTCGGATGCAACCGAACCGCCGATTGCGGAAAAGTATTACCAATTTTCTGGGTGCAGTTTTAGCCCTAGACTCGATTAGTTACCGGAAACCTACGTCTTTGGAAATGGTGGTGCCCAGGAGGTCCAGGTGCTTCCAGACAGGTATGACGCTGACTTAGAAACTGGCTTGGAAAGCAAAAGGACCTTCAAATCGACCTTCGCAGATAATGCGCAGCACTGAGCCTTGCTAACGTTGAAGGCGTGGGCGTAGCATTCAGGGGGTACATATCATTGTTATGCATACGAAAGTACGGAACACGGGTTCTACACCAGTTACCCTTCAACTAGGCGGGATGTGGATGAGAAGAGCCTAATACTTGTGTCTGAACTTGAGCAAACACTCGGCTCTATTTCCGAATGGGCCGTAGCAAGTTGGTCAAGTTCAATACCTCCGAGATACAAGTTTGCGCGTTCAGTGCGAAGAGAGCGGCGTTCACACCAGCTCCTTCCTAACAAGGCATGTCACTTAAATTTTGCGACCACCTCGGGATCCTCCTAGTCGAATTTTCGCACGATCTAAACTTCCGGCGTGACATCGCATCGAGGGCAGGGCCGTATAAATCGCAGATTCGGTCCTGCTTGGCTCACTGACTCGATGGCTCAGTCAAATACGAGCTAGCGCCTCTGGAGTCTGGACTCGATCCAGCGTCGAGCCGTGCGAATAGTAGGTGGCTCCCAAATGTCCCGCGATCTAAAACCACTGCAACTCCGTAGGGATACATAGCTAAATCAGAGCCTGTTGAAATACAAACAGAGAGAAATATTTTCCCCAAAGAACAGTCTTGGGTCCTTCAACCTGGGCACCTGTCAGGCCGGCATGGCATTCGCAGCCTCCGCATGCTACCGAATGTCCATGGGCGTCGCTAGACACCTTATGGGTGGCTCGGCGCCACATGTCGCGCTTACTATAAAAATAATATCAGTAGAACTATGTCAGTATCAGTAGTCTATGTACACGAACCTGAAACCTCGGTCTTCGGCCTTGAATTGATTGGTTTACTCACTTCGCGAATCCGCTTCACCCCAGCCCGATATGTTTACTTACATAGAGAAAGAAAATCGTGTGCTTACACAGCTCAGTCTTCGGTCTTGCTCTGACTGACTTTTCATTTTACTTCAAGACTATACATCGTTCAACTATACATCATTTGTTTATAGATCTGTGACTTTAGTTTCAAATACATATGACGACAATAAACGGACGGATAGTATAAATTTTGTACCGTGTGGGGCCGGTACCTTAAAAGAATAGCCCCACTGCATCTCTCCCCGGGTATGTCGTAAAAGGCGACTAAGGGATATGACTCCCTTCTTATATTACTAGGTGGTAGGGTTTAACCCGCCCGGGTTGGTACCACCGCATCGCACTGAATGAAAGGTCGGTCGAAACGGCTATGTAAATAGTTTGTGTTTCCCGTCCAGTTCAGTGTAGCCGGTACGACCGAAGGGAAGCACTGACGTGGCACCAAGTTCACCCGGTGTTATGGGCTGACATCACGGATGTTGTAGTTGATGTAGCCAACTGTGTCAGATTCCATAAAAAATAAAATCAATATACGAGTTACATAATAAATAATATTTAAAGTATGCAAACAGTTTTTAAAAAAGCCTAAAATAAAAAAAATTAGTTATAAAAAACTAAAACCCGACTAAGAAAAAGCAAATTATGAAAAACGTTTAACTAAAAAAGCAAATTATGAAAATCGTTTAACTAAAAATAACAAAATAATGTTTTCCATATAATTTATCAGATACAGCAATTCTCTTTTTATATTGATTTTACCTTAGCACTAACTTTATAAATTTTGATAAATTTATTATTTTTAACGTTCTAAATATAGAGCCGTGGTCGGGCGTTCTTCGTTCAACAAGACAAGTACGACCGTCGTTGTGCATTATAGCCGTTGACGTTCGGTATGTACCTATGTATCTACTTATAATAATTTTAGATTGGCTCTGACAGATCTTACAAAAATTATAGCGTCCGTAAAGGGGTTCCGACTTCCGTCCGATGCCAGTATGACACAATGGCGATGGCCGTCCTAAGTTCCTTGCTCTAATAATGCACGACGACGGCCTCACTCGTCTTGTTGAACGAAGAACGCCCGACCACGGCTCTATATTTAGAACGTTAAAAATAATAAATTTATCAAAATTTATAAAGTTAGTGCTAAGGTAAAATCAATATAAAAAGAGAATTGCTGTATCTGATAAATTATATGGAAAACATTATTTTGTTATTTTTAGTTAAACGATTTTCATAATTTGCTTTTTTAGTTAAACGTTTTTCATAATTTGCTTTTTCTTAGTCGGGTTTTAGTTTTTTATAACTAATTTTTTGTCCGTCTCACTCTTGCATTGCGTGATAAAGTGAGAAGTAACTACTCATTTTTAGCTCAAATTAGCTACTGTGACTGATTGAGAAAAAATTATATCGATTCTTACGTTACGAAATAAATAAAAAACCACTTTATTTTCCAATAAGTATCGCTCGAAACCGAAAAATATTCTAAGTATTCTAAAATAAGATTACATTAAACATTGAGGTATATACCTACCTAATTATTTTTTTGGTAATATTAGGTTTAGATAAATAGGTAAATGTTATCACGTAATATTTGTACATTGTGCTTTCACAAAAAAAAATTATATTGTATCTGTTTCTCAACAAATCCTAGTATGTGCAATAATTTGACACTACCAGCCAGCCCACTAGACTTAACCTGTTTAGGGTAGGCATCAGGAGATGCTACACTATAAAAAAATATTAAAATAGAGCTTACTGGTTTAAAAGTTGACTGGACGAAATAACTTCCAGTGATAAGTCCGCCTTTGCGCACTCCTGCATTTCTTGTTTCTTGTTGTGTACTGTTTTCTTTCAATTGTGTGAAATAAAGAGTTTCCCTTTCTATATTCTCACAATAATAGAAAATTAAATATTTGACGGCATTTAATAATAAGTACAATAAAAATAACAAATATATAACCACTAAACCACAAGCAAGAATACAAAAATAAAATTGATATACATAAAAACTATTAAAACATGCACCTAATGTAAATAATATTTCTGAAATATTTGTAATCCATAATCCATGGGTCCAAATTTATGGGAACCTACTTAATCTACCTATACTAATTATAAATAGTCCCCCAGTTTCAGTATGTTTCCATTCCGACTTACTTCCTTACGCGAAAGGTGGTCAGAATCGATTTTGTGTCCAGTGCCACTCACTCCAAGTATGTAAGTCGTAAGCGCTTAGTGCAGCATAGGCAGGTTAGACACGCGACAGCACCGTTAATGGCCGCGCGTATATTACGTAACGTTATCTACTAGAGTCCAGAATTACATATTATTAAATTGTAATAGCGATTTAAATGTTTATAGGAAAAAAATGTCTTCTAGGAATTTAAATGTGTATGGCTTGATATGTTATGAGGTTATAGTGATGATCAAGTAGGACATGACTACGAAACTCTCTATGTGTGAAAACACATAGAGTTAACAGTGTTTTTTTTTGAGGTGCAAAATGTGTCTCTGCTTAGTCTTAGGCTTCATAACTCGAGCTGCTTGCACATCTTTCACAATATTGTACGTCTCAAAATTTCAGCATTTGAATATTTGATACGCGCATGACGACGGAACAAAATGTCTTTGAAATATTAATGCGCCTTTGCAATGTCTATCTAATTTCAAAGATCCTTGCTTTCAGTTCTATATCATCACAAGAAAAAAAAAACATACTCCTCGCTATTATAGGTACTTTCCGAGATACCTACCTATAGCAATTCTCCTGGAAAAAGTTTTTAAAATTTCTAAACTTTTTGACTCATTCATTACATCTTAAACTATAAATAATAATTTAATTTAACACATGACCATAAATTGTCGCGACCATCTTCTATACTTAGTATCGTATATCAAACATAATCCTAGCTATCATACTTTGCGAGATATACTAATTTTCCGGGAACACGTTTTGTGTCTGTTTTTGTTGTCGTTTTTGCGTTACTCTCAAGCTCCACGGATGTGCAATACACCAATCGGTTCTGTAGGTCTTTTATTCACAGAACCGGGAAAATGTTGAACGCACTCCATGCCCATCTATTTCCTCCCAAGTACAGCCTGGGGTTTTTCAAAAGGGGCGTGAAAAGGCTTCTTTCATGCCGGCGTGGCATTTGCAATCCCCGTGCATCACTGAATGTTCATGGGCATCGTTAGACACCTACTTGTAGGTGAAACGATGCCACATGTCGCGCTATCCATAAAAAAAATACCTCGCCATATTTGACGTGCGCGTGAGACATGTCATTTGATTCTATTTCAAAATTGGAACGAGTGTTGGTAAAAAAGCTAGAAGCATGGTTTTAGGTTAGTCACGAAGGTTTCGTAAAATATGAACGATCCCCGACGACAAGGCAACGCACGCGAGACGCGACGCGACCGGCTAGTTAGCCGACCGGCCGACCTAGCCTCATTATGTCGTTACACCGACACAATGGACGCCTTTTTGCCGTTTTCGAGCAAAGGAGTGTCGGAAAGCTATGTGTGCCTACCTACTCATAATTTTGTACGGATCTTTATGTATGTATAGTGCCGTGTGCCATGTGTCAAACTTGAATACCTAACTATTTACATACGCATACATACATACCACACGCTGTATCCCGACAATCGGGGTAGCAGAGTAATCGGTGTTGTGCTGCAAGTACTCTTTCAAATTAAAGCACAACACCGTCCACCACGTTTAACAAAGTATTCGGACACCTTCTTACTATCATTATTGATTTACGTTTTGTTTATAGACGTCCAGAAATACCAACCTTCCGGTTACAAAATCCAGACGTCTACAACCTGCACTCTTGCGAGTACAGTGATCATGTATGCCAGATCGAGGCCCCATAGCTGCTCTGTCGAACATCCGTTCTTCCGAAAAAATCCCTTGGGAAACACAGGCTGTGACCTTTCCCCAGCCGATCCGAGCCACCACCCGTCCACCTGAAGGAACCCCCGACCGAAGTGCGTAGATAGGGACACCTTCATAAGTATTCGGACAATATAATGGTGGAACCCATCTATTTTCTCCCAAGTACAATCCGAGGTTTTTCGAAAGGGGCGTGAAAAGGCTCCCGGAAAGGCAGGCCGGCATGGCATTCGCAATCCCCGTGCATCACAGAATGTCCATGGGCATCGTTAGATATCTACTAGATGTCGCGCTATCCTTAAAAAATTAAGATAACTATAAATATATAATAATAGTATATCAAGCAGCAAGTAAGGCACGAAGACCGACCTGCTGCACTACTCCGTGGAAGGAAGGACCGTGCAAAGGGAGAGATGGCTACTCTGTCGCCCTTTAGCACGGCATCGTGTCCTTATCCCTTAGTCGCCTTTTAAAACATGCACGGTGAGAGATGCAGTGGTGCTATTCTTTTTAAGTACCGGCCCCACGCGGTAACTATTTCTATGACTCCGGACTCGTAATTCCTACTAAATAAAGCGGAAAATCTGTCCCTGCGCGCCGACCGACCGGACCGACCAACCGACGACGACGACACGTGCGTGCCGTAGTGGATTCTATGCTCGCTTATAAATACACTGAAAAAATCTGTCAAGTGTGAGTTTTACTCGCGCACGGAGGTTTCCGTATGTATCCGCTATAATTATCCGCCTATATTTTGTCTTTCAACATTTCAATGTGTAAAAGTCTGTGTCGCCATCTATTATTCAATAGTGTGACTAATCTATTTTTCAGACGTTTGTTGTATTGGAGCCCCCCTTAATTTTTAACATTTTCTTATTTTTCTTCCGCCATAATAACACATATTCTGTGAAAAATTCAACGGGCTATCTATTACGGTTCAAGAGATACAGCCCTCGGACAGACGACGGACGGACGGACGGACGGACAGACGGACGGACGGACAGACAGACAGACGGCGTAAGCTTAGTAATAGGGTCCCGTACCGGATACGGAACCCTAAAAACGGTTAGTCAGTTAGTAACTAAATTTTGTGTAATATGTTACAAAACAGTTTATTAGTTGCTGTGGGGACTACAAAACTAGCAGTTACCACAACTAAACCGAGTTTAGTAAATCAGTTTGGTTGCTTCCTACTTAACTGTTTGTTAAAGAGCAGCAAATAAATTGCAAATAGTAGCTATAACTTCGGTAGTTGGCTACAAAAGAGGGTTTTACTAAATTGTGGTTAGTTGCAGCAACTAAACCGGTTTAGGTAACTTTATTTAGTACGTACAAATTTGAGTAAAAAACGACTTTACTAAACAGCTTAG
This sequence comes from Nematopogon swammerdamellus, assembly GCA_946902875.1. NCBI lineage: Eukaryota > Metazoa > Arthropoda > Insecta > Lepidoptera > Adelidae > Nematopogon > Nematopogon swammerdamellus. The sequence goes on along the minus strand of OX336358.1, from coordinate 7,803,589 downwards.
TAAAAAAAAATTCTCAGTGTAACTAGTCAATTAATTCGCATGGGGTTTTAAATGACTGTCTGGAAAATATAATACAGGGTGTTTCAGGATAGGTTTGAGAAACTTCAGGAATAGAAAGTACTCATTATTAGAAGAAAAAAATCCTTATCACTCAAATCGAAATTCCGTAGTTTTTTTTTCATACAAAAATTGAAAATTGTAATAAAAACTCGATGGACAGTGAGATTTGGTAACAGTGCTGTTAGGTCTAGGGAGTGCAATGACCTAGCCAGTCCCCTTTTTCTTTTGATGTCATTCAAATTTAAGTGTTTGCAATTTACCTACATGAAGTTACATTCTAACTAGTTAAGCATGTAAGTTAGTAATTTTATCTTTATTTAATAAAGGCGGACGTTAACCGTCCACCAAAGCTCGATGAAATGATTTTCACCAAAAAGTACTATAAAATGATCGAATTTGGGAAAAAGTTTCAGAGCTTTTCGTTTTCAAATATGGACCCCTTTCGAACCGTGAAGTTACGAAACCCTATCCTGAAACACCCTATATATACCTAAGCTGGTAATTATAGTTTATAATTAACTATAGTTTATATTGTTATAATTAAGTTCTAGCTTTTTGCTCTCTCTCTCTCTCTCTCATTTTTTCTCTTAATTTTCATCAAGTCAAGTCAGGCAGGAGTCGGGCAGAACAGCTACATGTGGAGATCCGTTGTCTCTACCTACCCTATTGGGGGAATGGCTGTACGTTATCACGTTATAGGTAAAGTATCTAATATATGCTTCATTTTCTTTTCAGTTTTTTTTATTTTTATTTACAAAATGTATTTATGGACGCCAACCCTAAGCAACACCGGGTCAACAACAGCGACAGAAGATTAAATTTTCCTAGCCGTTGGCCCGGAAGTAATAACGGCCCAGTGGGCCACCTTGCGTAATTGGATAGACAAAAATTTCAAACTTTATTTCAACTCGCTATAAAGTAAACAGTGTTTCCAACGGAGGGTCGTAATCTGTTTTCGTGTAATTTATTTAAGTTTTAATTATCCCTGCGACATACAAGCTACAAGGGTGATTGGATCCGCTCCACGCTCGCTCCAATGGTGATGTGATTTGGGCCTTTTCGTTTCACGCGGCTGCAGACTTAAATTCCTTTAAAAAATAATGACTGCTGCCCTGATAGTGGGTGGTACTATTGGATACATACATAATGATTGTTGTCAGTAAACACTGAAAAATATTGTCCTAATGTTTCTATGTTATGTTATGTATGATTGACTTCCTTATTATTATTACCTATAATAAAATCCAACGTCTGATTTCTGTCTGTCTGTCCGCTTATAACTCGAGAACCACTGAACCGATTTTAATAAAACAAAATTCTACGGATAGCTTGATTCTTCCCATCAACTATAGGCTACTTACTATCACGCTAAATAGCTTATGAGGTTAGCAGTGAAGTGAAATATGAGAGCGGGCGGAGCCGCGGGCACAGCTTGTCGTATATAAAAGCGAGTGGGCTGTGTCGGAGACACGGCCGCAGATTCGTGAATTTGATGAAGATCTCATCGATACCTATCTTTGCTTGTCCCACCAAACGAGTAGTTTGGGAGCAGTACTTTTCGAAAAAAAAATCTTATGGAGACCAATCATTTCCTCCAGCAGATGAGTAGTCGTGGATCAGTAGTATAATTATATTAGAGCAATTAAATGTAGGTTAAAAATATTTTACAAGCTTTTATTTAACTTGCCCTGTATGTTGGTTTGTGTATGTGTGGGTCAATTATATTCTTGGAAGCCAAATTAGAACCACTTCCTCTTATCCTACGAAGTTCAAATTTCTACAAGGTTTATAAAATGTTGTAACAAACATTGCCCGAACAAAATAATACACATATAATAATAATACTTATAAAAAATCGGCCAACTGTAAGTAGGATTCGCGCACCGACGACGGCACCAAAAAAAACCTTGAAAAACACGTTTCTTGTCCATACCGCCGTAAATTTTTTAAGTTTTCTATTTTTTATTATTTGTTGTTATATCCGCCATAATAACACATATTCTGTTAAAATTTCAACCGACTAGCTATTACGGTTTCAAAGATACCTCAGTATGACAGACAGACAGACGGCGTAGGCTTAGTAATAGGCTTCCGTACGGAAACCGTTACCATCTCCACAATTACTGTTTGTACCTGCTAAGTATCCTTACTTTATTTCATAAATTTACACGGGTACTCTACACATCTAGTCTTTTTACTGCTTACCAATATGAAGTTACAAACAATAGTTATCATAGGTCACTTAAATCGAGACCCAAGTGCTACCACAAGAATAACGACAATAAAAGGGCCCACAATATGTCCGACCGTTCATTCGTGAAATGACAGAATAACAGAGCAACACTTGGACAAAAGTCCTTTGTGTGCGCGCGTCGGTCCGGCTAATCACGTGATATCGCCCAGTGGTCCGAACAACGTCGAGCGCGGCGCGGAACAAAAATAATGATACGGAAGACGTGGCAAGGGGAAGTTTTTGGTTGAAGGGACATCAATATGTTGCTCGATTGCGTGTTTTGATGGAGGCACGATGTTCTTTATGTCTATGTCAAACTTTATTATTTCGAATTAATCTTTGTAATGCCAGACATTTTGGATTAAACTCGAATTTTGCACTATGACGCTTTTTAAATAGATTTCCTTGTGTGTAACGTATAGTAGAGATTTAAGAAGTATATTTGTAATTGTAGATATTTGTGTTAAAAGTAGTACGAATAATAATTGATATTAGTTTTCAATAGCATGTCTTTATTATCTATAACGTAAAAATAATGAATTACGAAAGTTGAGAATATAATGCACGTAATAAGTTCATTAATTAACTTTTCTCGTTGGCAGAAGCTTACTTCAGATATATGAAGGTTATTAGAATATGCATTAAGTATATAAAGAAATCGCTCTGAAATCTGTCAGCTGCCCGCGTCGATTCGCAGTCTAAAATTAAGTATAATGACTTTCAAAAATACAAGAGCGTTGTCAGGTTCAATCATGTGATACAATGACGCCGTACTGGCAGGCGGCCCGCACTTTGTGGCTCAATTAATAATAATTACTCAATTAATTAGCTAATAAATTGTAATGAAATTAATTAATTGAGTGACCAAAGAGACACGCCCGCCACTAATGGCGTCGTAGTTAAGGTGAGGCGACATGCCGTTGGGGAGTCTTTTTTTTTATTTCTTGCACGCTTTGCGGATTATGTTCTACAAGACAAGAACATTTGTTGGTGACTGCTTCGGTAAAGCATACGCTGTGTGAATACTTGTGAATAATAGTAAAATATTTGTGGATGTCTCGGTGCCATATGTCGCGACTTCAATAAAAAAAAATTAATAAATTGTATGCCGGTAATTTTTTTAAGGATTTTCAATGATAATTAAATTAATTAAGCACCTGCGTATACACTTAAAAATGTGTACATGCATTTAATGTACATAAGTAAAATTAAAGTGAACATCTCTTTTATAAAAACGCGAAACAAAAGACAGGAAATAACAGCGACCGGAAAAATTCCAATAAATGTTTAAATAACTTTAAAAAAACGTACATATATAGAGACGTATGTAGAGACGTAATATTACTGCCAACACAGCGACAATAAACTAGCCATAGTTTTATGTAAGGATCTGTACCAAAAAAAGAGATAAGACCTTAAGGACCTTAAGAGATTTAGTTTTCTGAGTGTCTGACAATCTGTCTGTCGTTCTGTCGGACCTTAACTTCTAAACTAAAACAGAAGTGGGCATCCTTTGTAAGTGAATGTTAGAATATTTTTCATTTCTCAGATGAGCGATGTTACATCTTCATAAAGAGCTTCCTCCAGTTATCTTGTGTCAGTTTACCCCGTCAAGGCACTAAGTCATTCACGCTCATTTGTTCCCGGGCGGATCTCCGCACCGCTCTCTCTTAAAATAATATTAATCAACCACATTGTGGGCGACACTTTGAACAAGTTAAATGATCCGATGTAACGGCCAGGAGAATATAAAGAATTGTTAATAAATGTTCTTTTGAAATGTGCGAAATGCTGACTAGTTGACAGGCTAGAAATTTTATTTAAAATATAAATAATAAGATGTATCCGGGTCCAAAATCATACTGAAATAGTGTGATAGCCAACCCAACGAGATTATAAAATGTTTAGGGCTACGTAAATGTTTTCAAAATTATTATTATCTATTATAATATAGTATAGGTCATATTCATAATCATAATTTATAGTAGGTATAGGCCACATAGGAATCTGAAACTTGGGATTGAGACATAAGGCATTTGTTTTGAGCGAATCTGCAAAACAACGATCGTGAACAAGCTACAAAATTGGTAAATAAAATTTTATACGAAAGAAAATAAAGTTTATTCGTACAACAACGTACAAAACAATTAAAGGAAAATTGCTTAACATATGAACAGACAATTAATGACGAAAAGGGACTCGGCTAATACACTATTCAAGATAGCGAAACTTGTGGGCTCCCCTTTTCAAGAACCAATAAACAACTGAAAAAAAAACAAAATAAATGCCTCGAAGGAACGACGCGAAGTCTCGCACTGACCTGGAAAGAGACGCGGTGTTTAGAATTTGGTACAATCGAGAGTTAGTCAATCTTGGATGCATCTTACTTGACTATCTGGTCGTGTCTGAAAGGAAAGCTATTTTTAATTTCACATAGGATGAGCCAGTTGTTGTTCTATAAGTAATAGTAGTATAACTACGTAACGAGTGGGGTGTGTAGTGTATGTATGATGATTAGCCAGCATGTATTATATGAAAACAGGTCGTGTTTCCATTTTCAAAGTAACGATCGAATTTTCTCAACTGGCGCTTTCTTGACAAACGAACTGGCGAGATAACAATTTATGAAATGAAATATTTCACCACGACCCAAAGAAACGTTGAAATACCTAATGTCTCACCTTCACATTCTTGCCTGAAATGTTTTGAAAGCCCCTTCATTTAAACAAGAATAAAAAAGGTACTCGACACATGAACGTTTAAGTGAAGAATGCATGAAAAATAAAATAAATGCAGCTGAAAATAATTGGACTGCTTCTGTTCCAAATTTAAACGGCGTCGTTTTGTTCAGAGTCGCTGCTGAGTCGATACGGGCGATTTCATCTGCGACTGTCGACTATGAGACCATTTTAGAAAATGGTCTCGCAGCTTTTTCTTTGAAATATTATTGAGCCATTAACAAGCCTCGTACATTGGTTACAATCTTTAGAAGTAACCTGTTTTTTTATTTCTTAGATTCCTTCAATTATTAAAACACAATTTACGAACTAGGAACTATAATAATATAACCTGGGCCTGACTTAAAATCAGCACCTGGGCCTGACTTAAAATCAGCACCTCGGCCTGACTTAAAATCAGCGTCCCTCTCATCAGCTCCAGGGCTCGGTGGCTGTGTCAGGTCCAATTTTTCTTGTCTATCTATTAACTGTTCTATGTGTTATTTAAACTCTCGTGTGTGTGTTAAACAAGAAAAATAAAAGTTATTCATTCATTCATTTATAATTTGACAAACTAATAATTACAATAAAATGTGGAAAAATATCGTCCCGTTTATGGTACTGATTACGAAAACCTGTTTTGGCTGTTACAGGTTTGCAATTCCCTTCCAAACTTTAATGTTTGCATGTCTGACTACGCTGGAAGAAAAATTATTATTGATTGAATACGTTTTAAATGCAAACTAGAGCTTGGCAAATGTCTGCAGAACGGTAAACTTTTACCCCTTTAAATCAAGCTACGTCAATGCTTGATGGTAATACGGCAGTGGCAGCTGTCAGCTGTCACCGCTGTCTAGTGAAATTGCTTCGATGTACGGAATCAATGACATTTCACAAATTTATAGCTAGAGCTACTCCATTATGCATACGTCGCGTAGCCTTGCTAGATTTAATCTATAACAGTCAATATTTCAGTGGCATTGCCAGCGACTCAGCCTCAATAGGTACACCTGTATCTCAAAGCGTGACCGTTACCTACTCGGTCGAAGCACTCCGGAGCAGCCACCCCACTGAGTCGGCGGTGACTGCGGCAGCCGAGGCGTCGAGTTCGTAATCGATTAGTAGGACGACACGCGAACACAAACTGTCATCGGCGTCATAATCGGGATTGCTATACGGGAAGATCCTGAGCAGGTGTTGGAGGATTAGGAAAATGTATCTTTTTAGACATAAAAATTCACAGCGAAGTCTACAACTGGCAATGAAAACATATTAGTAATTAAAATAGAGATAAAATAATACTACAAAGTTTAATGTAGCCGGTACAGCCGAATGGGAAGCACTGACATTGCACCTAGTTCCGGACTAAGTTATGTAACAACATAATGGATTGCCATCACTGGAAAGTATCGCAGGTAGTTTAGAAGATAAATACCAAATTAATGATAAGTGATAACCTACTCTAAAGACCCATTGTTATTGTATTTTGTTACTCTCTGTATATGTGTGTGAGTTCTTTATGGAAACTGACACGGTTGGCTACATCATCTATGGCTACGACACCCTTGCCATGTCAGTGCTTCCTTTTGGCCGTGGCGGCTACACTTAACTGGAAGAAAAACAGAAACTACTAACATAGCCGTTTCGACCGACCTTTCATTCAGTGCGGTGATACAAATACGGGCGTTAAACCCTACCACCTAGTAAGGTAAAAGGGGAAGGGACCTACAGTTTTACGTGAAATCCGAACCACGGTCAACCGCAAACGGTAGAACGGTCACACACCAAGTTCTGACCACGAACGGCGCGGCGGTCGACCGCTCGCACCACTGAGCAACCGGTGCTAACAAAAATGCGATATATATAAACATATTCGAAATTCGAAATCCATTCAAAAATACAAGCAAATTATTTTGACAATATCCTAAAGGACACATTTCGACACAAATCACCCTGTTAACAAGTCCACCCGCACAATGATCATAATGACGAATGTATCTTGACAAAGGAATGACATTTTTTACCGACGGGAATGGAGCCGGTGGCTCACCACAAAGGCTGCGGCAAGGTGTCATTTTGAATCCTATTGACAATGGTCACGACATTCGATACATAGGTACGCCGCCGCCGTAAAGAATGATCCTATTTCGAAACAGGTTGCGTCGTTGTTCACCTCCTCGATCGAGCAGATCGCTCAAACTATGTATAATCGATTCTTGTTGATTTTAATGTTGCTCCACACCTAAAATGGTAACAACGTGAGGAAACTTATATACAGGGTGTCCCAGAAACCGACGATAATCCTTTAACAGGAGATAGGGCTGCTAATTACCTCTCAAAATATCTCATTTTAGGTTTAGTAAAAATGGCTTAGTTTTTGAGATATTGTCATTTTTGTAAAAATCCAAAATTTTCTCCCTCAGCTCATTTTTTTAAATGCCACGAGTACAAATGTAAGATTTTCTTAAATCTAGTTTTTGTCAAATATTCCCGAAAAGTAAGGCTTTCACACGGTATAATTTATTTTTTTATGTTTAATCCTGTTTAGCTGAAAAACGACTTAAGAGCCACATGTTAAAAAAATTTCAGCCTCATCCTTTGAGTTTGGCCCTTCGCGGTGAAAAAAAAAATTACTACACTAAAGTGGCATTATGCAAAAAAAAACACGCCCATCTAATGTAGTTTTTAAAATGGTACATCACTTACCGCTTTGCCCAATAATTTATGAGATATTGTTATTTAACTGCAAAAAGACCTCGGAATTTGATAACTGTTCTACCAACTACGAATTGGAATAAAATAAACACTTAAAGTAAATTGGTCTTTATTAACCTGTTAAAGTAGATGTTCAAATTGTTTACCACCTGCACAAATGCTAGCTCGACATCTTCTCACAAATGCCCGGTTGATGCGTCGAGCATGTACTCGATGCAAGTGCAGATACGTCCACCTCCGATCCATCTGTGGGGATATTACATTTGTACTCGTGGCATTTAAAAAAATGAGCTGAGGGAGAAAATTTTAGATTTTTACAAAAATGACAATATCTCAAAAACTAAGCCATTTTTTACTAAACCTAAAATTAGATATTCTGAGAGGTAATTAGCAGCCCTATCTCCTGTTAAAGGATTATCGTCGGTTTCTGGGACACCCTGTATATTAGCCTCCAAAAATGAGAAATCGATGGTATCAAAGAGATGCATGCGGTCAGCAGCACTTATAGAAAATGCAAAGTACAACAGAGAAGAGGTAATTAAAATTAATGTTACAAAAGAAATATAATATTTTAACGCTCATACTTTTTTATTGTAACCGAAATGTGTGGCTGATATCGGGGCCGGAGTCTCAGGTCAATTAACTTAAAAGAATTAGGTGCCATATCAGCGCTTACGGTCACGCCGACTACTCTGTACCGCGAGTCTACGCGGAAATCCGCACTGAGGATTCAGGAGAGTTCCCATCTCTAAGACTAGTTGTTTTAGGGTTCCGCATCCATCGTATGGGACCCTATTACTAAGCCTAAGCCTGTCTGTCTGTCTGTCTTTCCGTCTGTCTGTCCGAGGGCAGTATCTCTTGAACCGTAATAGGTAGCCCGTTGAAATTTTCACAGAATATGTGTTATTTATTATGGCCGATATAACAACAAATAATAATAAAAATAAGAAAAAGTAAAAAATTCACGGGGGTCGCCATACAAGAAACTAAAGTGTATGCGTGCCATCTACCGAAAAGAGTATGAAGAATTTTAACTAATCATGAATTTTAACTAATATGCATTTCAGTGGCGCTGACCATGACATGGCGATACGGAACCTCGGTGCGCGAGTTCGACTCGCACTTGGCCGGTTTTTATATGTGTCTGTAGTCTCAAACTCTCCTGAATCTTTCTACGAACATATAGGTATGTCATATTATGCCCTGGATAGAAAATACAAACTATTTCCTTTCATTCAGTGCGGTGGTGCCAAATCGGACTGGTTAAACCCTACCACCTGGTAAGGTCCTACCTTACTTAGGGAAGTGACCTACAGTTTCACGTGTAATTCGAACTACGGCCAGCGCCAACGGTCAAACGATCACCATCCATGTTCTGAACGAGCCCGGGTATGCTTATAATTTCACAAAGGACGGTCGATCTATCGCACACCCCAGATACCGAGGGCGAGACAAATCGGTGTGATTTTATAGGTATCGACAATACCACACGCAAACCACATTTTCAAAAAAACATTTAATGCTTTTAGTAGGCACGTCTCGGAAATTAACTCCCAGAACTTTGTTGTTAATTGTTAGTTCGATAAGTCTAATTACAACAAATGACTGTGGAGATGGAAGGCCTTATACAACCGCTAGCTGTTTAATTATAGGTTTGTACAAAGCAATCCGCAGTAGGCAGACGGAACGAATTCTGCTCTCGCACCGTTCGCGCTCCCATTGCGGTGACTTGTGATTCTGATTACACAACAGTTGGAATATATAATTTGTATAAAGCTAATTATGAAAGGAAAATAATAATTTCCGTGTACATTCAGTCGGTGCCATATTGTTGGTTTTATATTAATTATTAATTATACTTGCACTTTTAGGTAACAGTGAAGTGATTGTATTAAAAATAATAACTAAATGTTGGAGTATGTATGTATATGTATATATTCTTTATTGAATACCGATTTATACAAACCTAGCACAATAGGCGAGCTTAATGCCCTGAGGCATTCTGTTCTAGCTAATCTTTCCGATGTGGAAGAAGTATGCAGGCGAACAAGAATACTTCGTGGCAATGTGATTAGCTGTAAAGCAATATGATAAACTCCAAACGAATACTACATAAATACTTTAATACGCATATATATGTCTATGATATACTTATTAGAGTAGATATTATACTTGATTCAATTTATCGATTTAATGGGATACTTTTACTAGAAAGTCGTGTATATAGCAAGTAAACACAATACAAACTTTTAAGTGAAATAAAATAAAATTTAAATATGAACATACACAGAAACCTAATACGTAAATGACTTATCTGCGTGTAGATAGATGTTCGTACAGTAAAATGCAAAGTCAGAGTCCCCACTCGAGACCGGCAGCTTTACAAATTAACCACAGTATTTACGTAGGATTGAAGAGGGTCCCCCCGTGCGAACGAGCCGACACTAGTGTCGCTTATCTGGCCTCTCTCTCCCGCTCGCCGTGGCTGTGACAGCGTTATGACGACGGGGGGGCGTGTCTCCGCTGTCGGGCCCTCTCTTCATTTGTCGAGCCATTTGCTCGGAGGAATGCGATGTCATCAGGGCACAGTCGAGCGTATAATGGAAAGAGCCGAACACCAGCGGGTGACTCTGCCGAGGGTCCGACTCTACCCTCCCTAAAAACATGGACGCTAAGCCCAAAAATATAGAGCACATTTTACGGAAATTTTGTCCAGAAGCGAAAGTCGGTCGCACCACTGTTGATGTGCTCAAATAGGCGAAGTGACTTCGTTTGGGTTTAATGTTGATTGCGACTTCAGCGCTTCAAAGTAAACTGCTTATTTTCGTGAGTGCGATTTGTTTCAGTAATTTTATCGAGATACAAAATGGAGTCGGCCGTTTGTCAGATGGCGTGGAGAGTGGAAATAATTTGGGATTTTCTTCATACGAGTTAATGGAGTGCTTACGAAAAAATGTAGTTACATTAAGCTATGGTAAATCAAAAGTATTACTATGTAATGTACTATGTACAGACTATTATGTACTATTACTAGGTAATAGGTACATATTTAGTTCGTATTCGTGTATATTTTTATTTTTGGTTGGCCAAAATAATTTGGCCAACAAATTCAACATAATGTATGGTATTAAACAATATATTGAACAACCGCTAGATGGAAGAAAACGACCATTTACTTTCGCGTTTCTCGTCCGTCAAACAAAGTTCGATTTCCGTTTTCAATGTGTCGCAAGGGAGCGGCCGGCGCGACCCCCTCTTGCCTCCCTGGCGAACAGCAACCGAATGCCAATGAGCAGGACAAATTTCAACAGCGATTTGTAAGGATAGCCTGCGGACAGTTTCTAAACTGTTATTTACAGTGGAAAAACAACCGTCCGTGTGATTTGTTCTAGATTTTCTCTATTTGAATTTTTGGGACTGATAGAAAACGTCGGGATACATCTACGTCACTGTCAGTAAAATTGTATTCAATTAACATTCGTGTCGGTGATTCGATGAAAGATTTCTTGGAAAGAAATGAGGTAATGAGGTAAGATATAAATTCTTATTTTTGCAGTTTATTTATATTTGTAAATTTTTAGGGGTAAAAAAAAAAGAATCGTTATAGGATCACTCTCGTGTCTCTCTGTCTGTCTGCCCGTCTGTCCATCTGTCACAGCTTATTTTCTCCGAATCTACTGAACGAAAAAACGATTTTCGTATAATATTTTCATTAATTATTCTTAAAACTATTCATTTTAAAATATTTAATAAAATATATTTAAATTTCTTATAACGAGCCCTTTCTATTGATACGTCGTATGATGCTATTGAAAAAAAAAAAAAATCTAATTTGCCCCCTAAAATCGAAATTCGTTCAATTACGCTATACGTCCGTAATTGGGCCAACAAACTCTGTATATGTACCAAATTTAAACTGTTTTCGCCCAGTAGATTCAGAGATAGTAAGCTGTGACGGACGGACAGACAGATACGAGAGTGATTCTATAAGGGTTCAGTTTTTTTTTCTTTTGGAGTACGGAACCCTAACAAACAATAGGTACATAATAAAAATTACTCTATCGTCTTACCTCACAGTGCGCAAATTCATTGCACAAGACGCGCAAAAAGCAGCGACTTTCACCAAAACTCCACACAGTGGGTCCCACCGATCGATGATTGGACAAAATAGCAGGCATTAGCTCAATGCGGGCGTCGTTGCCAATTTAAACGTCAGCGCCGATATAGATTTATACGCCCGGTAGATTTATGGGGTCTATCCGGGATCAGGGATAATGCCCCCAAGTGTTTACTCAGCTAGCGCCGCTTCGGAAGGTCGTTTATTATGTTTGATCGCCGTGGCGCGGCCATTTGTCAACCTGTTAGTGTTTTAGTCGATTTTTATTCGATGGATTTGTCGGGGGTGAGACCACACGTGCGGGTGGTTCGTAATTCGTAGTGCTATAGTCTTCTTTAAAGACTTGTATTTACAGATTTTATACCTTTTCTGGGATATGGTGTATGTACATTTTTGTTTCTGGTATTAGAAGAAAGTGAGATTGATAAATATTGGAGCCTTAAATTTTAATATCTAAATCGGATTGCTTATACGAAATTTTCTGTTCATATAATCTTTGTGTATATTTCTATCTTGTAGCTCAATAAATAAATATATTCTAGGAAATTCTATTACTTAAAAATTTAATCACATTGAGCCAAGCCGAAATATGCTAAGCGGTAGTTTAAAATTCCTACCAATCCAATAATTAATAAGTTGACAAAAACATTCCTATTATGTCTGTCGTCGGCATATGTTTCCAAGTTTATGTGTTAATAGCTTCATAGAATGCGATCCACCCATCGCCGCGGCGGCGGCGCCGCCGCAGCCGCACGGCCCCGCGTGCGACCACACAAATCGGAACAATTATTATTATGTCCAATGTTTTGCGGTGTTCGCGCCATTGGGCTGTGAGATTTGTATTGGAAGGCAACGTTGCGTACGTTTATGGGCATTTATAATGTTGATCGATATTATGGTCACATTGTGATGACGAAAAGTTTGAATTTTTTTATTAATGTTGTGATCGCCAGATGTATGCAACTAATCCCATTTCGTACCTTCTTCTGAATCTGAAGACTTAAGAATGTATCCTTCATTGTTGGTGCTTTTTTGAAAGTTACTGGCGTGGCGCCTGTCTTGAGCGTGGTTTCGCGAGTGGTGTTATAGGCCGCGTCTGATCTGCCATTGAAAATTTGGTCACAGCTACCAGTGCCGGCCGGCGGCTGTCTAAAAAAATTATAATTACAATTGTTTTTATTTTTTTTCCTTTTATTATAGTTTTATAAAATATGTTTGTTGTATTGAACCTATGTAATTCCTGCTTAAAGTATACATCTGAATTAAAATGATCGAGGATGATTTAGGTACATCCTACTAAAATTTTAAATTTATTTCTGAAAATTTTACACAGACACAAACCGCAGATAATTTAAAAATAGGAGAATGGAGATGTATTTTGAATTTTTTCATATGCAACCACACATGTGTTTGCACTAGAGAGTGGCGCTGCCACACTACACTCGCGCAGGCAGGACCGAGTGACAGATATATTGCCAATATTTTGACATTTCTACAATTGGCACACGATTTATATGTTGTGCTAACAAATTAGACTGTTCTTTTTCATGGTTCTTACAGAGTGGGTGGTTTGACTGAATGCGTGTGGCATTTTTCGTGATTTATGGGACATTATCTATTTGCATTTTTAGGATTCCATACCCAGCGTTGCTGGCAGGGACGCTTATAAAATCGGTCAAGTGTCTATTCGTCGGTAGGTCTGTCCGTCACACACACTGTCCGAGATGATTTACGCCGGAAAATAAAGCTTCCTTATCCTTACCTTTAATAAAATCCAACGTCTGCTTTCTGTCTGTCTGTCTGTCTGTCCGCTTATAAGTCGAGAACCACAGAAGCGATTTTAATAAAAAAAAAATCTACGGATAGTTTGATTCTTCCCATCAACTATAATCTACTTACTATCACGCTAAATGGCTTATGAGGTTAACAGAGAAGTCAAATATGAGAGCGGGCGGAGCCGCGGGCACAGCTAGTAATAAATAAAAAATAAATTACATTGACCATTTAGTTCTTGTGGCATGAAAATAATTTGTTAAATTAAAAAATATTTTACGGTTATTGAGAAAATAGTATTATAGTGGACTGCGGCGCAGCAGGGGACACTCGCTCGGCGGTTAGTTGCTCCGTGATATTCCATATTAAATACCTAACTCCTAAGCATACTTTATATGTACACCCAGACTCGATATTATCGCGACCGGAGCTGCGGGTGAAAGTTTTAATAACTATTTCATAGTGTTTTCTCTCAGCAAGCAATTAAATGCATTCAGAATTAAAAACACACAAAAAGTATTAGCAACAATAAAACGTCCCTTTCAAGACCTAATAAAGACGAATTCGGTGCAGGCGTTAATCTGTTTAACATAGAAATAAATACCTAGACGGACCATACATTTGTCGAGGACGCGAAAGAAAGTGCACATCGTAAAGTAAATTGAGTGCATGCCGACCAATTGTTGTTAAGAAGGTAAAACGTATGCATTCATGTTCCATATTAAGGTACATAATAGCTAGATACTTCGCAGTACATAGATATAGCTTCTGGCTAGTCGAGCGCGCCGCCAGTGCATCCTTCTCTCTCACAGTCAGTCAGTCGGCGTGTAAGCGGCCACTGCTGGACATACGCCTCTCCAATTTTTCTCCAGTCCTCCCGGCCTTCAGCGATACGGAACCACTGCTTTCCGCCGACGTACTTGATGTCGTCGTCCCACCTGGCGGGTGGTCTTCCCACATTCCGTTTTCCTGTCCACGGCCGCCAGTGTAGGACGCGGTTACTCCAACGGTCGTCGTCTCTTCGGCTGACGTGCCCAGCCCATTGCCACTTGAGCTTAGCCACCCGGTATCCAATATCGACTACTTTGGTGCGTCGGCGGATTGCCTCGTTACGCACCATATCACGTAGCGTTATTCCCAGCATGGCTCGCTCCATTGCTCACTGGGCAACTTTCAACTTTTGGACAACACCGACCGTCAGCAACGTTTCACACCCGTACGTCATAAACGGGAGGACACACTGGTCATATATACGGGTTTTTAAATTTTGCGGAAGGTCAGACCTCAGGACGACACACCTCTCTCGCAGTAATCGCGCATATCTTAAGCCTACTCTATGAAGAAGCTACTAAGCTTTTTGTACGAGAATCGGGTAACAAGGCATCTGTAGTAAGCTAGATTCCCCCAGTTAAATTTCATACTTCCGTGGCAAAAACGAATCTCCGCAATGTATGACTTTTTGAACGACCGTTGAATGTTTAACAATGTAAGACAATGCCGTGTCTGACTAATTATCTCCATACTGTATACAGACTCCCTGTTCCCTGTCCCTTGTGAGTTTATATCTATTTACACTCTGTTAACATTAGCGGTCCCACTGTGCGATGACATACATACAGACGTGAATATATCGTCGGTGCACGGGGGGAGAATTATTTTTGTTTTTTTTTTCGAAAAAATTCTTTTGGTTTGTCGATGAAAGGAAAATCACTAAATCGCTTAGAACTAAAACGAAGTAAATAAAAAACCGGCCAAGTGCGAGTCGGACTCGCGCACCGAGGTTTCCGCACCACAAAAAAACCTGAAAAAAACACGTTTCGTGTATGCGTAAATTTTTTACTTTTTCAATTGTTTATTATTTGTTATATCCGTCGACAAACAGACGTTGTAGGCTTGCACAGGCCGACTACAGCGTTTTCGAACTACTTTCCTTCTTATTTCCTTCGTTTTTGGAAGTCGGGTTTTATAACATATTTATTATTTGCTAACTTTTTAAACTCACCTAGCAGTTATATCATACCCCAAGCAAGGGTATTCTGATAGAAAATGCTTAAAAGCATTCAGTGTTTTTTTACCCGACTGCGCGAAGCGAGAAGGAAGAAAGTGATGTTTTTAATTTGAGTGCAGTAAATATATAGGTGCAATCCTACTTTTTTAATCAAGTCTAACGAAGTACCTTGACAATTTAGTACCTTTTTTAACCAACTTTAACAAAGTAACTTTCACAATATTATCGCAACAATATTTAACTTAGAATCAATCTCCTTGCAGTTTATTACCAGTGCACAATTCACCGCCAACCGATTACTACCAAGTAGAATTCCACCCCCTGGATTAATGACCAAGTAAATGTTACCTCGGGCCCGCATCGCATCCCTCTGGGGTTTCTTCTCGAACGTTATTGCCCCGCAGCCGAGATTTATGCGTTCCCTCCCTCCCCCCGCCCCCAGGCACGTCTGGAGATAGACCTCCCTCGGATGGAAGGGGAACATACACTTGGGGGCCAGGAATTACTTGTAGCGGGCGTTTAGTGGTTAACTGGAAGAATTAACAGTCGATGGATGAAATTGATTTATGACTGAAATATCATTTACTAGGTGTATAAATATTGTTTCTCTCCGTCTGTTCTTTATTCATAAACGGCTCATTCAGGCCACCTGTGGAGTGGACCTGAAATTTTGCAAGCCGACTTGTTGAATCTTTATTATTATCATAAAAATTACAAATTAAAAAAATCTCCGACCCCTTTAAAACGACTCGGGGGACCACTAAGCAAAATTCCCGCGCAGCTTTGAGTTTCATATTTTATTTACTTAGCGGTCCCCCGACTCCTTTAAGTAACTAACGGAAATTATTTTAGCATTTTTAAAGGTCGGGGTTTTTTTAAATTTATAATTTAATTTTTATTTAAAGCTATTAGTCAAAAAACCGCATCCAAATCGGTCCATCTGTGCGACCTAATTTTTTTATTACTTAATAATTACTCCATTACTTGATTACTAACATGGCTAAGAAAAAACCATCCCGGATAAACTAGCTTTCTAATACAATTTTGGGTGGTGATAGATGACATTGTGTCGAATTAGTGAATAGGTTAGGTGGTTGGGTTAACTCACAGAGCATGGAACGGTATTCCATGCTCTGTGGGTTAACTCCTCTGGATTGGTACTGTACTACCTTACTGAATCGCGGCACGGCGGCGGCGCGGCGGTCGGCCGAAATGGCTTTAGCTATAAACATCTTGTTTAATACCGCTTTGAAGTTTTGCGATAAGAAAAGTAAAAAAGAGGTACTTAGAGGTACGATTCATACACTTTATAATGTCTTGTTCAATAAAATTTAAACTTTTCTGGAATGAAGAAGGTGAATTTATTGCCAATGCAATTTCTTCCCGTCAACTTGTGCACAATGTTTCAGCATTTTGAGTGTACAGGTTATATAAGCAAAGGAATATATAAGCAAATGAATATTTCGAATAATAAACTGACGATTTTCTGCCTAATGGGTTCTTCAATAACAATATACAATAATTCTTTTAATACCTGTGGGGGTATGTACCGTGTGGGGTCGGTACTTAAAAAGAATAGCCCCACTGCATCTCTCCCCGTCGCATGTCGTAAAAGTCGACTAAGGGATCGTCAGCCTCGGCAGCTTAATGGTGCGGTCAGTTATTGGATGGATGACCGCCCGACTGTTGGAGGCTGACCGTGGTTCGGATACCACGTTAAACTGTAGGTCCCTTCCCTTCTTACCTTACTAGGTGGTAGGGTTTATCCCGGCCGGGTTGGTACCACCACACTGAGCGAAACGTCGGTCGAAACGGCTATGTAAATAGTTCGTGTTTTCCGTCCAGTTCAGTGTAGCCGGCGCGAAATGAAGGGAAGCACTGACATGGCACCTAGTTCACCCGGTGTTATGGGCTGACATCACGGATGTTGTAGGTGATGTAGACAACCGTGTCAAGTTTCCATAACAAAAAAAAAAACCTCGCGAAAATAAAATTAAAAAATACTCATTTTCTACGACATGAAGATAATTTTTTTCTATAACCGACACTTCTAAGGGGATTACGTAAGTACCATAAATATAATTAAAGTCAAATTTCCATGAAATTGTGATTAATATATTTAATAATGTTTAATCCGAAATTAATAAAACGATAAGGGCCTTCCACTGAAATAGTTTTTATACCTTTATAACAATTTTTGTCAAAATGGATTTGTCCCTTTTTGTTCTCAGACTGCTCATTCCTATAATCTGTGTCGGTGTTTTTCTTTACCGGAGTGACGGAATGTCAAAATATCCCATACAGCGTGTAAGGCAGATTGCCTTATTTTTACAAGACTCCCATCCCAACGAGTTCAAGAGATCTTCAGAAGTCTGTAGCAGGCACGTCACAACAAACAGTTAAGCGCTGCTTAGTGCGCCCACTTGAGATCTGTAATGTAAATATTGAAGCTTTTACAAGCACTCTCACTTAACGATTTGTTGTAAAAAACACTGCCTTGTTTAGACATTTTAATGATTGTATGTAATTACTGTATCCTTTGAAACAAATACGGAAAAGAATATTAACTTTAAGAAATTTAATGAATCAGAATCAAAATCAGAAATTTTTTATTTGTCCTAATATTTTTTTACATTTTATGCCGTGTATTACGGTCGTGTCAGCTAACTTAGTCTAGAAAGAATGAACCGAGCTCGAAAATGTAACCAGATGCACGCGTAATTTTGCATAGGGGACTAATTATGTACGCGGCTTCGCTGGCATGATTTTTGTACCTCTTCCATATAGGAACGCAGCTTCTACCATGCAATAGTCAAGTAAATTAAATTATTGAAGAAACAATTTGCGAATTATATATAATTTAAGAATGGTACCATGGCATGGGCTAAGCTTTGATGTGGGACGCCACCAAAGATAATGGAAGGATAATGGAGGTGTTCTTTGGACGCCACTTACTTTGACACATTGGCACCTAGTCATGTTCGGGCCTCTTCAAGAGCGGCTGGCGCGGCCGCGGCCAGGGCGGAGAGCCTCAAACGCAACAAATATAGAAATCGGTCCTTGAAGCAGTGAAGAAGCTTCTTGAAGAGGTTTGGCCCTCTGCTCATGGACGCAACTGGCGTCCCGCAATCAGGGGCCTACTTTATTCAAAGAGTACCTTATGTAAATGTTCTAATGTCTTGGAGCAATTGTCATCCAGTGAGGTTATGCCGCAAGCGTTCTAGGAACTTTCCAAAACACCCCCTTTGATAGTGATTTTCATGTTTGTTAGGTAGATTTTAGGGTTCCGTACCATACGGGACCCTATTATTACTAAGTCTACGCTGTCCGTCTGTCTGTCTGTCCTACCTTTAAAGGTTTGTATCTTTTGAACCGTAATAGGTACCAAGTTGAAATTTATATTTATACAACATATATGTGTTATAAAATTATGGCGGATACCCTATCAAAAATATTTAAAAAAATACGAGAATTAAAAAAATAATCGAAAAACTTTTTTTTTCAACGTTTTTTTTTTGTTAGTTTTTGCTATATTGTAAAAAACGGTAATACATACAAGCGTCAAACTAGGTTGGATTATAGTGTAAACTCTAAAGTAAAACATCAATTAATAATAAGAACGTGGTGGTACGGAACCCTGTGCGCGAGTCCGACTCGCACTTGGCCGGTTTTTAGTTATTTGTATTGCTGTTTAAATTATAAACTACAATTAAAATATTAAGAATAATAAACCTGATAATTACTTATTAAAATGTTATCATATTAGAACGGGTGTTGGCTCAATTCAAGATGTCATATAGCTCTTCAAGGGGTTTTCTTTAACGACGATGCACAACTAATTTTGTCAATAAATAATCTTCACAAGAACACGCAAATACTGATCCTAATTGGCGGCTCTCTTCAAAGACCAGACGTCGTCGTCCCGATGGCGGCGCGGCGGCGCCTAAATATTTGGACAAACGCGCCGCCTTCTGAAGGCCGATCTTTCCGCTCATATACTCATATGACCCATAGAGCCTTGTCATAATAACGTACTGCCTACCCCACACAATTCAAACGGATAGAAGCGTCATCAACTCGTTGAGCATCTGTAAATGTGTGCACATCATCATCATCATCAGCCTGTATCGGTCCACTGCTGGACATAGGCCTCTCCCAAGGCACGCCACCACACGCTGCTAATTTTGTCTTAATGTGTGCACATAAAGACAAAATTACAAAAATAAATACCGACCAACGTGTATCTTTGCAGCTCGGTGGCGCAATTATTATTTGTTTTATATAAACAAACATGGGTGGCTGTGCCGAGGGAACAATGGCGCAGTCGACACAGCCAAAAACATCTCTCCTCGCGAAACCCAACGAATTAAAAAGTATCGGGAAGTGGCATACAACGCACCGACTTGAGGCGCGCTATTTGTGAGTATACAGCGCACCCTCTTTCGCGAGCAGTCAGTCCGCCGCACTGCGGCGCTCAGGCAGGTCACATTTTTGTATCCGTCCATCCGTAAAAGAGAGAGATAAAATATCATGCATTCGCATACACAAAATATGAGCGTGAAAAGGATAGCTATACGTTACTCGGTTCGAGACCAGAGCATACGAGAGTCAGTCACTGAAAACATGCAGTGGCGACATGCAGGGTTCTAAACCTATCGCGAAAGAGTAGGCTACCTAAAAATACATACTATCTAAAAATACACACTTCTATGTGCTTTTCCTGTCAAAATAATTTTGACAAGCGATCTTCAGTCGGTCTCTTCGCGTTCGCGGACGGTGACGTGTGCGCCTCGTGTTTTTAGTCGGTTTTTGTGGATTTTTTGGTGTTTTCTTTGTGAAAAACGATGGAAGGGTAAGTAATCTTCATTTACAATAGTTTCTCGGCGCTGAGGAACGATTCATTCGTAAAGTATCGTAATTTTGGTAACCCCCTAGGCAAAAACCGTTCCGAAAATTCTTGATTTTTTTAAACCAGTTTAATAATGATAGTATTAAACACATTACCAATGAAATTATAGAAAATTTAATGTACATTTGGAAAATAAAACCTTTTCATATACGTTTAAAAGAAAAAAGTCTAGAAATATCGCCAAAAACGCAGAGCGCACCCGATTTTGGCCAAAATTGATTTGGCCAAAATGGCGTGTCGCACTTATGGGTTGACAGCTAAACTGGTTGTTCGCACTCAAAGGGATATAGAAGAACTCCAATCGCACTATCCCTTTTCCGTTCACGGAGTTTGCATCTGCAAGTCTTATCCTAGCCTATGTTACGTGTGTGTGTAAAATTTTAGCTTAGTCACAGATTACTTGCTTAGTGTGCATCTGTGAGAGAGATTCTCTTTCTACCGGTAAAATGTATAACGAGGGCCCGTCCAGAAAGTAGAATGTCGTTGGCGAAACCACGCTCAGAGAGGCGCCATGCCAGCAGATTTCCGGATTGTTGCTAGGCTGTCTACGACACGACGTTCGAAGACACCCTAAAAAGTATTATGTGCCCTAGGTTAAAAGATTCGGAAAACACGCTCGAAGAAAGACAGTTCCATACCCTAGAGGTGCGACAAAGAAACGAATTTGAGAACCGATGGGTTCTCAAAAGCCCAATGTCAACAACAAACGGGTGTTCAGTTTCTCTTCGACGAGTGCTGCGAAGATAGGTTGAATATCAGGAATAGGGATGCACGTTCCTCCGAGGAGCGTTCATGATAGTACCTGTTTAACAGACTGAGTGACCCTACAAATCGTGTGTGACTCAGACTCCAGACGATCAGTTAGTTACATATGTTGGGGACGAAATGTATTGCATGAAAATAGAGGTTCTGCCCTTTTTAATTCTTTTGTCTATTCTATAAACACTACATGTTGCTAGTGAGTGCGAGTTTGATAAAGTTCTACAAATTTTTTTTTAGCGCGACCGTACTTATAAGAGTTCATGCGTGAAGATATGAGCCGTGACAGAGTTCTTATGGCCTACTACGTCGTCGTCGTGGCGCCAAGGCGGGATGCGCCAAATTCGAGATTGTTTAATGTTTAAAATGCTCACTTAATTTGTAGAAAAAAAGTATAATGAATAAGCTGTTTGTTGCAAATTCGGTGTGATTTTTGTTTTAGATAATTTTGTTGTTGTTTTTATTTAGATTTTTTTTTCATTTGATCACTCCTGGACTACTAGTATATTCAAATCGATTGTGGTTGTTGTTTCGATTGTTTGATAGATTGAGTCCAGCGACTGATCCATTCATACTCGGAGCACATCTGCTCTCTTCAGCCTACTGACATTGCCGGTCATATCCAGCAGATTCGCAGCAAGTGGGTGTTGGGTTGGGATGAATAAGCAGGCGTTTTTAGGGTTCCGTATCCGTCGTACGGGACCGTATTACTAAGCCTATGCCGTCTGTCTGTCTGTCTGTCTGTCCGAGGGCTGTATCTCTTGAACCGTAAGAGGTAGCCCGTTGAAATTTTCACAGAATATGTGTTATTTTATTATGGGCGATATAACAACAAATAATAAAAATAAGGAAAAGTTAAAAATTCACGGGGGTTCCCATAGAAGAAACCAAAAAGTATATGCGCGCGCGCCATCTACCGAATAGAGTGTGAAGCATTTTAACTAATCATGACATTTAACTATTTTATATTTCAGAGTGTAGCACTTATTGTAGCAGATGTTATTCCAAAACTGTAGGCACATCCGGATATTCGTGAATCTCACTATTGTTCGTGAACCTTGGGCCGGTTAAGATAGCCCTCAAAATCTTATTTTGGACTCGCGGATCTCCATAGCTGAACACCATGATCATAACAGGGTACTTACTACGTACTGCAAGTATTATAAAATTCTGACTTTAGGATTATGTCCTTTAGGCTTGATCGCACCACTAGGGTGTGGAACTGTCTTCCATCGCATTAACAGGCTAGACAGCCTAGCAGCAGTACGCAAATCTGTAGACATGGCGCCTCACTGAAATTTATTTACTCTTTTGGATACCTACGACCTTCTAGGAATAAGATTAGTTTGTATATAAGGTCTTTCATTAGTAGGTAACGATACGCTAAGGGGTGTATGTGTATCAGATACTGATCACGTTCCCATACCAATTTTTTTAACGATATAAAAAACCTACTCACTCCTCAAATTTAATACGTGAAGTGCGCGTATTTCACCTTAATAAGTATGTTTTTTACATCGTAAAAAAGAAATTGATATGGGGAACGTGATCAGTATCTGATACACATACACCCCTTAGCGTATTGTTACCTACTAGGTATTGAAAGACCTTTGTATCCAACTATACATCTTCATATATGTAGTCTCTATACCGAATACATAACCCTGTAATTACAAGTGTGTTTGCAAATTATCAGTAGGTATGTGTAGCTATTATTCATTGTAGCCATTCAAATGTATCGCATGTGCTCACGTCATATTACATTGTACCCGCCGCGTGTAGGTAATTAATACATGCCTATTTGTAAACGTGTAATTACGTATATGTTTCTGGTCGTTTGACTTATCTACTTAGGTGCAGAGGATGTTGGTTAGTGAGGTAGCGTCAGACACACCCAAAGGGAATCATTGACATGGCACCTAATTTGACAAGAACAAGATGTAGGGCTGACATGGCGGGTGTACTGGTAAGGTGTAAACAAGATGCCGTAGCAAACCATGTCCAGTTCCATAAAAAAAAACAAAAAACGTTGAAAAAAAAAAACAAGTTTTTTGTATGATGGATGCCCTCCCTTAATTGTTTACTTTTACCTATTTTCCCAAGTCATTTTTAGGGTTCCGTACCCGTAACATGCATTCAATAAAGTATATTTTGATTTGTTGAGTTCTATATTTTATTTATTTATTTCAATACTATCAATCTATCTAATTGTGTCATGATGAGGAATTAATACATAAATAAATTAAACAATAAGTTTCATTAAAAATATTTCAGAAGCTTTTCACATACAGTACAAATACATATTGTTCAATACAGTATGATCAATTTACTCATTTACTAACATACATAATACTCACATGTTCCTAATAATATAATCTATTATACTCCAAATAGTAATAAATCAAACGTCCATCAATCAATGAACCAATACCTTTTATTGTCTTCCACTTCCGTCACAAATTACAAAGCACCCAATAAAGTCGACTCAAAAACAGCCCAATAATTCTTTCAGCGCGTCGTTTCACTGAAGAAAACCATTTAATAGCAGTAAAAACGTTTAGGGAAGCCGCCGCCGTTTACTTATGTAGCGTAACACGCGGGATTCCGGTGAAATCCGAGATTCCGGGAAGCAGTGCCATGACATCTAATTCAACAAGGTGTTATTGTCTAACATCAACAGTGTAGTGGTGGCAGCCAACCATGTAAGGTTTCATAAAAAAGAATTCCCGAATAACACTTAACTGTCTTCTCGGGTATATTTATAAAGTTGTGGATAATAATGTTAAGTATTTAAGCTACACGATATATATTGCATTGAAAATTTGAAAAGCAAAGATGTATTTGACAACAAGTCCTCTTGTTGCCAGATACATCTTACATCGTACATCTCTACACGATGAAGAATTATAATAAGTTTTTATTTGCCACAACAATAAAACCAACAGACGAAGAAAACTACAAACAATGAAATAAGTCAAAATTTGTGGCGACAAATAACACTGAAATTAAAATAAAAAAAGAATAATAAAAAATCTAAAATACCGTCGCAAGTTACTTACAGTTCCGATCAGCAAAGAAGACTAGGTACATTTCTAAAGATTTACATATGATCGCCTTTAACGGTTATAAGTTGGTTGTAAGACGGTTGTAAGTTACAACTTGTAACGTTGAAGGTTCCAGAGATTTCATTGCCCGTCTGGATTCCCGTCGATAGTTTTCCCTCTGTCGGATTGATATCGGGATGTGGTCGGGATATAGCCTGGATCCCATGGCGGTCACATCTTTAGAGGCGGCGTTCTTTCAAAATTTCACCAAAAATAGCCCTTCCCACAACATGATCGTGCTTCTACCGAATCGCCTCATTAACATTTACAGCTAATTTGATTCACATGTCTGATGTTTAACGACCAAGTTCGGTACACGAGATATCTCTTTGAAGATAATGATACATTTTGTTTGTGGGGAGACAGTTGGTTTTTTTTTTGTCTTGAAATCTGAAATGATACGAGTACTCTGTTTCAAGGTTCTATAAAGAAATCTATATTAATTATGTTACAAACGTGGTTCAGCGTTTATTAAAGAATGGCTTATCGTATATACAGAGTGATTTCGTTAATCTATATTATATAAAAGAAAAAAGAACAACCCCGGACCAATGATATGAATGAGTTACAAACGTAATTTAATTTGTAATACCTATCTCATAGATCTAGGGTTGTGAATTTTTATTTATGTTCTGTATTATTGTTTTATTGAACCCATTTTCGACTCACTTCAATGATAAAATTTGATTACCCAACATCGTTTATCTTGTTGTATTTGAAGTAAAAAAAAAACTTTACATTGATAGTTGTATAGGCAGTTGGTCTCTTTCCTAAAATAATAATTTTTCTAACTAAATCTAGTAACTCGTTCTAGTGGATAGTAGAGTGGAGTGCTAGAGTATTTTGTAGGGGACTATGGGATTGGTCATGTTATATTTTGGTCATATTTGTTGTCATTTAGAAAATATATTCGTGATTCCTCTCTTAATTCCGACAATCATACATAACTATAAATAACAATAAGACATAGATTATCTAAAATCAGAAATATACAAAATACTGCCTCACCGTAGGAACCGATGTTAAACTGTAGGTTCCTTCCCTTGCCTCTTAATACTAGGTGGTATGATCAAATGGTAGCTGATTGGGTTAGTACCACCACCGTACTAGATGGCCGCATAGCAGCCTCGGCTGTGTTATCCTCTAGTCCAGTGTAGCCAGCAATCCAAAAGGAAGTCTCCGATATGGCAACTACCTTCTCGGAGGTGATATTGGCTGGTCAGAGCATGTGCTTTGGCCCCTCTGACTCAGCCACCCATACCGGATTACTGAAAAAAAAAAACATATATTTCAGAATTGTACCAACTTAATAAGACTCCATTTACAGGTATCGAATTTCTAATTTTAGAGACATCTGCACTTATTTGTAAACTTCACAAACAATAATAGAAATATTGTGATTTATTCTACTTACTTCTGTCAAACCACAATCAAATACAATTCGATCACCGAAACCACATTCTCACGGTAATTTTTCTTGGACGGCGATAGTTCACACGGACCTAACTGCGTATTCCAGTGGTCGTCTTGTCGGAAGCTCTATTC
Source organism: Nematopogon swammerdamellus (assembly GCA_946902875.1). NCBI lineage: Eukaryota > Metazoa > Arthropoda > Insecta > Lepidoptera > Adelidae > Nematopogon > Nematopogon swammerdamellus. The sequence continues at coordinate 7,777,649 of OX336358.1, read as the reverse complement.
CAAGTAATGCACAAACACTTACAAGCTACTCGTAGTATAATACTCGTGCGTATGTAAAGTTACAATAACTTTTACATGGGCTTCACAGCTTTTTCAGCCTCGGTAGCTCAGTGGTGCGATCGCTTGACTGTTGTTAAAAGCAATGCTGAGCGCGGTCAATACTTGGATGATTGACCGCTCGACCGTTGGAGGCTGACCGTGGTTCTTACCTTCCCTTCTTACCTTACTAGGTGGTAGGGTTTATCCGGGCCGGGTTGACACCACCGCACTGAGCGAAACGTCAGTCGAAACGGCTATGTAAATAGTTCGTGTTTTCCGTCGAGTTCAGTGTAGACTGCATGAAATGAAGGGAAGCACTGACATGGATGACCGCCCGACTGTTGGAGGCTGACCGTGGTTCGGATACCACGTTAAACTGTAGGTCCCTTTCCTTCTTACCTTACTAGGTGGTAGGGTTTATCCCGGCCGGGTTGGTACCACCGCACTGAATGAAAGGTCGGTCGAAACGGCTATGTAAATAGTTTGTGTTTTCCGTCCAGTTCAGTGTAGCCGGCACGACCGAAGGGAAGCACTGACGTGGCACCAAATTCACCCGGTGTTATGGGATGACATCATGGATGTTGTAGGTGATGTAGCCAACCGTGTCAGTTTCCATAAAAAAAAAAAAAAAAAACATGGCACCTAGTTCACCCGGTGTTATGGGCTGACATCACGGATGTTGTAGGTGAAAAAAAAACAAGTTCAATATTTTCATCAATTTACTTCGTCCTTCACATAATCTACAAATGCATACAATTTTACATAAGACAGCTCGACTCGTAATACGCGCGTTGTGTTGTAAGGTACGTGCACAGAAATCAAAATTATTTTTGATTTCTGTGGGTACGTGAGTTTACAAATTATATGATTAGAGAGAAGCAGACGTTAATTATTGTTTATGGCATCTCAAATGTTTGACTAAATCACTTAGGTACTTACTACAATTGAAGACGTGAGTGGACGAAGGTACTATGTAACATTTTTTTCGAAATGCATTTTTTCCGTAAATGAAGGTGTTATGTGCCGAGTAATCAAGTGGCACTGACAGAAAATCCGAAATCACGACGGAAATAGGAGTTATTCAAGTGGTGAAGGTGTTATGTACACGAAATTGTAGGTTTTTCCGTGGAAGAAGGCGTCATAGTAATGTAACACCTTATGCCAGTTTGATCATCTCATAAATTGAATTTTTGTTCATGATGAAGGAGCTATGTGGTACAAAACACATTCATCCACAAAGCAAAAAAAACATAATGCATGGTTTTGTACGCTTTTCATGTATATACAAAGTAAACTTAAGTCAGTTAGTTATCAGGAATAGAAAAAAATCAATTCAAAAGAAAAAAAAAATTAAAAAACTTTGACCCAATTTTTCTCAGCTTTTTGTTTTTGTTACAAAGCACCTTTGTCACCTGATGTCTTCAATTGTGATGTCAGCCCATTGCAGCGATTTGCAGGTTCGCTTGGTCTGATTTACAGGTACTATCACATCGCGTCAGTGCATCGCGGACGCTGCTCTGTGAAACTATTAGCTTCCCTTATTCGTTGCCACTGCCACCCGTCCTATCTCCGCATCAATCGTTGCAGAGAGACTAAGCACCCTTGACATTAGGCCAACAACTGCAACCCAAAGTGCTTCTCAAAAAATTTTTTTTTGGTTTTATTGAAACTGACACGTTTGGCTACACCACCTACAACATCCGTGATGTCAGCCCATAACACCGGGTGAACTTGGTGCCACGTCAGCCTTCCCTTCGGTCGTGCCGGCTACACTGAACTGGACGGAAAACACAAACTATTTACATAGCCGTTTCGACCGACCTTTCATTCATTGCGGTGGTACCAACCCGGGCGGGTTAAACCCTACCACCTAGTAATATAAGGGAGTCATATCCCTTAGTCGCCTTTTACGACATACCGGGGAGAGATGCAGTGGGGCTATTCTTTTAAAGTACCGGCCCCACACGGTACGAAATTGATTCTTAGTCGCACCGCTAGGGTGTGAAACTGTCTTCCCGACCCGAATCGTCTAACCTGGGTGTCTTCGAGCACCTAGCAACAATCCGCAAATCTGCTGGCATGGGCCATCGCTGGACTTAGTTTCGCGTGGAAACTGGAAAGGTGATTTTGGCTCTGTCGACTGCACCATAGATCCCTTGGAACTGCCTCTCCACTCATGTTGGTTTTCATAAAAAATACACCTTCTTCCTGCCGAAACTAGGTGCTAAGCAGGGAAAACCCTTTGATCATGAACGTATCGTTACGCTGAACTGACTAAAAACATAATTTTCATATCCGTTTCGACAGACCTGATCTACGATTTTTACTAAGCAATTCACTCCTTGGCCATATGACGTATGATGGTAGTTCTGTACCTATGTAAGTACATGCGTCGTCTTCCCGCAGCAGTCCACAGCTTGGAATAGTCCAGAAGTTCACGTGCGGACTTGTGATTTAACGCCCCGTTTGCGCTAGCTACAGCGCGATGATTGCGGTCGGAGGTTCGATTCAGTTTTTTCGAACAGACCAAAGAGTCGTTATGTCAAATCAATCTTCTCGCCGACGAATTTGAGACATCTATTTGGAATGGGTAAACTGTTCCTAGGTTACGCTGCCTAAGCAGTATAATTTTTGCACGCTAATCATCGTATTGGCTAAGTTTTAAAGAAGAAATGAAAGAACTACCGTGTGGGGCCGGTACTTAAAAAGAATAGCCCCACTGCATCTCTCCCCATGCATGTCGTAAAAGGCGACTAAGGGATAAGGACAAGATGCCGTGCTAAAGGGCGACAGGCTCGCCACCTCTCAGCTTGGCACGGTACTTCCACCGACCAAGTCATGCAGCAGTTGGGTCTTCGTGCCTTACTTGCTGCTTGATGGATTGAATCTTGTTCGAATACTTTGCGAAACGTGGTGGTCGGTGTTGTGCTGTAATTTACCAGAGTTCTTGCAGCACAACACCGATTACTCTGCTTACCCCGATTGTCGGGATTCAGCGTGTGTGATATGTATGTATGTATAAATTAAAGAAGAAGAATAGCCTCTCAAGAAAGAAGAATAAGTCTTCAAGTTGAAAGTAATATGTAATTGCTGGTCGAGGCATCGAGGGATCGACGTCCTCATTTTAAACGGAGGGTGGCGTTCAGCCTTCAAGCGACTGCGACCATGTTCTGAGGACGAAGATAATGGAGGTTTCCCTCGGCTCTGCTTGCGTTAAAGTCGGCCCTAAAGTTCGATTAGGGGCAACTCGCCATAGTTCGAGATGGGCGCATGTCACAGCACACAGTAATTTAATGGTTAGTGTAATTTGATGGGCACAGTAAATTAATGGTTATTACAAAAATAATAATATTTAATAAATCTCAAATAATATTTAAAAAAAGATAATGTAGGGTGACAGGTTTGTTAAAATGGCGGACTCTTCACGAAACTTTTATTAAAAAAATTTCGTAATTTTTTCTATAGTCGTAATTATATTACAAAAATCTAATTTGTGAAACATTTGAATTCCTATAAAATTAGCCTGAACATTTTCCATTCCATTGACACAAACCAAATTTACTTACAAGATTTATTAATTATCATATCATAGATACGTAAATCTACGAAATCACGAATTGGTTTCCTTGATAATAAATAAGACGACAGACAATAAATAACAAATTGTTAAAATTCGCATATGTAGCGAGTAATTTTATTTTTACCCAACTGCGTTTGAGGATAAAAAAATTTAAGAGCGATCGTCGCAAAATCCTGACTTTGACTTTTGACTTGACTTTGACGTGACCACAACTACTTATCTCGCTCGCAGGTTGGGACAGATCTTAAAACAGTGCTAATTAAGATCAATTGCTACTAAACTAAAGTAGCACAGATCAATCAAAATCTCATTTTACCGTGACCAAGTCAACGACCAATTCTAAGAAAACAAGATAGGCCGTTCGAATTTTTTTAAGAAGCAGAAATTGTCTTGGAGTTGGATTGTCTGGCGAATGGGTTCCGCTTGGCTGAGCAATGATCACCTTGGTTAATTTGTTGAAAATCTGTCAATACTTCTTTTAACTAACAACCTGCATATTGTATTGTATTATATATTTATTGCACTCAAATAGAATATGGGCAAAAGGTAACACTTAATGCCTCTAGGCATTTTTTTGGGGGTATGATATGATAACTGTTAGGTTAGTGGCGAAAAGAGATATATGAAGTATATTAGGACTTACTACTACATATTAGGATATTAGGACTGAGTACCTGAATAAAGAAATATTTTATTATTATTTTTATATTAATTTTACATATTTACAAACTTAAAATCTAAATTAATACAAAAACAAATGGAGTTTCCACCACCGGCGGCGGCGGGGCGAACCCAAGCTACCGATGGTCGGGCCCTAGGGAGAGAAACCTCCGAAAGATGCGTGCAGTGTCGAGCAGGGCATTATTATTATTTAAATTAACTAATTTAATTTTATTAATTTATTTTATTTTATTTAAAATTTAACATTTGGGATTGTATCAACCAAAACTTATATATAATCAACCAGTGTATGTATGGATGTGTGCAAGCAGTGTCTAGTATTGGTACCTGACAGGTATTAGGGTTATACCCCGATTACTATCCGTTCTACCCTTAAAATGAGTCAAGATAAGTTAAAGTTATTTTAGGTTAAGATTAGAATAAACTAGAACAATAATGGTACACAAAAATACGGGTGCATGGATTACTGCCGAACAGTAGTTGGTTTAAATTAAATATCAAATTGGTTCAGCGACCGTCGAGCTGCTCTAATTTTAAACACTATTCAAACTTCGAACGCTCCGTCGAAGAACCAAAGTACTCATTAGCGATTGGATTGGAGCTATTAAGTGAATTGTGATCACCAATTTAAAGATATCAGAGGTGGTATTCGTGCACAGTTGTAGAGAAATAGCCTAGAAAATTCTGCATTCCATATTACACTAACAAATAATATATTATTGATGCAATGTTCATGTTTTGTGTGTATCAAAAGAAAAATATCACAATAAGCTGAATGTCTTTGCAATCAATCACTTTGCGTGCAGAAAAGGTATCACAGATGGAAGTCAGTTTCGACCGGAGAATTACAGCCCCGAAATTCGTGGCGTGTGTCTCCGCATTTCAGTGTTTACCCTTCAGTCAAGAAGGTTGGTGTAGGTGCCAAGAATAATAAAAGTTTTATGAACCTAAGGAAACTTTCCTTCCATTGTCTTACAACGTTACGACTTCACCACCCTACCTCTAGAATTGAATCGATGATATCAAAAAGTTTTCATATACTATCAAGATAATATTTCGTCAGCCAATAAAATTAACCGTAATGTCTCCCGGAATCGCTTCTAATAATGCAATCGTCGAAACCGAAATTACAGAGCAATTTTCGATCTCATTTTAATATAAACGCCAAAATTACACGGTCATAGTGTTCAGTTTACAATGAAAGGGGTATACGTAATAGCTACAATTGCAACCTCTAATTCCGTGGAGTGATCTGCCCTATCAAAACGTTCACATTCAAACAACCGCCAATTACCAATGGGAGTGTAGATCGCGAATTCGAAGTAAAATGGCGGACCGGAAGTGCCGCCATATTGCCTCGCGCGGCCGCCTTGCTGTGTGTGAGTTTAGTGAATAAAGTATTTACGATTTGGCGTTGAAATTTGCTTTACGCTCTAAATATAGCGCAGGAAGTCCAGCCAATAAGCATTACTCATACATTATGTATGATATATGTAAACTACTTCAATGCATATAAAATAAAAATTAATAATAAAATTTATAATAAAAATTATAGATTCCAAATTATATTGTTATAGGTAGATAGAAATACTTTATTGCACACAAAAACACTAACAAAGATACAGAAGACAGAAGATAACATACAGAAGAGAAGAGCAATAGAAATTTACAATAATTCACACAGAAACAAGATAACAATATCGTGCAAAGGCAAACTTATCACTTTAAGTGGTTTCTACCCGTCAACCTTTGGTAGTAACTAGTAAGTGAGGAACAATGATGAAATTGTTTTACGTGGCATAATTTATTTGCTGTCCAAGAGATATATTAAGAATGTTCTTGATATTAAGTATAGGTATAACACAATTTAAATAAAAGTATTTTAAGCTACTTTCTTTCTTTTATTGCGTGCCTTTTTTATTTGTTAATTATTTTGACCGCTCGACCGTTGGAGCTGACCGTGTTTCGGATTCCACGTAAAATTTTAGGTCCCTTCCCTTCTTATCTTACTAGGTTGGTAGGGTTCAACCCGCTCGGGTTGATACCACCGCACTGAATGAAACGTCGGTCGAAACGGTTATGTAAATAGCTTGTGTTTTCCGTCCAGTTCAGTGTAGCCGGCACGACCGAAGGGAAGCCCTGACGTGGCACCAAGTTCACCCGGTGTTATGGGCTGACATCACGGATGCTGTAGGGTGATAGTTTCCATAAAAAAAATTTTGGTGATTTCTTTTGAGATAAATAAAAAATAGCCAATGAAAATATGAGCTTGGCTTTAATTTTTCTGCTACACATATTTAGTAAGAACTAAAAGGACGCCGACGTCGTTAGACATCTTATGGGTGGACATCATATCGGAACATGTCGCTCCTGCAATAAAAAAAACCACCTTCTGCTGGATGGAACTTTTCAAAATCAAGAACCTACGAATAACATCGCTCAAGGGTACAACTTCAATCTTTCATAGAAATAAAAATAAATTTGTACATAGATAAATTTTCTCAGCCCCACATTAAGTGCTATTATCAATAATGGTTAAAGCAGCGCCGTTGTATAGAGCTTCGTCATTGCCAACGAGGGAATATCTCTCATTGCTTCTGAAGGCATTTAAAATGCATATTATTAACCACAACCAGTTGTTAAAACTCAATTTCGTTTATTTCGATAGTGCAAGGTGCCTGCCGTATTTAAATAAATAAAAAAAAAACAAAGAGGAAGCGGTTATTTCGACTGTTGTTATTAGATGTTTTAATTCAATATTTCGGTTTTGAGGCCTGTCATTTTGTGGTTCTTTTCACTTTTAATTCACGATTGGCTTAATGTTTTCGAAGCTTCGATGCGCATGGTCTAATTTGAGTATAAAGATGTTGATCATTTTAATTATTTTCACTATTTACTTAATTCAGATGATAGTTTTACGTTGGTTACTCTTTATAAAGCGAGTTATAAAGTTATAGACAGACATACGACAGACAGACAATCACCATCGGAATTTAATTATAAGTAAGATATGACTTTACCATTTTAGAATTCAAAATCTAACGTCGTTAACGCCGTGATTTTAGCAGAATAATTTTCAAACTTTATAAGCATTAAAATTGATTACCATAAGCCCATATTTCGAAAACCGTTTCACAGGCCATGTGGCTGCGAAATTTGCTTCGAATTATACCAAAATTTATGATTTTTTTTTTTACAACAAAGCTCATTTATAACCATAATTGTTTTCCGAATGTGGACCCTCACCGGGTGCTCTGTGATGTTGCCGCGGAGGCAGCTACACCTAACCCAATAATGACCGTATTAAGGCTATTACCACGCTATAAACTCGAGCCTTAATTCCTGAGGTCTTGGGTATTACAGCTTATTAAACTTGTCGGGTCGCCGATACTTAGGACGACGAACGGGAAAATACTTGAGAAAAAAATTATTTTGTCAGTGGCTCTTATCGCCATATCGCCGGCATTAAATTATGCCGGGATATTAAAATTTAGGCTAGGTAGACAGATGACCTAAAAAAGGTAGCCGGGAGTGGATGGATGAAAAGAGCGGAAGACCGCGTGCCTTGGGAGAGGCCTATGTCCAGCAGTAGACCGATACAGGCTGATGATGATGATGATGTTGATAATGATTAAAATGTATCCTATTTCGCAAATTTTAATAGGACATGGTGCAAGCGAGTATACTGGACTACAAAATAAATTCTCAGCATTGTAGGTAGAACAGAATAGAAAATTATTTATTGCTCCAAGATTTTGATTATTGATTTAACAGTAACAATCACATTAGAACATTTACATAAGGTGCAAAGGCGGACTTATGCCTTAAAATATTTCTTACAGTCAACCTTTAAATATTTGAGAATCCAAATTTCCAAATGCCAAAATCCAAATTTTTTTATTGTTGAGAAGGTTAGTAACAATTTCATTTTCTTAAGTCTAGGTTAGTGTCACAAAATGTTAAGAAAAGAACAGTAGACATAGAAAACAAAACCACATTTGATAGATGTCCCGAGTGCACCACTGGGCTTTCGCCTGTGTTGATGCACTCAGGTTTCATGGTGCATGGCTTGAGTGATGATGAAGTAAGTAGGTAGGTATTTTTTTTGCCGGAACGCCTATCTATCTCTGAGATGTATTTAATTTTCTTTCAAAACTGCCAGTCGACAATTAATTACTTTTTACCGCTTTCGCAGTTATCTTTGTCGCTCTGTAGCGGAGACTTGATCAGATTTAGTACCTATAGTATAATGTTTGACTCCGCGCCGCCGCCGCAGCCCGCCTGAGGCTCTCGCTCGCGCCTTCGTTTTGTGACCAATTAGGAAGCGTAATTAGTACTAATGCGGACGAGCGAGCCGCGCCTATGTTTACTGCACCCATCTGCCAGCCGACAACGACGCTCGGAAAGCATATTTTTGATACAAATTGGACAATTTTTAAACTGATTATTACCGTTTAATTAATTCAACAAAATATTATAGATAGAAAATACTTTATTACTCCAAAAACAATTTTACAGAAGTAAGCTTAATATACATGAGTTGCAGAGGCGGACTTATTCCTTCCAGTCAACGTTTGGATGTTTCAGAGTCGATTAATATAGTGTTAAATGTGTAAGTAGGCAGTAGCCTAAGGTACTCGTAGAAGCAAAATACAGTAATTTACTTTGATAGTGCCAAACTAAATGGACTGCACGCGGCGGCAGTCCGAAACGTCGGTCAAAACGACATCGAATATCCATGGTGGACTAGAAGTGTTTAAAAGTAAACGCATCTGCATATACAGGGTGTTTCAGGATATGCTTGAGAAACTTCAGGAATAAAAAGAACTCAGAAGATAACATTCCTTATTGCTCAAATTGAATAATAAGGTACGTCGGACTTTTCAGAAAAATATTTTTTTTTTTTTATTGATGCTGACACGGTTGGCTTCATCACCTACAACATCCGTGATGTCAGCCCATAACACCGGATGAACTTGGTGCCACGTCAGTGATTCCCTTCGGTCGTGCCGGCTACACTGAACTGGACGGAAAACACAAACTATTTACATAGCCGTTTCGACCGACCTTTCATTCAGTGCGGTGGTATCAACCCGGGCGGGTTGAACCCTACCACCTAGTAATATAAAAAGGGAGTCATATCCCTTAGTCGCCTTTTACGACATACACGGGGAGAGATGCAGTGGGGCTATTCTTTTAAAGTACCGGCCCCACACGGTACAAATTTTTTGTAGGTTTTCTGAATATAAATTTTAGTTTAGTTTTAGTTTTAGTGTATTAGTGTATAGTTGTATTTACTTTATATACTTATTTTTGTTATAGTAGTATGACTTGAAGTAATATGTGAATGTGATAATAAATAAAGAGACCCAGTCAGGTACGTTTGAGTACTACAAAAAGTACTATAAAATGACCTAATCTAGAAAAACAGTTTCAGAGCTTTTCATCTTCAAATATGGACCCCTTTCGAACCCTGAAGTTACAAAACCCTATCCGGTATATCTATTGTTTATATGATTTTGCTTATTTATATTATTATGTTTGAATTGCATTTAATTTGGTTTTCGTGAAATTGCTTTACAAAAACAATTTTAAAATTACCCTTTTTCACGTAATCCTGTATGAGTGGCTGAGTCAGAGGGGCCAGAGCACATGCTCAGAGAGCCAATATCACCTCCGTGAAGGTGCCATACCGGAGATCCTATACTGTATTATCGAAATTTTAAATTAATGATCAATTTCTATTTCAACACACTCTCAAGTGACCGCTACGATTTGGAATTCACACGTCATCTAAACTTTCCTTCCCTCAAATTAGATCTTTAAAAAAGCGGTCAAGAGCGAGACAGGCTCGCACAATTTAGGGTCCCGTACTTTAAGACTTTTTTAAATGGTTCAATACGAGTTTAAATTGTTTAGTACGTGTTTTAACAACAAATCCTTTTTTGGGGAGGAATATTACGCATTGTCTAAAAACCTGCAATATTATGTTTTTTTTTATAAATTATTTTCTAATCCTTTTAGGTAGCAACTTTATGTTAATTTACACCACACGATATGTTAATTAATTTTTTTTTATTCGTACCAAACTAACCCCCCATATTAATATAAAATAAATTTGTATCTAGTTATTGAGCGATATATGTGCGCGTCACGTCATAAGGATCTATACTATAATTATGGCACATTTCAAGTTTATACGTTACACAGTTTTCGAGAGGAACCTCTGTGACAGGCAGGACACGGGAGTGATCTTATAAGGATTCCATTTTTTTTTTTCTTTTAAGCTACGGAACCCTAAAAAGCCACTTCTTTCCCACATTCCCCCATAACTAGAGTTACCACAAAAACTGTCCAAACAGAACATTCAATTTGTCCGCGATAACAAGGCGTCGCAGCCTCCTTTGCCGACTTTGTCCATGGCTTGTGCCACAGAACATTAATATATCAGGAGCTCTTTAATAGAAAATCCCAGGTTGGCCCGAGTGAGAAACTTACAATAGGGATGTTTTATGTAACTTGACATGTCAGATGCAGACTCATGTATGATGACAGCTTGTGGAAATTTGGTACCATGGGGCAACGAATTCCATGGGGTTACAAATTGACACAAAGCTCTTATTATAAGCTCTACGGTATTTTCCATGTTTTCACCGGATATTCCAAAAGTATATGACATGGTATGCTTAAATTTTCGAATAAAATTTAAACTTAAAATTTTCGCAATAATACGATCTTTTTTGAAAATTCGGTGTCCCTTTGGCACCTCTAATCCTAAAGTCAGCTAGGAAATATTTTGTACATTTCTTAATGGAGCCACTAGGCACCTTTTTCCGGGTATTCCATTCCGATTCTCTCAACTTGACATTTTCACTCCACCCTAATGCCCATGTGCTTGCCTTGCGTTGTGAAGCAATTGGGCAATGTCCTGGTTGTCGGTATAGTCGATAAAAAGTAATTAATCATGTAAAATAATTTAATTTCAATTATACTTTTAATATTAGTAGAAGTTCAGCTATCGTAGCGTTTGGTTTAAATAAAGCGAAGTTACAGCCGTGTAACGTACGTCAATATATGAATATCCTTATAACACGAGAACCGCGTTATCGATTTACATACGGTTTGATTGCACTGTTACATTCTGCCACTTCTCAAGATGTTTTAGGCTATAAATCGTAATGCTCCGTAATCGGCGGCCTGAGCTGTTAGAAAGAAGTCACGTGAAGCGAGGCCCCAGGAAAAAGTTTGTTTTATATAGACAGAGATGGAGCTTCACGAATGCATTCATAACGCTGCGAATTGGGCAAAAATTGGTCCCCGGAAGGAAATGCATCTATTTATCTAGTCAAGCTTCGATAAAATGAAAACTGTTTTACTCACACCGTAGATTTTAGAGCGATGTGACTTATTTTTCAACCGACTTCCAAATAGGTATAATGTGTGTTCGGTGTTGAGCTGTAATTTGCCCGTTTTCTTGCAGCACAACACCGATTACCTACTCAGATTGTTGGAATAAAGCATTTTGTCAGCTTCGGTAGCTCAGTGGTGCGGTCGTCGCTTTACTAGGTGGTAGGGTTTAACCCGCCCGGGTTGGTACCACCGCACTGAATGAAAAGTCAGTTTTTTATTGATAGCGCGACATGTGGCATCGTTTCACCAACAAGTAGATGTCTAACGATGCCCATGGAAATTCTGTGATGCACGGGGATTGCGAATGCCATGCCGGCCTGACAGGAGCCCTTTCACGCCCCTTTTGAAAAACCCCAGACTGTACTTGGGAGGAGATAGATGGGCAGGAAGTGCGTTCCACATTTTCCCGGTTCTGTGAATAAAAGACCTACGGTTGGTGCGCATCCGTGGTAGGTCGATTGAATAGGGGTGCATCCCCTGCCCAGTACGCGTAGTGCGGACGTTGTATGGGGACGGCGGAATCGCGTTAAACAGCTCCTCCGAACACTCTCCATAAAATAGACGATAAAATACACTTAGGTTGAAACGGCTATATAAATAGTTCGTGTTTTCCGTCCACTTCAGTGTAGCCGGCACGACCGAAGGGAAGCACTGACATGGCACCTAGTTCACCAAGGTGTTATGGGCTGACATCACGGATGTAATAGGTGAAGTAGCCAACCGAATCAGTTTCCATAAAAAAAATATTCGTATGTACGTAGTACGTATGGAATTAATTTCAAATTGTGTGCCATTTCTATTTCGGCATATTTTTCTTAATTCCGTGGTTTGTCTCGAACCATCGGCCCACGTCTCTCGGCCTCTTTGTGGTCGGGGCGGGCTTTGTGCTGGTGTCTCAGCAGCTATTGTGGGGTTGTCCGGAGGGTATTGTCACGGTTTTGGACGGAGAGCAGTGAAACAAGGTATCTGGAATTTTCTGTCCTGAAGACTTTTTTATTCTGAGATCTGAAGTTGGGGAGTTTCTACTATTTACTAGACCCGTCAAAATGATAGGTACCAAATTATCCATATTAAGGTTTCCGTAAGTACCCGTACGGAAGCCTTATTACTAAGCCTACGCCGCCGTCTGTCTGTCCGTCTGTGCTACCTTTAAAAAGGGCTGTATATTTTCAATCCAAAATAAATAAAGGTATCCATAGGTACTAAGGTAAAAACATACATACATAATTTAAAAACAATTACGTAAGGTAAAAATGGTGGGCATACATACTAAGAAATAAAAAAAAAGGTAAGTTAAGGGGTAAAGCAACGTCTTTTTATTTTCAAAGTTTTTTGTTTTTGTTTTGATTTATCGTAAAAACGGTAATACATACAAGCGTCAAACTTGGTGTGATTGTAGTTTAAAGTCTAAAGTAAAACATCAAATACTAAAAATTGTACCCATTATTTGGTGGTGCGGAATACCTCGGTGCGTGAGTCCGACCGACGCGATATTTTATGTTCACCTCTAACCTAGTAAGTACCTTTATAATGTAAGACTTTATTTATTCCTATTAATATTATTTCAATTAATTAATTTCAGTATTGTTGTCGAAATTACAAAATAAATTAGAAACTAAAACTACCTATTAAATTAAAATTAGGTACTTAACTAAAACTACAATTTTATTAAAATCTAAAGCAAAAAGTCCTACTAAGACATTAAATTGTAATATTAGTACTCGTACCTTATATACTATTACAAAATCCTGCTAAACTTGTGTATATAATTGGTTTCTCGGAAACGGCTCTAACGATTTGGATGAAATTTTGTATCTAGATAATCTTATTTTTTTCAAGTTAATCTAGAAAGTTGGAGACGACGAGCGAAGCTCGGTCGCCCAGGTACTTCTTATTCATACGGTAGCCACTAGCCACCACCTCAAACTGTCATCAATAGTAACCACTTTTAAAAGTCCGGTATTTTGAATTGGGATAGCCCGCGTTCCGCCTTAGCGATTAGTCTCAAAATTTGACACGACCAAAGCCTTAAGTCGCCGACAAAAGGACTAACCTGTAAAACGTGATCGTTCACGAAACGACCACATTTTGTTTCACTGCATAAAGTGTAATTTTTTGGTCGTAAAGTATGTATTTATGTAAATCCGAGCATATTTATAGCCACCAAAAATAAAGTGTAAGAGAGCAACCTAGCAAAACAATAAATCTAGAAAATGGCATACACTTAGTGCTCACTGAAATCCTTCAAATAGCTGCGGGCTCAGTAAAAGCTCAAGCAAAGCCAGCTGCCAATGAAAGGGATGCCGTAAATAGAGCGGTTCTATTTGAGTTAAATTCATATTTTAATTCCAGACTTGTCAATGGTGCTGGTGTTAATTTATAACTCGAAGAAGAAAAAAAGAAAATTAAAGAAATAATAATCGACTATTGAAACTATGGGTAAAGGATTGACTGGAAGAAATAACTACTAGTGATAAAGAATTTTTCGGTTAGGTGGCAGAACGAAATGACCTTCTTTAGTCGAAGTTGCGTCCACCCACGCTTTGGTCATTTTCGGGACACGAAACGTGGACAAAAGTAAGTCGTTTTGTTATACCACCTAACCGAAAAATTCTTACATACATAGCGTCACGCCTGTTTCCCAGTGGGGTAGGCAGAGACAACGGATCTCCACGTGCAATAACCTTACAGCTCTGCAACCTCTTCAACTCTCCGAATGTTCTTCATACAATGTTCATCTGTTACGGGTACTAGGCACTTGACCCTTTTTGAGCACATGCTTAAAAATCTCTAATAATATGTCGAATTTCTGTAAAAGTATTTTACAACAAATTTTCTAGTGAAAAGTTCATCTTTGTGCTTTTCTAATGGCCTATGTTTTACTTTCTTAAGGATGTTTATGTTACTGATTTACAATGAAAATTTGACATTGATCTACCTATATTTATTTTATTACCTATAATATTTGTACTAAGTACTTACCTTATGAGTTATGAAAAAAAATTTACAAAGAGTTGAATTATCTATTCACGTATCCTTTTAAAACTTAAAATGCAGCTACGTTGCTCTGCCTGCACCGCATCCCGCTCGCCGGATCCCGCTTGCGCCCGCCGCTCCGCCGCCGCGCTGCGCCGCACCGGTCGGAGTTTCGGACACAAAGCGCTCGATTTGTTACGTGACGTGATTGGAGAATTAATTAAAGAGTACACCCACGCTGCGCCCGAGTGCGACGAATCGCACTTTTTGCGGCACCTACGTGCGCGGGATCCCGCGTGGATCTTTAGGAATTTTTGGAGTTAAGGATACCGTTGAAAATCCTATGCGATTTTTTTTTATTTTATTCAGTTTTGTAACCTATATGTAGAACAAAAAAAAAGTAAAGGGATACACATCCTATGCATTATGTAGGTGCTTATCTGTGTACTTTTGAACCATGTAAGCTCAAAACTTTAACCTGCCAGGTGGCCGAGTGGTTTGGGCATCGGCTTCTCATGCAAGAGGTCTGCGGTTCGAATCCGGTCGGCGTGTACCAATGAGTTTTTTCTGACAAAAAAATTTACCTGCATACCTACACCTGCTACTTACTTCCCCGTTCGGAACCGGTGTAAAACTGTAGATCCCCTCCCTTGCCCCTTACTGGGTGGTAGGCTCAAATTGTAGCCGACTGGGTTGGTACCACCGTACTGGGTGTAAGATGGCCGCATAGCAGCCTCGGTAGTCTCCGGTATGGCACCTACCTTCTCGGAGGTGATATTGGCTGGTCGGAGCATGCGCTTTGGCCCCTCCGACTCAGGCACCCATACCGGATTACATAAAAAAAAACATTGCTCAAAAAATGCAAACAAAGTTATACAAAAAGCCTGTTATGTGCGAAAACGCGAACCTTGTTCTCACACATACAGAGGGTTCCTTAGCCATTTTCTTCTTGTACGTATAGTCATGCGGTCACACCGCGCCTCTCGCGCTTCAGCCCACTAGAATGCTATTTTCTCAATAAGGTGTATAAGGGAAACCTCCCAATTGTTTTCGTGCTGTAAGAACTAAATGGACTACTTTATAAATGTTTGACACTTGACCGATTTATAAGGGTCCCTGCCAGTATCGCTGGCTACGGAACCCTAAAAACTCATATTGATGCATAATATACTTCATTTAGGTGTGCGTCAAAAGTTAAAGGCAAAACAAACAATTTTAACAAACATTAACAAAGTGTGTGTGTACACTTTGTTACTAATTTTGACTAATTTTGTCCACTTTGTACCATTTGAACATAATTAAAATATCTATTGTATGCATTAACTTTATTAATGTTATATTACTAAAAATCTTGGCCCCTCAATCTATTTACAAATTCTCATACAGTTGCAACTCTTCCATCTCTCTGTCTGCAAAACGTAACCCTCTCTAGACGAACTATGTGCCTGCTTTACCGGTTCATTCGGGACCACTCGCCCGCCGGCAGAGAGTGTTGATTGATTGATTGAACTGTATTTGGCGATCGTTAGGTTAAACCTGAGAGGTCGTGCGTGAGGCTCACGTGAGGTTATATAGCAGAACAGGCATTCCTCAGTAGAGGAAAAGCTTGTGTATGTTATGCCAATGGCATTATTATTCGGGTGTACTGAGCAGGACGACTGAGAAGAGACTTGTTTCATTTACTGCATTGTTAATTAAGTAGGTTGAAACAATGCAGAAAACGCCAATAAGAAGGAAGAAAGTTTTATATAATTAATATTAAATATGTACAAATAAAAAGAATTACCTTCATGGTAACATTGCATACCTACATCAGTAATAAATAGCAGAAAGTATGTGGTAGTATGCTTCAGAAACGAAATCATTGTCATTGGTGAAGATCTAGCAGTGAATTATAATAAAATAACGAGTGTTGACGCCGAATAATGTGAGAATTATAGGCAATGGAAATAATTACGAACAAGAAGCTAAATTATTCAACCAAGTTTTCAAATAACAGGTCATTGAAATTAATATCAAATCGTTACCGACAGAAGTAAGAAGTGTTGAATTCGTGACTGTGCGAAAACGAGCATCAAATGACATTCTCCAAAATTCAAATTCTCGAATGAGTAAGAACGACCAGTTTTTTTTCTAGCCATCAATCTCGTCCATTCGTCAATTTGATGAATTCGTCATCATAATTTTAAATTTAGTGTGAAATTGAGTGTCTCTCTGATGGGCTAAGCTTTGCAGTTCCAATGTCGTTGTGGACTTTAGACTTGGAAGGATCTTGGAGTCTGTATTGTTATTAGTTTCTGCGGTTAGCGGACGGCCGAGTACGAATTATAGCGCATTTTAATGTGCACAGACACCAAATGACCAAGATGACCTCTTGTATCCTTGTTGAAGATACCAGGGTGGGATTCCGCAGGCATTCGTATTCAGAAGTGTTTAAACATTTTAACACGTACGTTTGCGTATATTGTCAACTATCTTGTCATGCATACATACATTGCTGTTTATTTCTTGGTAGTACTAAAAACAACTTGGAAAGTCAAGCTGATGATCAAGCTGTGCATAACCATTATTGACGGATGTTTGAGATTTGTTTATGGTAACTGAATGGATAATCGATTTTCAACGCATAGGACAACTTTAATGTCAACTCATATAGCGAAATTAATCCATTGTGTTATTTCTAACAATCACCAAGCGAAAGTAATCTCAAGTGCAATAAACGATGCACAACAACTCTGCCGTTTCGCGAACTTGAGAAGCCAGCGAACCGAGAACATCGCTGTCTCGGATTAGTCATTTCCTCAATTTTCCTCGGAATCAACAATAAATTCATCCTTTGCGCTATCGGAGGCACTATCTTCAGGCCGTAAAGCGAAACGACGATATCATCTAATATGTGGGTAGCACAAAATAATCCACACAAAATGGCGGCTCCGGAACGCCATTGTTCGCGAGTGTCGTCGTTTCCGGCGTCGTTTACGGTCGGTGTTACCATTAAAATTCGTTTTACGAAATATTTTATTTTATTAGTGCGTTAAAATGTTGCAAGTTCGCATAGTTCTTTTCGAGTTTTATTGCCGGCGAGGCGCTACCTTTTTATGGGCTGTTGTTCCTAATGGTTAGTGAGTGTGGACATATTGAGGACGTGTCGTGTCACCGGAGATAGTCGCGGGACAGATACGGCTAGGCTGCGGGCAACTTTATGCTTCTACTTCTATGCCATAGACGTTTTTATTGGTTTGAGAGAGCGCGAGGGTGCTACAGAAGCCACATAGTATTTTATAGCTCTTCAATGGCACTTCTCGTTTGTCACACTATTGTAATTAACCACCACGAGAAGTTGATACTTCTCGTGCCCTTTATTGTATTAACTTACTGACTATGCTTTCTCCTTTAAGGCGAACACATGTTTTAACACTTTCATTCATCATGTACCTATGCCAATTTTAACGCAAACCTAACTACAAATAGTGCTCTGGGAATTCTGCGTCCTGTTCATCATATCTCTGAACATGTTTTAGATCCAAATACTTAAGTATATAAAATGTTTCGATATTGCCTGGCCATATAAGTGATTAATCCAAATATTTTTCCTTGTTTCAGACGGTCAATCCAACCACCTCAACCTTTTCAACTCGCGGCCGCAGCCGAAGAAGAAACGAAAATCGCGAACTGCCTTCACCAACCACCAGATTTTCGAGCTCGAGAAGCGATTCCTCTACCAGAAGTACCTCTCTCCAGCCGATCGAGACGAGATCGCAGCATCTCTAGGCCTGTCGAACGCTCAGGTCATCACCTGGTTCCAGAACAGAAGAGCCAAGCTCAAGAGGGACATGGAAGAGTTGAAGAAGGATGTGGAAAGCGCAAAGGTTCTGTCTGCACACAAAACCTTCTTAGAGAACGTCACAGATCTGGGCATTCTGAAGAAGAAGGCAATGAGCATAGGTGCCAGCGAGGAGGCGGCGACTAATCTTGTAGTTTCGGCGTCCAAGTGACCTCGCCACTAAGTTGGCGGACTTTTGGACACGCATTTTAAAAATGAATTAGCATGTGAATCAAACAATTAAGTTGAAGAACACCTATGTGTGGCAAGTGTGAAAGACATGTATTTATTGAAAGCAGTATTTTAGGAAACCAGTGTCGTGATCGATGTTAATGTTCGCTACTAACTAAATAATTTATAAAATAACAAGACTGTACCATATAAGCATACATGTGAATAGTTTTCATAAGTATCGTTGGCTATAGTAAACGCTGTAAGTAAATGTACAAATCCTATAGAAATGCTTTCAGAATAATAAATGTGATAGTTGCTACCTTAAGTACTTAAGTTTTATAGATGTTTTCTAAATTAATTTATTAAAATGAATCATCTGCCACCAGTGTACTGAACAATCGTAATAATTAATTTATAAAAAAAATTGTGTCCAAGTGTAATATACACCAAAATAAACTGATGAATATGTAAGTATATCCGACTCGTCCAAATATAATGTATGTAGGTATTGCCGACTGCATCAATAAATCAGCTGAATCTCAATGAAATAAAACAACTAATGGTACAAAAGTAATTTTACATAGATTAAAATAAATGACATTATTTTTTTATTATCATTTGTATGGGTAGAAAAAAAGTAAGTAAAACTATAACATTCGCTATATGTGAAAATATAACTGAAAAGTTACACGAACAAATACATTAGACAATTAATTTTACTGTATAGGTACTATGTATATTTCTTTCAAAAGTACCTATATACTTTGTGAAACTTTCCCACTGTCTTGAGAAAACACTACAATTCCTATAAATCTTGTCTAACCAATTAAAATTAATTTACAATTTCCGAAGTCTAATAGACTACGTAGGTAGTAGGTCTGACCTTTAAAATTATTGGTATTTGTTATTCATCTTCACCGTCATATATTTCGTCTAATGGAAAACCTGTGTATGGTTTATATGACTGCGTACAATCGTGCAATAAACGGATTGACACACTGGTGACATATGATTTCGAAGAACTTGTAAAAACATTGTAAATAATATTAGTTTAATTTTAGTTAAGTACGAGTATAAAGATGATGAAAAGCTACCAGTGAAAAGTTTTGAGTTTTTTTCATAGACATCATTTTTGTAACTATTTGACAACCGTAACATGAAATTGAAAAGTAAAACTGTTAAAACTACGAGTATAACGTACATTTTCGAGAAATTTCATGACATCAGGTGAAACCTATACCTACAGTATTAAATGTACGACAGAGAGTCTATCTTTTTGTCTTACACTGACTGCTGTCAAATGTAAGACAAGAGTATAGTGGCCACAGTTTTAGTTTCAAGTTACGTTTGTCAGAGAACACACCGAAATGTGTAACACTAGGAAATGGGGACAGCAATAATAAAATGAAAAAATTAAAATAAACATATTTATTAACACATAAAATCATACAGTGCAATAAACAATAAACGAGTCTCCTGCACTAGAAAATTTCTGTCTCGCAGAAAGACAAAGTGGTATAATCATTCTGCTCACTATAGCAACTGCGCTCAATACCGTGTAACTTTTGAGTTATTTCAAATTTAAAATGTGGCATGATCAATTGGTTTGGCTCTAATTAGGTTCGTGAATAATCTCGTGATTCTGGTTGGATTTGGAGCGTGAATGCAGGCAACACTGAAAACATTCGTTCTGGCAACCCAAGTTTGTAGTTTCAAAATGTCTAATGTGAATTTGGGGTGCATATCTATAGGTAGAATAACAGCGGTGTAAAGATTCGATTTAAGAGAAAGAAAAGCATATCAGCAAATGATTGCACTGGCCGTATTTGAGCACATTTTAAACAACAAGAGTTCATTATATCTCACTAATTCTGTCAACCAGTTGGAAACCAGTTAGATCTCTCTGTTTTTTTTCTCTTTCGTCGGGTGATTCTGGGTGAAATTCGCACTCGAGGTGTAAAATGTATGGTCTGACGTATTTTCAATATAAAATTCCACTAGTACATAAATATTTAACATTCAAATTAAAGCGTTATTCGAATATTGAATTCCGATCTAAAAAAAAACCGGCCAAGTGCGAGTCGAACTCGTGCACCGAGGGTTCCGTATCGCCATGTCATAGTCAGCGCCACTCACGCCATCTATGTATTAGTTAAAATGCTTCATACTCTTTTCGGTAGATGGCGCGCATCCACTTTTTAGTTTCTTCTATGTGGACCCCCATGAACTGTTTACTTTTTCTTATTTTTATTATTACTTGTTGTTATATCAATCGGCCATAATAACACATATTCTGTGAAAATTTCAACGGGCTACCTATTACGGTTCAAGAGATACAGCCCTTGGACAGACAGACAGACGGCGGCGTATGCTTAGTAATAGGATCCCTATACGGGTCCCTATACGGAACCCTAAAAAACTTAAATTTCTCCAAATTTATTCCAGAAATGGCAGTAATTATGATTGAACTGTACCTAGTACTAATAAGTATTCTGCCACTGTACCTAGGTATAAATTATTTAACACAGAAAATCAGTCCATGCATCTTGCAGAAAAAGTACGTTTGTTAGTTTGTCACGTTTTACATACAGTGTAGAGTTCCCGGAAGCATATTTCCAAAGTCTAGTATGCGAGTTGCTCTGATTGGTGGAGAAACGAGTCTGGCTCCGCTCCGGCACCCCCAGCGAACCTACTGAATCCGATATTCGTTTGGTCGCATATGTAGTTTGGTGGCTCAGTGGTAGAGTGTAAGGTTTTTATTTGATCTCGGCCATGGGTTCGTGTCCCTTTTGTCAAAATTTGTTTTGTTTTACTTTTTTTAAGCAATGTTAGGGTGTAAAAATTAGGTTATGGTTATTTATTTTTATAACCACCTAAGAATCCTTTATTTTAGGAAATACTTCTGAAATTTATATTTCCCGCCAAAGTTGAGAACGACCAATCAGAGCAACTCGCATACTAGACTTTGGAAATATGCATCCCGGCAGCAAATAATGCGTGTCGAGCTTTAGAAAGAGACAATCCGGTTGTAGAGCGACGTCCCTGTCGCGTCCAAGCTGTCGCGCGAACTACAGGGTCGACTCTCAACAACCGGATTTTCTCTTTCTAAAGCTCGAAACGCATTATTTGCTGCCAGGAACTGCACAGTATACGGATGTTGTTTTAGTGCAGTGTACAAAATATACATTTCATTCCATTTGAAATAAAAACTTCAATATCCATCCACTTAGTTTAGGAAAATATTGTTTTTATTAAAGTGCCCACATATGAGCACATTTACACATTTACGGTACTCACAACAATCAACTTTGTCAGAATTTAAGATTGTAAGTACCAAAATTAAAGAGAAATAAAATGCATATCAGTAATAAACTGCTTTTCAGACCTACCGTAGCGCTTTGAACGTGCTCTGTTCAAGACCTGGCCTTATTTTTTTCGTAATGACAGATAGAGATAGAGAGGTCTTCGCCAGTGCAATCGGAGCGCTGAGAAGGGTGCGGGGTCGATGAAATGCAGTAAATAATACATGCAGCTAATTCTGGTAACCAACTGGCAACCGGTTTCCTTTCTCTACGTTTTTAGGTTTCCGTACGGAAGCCTATTACTAAGTAAGCCTTTATTGTATGTCTGTCCGTCTGTCCGTCGGTCCGTCCGTCCGTGCGTCCGTCCGTCCATCCGATGGCTGTATCTTTGGAATCGTAATAGGTAGCCGACTGAATACCTATGTGTTATTATGGCGGATATAACAACAAATAATAAAATATAGGAAGAGTAAATAATTTAATAGAATCGACATGCATAGCAGCCTCGGTTGTGTTCTCCTCTAGTCCAGTATAGCCAGCAATCCAGGGAAGTCTCCGGTATGGCACCTACCTTATCGGAGGTAATATTGGCTAGTCAGAACATGTGCTTTGGCCCCTCTGACTCGGACACCCATACCGGATTACATAAAAAAAAATGCAAGAAACGTGTTTTTTCAACGTTTTTTTTGCGGTGCGGAAACCTATATGCGCGCGTCCGACTCGCACTTGACCGGTTTTTTTCTTTCTCTTTAATCGTGCCAAGATTAAATTAATAGTCAAACTTTAAATCCAATACCCAAATTAAATCCAATGAAATAGCACAGAAATTTCATAATTTCCGTTAGTAGGTATATTGCAGTTTGTTTCAATAAAATTATAAAGTTATCTATACATATAATATTAATTAAATAAAACTACACGAGAATACATTTATTAGAGAGAAAAAATTAGTATATACTTATAGAATAAAGATATTATGTACGAGTATGTCAGGAGTTTATCATTAACCTCAGTCAAGTTCAGCTTCTGTTATACCGATGGTTAACCTATTATTATTATGTAATTTATACGCTTTTTGAGGAATATTAAAATGTATATTTTTCCTCTCTAAACGTATCCACCGTTCAACTACATATTATAAATTAAAACAAAACATGAGATTATTCAATTTTTTACGGCTTTACACACGGTCGATTGGCTCGACGTGTCTGCCGCGACGGTTGACAAAGAACTGTCAGCTCTTTGTCAACCGTCGCGCCGGCAGAGTGCTCAAATGGGCCACACGTTTGGCCAGAAAAGTCGAGCCACAATGCTCGGAGAATCGACCATGAGTAAAGCCGTAAAAATTTTAATAAAGTTGTAAATAAAAAAAACCATTGTAATTTCAAAACCTATTATTAAAATTACATGAGATGAAATAAAGAAGTAGTAGGTACAGGAGTACGCAAATGTGGACTTATCTCTATGCGAGATTTCTTCTAGTAATTATATCGTTTCAAAAATTACCAAATTCATATACCTACCTACGTTTGCATGTATTGTATTACTGAATTATGGGGATGTGAGAATTTCTGAAATGATAATTTTACTGAGGTAGAGAAAATGTTTATTACGCGAAAATAAAATTATGATCGAAAATGGACATGACTGAGATTGCTAATAATCTACTGATGTGTTTCACATGCAATTAAATGGTAGAGTTCGATGTTTCTGCTGAGGTACCTATAGCAGTAAAAATTCTGTAAATAAACAATATGTGTACTTAACATAAAAATTGTTTTCTTTAACACCCGAAATTTGTCTTTGAAGTTTCTACATAGCCTTTCTAGATTAAATGAAGGCGGCGGGTGGCCGAGTGGTTTGGGCATCGGCTTCTCATGCGAGAGGCCCGAAGTTCGAATCCCATGCATATTCAGGCCACGCGGCGATCGCGGCGGTCGATCGATCGCACCACTGAGCCACCGAGGCTGATATGCTGATGTAATGACAGGCTGACGACGCTCTACAATAACTTAACTATCCAACAAACTATGAAATTTTTTGCACTTTTCCGTCTCGATAAGTCCATTTTTTTTAAATTTGGATCATTTAGAACCTAAGTTTAAATATCAATACTAATAATAAATCTGTAAGGGATGATCATGGAGTAAGTTACTTTGTTTTATGAGTGTTTGTAGACTCTATGTCTGACACTAAAACTAAATTGACGCTTTTTAGAAATATTTTCTGTATGTATGTATGTTCCTCCATAACTCTTCAACCGATCATCCGAATTCGATGGAACTTAGTACAAGCTCATTTGATTATACGGAACACAGGACAGGCGAAAATTTTGTTCCTGTTACGCTAAGATGTGGCTCCCATACAAACGGAATAGTTCCGCGCGCCGAAATAAAGGTAAGGTAATGTAAATACGAATTTCACGCCAGCGAAGCCGCGGGCCAAAGCTAGTTGAATTAATAAATTCTACTAGTGAGAACACTATTTATAGTTTGTTGTCATGAAAGCATGGAGACAAAACACTTACAGGCTACATAGGTATGAACATATCCCGGCAGCAAATATTGCGTACCGTGTGGGGCCGGTACTTTAAAAGAATAGCCCCACTGCATCTCTCCCCGCGTCTATGTCGTAAAAGGCGACTAAGGGATATGACCCCTTCTGATATTACTAGGTGGTAGGGTTTAACCCGCCCGGGTTGGTACCACCGCACTGAATGAAAGGTCGGTCGAAACGGCTATGTAAATAGTTTGTGTTTTCCCCTCAGTTCAGTGTAGCCGGCACGACCGCAGGGAAGCACTGACGTGTCACCAAGTTCACCCGGTGTTATGGGCTGACATCACGGATGTTGTAGGTGATGTAGCAAACCGTGCAGTTTCTATAAAAAAAAAAAATAATGCGTTTAGAACTTAGGAAAGAGACAATCCGGTTGTAGAGCGCCGTCCCTGTCGCACGAACTCGCACGTCTCTGTGCGACAGGGACGACGCTCTACAACCGGATTGTCTCTTTCTAAAGCTCGACACGCATTATTGGCTGCCGGGAGCTGTACAGAACGAATATCTCATCTGTGACTGTAACTATTACATAAACCACATGTACCGTGTGAGGCCCCGGTAGATACTTAACAAGAATAGCCCCACTGCATCTCTCCTCGTGCATGTCGTAAAAGGCGACTAAGGGATAAGGATAAGATGCCGTGCTAAAGGGCGTCTCTCTGGCCACCTCTCACCTTGGTTGATTCTTCCACCGAGTCTTGCTGCTTGATAGTTATCTTGTCCTAATACTTTGCTAAACGCGGTGGTTGGTGTTGTGCTGTAATTTAACGGAGTTCTTGAAGCACAACACCGATTACTCTGCCTACCTCGATTGTCGGGATACAGCGTGTGTTATGTACTGTAGGCTAAGATCGTATACCTACCTATTCCATCTTACACCTCCGTTCTCTATTTAATTGCACAGTTGAATAAAATCATTACAAAAGAAAGTTTCAGATAAAATGAATGAGCAAGTCAGCAATAGATTTCAATAGGGATTTCATTACGTTGTTTTCAATATATTCAGCGTAACTAAGTCAACGCACACAAAACAATAACAATAGGCCAATTAGGCTCAAATCGATTGCTATTAGCCGCCCACACCGTGCGGATGGTGTAAAATCTATAGTTGGCATAGACACAAATGCAAAGAAGAG
The DNA here is from genome assembly GCA_946902875.1 of Nematopogon swammerdamellus. Lineage (NCBI taxonomy): Eukaryota > Metazoa > Arthropoda > Insecta > Lepidoptera > Adelidae > Nematopogon > Nematopogon swammerdamellus. Next base: position 7,751,972 of record OX336358.1, on the reverse strand, counting down.
GCATTCCTACACTTTTTTTAACGAACTTCTGGCACGGGTCGCTGCGCCCGACAGTCTGACGCAGCCAATAACATTAATCCTCGCGAAACTACGACAAAATGTCATCAAATTTATTGATACGTCTTTTGAATACCACCAGGTTAAGATGTTAGGGCAGGGAACACACTCACCTGTATACCTTAATTAACCAACTCGGGAGTTGTCTGGGCATCGACTTCACTTGCGAGAGGTCCGAGGTTCGAATCCGGTCGCCGTGTACCAATGAGTTTTTTTTTCTGACGGAACCAATTTACGTGCATACCTACATACACCTGCTGCTTCACCGTTCGGAACCGGTGTAAATCTGTAGGTCCCTTCCCTTGCCCCTTACTGGGTGGTAGGCTTAAATTGTTGCCCACTGAGTTGGCACCACCGTACTGGATGTAAGATGGCCGCATAGCAGCCTCGACTGTATTCTCTAGTTCAGTATACCAAGTAAAACAAAGAGAGGTCTCCGGTATGGCACCTAGAGCATGTGCTCCCATACCGGATTACTTAAAATAAAACCAAATTACACAAATGTCTATTCCTATCAAACTTGTTTACACGTATCTTTTGTCTGTTCCAAATTGTGTGCACCCCGACCAATTGTAGTTAACTAGGTAAAATTATTGAATGTGACAAGCCATTTCCGGGTATATATTTGCATGTTAGTTGATTTTATAATGTATTTTATTGTATTGGTTCTCGAACACAATTATTGAAATTTGATCACGCAGTCGGCGCGTGTCTGATTCTTTTCGATTTGAGTGTTTTACGCGATTTTTAAGAGGCGTAGGCGACGACACGGCTCGGATACAAATTAAAGATTCCGTTGTATACTTAGGTACTAAAACGTGTTGATAAAAATATTCGAAAATAAAAAAAAAACATTATTCCACACACCTGCGGGCTTAGTAGATCTAGCGGATAATTAAAATAATACAACTGATCAAAAATTCGAAGAAAAATTACTTGACCAAATTCCCAATTTAAACAGTTTCAGGAAAGGAATACATCGTGATAAATAATAAATCAATAAAAATAAAAAAATATACCTATGCAGATTTTACATTATGAATCGAATTTATTATTAATCACGAGTAGAGATTTATTATTGTCACTGCCAAGTGCCAGGTACTAGGCTTCATTCAATCAAGGGTCTGTCAGGCAGGCCGCCCCGCCGCGCCGGCATGGCATTCGAAAAGGCTAACGACCGAATTTCCATGGGCGTCGTTAGATACCTTATGGGTGGCTCGGCGCCATTATGCCGAGCTTTCAATAAAAAAACCAGCCAAGTGCGAGTCGGACTGGCGCATCGAGCTTTCCGCACCACAAACGAAAATTATTCCAAAAACACGTTTCTCACGAGGGTCCCCATACCCTCCTTAATTTTTCTATTTCTTTATTATTTGTTGTTATATCCGCCATAATAACACATATAAATAAATAAATAAAAACATTTCTGTGTTCCTATATAAAGTTCCTATCGCAACATCTCTTGAACAAAGCTTCACGTGTTTGCAATATTAACAACAAAACAAGTCATAAACGAAAAGAAGAAATTATTAAATGGTTGAAAACTTTAAATTATAACGACACCGAAAATGTGCTATATATTAAAAAATAAAATAAAATCAAAACATAAAATAAACCTACAAACAAATAATCTTATATATCCTAATAATAACATCAAACATCCATCACACAGTATTCTTATTAACCTTAGACAAACTAAACTAACACCTTACTAACTAAATAACATTATAAAACAATAAAATATTCATATTTTATTTGAGGTATTTATTTGATATATTATATATAGATTATAACTATCTTGTATTTATATACTAAAAATTTCGCTTCGTTTAATTATAACATGAAATAACCTAAAAATAATATAAAATTATTACTAGTGAGCGCAGAATGAAATACAATTAATTATGTTTACAAAAAAGTCTTTCTGCGAGACAGAATTTTTCTAATGCAGAAGACACGGTTATTGTACTGTACGATTTCATGTGATAATAAATATTTTTCATTTCATTTCAATTTCAACCAGCTGGCTATTACAGTTCCAAAAATACAGCCCTAGGACGGTCGGACAGACAGACGGTGCAGGCTTATTAATAGGCTTCCGTACCGGGTAAGTACGGAAACCTGAAAAGGCGTTGTCTTTATTTCACCTAAGGAATAGATAAGTTTTATGCAATATATTTTTTTCTAAAATATATTTAAACCACGCTGTATTTCGAAATCCAGATTATACTAATGACAGTACAAGTACCTACCGATACTTCTTACCGAATGTCATTTAAGGTGACCGCTACACTAAATAAAACAGTATTTTTGTCCAGAACCCTAGCGCTGAGTCCATTTTAATGTCATTGAACACGTTAAAGCAAATTAAAAAATAACAAGCGAGCGCGAATAATCGTCGTCTTCAGTTCTATTGATCGAGTGAGCGAGTAATCGCAATCGATTTTCACGCGAGTTCGCCCGATCAATCCGCCGATCGGTCGATTGACTTGTTAACTCTGTAGACCAGTGTTTTTCAAACTTTTTGAATACGCGACCCCTTTACACGTTGAAAAATTCTCGCGACCCCCATAGACAGAAAAAAGTTAGTAATTTAAAACACTATGTTTATGATTTTCTCTATTTTGGTACCTATATTCATCCCAGACAGTATAATAAATAAACAAAAACATCCCAGACATAATAAACAGGCCTATCCTTTTTACTGAAATTGTGTAAGTTGTGTTTTATTGTAGTGTAAAACCTTACCTTTTTCCTTTTGCCGGCGACCCCCCGAGTAAGGCTTCGCGACCCCCCCGCGACCCACAGATTGAAAAACACTGCTGTAGACCAATTATTGACTAGAAAAGATCGATAATTTTGACATTCCTTCTTCTTTTAGGGTTCCGTTTGTTTTATGTAATCCGGTATGGGTGGCTGCGTCGGAGGGGCCAAAGGACATGCTCCGTCCAGCCAATATCACCTCCGAGAAGGTAGGTGCCATATCCGAGACTTCCCTGGATTGCTGGCTATACTGGACTAGAGGAGAACACAACCGAGGCTGCTATGCGGCCATCTTACACCCAGTACGGTGGTACCAACCCAGTCGGCTACAATTTGAGCTTACCACCTAGTAAGGGGCAAGGGAAGGGACCTACAGTTTTACACCGGTTCCGAACGGTGAAGCAGCAGGTGTAGGTATTGCACGTAATTTTTTTCGTCAGAAAAAACTTATTGGTACACGCCGAGCGGATTCGAACCTCGGACCTCTCGCATGAAACGCCGCACGGCCACCCGCCGCTACCAGCCGTTGCCAGCAATGCTGACAAGGATCCTTAATATAAATTCGATCAGGTGTCCGTCTGTCTGTCCGTCTGGCCGGCAAACGCGCTCTCCGCGAGGTGATTAGTCCTAAAGGCATGAAAATTGAGAAAATTGCTTTCTAGGCTAGAATTTCTAGCGGACTGCGGGCGGCCGCGCACGCAGCGCAGACACTGCACTGGTGCGGCCGGGTGACCGTTGGAAGTCAATTCGTGAAGGAAATGGCTACGGAACCCTCTGTGCGTGAAAAACTTTCGATATAAATGTCGCTAAGGAATCACGATGTATTAATTCATCATACCTGGTGTTACATTTTGGGCGGTGCTTGTTTTACGTCGCTGCGCTCCTTCAAAGGCGCGCAGCGACGTAATACAAACTCTTTGTTTTTTAGTTCACCCAAAACTGAATCTGTATGTGAAACTGTAGTTACAATGATTGATTATTGACGAGTAATTTTTTTTTATATGTTCGAGTACCTACCTCAAAAATTTTCCACTTTCGTATGAAGAACGCCAACCGATTTCGATTATTCTTGTTATGTTGAAAAGAAAGGAGGTACCTACTTATTTACTTCAGGGGTTTAAGTCGGTTTTTAACTAAAAAGAGTTATGTTGGTCCTCGTGTTGGTCAAAGGGATTAAATTATTTAATGGTTTGTAGTCGTCGCCGTGTCGAAGGCCAAGTGAGTGACCGCCAGCTCTAAGATAGACTGGCGTGTATTAAATTTTACTCGAAATATCACATTTGATTCCTTATTCGATTGGATCAGTCGTCAGACAAGTTGATGACGCGTGGGTGCCGTTAAACTTCGGACGCGGTCATCATTGATTCAAATCAATTAATAATGAGTGGGAATGTTGGCAGGAAATTAAATTAATGGAATACAATAGGTTGGATAAGTCATAATAATATTTTCATTGTCGCATCAATCACATGACACACATGAGCTGAGCGTATACTACCACCGGTAGCATATTTCCAAAATTCAAATTCAATTCAATTCTTCTATTGGTCTCTTTGGTGCATTTTATTTATTCTTTATTATTTTTTCTTTATTCATCATCCTAACTCTTTTTCATGGATGCGACCGTTCGGGTAAGTGGCCCTTCGGTGGCTTATGTGGTCAATCGGGGATGTGGTCGTTAATGGGATATGGCAGTTCGAGGAAGTCGCCGTTATAGGGAAACGGACGTTCGAGGGAAATGGACGTTTGGTTCCGGATTCTCCATAGACAGCACACTGCACTCGTATTCCTCATATTTTAACATTTAACAATTAGCATTTTGCCAGTTCGATTATCTTATCACAGCGAAGAAGAACTGGCAAGAAACTTCGCTGGACACTTTTTTTATATATACGTCCACTTAGTCTACATTTCCAAAAATCTTTGCATTTATGTTTGTATGCACTTAGAGAAGTCAAATATTGCATAAAAATTATTTCTTATTCTATTTTTATCCAAGCAAAAATAACCATCGTCAAAACAACAGTTTACAATAAAAAATTTAATAAAAATTACCAAAAATACTAATATTAACATTTGAAATAAATCCTAACAATAAAACCATTAAAATTTCGTAATTCGAATAAAAGTTCGACAGTTCGCCTTTTAAAAGCAAGGTCCCTCCTTGGTCACTACTCCGCGAGTCAGCCACCCATAGATAAAATTCCAACCTATAAACACTCAAAATGAATCCAACCAACTGTTGACCGCCTGAGGCGAAATTCGCTGGCGCAGTCGAACACCATATGTGTTGTACTAATTAATAAATCTTATTTTTTCACATTATTCCATATTAATAGTAACCGCTTCATATCTCGCATGACTATTCCGAACATAGAAATAAACACGTAGAAGTGACTTGTCGATGAAGTGAAAGGAAAATGCATAAACACAAGAAAGTGCGAGTTGAACTCGCGCACCTAGGCATAGTTTCCGGTAGTACGTAATTGGTCGGATTTTATTATTTGTCGTTTTACTTTAGAGTTTGCACTATAATCACGCTAAGTTTGACGCTTATATGTATATCTAATAGTTTTTTCGACAGAGCAACAACATTAAAACTTGGAAAAAAAAAACACCTTTCTTGTATCTTTCGTTAAAGATTTAAATAAAAGTTGGTTTTTAGGTTTCCGTATCCATACGGATAGGTTTTTTTTTTTTTTTGTAATTAGTAATAGGATCTTAGTAAGCACGGATACGAAACCCTAAAAATGGAAAGTAGTCCATGTAGCTCATCTGTGCATGTAGTCCTAACGACATGAAATCAATTCTTGAAAGTAGTATTCTTGCGGACAGCGGTGATCATTGCACCTTTCTTCTCTGTTCTTTCCTTCCTATAATAACACTTCTATCTGAAAAAAACTTTAAAGTGTGAAAGAGGCGCCAGAGGTATGTCAGACAGACAGAACCATGGCACGTGCAGATTCATTGTCTAATCCAGGGATGGGCAAACTACGGCCCGCGGGCCATCTCCGGCCCGCGAACGGTCACAATCCGGCCCGCGACCATCATCGACCCAGTAGTAGAGAATAACATAAATCACGGAAAAATTCGGTAAACATTAAAATAGTGTACTTGGTTACATTAATTAATAAATTTTTGTTCCGATTTTATAGATTACTGCAATAAGTATCTATTTCCCGATTTCATAGTGTACCAGACCAGGTAAACTGTACCTGATTCAAATATCTATAGATAGATAGTTCATATAATTTAATTTTGTATAAATAAGAGAACTTTTGATGTTGATGAAAACTATGAGTCAATAAATAACTTCATTTTGGAAAATACAAATATTTTTATTTCAATAATAAAGAATTATGTATATTATAGCCAAAAAATTTAAAACCTGGCCTGGCCCCCTATAGATTCTCTGTGTAAATATTGGCCCGCGTAGAAAAAAGTTTGCCCATCCCTGGTCTAATCTATCTCTATCACGCTTGGATAATTACGTAGGTATAGTCTGACCGACGCAAATGTTGTGCATGCCGCCGACCAAATATTTGTGACAAGGCGATATTTTGTAATGTTCGACAATGTCGTTCCTGTGATATGGATCTCTGTGGCAGCGAACATCTGTTCCCAGTTGAGATAAATATTGTATTAATTGATATATTTAGTCGGTCTTTTCAAGGACTGTAAACGTTTTTTGCCCGCTTTTTAATTAGTTTCTCCATAATTACCCCTATAGATGTATTTAAATGTAGGGAGATATCTTTAGAAGAAAATTATAGGTTTTTAATATGCAGAAAATACGACGTACTATTTTCTTTGTGGTATTTTGCAAAGGTGTTTGCTATTGTTTGAGAGACTACAGGTAGGTACCTACCATAATAATTACATAAATGTAGTGCTTTAATTCGTTAATAATTTATTATTGCGCAAAAACCTACGTTATTCGTGATTTCGAGGATTTGCACAGTTTAATAATTCGAATTTCCCCTAATATTTCTATATTTTAACCGACTTCAAAAAAGGAGCTTCCGATTTAACCGGTAGGTATTGTGTTATAATTACAGTAAAGATGGATTTGATAGACTTACCTACAGCCATTTTCACCACCCCCAGTTAAGCCTTGTCCAGCAGTTATTTGTCGGTTGAAGTGACATTTCTCATACATTTGACAGCATTTAAGGTTGTTTGAAAATAAGATAAATATATTGATCCTATAGCACGCGTTTAAAGAATAAACCGATATTAACTAACAAAATATAGTAATTTTCGAACAAAGCATTCTGTTTGCTATCAAATTATAACTTTTAACATAAAGCCGTATTTATGCCTGTATTGAAAGAAAACCAATCCTTTTAATAACACAGTGGGAACCATTAAGCTGGAGGTGAAACGAAATAATTACATTTCTGTTGTTCTGCTTTTGTCTGAGTAACATTAATTTTACAAATGTTCTCCTTTGTCCAATGTGTTATTTATAAGTTATAACATACAATTCAACAGTGAAAACTTACTTATCCATTTTTAACTTTGAATTACTTTGCACAGGTTAATTTGGTTTTAATTTCTATGTGTGACAGCGCCATATAGTTTCTTCTCTTTCACTTTCTAGCTAGTTCTTAAAAAAATACCAGAGATGGCGCCACCAGTTACGATTAAACACTGACCATTTAATTTTCGTAAATTAGCTAATTACGAAAAAAAAATGCAATAATAATGCTGTAATTTACAATGCTATTCTTTTTGAGTACGGTGGGGCCGATACTTAAAAAGAATAGCCCCACTTCATCTCACTCCGTGCATGTCGTAAAATGCGACTAAGGGATAAGGACAAAATGCAGTGCTAAAGGGCGACATAATATCCACCTCTCACTTTGGCGAGCACTTTGGCGCGGTCGTTCCACCGAGTCATGCGGCAGTTGGGTCTTAGTGTCTTACCCGAATACTTTGCTAAACGTGGTGGTCAGTGTTGTGCTGCAATTTACCAGAGCTTTTGCAGCACAACACCGATTACTCTGCTTACGCCGATTGGCGGGATACCGCGTGTGGTGTGTGTATGTATGTAATTTACAAGAGTACTTGCAGCACAACACCGACTATTCTGCTTACTCCGATTGTCGGGCGGGATGTATGTAGGAACAAAAGCATAACCAAGAAAGTCCAAGATTGCACTTGTCTGGTTTCGTAATTAAGTAATTACTGTAGGTATAGTCTTCACCTTCTGCAAAATAATTCACTCGGTTATAATTTCACAATTTGTTCACAATCCTAATAAAAAACCGGCCAAGGGTTAGTCGGACTCGCGCACCGAGGTTTTCGCACCACAAAAAAAACATTGAAAATAAAAACACGCTTCTTGAACCCCCTTAATTTTTTAATTTTTCTATTTTTTATTATTTGTTGTTATATCCGCCATATAACACATATTCTGTGAAAATTTCAACAGGCTACCTATTACGGTTCCAAAGATACAGCCCTCGGACAGACAGACAGACGGCGTTGGGTTAGTAATAGGCTTCCGTACGGGATACGGTAACCTAATAAAGCGAAGTTTCTACGGGCGACCGACCGTCTAGTGTACGTCAATGTATGAATATCCTTATAAGTCGAGAACCACTTTATTGATTTACATTCGATTTTCACTTATACATGCTGTCGCTTCTCATGATGACTTTAGGCTATATAAATCATAACTCTACGTCATCGGCGGCCTGAGCTGTGAGCAAAAATTCACACAAAGCGAAGCCGCGGCCAAAAGCTTGTTATGAAATAATAAAGCAGCTGTAAAACAATTTAAAATCTACTCTGGATTCTCTTATACGAAAGTATGAATAAAAATGGCATTCAAAATACCAGTTGTACCTACGTTTATTGCAGAAATTGGTGATGATTTTATGTTGTTTATTTCGTGGTCGGTTGGGGAGACGTGGAATTAAAATGGTGTACGAGACAATGGAGAGTTCTGTGTTGTGGCCTCGTGTGTGTCATTAGCAGTGCAGTTAATTTTATCGACGTTTCTTTGTACGAACGACGTGAAGAAATCGAAAGGTGAGAACTGGCTGTTGTCAAACATTGCATACAATTCGACCCCGACGTAATAATTGTGGAACTATGGCATTGTTTTTTTCGGTTACGCGGTATAGGTACTGAACACGACTCACTTTGTTTGTCGACGTTTCGTCCCACACTCCGGGGACATCTTCAGGACTCCACAAGTCAGCCATCTGTCTGTGAGCATGCTCTGGACAGTGGCACAAATCATTGGATTCGATGCGACGAAACCAGGACGATATTAGTGGAAAAACACTATATACCACGTTTGGTTCGGGAATCCATTGAAATTTCCAGACATGCCAATTTTAACAGAGAAGACAGCATGGTACTATCTTCGTCGTGGACTCCTCTGTTGGCGAAGCATGGCTCGGGCTGGTAACCAGCATCAAGCTCTGGCAGCCATAGACACAGTGAGCTACGCGTGCACCGACCTTTCCCAGCAAGAGATGTCGAACCTACCCGCATCGGCCGAAGTACCCTCGCATCGCTACAATCTTCGTCAGCGGCGACCGGCAGTTGACATCTGACTGGACGACGACGTGTCGGGTGTCCTCCTGGTCGTCGCAGACCGCGAGTCCTGAAGATGTCCCCGGAGTGTGTGTGGGACGAAACGTCGACAAACAAAGTGAGTCGTGTTCAATACCTATACCGAGTAACCGAAAAATCATTGTCTAACACCCACTTGCACCAACACGAGTTTAGAGTAAAGTAGCGAGTTATGGATTTAAACGCGGTTTAAACGCGGTTCCCACATACAACGGGTGCTAGCTTAACGAGTTAAACTGGTTTATAGTTAAATTCGTGTTGGTGCAAGTGGGCCATAATGTGTAATAGCGGTAAAAGCCTAAACGAACATAATTGTGGAACTGTCTTCCGGCGAGTGTGTTTCACGAACGTATCAACAGGCTAGACTAGACAGCCTAGCAACAGTCCGCAAATCTGCTGGCATGGCACCGCACTGAGCTTGGTTTCGCGAGGAGAGGGGTTTTTGGCTCTGTCGACTGTATCATTGGTCCCTCGACAGAGCCACCCAACATGGGTAGCTGTGTCTAGGCTTTACTTTAAAAAAAATTACAAATGCACACAATTTGCATCAGCACCTATCCTTGTAACGGATGACGAACAAGAGCTAAAGGACGACAGATTAGCCACCTCTCACCTTGGTACGGTCCTTCCACCGAGTCACGCAGCAGGTGGATCTTCGTGCCTTACTTGCTGCTTGATAGTTATCTTGCCGGAATACTTTGCGATACGTGGTGGTCGGTGTTGTGCTGTAATTTACCAGAGTCGTTACAGCACAACACCGATTACTCTGCTTACCCCGATTTGTCGGGATACTGCACAGAACAACGATCGGGCCACACCGCCCGCGCCCGAGACTGGTCTGGTAATAAATCTCTAAGGGATGGTCATGGAGTTAGTTACTTTGTTTTATGATATACCTACTGCGTTTGTAGACTCTATGTATGATACTAAACCTAAATGGACGATTTTTCGAAATATTTTCTGTATGTATGTATGTTCCTCCATAAATGTTAAACCGATCGTCCGAATTCGATGTAACTTCGTATAATCACATTTAGCTATACGAGACACAGGATAAAATTAAGTTCTGGTTACGCTAAGATGTGGCTCCCATACAAACCGGAATTTTCCGCGCGCCGAAATAAAGGTTACTTTCTTCTTTTTAAATACGAATTTCACGCGAGCAAAGCCGCGGGCAAAACCTAGTTATTTAATACTTAGCATATGCGTATACTTAGCAAGTATCATGCATGCAAGTGCTTCAGAAATTATAAACCTTATTCTAGATGGGCTCGTCGGGAGATAATGACAACAACCTGAACAAGGTAATCCTATAATGAGATTATAACGCGGACGAAGCTTGTGGACCGCTTCGCGTAGCGTAGCACACGATATGAGTATCCGAAAACGTAAGTTGAGATTACAGTTCGTAAGCGTAGTTACGTAACTTTAGTAATTTTGAAAGTGCATGTCACACACGAGTTTAAAAAATTAATGTTTTCTGTCAAATTGTTCCGTTTCATAAAATTATGGTACCTACTTAGTTAGGTCAATGATGAGGCCAAAGGCCGATCTGAGTTTATGTTGAATTATATAAGTTTCAGATCTAACGGATAATTTGAAATGTTATTGATAAAATGTTCTGTTATATTATTTTAAAACAAGTATTACAAACATATTTAACATACAAAGTATTTAAAAATTCGTTGTTTTTGAAAAGACAAGACCTAATGCCGCGCTTCATGTAACTGAACGATATTCCTTTGTGAAGTTATTTCGTCAATTCGTCGTGCAGAAGAGGCCAAAAGCCAAACATGTTTATGCTTGTATACTTACTTATAATTTTAACCAGAGAAAGTTGCCTAACGACATAGGCAGGCAGGAGTATACCTTCTGTCTCAAGTTGGTAAATACGTTTAAAAGTAATACCGAAGCTGAAACTCGAATGAACAAAATTTCCAATCGATGCAAGTTAGTGTATAATGAAATCGAACGAATATCGAATTTGCATCTCAATACTAATTTAAATGTCTAAATATGGAACCCTAATCTCAAGACTTATCTTCACATTCGGACCGTATAAAGCCAACACTGTCGGTTTTAGTTCAATCAGATTTTCGTAGTATTGATGTCACAGCTCGGTGTTGTCGGCGCGGCGGCGGCGGGACGAATGGTCGGTGCGGGCGGGGCGGAGGGGAGCGCGCATGCGGCTTCTTCCAAGGAGCTGTCCAGTCCATTGGTGACACCGCAAGGAGTGTTAACCGGGAAAAAAAGAAAGCTGGCGCATGCAAATTTAGCGCGACAAGAAAACCAAACAGGTAAGAGAGTTTCTTTTGAAGACCCTCCGCGCTAGGGTGAAATGTCCTAAAAGTATGGTATTTACGTATTTACTAACCTAATTAAGGCTAAAATTCCGCTCTTTCTGCCATCAATATTGGTCACCTGATAATCTGGATATAATCAGTTTATACATACATATTTAATGTAAAACTTTAATATCATTTAAAGATTTTATATATAAAACTACAACGTTGAATGATAATTATGTTATAAAGTATCCTTGAAAAACGTCGATCTGACTTTTTGACTTTTTTCAAAAAGGTTAGGCTACAGGGTAAACCTTAACCGGATCGTCTTTGTTTTAGGCTCAAATTTTTTATATTATTCTTCGTTTCCAAAATATCGAGCGCCAAAATAAAAAATTTCGGAAAAAAATAATTTTTTTTTTCACTATCTCGGCCATAACTTTTTTCCTTTTTGACTTTCTCGAATAACTCTTTTTGCAACTTACATCTCTTATGAATACGCGTCTTTTGAGCCTTTTTTAATATAATATCTTCACAACTCTCCGAGATATAAGGGGATCGCACTTTTTCGTGAATTCGGAGCCTACACTGGAGCGAACGAAAAGACATTTCCAATGTCAAAATAGAAAAAGTAAGAAATTAAGGGGGGTTCCCATACAAGAAACGTGTTTCATTTTCAATTTGTTTTAAACCCTCGGTGCGCGAGTTCGACTCGCACTTGGCCGGTTTTTTTTTTATAAAATTACAGTCAATCAATCATTGGTCTATATTATAATTATAATTCAAGTTTTTCCTGCATTAATGCCCATTAGATATTGCTAAGTCTGTAAAACTTGCTATTTCTAACTATTTCAGAAAATTATTTACGAAATATTAAAATGTTAATGCATTCATCCAGCGTAGAGGCAAGGCGGTCTTGTTTGTCTGTAAATACTCTTAATAATACAGTGAGTATGAGTGACATAATTAGTTCGGCCGTCAGTCCGTCTGTCTGCCTGTCTGTCCCTACGAGATCGTGTCTATGATGTCAGATTATATACCATGACACTAGTTGTTAGCAGGCCCCATTCTGTTCTAAATCATTTCTAAATATACACATACAAATAAAACTTTGTGTAGGTTGTATAACCAGTAAGCATAGTATAGTAGATTAGATACGTAGACCTTTCTAGGTTTCCGTATCCCGTACGGAAGCCTACTATTGCGCCGTCTGTCTGTCCTACTGCTGTAAGTATCTTTGGATGGAACGGATTTCTGTGGATGGAACCATAATAGCTAGCGAGTTGAAATTTTCACTTAAGGCCGTGACAAACGCCAACGACCTTGAGCATTCGGGAATTCTACATAATGTACCATGCGACTGCTAATTTCGCTTCGCACGTTCAAGTCACATTTAGCGTAGTTTGTCGCTATCAGCCTAAAGAGTTGATGGTTCGGGGTTCGAATCCCACTTTCGTATGTTTTTTTTTTTTGCTTTTTTATTATTTTAATTATTAAAATGATTGTGGCTTATGTAACTGATGCGTGATTCTAATTTTTTATTTTTTATTATTTTACCTAAATAACATTTTATTGTAATTTCTTCCAAATTATTTTAGTTCATGTACTTACCACTTTTTATAAACCTCTAAATAGACTATCGATGAAAACTAAAATAAAAAAAGGTAGGTAGGTAATAGGTAGATAGGCATTTAGGTATGTATGGCAAATATCATAGCAACATAGGTACCGGCCGGCGCGCGCGGCGCGCGCGGCGGCAGCATGGCACGGTGCGGTGGGGTGCGGTGCGGTGCGGTAACTCAGTAGCAGCGTGCCACTCACGCATGCAAGCAAGCAATAACAAGCCGCTCCTCCGCGCCGCGCCGCCGCTCCTCCGCGCCGCGCCGCGCCGCCGCGTCGTCACCGCTCCGCGCCACCACAGTGCCGCCGCCGCCCCCGCTCCGCAGCGCGCCGCTGTTGCTAGGCTACTTTTATTTAGGCACGGTTCTATAGTCCATGCATCTCAAGCGCAGACAGCGTTATACCACACCCGTGACACTAGTCACATTTTCTATGTAGCGGCCGAAAATGTGTACCTACTGCTCACGTACGCGGGCGCCTTTGCGTGTATTGGTGCGACCTCGATAACTTGGGTACAGGGTTGGCACTCTTTATGAGAAGTTTGTAGTGGACAATATTATAAATTATATTTGATGTAATTTAAAAGGAAACATTTTTAATTATGACTATCTATGTATATGTACCTCTTAACATTATTGGAGGGCAAGAAAAAAAGAAAAACATCAACTTATATGCACATGTTTTATTTTTACTCGCTAACTAAACGACAATTTTGCAGTGAAAGTTTCACTAAATTTTGGAAACTTTGCAATAGGTATTCCATTTTTATTATTTTTAAGCCGAATCGTATGTGAAGCTAAAGTGAAATTTTCAATGTATACTTGCCGCCATTTTGAACTTTTTAGTTACTAGACCGATTGCTTTCAAAATTGATATCTGGGTGTCTGTGTAGGCTCTGAATACGAATCTGTAATCAAAATTAAAAAAAAGTGGCCGCCATTTTGAACTTTTTAGTTACTGGACCGATTGCTTTCAAAATTGATATCTGGGTGTCTGTGTAGGCTCTGAATACGAATCTGTAATCAAAATAAAAAAAAGTGGCCGCCATTTTGAACTTTTCAGTTACTGGACCGATTGATTTCAAAATTGATATCTGGGTGTCTGTGTAGGCTCTGAATACGAATCTGTAATCAAAATAAAAAAAAAGTGGCCGCCATTTTGAACTTTTCAGTTACTGGACCGATTGCTTTCAAAATTGATATCTGGGTGGCTGTGTAGGCTCTGAATACGAATCTGTAATCAAAATAAAAAAAAGTGGCCGCCATTTTGAACTTTTTAGTTACTGGACCGATTGCTTTCAAAATTGATATCTGGGTGTCTGTGTAGGCTCTGAATACGAATCTGTAATCAAAATAAAAAAAGTGGCCGCCATTTTAAACTTTTCAGTTACTGGACCGATTGCTTTCAAAATCGATATCTGGGTGTCTGTGTGGGCTCGGAATACGAATCTGTAGTCAAAATTAAAAAAAAGTGGCCGCCATTTTGAACTTTTTAGTTACTGGACCGATTGATTTCAAAATTGATATCTGGGTGTCTGTGTAGGCTCTGAATACGAATCTGTAGTCAAAATTTAAAAAAAGTGGCCGCCATTTTGAACTTTTCAGTTACTGGACCAATTGCTTTCAAAATCGATGTCTGGGTGTCTGTGTGTGCTCTGAATACGAATCTGTAGTCAAAATTAAGTGGCCGCCATTTTAAACTTTTTAGTTACTGGACCGATTGATTTCAAAATTGATATCTGGGTGTCTGTGTAGGCTCTGAATACGAATCTGTAGTCAAAATTTAAAAAAAGTGGCCGCCATTTTGAACTTTTCAGTTACTGGACCAATTGCTTTCAAAATCGATGTCTGGGTGTCTGTGTATGCTCTGAATACGAATCTGTAGTCAAAATTAAGTGGCCGCCATTTTAAACTTTTTAGTTACTGGACCGATTGCTTTCAAAATAGATATCTGCGTGTCTGTGTGGGCTCTAAATATGAATCTGTAGTCAAAACTAAAAAGTCCAAGATGGCGGCAACTATTTTTAAATTTTGAAAACGGATTCGTATTCAGAGCCCATACAGATACCCAGATATCAATTTTGAAAGCAATCGGTCCAGTAACTAAAAAGTTCAAAATGGCGGCCACTTTTTTTTAATGTTCACTACAGATTCGTATTCAGAGCCCACGCAGACACCCAGATATCGATTTTGAAAGCAATCGGTCCAGTAACTAAAAAGTTCAAAATGGAGGCCGTTTTTTTTTTATTTTGACAACGGATTCGTATTCAGAGCCCACACAGACACCCAGATATTGATTTTGAAAGCAATCGGTCGAATAACTAAAAAGGTCAAAATGGCGGCAACTTTTTTTAAATATTCACTACATATTTGTATTCAGAGTCCACACAAACACCCAGATATCGATTTTGAAATCAATCGGTCCAGTAATTAAAAAGTTCAAAATGGCGGCAACTTTTTTTAAATGTTCACTACAGATTCGTATTCAGAGCCCACACAGACACCCAGATATCGATTTTGAAAGCAATCGGTCCAGTAACTAAAAAGTTCAAAATGGCAGCCGCTTTTTTTAAATTTTGACAACGGATTCGTATTCAGAGTCCACACAGACACCCAGATATCGACTTTGAAAGCAATCGGTCCAGTAACTAAAAAGTTCAAAATGGCGGCCACTTTTTTTAAATTTTGACAACGGATTCGTATTCAGAGTCCACACAGACACCCAGATATCGACTTTGAAAGCAATCGGTCCAGTAACTAAAAAGTTCAAAATGGCGGCCACTTTTTTTAAATTTTGACAACGGATTCGTATTCAGAGCCCACACAGACACCCAGATATTGATTTTGAAAGCAATCGGTCGAATAACTAAAAAGGTCAAAATGGCGGCAACTTTTTTTAAATATTCACTACATATTTGTATTCAGAGTCCACACAAACACCCAGATATCGATTTTGAAATCAATCGGTCCAGTAATTAAAAAGTTCAAAATGGCGGCAACTTTTTTTAAATGTTCACTACAGATTCGTATTCAGAGCCCACACAGACACCCAGATATCGATTTTGAAAGCAATCGGTCCAGTAACTAAGAAGTTCAAAATGGCGGCCGCTTTTTTTTAATTTTGACAACGGATTCGTATTCAGAGTCCACACAGACACCCAGATATCGACTTTGAAAGCAATCGGTCCAGTAACTAAAAAGTTCAAAATGGCGGCCACTTTTTTAAATTTTGACAACGGATTCGTATTCAGAGTCCACACAGACACCCAGATATCGACTTTGAAAGCAATCGGTCCAGTAACTAAAAAGTTCAAAATGGCGGCCACTTTTTTTAAATTTTGACAACGGATTCGTATTCAGAGTCCACACAGACACCCAGATATCGACTTTGAAAGCAATCGGTCCAGTAACTAAAAAGTTCAAAATGGCGGCCACTTTTTTAAATTTTGACAACGGATTCGTATTCAGAGTCCACACAGACACCCAGATATCGACTTTGAAAGCAATCGGTCCAGTAACTAAAAAGTTCAAAATGGCGGCCACTTTTTTAAAATTTTGACAACGGATTCGTATTCAGAGCCCACACAGACACCCAGATATCGACTTTGAAAGCAATCGGTCCAGTAACTAAAAAGTTCAAAATGGCGGCCACTTTTTTTAAATTTTGACAACGGATTCGTATTCAGAGCCCACACAGACACCCAGATATCGACTTTGAAAGCAATCGGTCCAGTAACTAAAAAGTTCAAAATGGCAGCCGCTTTTTTTAAATTTTGACAACGGATTCGTATTCAGAGCCCACACAGACACCCAGATATCGACTTTGAAAGCAATCGGTCCAGTAACTAATAAGTTCAAAATGGCAGCCGCTTTTTTTAAATTTTGACAACGGATTCGTATTCAGAGCCCACACAGACACCCAGATATCGACTTTGAAAGCAATCGGTCCAGTAACTAAAAAGTTCAAAATGGCGGCCACTTTTTTTAAATTTTGACAACGGATTCGTATTCAGAGCCCACACAGACACCCAGATATCGACTTTGAAAGCAATCGGTCCAGTAACTAAAAAGTTCAAAATGGCGGCCACTTTTTTTAAATGTTCATATGATTAAGATTCGCTCCGGTGAAGGAAAACACCGTGAGGAAACCTGTGCACAGCAGTACATATAAAATTGTTGTGGACACCGCTTCCAATCCAGCTTGTCACGTGGAAATGTATAACAATTCCCTTCCATGTTCATGGGAAAGGCTTGCGCTCAGTAGTAGGACATTAAAATTGACTCAAGAAGAAGAATAAGAAACCAAATTGATATCTGATTTGTGTAACATAAATTTCATTATTTCACATAAGAATGAAAATTTCACAGTAATTTTGCAGAAAGTGCAAAATTTCACTGCAAAATTTCAAGTGAAATTTTTGTGCAAAATTGCGCCTTGCATCTCTAAGTAAGTGCGAACAAGGAGGTTTGAAGTCCACCGCGCGCGCGGGCGCGGCCGGCCCGATCGTTGTTCTGTGCTGTGAGTGCGAAAGAACCGCGCGCGTACGTGTAAGTAGCTACTACTCCCTCTCGAAGGTGCGCTCGCTCTCCTCTCGACAGTCGGTGCCAGCCTGACTAGCCGTCCGCCAGAAGTCGACCAGACAGCGCTCGCGGGCTGCGGGGCGCGGGGGGAAGCAAACTCGCTTCGAGGCGGAGCGTCGCTTCTATACGCCAGTATTATAAGTATTCTATGGTTATACCACAGTACCTATTAGTTATTCTGTGGTTATACCAACGAAAGCCATGCATATAACGCCCCGTCAAGTTACGTACCGGAGCGTATACTGATAGATACCACAGAAGAGAGATATTACTGATACGGTCGTACTGTATACTGGTACGGAAAATGACACGGTGGCAACATCACCTACAATACAACATCCGAGATGTCAGCTCGTAACAACTGGTGAAGTAGGTGCTATGTCAGTGCTTTTCTTCGGTCGTACCGGCTTCACTGAACTGGACGGAAAAAAAGAAGGGAGTCATATCCCGAAATAGTTTGTATTTTCCGTCCAGTTTAGTGTAGCCGGCACGACCAAAGGGAAGCACTGACATGGCACCTAAGTTCACCCGGTGTTATGGGCTGACATCACGGATGTTATAGGTGATATAGCAAACTGTGTCAGTTTACATAAAAAAATCCCTCAGTCGCCTTTTACGACATGCACGGGGAGAGATGCAGTGGGGCTATTATTTTAAATTACCATCCCACACGGTACAAATATACCTAACCACCTATCTTTTTTCCATTCGATCCAAACACAGAAGACAGAAATGACGACCGACACGCGGGCGCAGCAGGGCAGGAGCGAGCAAGCGAGCCCGGAACTAAAATTGTATCTAGTATTGAAGTGCCTGCTAAATTGACGAAGGCAAAAATTTTACCCTTCCGACTGAAGAATTACGTCAATAATTTCATGTAGGCGTTTTTTGTTTTTTATTTTTATCTCCTTTCGTGGATAAAATAATAAAAAAAATTGAATAGAGTTTTCTCAGAGCTTTGTGACCTTTGAATCGGTGGTATTGTAAAATTGTAATAATACACACATACTCAGATTTTCAAAAATTCATGCTTTTTTTATATATTTTTAATTTTATGTTTATTACTTACTTTTACTCATTATTAAAAAAACCAGCAATGCACTTTGTTGGTAAGGAACCAAAATATAGGTTGGTATTTTTTTAATTTTCTGAATGTGTGTCAATTGGTCAGTTTTGGACCTTCTTTGTCGCACTTTTTGCATGTTTTGCGTATTTGGCGTTTGTCACCGCCTTAATATTTGTTATTATGGCGATTATCACAAAAATAATAACAATAAAAAAATGTAAAAAGTAAGGGGTGTTTTTAATGGTTTTTTGTGGTGCGGAAACCGCGATGCGCGTGTCCAACTAGCACTTGGCCGGTTTTATATGTAAGCCAACATGGGTGGCTGTGCCGAGGGAACAACGGTGCAGTCGACGCCAAAGTCACCTCTCCTCGCAAAACCGCGCTCAGTTAGGCGCCATGCCAGCAGACTAGCGGAATTTATTTAGTAAGTACTAGCTTTGCCCGCGGCTTCGCTCGCGTGAAATTCGTATTTAAAAAGAAGAAAGTAAGTAAGCCCGCTACCGTACATTTATTTCGGCGCGCGGAACAATTCGGTTTGTATGAGAGCCACATCTTGGTGTAACCGGAACTGAATTATATTTAGCCTATCCTCTGTTCCGTATAGTAAAATGTGCTCGTAAAAGGTTAATCGAATTCGGATGACCGGTTTAACAGTTATGGAGGAACATATATACATACATACATACTGACAGAAAATATATCTTTTTTTTTTGTTTGTTTTGGTTTTTTTTTCATACATCAAGCCAATTTTTAATTAAATAATTTTTTTTTTTTTTTTTTTTCAAGTGAAAACGTCTTTAGCGGCGCTTGGCACTTTTTTAGATGGGTAAAAAATGTTAAACTGGCGTCAGATCTCGCGTCAGAACTCGCGTCAGATCCGTACATAGCCTGATCGAAAAAGCGTAAGATTCGAAACTTCTTTAGCGGCGCTTGGCACTTTTTTTAGATGGGTAAAAAATGTTAAAAACTCGCGTCGGATCCGTAGCCTGATCGAAAAAGCGTAAGATTCGTTGAAAGTATGCTATTTAGTAATCTGTGGTATGGATGAAAGTTGAATTTTCTGAGAAATACACTTTTTGATGTAAAATAATTATAATAGTTCTGTAGTGTAAAATTTTTTATTTAATGTGGTCTAAAGCCAAAGCCTAAGGTTGCACTCCGGTAGTGCCGGCAGAAGTGAAAACTTAAACATCAACGTTGTGCATTTTTGAATATTTTGGAATGGTTAGGGAATAATTTCGCACAAATTGTTTTATTTATCAGTATAAAAGTACTATCATTTATGTGGTAAAATACAATATTCATTTATTGCGCTATCGTAGACAAACATGACAATTTATATTACATAAAAAATTTTACACTACAGAACTATTATAATAATTTTACATCAAAAAGTTTACTTCTCAGAAAAATCAACGTTCATCCATAATTTTAACGAATCTTACGCTTTTTCGATCAGGCTACGGATCTGACGCGAGTTTAACATTTTTTACCCATCTAAAAAAAGTGCCAAGCGCCGCTAAAGAAGTTTCGAATCTTACGCTTTTTCGGTCAGGCTACGGATCTGACGCGAGTTTAACATTTTTTACCCATCTAAAAAAAGTGCCAAGCGCCGCTAAAGAAGTTTCGAATCTTACGCTTTTTCGGTCAGGCTACGGATCTGACGCGAGATCTGACGCGAGTTTAACATTTTTTACCCATCCAAAAAAGTGCCAAGCGCCGCTAAAGAAGTTTTCACTTCAATAATGGAACACAAACAATTTATAAAATGAATGGGTAATGAATAATGATTATTTCCATCTTATAGAAAAAAATAACATTTTAAAAATAATTTTATAATGATAAAAAATAAAAATAGTTTTAGTATCTTACATCGAGTCTACAATCGCAGTATCTCATAAAACAAAGTAACTTACTCCATGACCATCATTTACAGATTTATTATTAGTATTGATGATGATTGATTATTTAAGATAGGCAGGGGAGTATTTTCCATAAGGGCTCATGGGGCACGAGCCCAAGGCCCCCGGTTCGATGAGGGTCCCAAAAGTGCCGACGTCACACAATTTCAAAATTTTGGGGATCTCTACTAAATCTACTGGGGATTCTCTTGAGGTCTTAAATTTCAATAATTCGTATTGTTGACTTGCTTATTAACATAAATTATGAAATAAAAGTACGTAGGTACTGATATTTTCTTTCACATTTTTTTTCCTTCCTAAAAGGGCCACAAACGATGTGTGCCCAAGGGCCCTGCATTGCCTACGAGGGCCCTGAGTATAGGTATATCACTCGCAGTATTTGCGCCCTTGTATGCCTCGGTTCGTAGTCAGATCGTCGAAACTAACCACACCGAACGCGGTCGAACTTTGGATGGGTGACAGCCTGACCATTAACCTCACCTCCTAAGGACTCACGTAGAACTTTAGGCCTCTCCTCTCTAGGTCCTGGGTTAATGAATTTACGTCTTCCGGATTAGTACCACTGTAGACCAAAGTGTTCATCGTCCGGTTCATGCAGTTAGAGCCGACACGACCAAAGGGAAACAGTGACACGGCACCTAGTTCACCAAGGTGTGATGGGCTGAGATCACTGGTCACATCAATGCAGGCAACCATTTCAGGTTCCATAAACAAATTCAATAATAATATTCGAAATACAACCACAGTATAAACCTCGGTGTTGAACCGAAGAACACAGACAGAAGCCTTATTGCATTTCCGACAGATTTGCAATGTATTTTTCGTAACATCCGCACCGTAATCAAAGAAAGAGCGGCCGTTTATTTAACCCTTACAACATCATACAAAATGTTTGATTCAAACGTTTCCTCACAACTAGAGGTCGACATCAAAGGGAAGTCGTAAATAAAAGATATTTTAACAAATTAACGCGCGCCTAACGTAAACGTTTGTGGAGTAAATTTCTTTGAATTTTCTGGAAATGCATAAATCTGTCGGATGACGGTTTAACTGCTCGGAATGGTCTGGTTTTCGTGTGGTTGCTCGTGTTTATCGGTCTGTTATAATCTCTACATATCTCAATTTAACCCTGGAGCTGTTACGGATCTAGAGGGGGCGAATGTATGTAGCAGCGCGAACAGAATACGTTTGAGAGGGGACGAGGGCGGCGAGGGTTTTATCAGAAAAGCAAGGATCACGGGGACTCTTATTAATAACTAGCTTTTGCCCGCGGCTTCGCTCGCGTGAAATTTGTATTTCAAAGGAAGAAAGTAAGTAACTAAGGCGAGCTGGGTTCAGGTAAACGATAAACCATCTCGAAGAAAGTGAGTAACTTTTTGAGGCCGAAGGCGGAGTTGCGTTCAGGAAGACGATAAACCTTCTCGAAGACAGTAAGTAACTGTGGGCGAGGCCGAAGGCCGAGCTGCGTTCAGGAAGAGGACAAACCATCTATAAGAAAGTAAGTAACAAAGGGCGAGGCCGAAGGCCGAGCTGCGTTTAGGAAGAGGATAACCTTTTCGAAGAATGTAAGTAACCGAGGGCGAGTCCGAAGGCCGAGCTGCGTTCAGGAAGACCATAAATATTCTCGAAGAAAGTAACTTCTTTGTTACTTACTTTCTTCGAAAAGGTTTATCCTCTTCCTGAACACATTTCGGCCTTCGGCCTTGCCCATAGTTACTTACCGTCTTCGAGAATTTATCGTCTTCCTGAACGCAGCTCGGCCTTCGGCCTCGCCTATAGTTACTGTCTTCGAAAAGGTTTATCGTCTTCCTGAACGAAGCTCGGCCTTCGGCCTCGCCCTCTGTTACTTACTTTCTTCGAACAGGTCATCCTCTTCCTGAACGCAGCTCGGCCTTCGGCCTCGCCCATAGTTGCTTACTGTCTACGAGAAGGTTTATCGTTTTCCTGAACGCAGCTCGGCCTTCGGCCTCGCCCTCTGTTACTTACTTTCTTCGAAAAGTTTACCCGCATGCTAAATGCAGCTCGGCCTTCGGCCTCGCCCATAGTTACTTACTGTCTTCGAAAAGGTTTATCGTCTTCCTGAACGCAGCTCGGCCTTCGGCCTCGCCCTCTGTTACTTACTTTCTTCGAAAAGGTTATCCTCTTCCTGAACGCAGCTCGGCCTTCGGCCTCGCCCATAGTTACTTACTGTCTTCGAGAAGGTTTATCGTTTTCCTGAACGCAGCTCCGCCATCAGCCTCGCTCTCTGTTACTTACTTTCTTCGAAAAGTTTACCCTCATCCTGAACGCAGCTCGGCCTTCGGCCTCGCCCATAATTACTTACTTTCTTCGAAAAGGTTATCCTCTTCCTGAACGCAGCTCGGCCTTCGGCCTCGCCCTTTGTTACTTACTTTCTTAAAGATGGTTTATCCTCTTCCTGAACGCAGCTCGGCCTTCGGCCTCGCCCATAGTTACTTACTGTCTTTGAGAAGGTTTATCGTCTTCCTGAACGCAACTTCGCCTTCGGCCTCAAAAAGTTACTCACTTTCTTCGAGACGGTTTATCGTTTACCTGAACCCAGCTCGCCCTTAGTTACTTACTTTTTTCCTTTGAAATAAGAATTTCACGCGAGCGAAGCCGCGGGCAATTTTTTATCATTACTTATGTCCTCTAGAGGGCGCCATATCCTATAGCCTATAGACGTTGGATGCGTCTTGACGACCAGCGTACGGTCAAGACGCATCCATAACGATACCTCATTTGTCAAATTATGATAAGTAGTGTCGAAGTTATTATGAGGGAACAGTTGAACATACATACATACATACCGGTCAAAAACATAACTCTCCTTTTCGCTTCGCCGTAATCGGGTAAAAATAAGAATCTCTTCGCTAATATACCGCGCATACTACACTACGTACAATATAATAAACATACGATCAATTAACTTAAATCAAATAGGAACTTCAGTTAAATAAATATCCGCTAACATCGACTCGCAATAACACTTTTACATAGGTTTGCACCTAAAATTAATCAAATAGATACCTAACGAAGTTAACCTACATAATATTATAAATCGAATTAAAATATAAGAAACTCTGCCGAGACAATGTATACACACACACACCGCGCTCCGCCAGACCACCGAATAGACCGCACCCCGCGCCGCGTCCCGCGCCTTCGCCCCCGCCGCCGGGCTGCCAGTCTCCGCGAGACGCGCTACTAACCCCCGCCGCGCCGCGCCGCCCATTATTTCGGCGCTTGGAACAATTCGATTTGTATGGGAGCCACATCTTAGCGTAGCCGGAAGTGAATTTTAGTAAGCCTATCCTGTGTCCCGTATAGTAAAATGGGTTTGAACTAAGTTTCATCAAATTCGGATTATGGCTTTAAGAGTTATGGAGGAACATACATACATACATACAGAAAAGATTTCTAAAAATCGTCAATTTAGCTTTAGTATCATACATAGAGGCTACAAACTCAATATTTCCTAAAACAAAGTAACTTACTCCATGACCATCCCTTACAGATTTATTATTAGTATTGATGATGATACACCTTATGCGTGAGAAGAGCCGACTTATTGTCTTAGGCGTTTTCTTCCAGCCAACCCGGCAGACCTACAGTTATATGTACCTACATTATATTCAAACCGTAGAGCAGCAAAAACAAAAATGTGCATAGCAGCAGAAGATATGCACATTTTTGTTTTTCAAACAGAAAATGTCCTCATTTGATCGAAGGGATGTATGAAAATGCTTTCGTCTGTATTTTATTTGAAAGAAAAAGCGTAGTGGAACAGGTTATTTAGACAGTAAAATTACATCTTCTTCATTTATCTTGCCATGGGGTGTACAAAACGAGAGGGCGATCGTCTCTTCACACGAACACAGGTCACACACTTGAGAAAGATTAATTAAACATTTATAGATTAATACATTCTTATGTACTTACTTATGCAATAAATCCCCAACTAAGGTCAACAACTAACGCCTAAAAACAACAAAACAACATATAAAACTAAAGCCATCAACTTTTCTTTGCTCTCGTAATGAAAAATATGTAACCTGCAAAGTGGAATAGCATTTAACAAGGTTCAGAAATTCAAATCAACTCCCCGCCCCCGTGTGACCGCCGCTGCCGCCGCCCCTCCGATTTAGTTCTAGATCCGCCATTGCTCCGTTACTCAGGAAATGAAAGACTGGAAGCCTCAGACGCGTTTAATTACTAAATGTAATCATCGATGAACTAAATAAGATAGATGAATTGGTTTTGTTAGATTGATGCCAAAGTATAGAATTAGATTTTAATTTAATTAGATATAATCTCTGAAGAAGTTGGTTCTATAACCTAACTAATAATAATTCGATTTGAAAATAACACTTATAGGTAGGTATCCCAATAATATTAAACGTAATAAAAATCTATTTCTTCCACATTTAGAGTATGGCGAAGTGAAGTTGGTAAGTAAAACAACAAATTGTTCATTAAATACTAGCTTTTGCCCGCGGCTTCGCTCGCGTGAAATTCGTATTTAAAAAGAAGAAGTAAGCTTTATTCCGACGCGCGGAGTAATTCGGTTTGTTTGAGAGACACATCTTAGCGTAACCGGATCTGAATTTTATTCTTGTCTATTTTATTTTAGCCTATCCTGTGTCACGTATAGTAAAATCTGCTTGTACTACGTTTCATCGAATTCGGATGATCGGTTTAAAAGTTACGGAGGAACATACAATACATACATCCATGCAGAAAAGATTTCTAAAAATCGTCAATTTAGTTTTTGTATCATACATAGAGTCTACAAACGAGTACCTCCTTCCTTTACCTATAATAAAATCCAACGTCTGCTTTCTGTCTGAATGTCTGAGTGTGTGAGTTTAAATAAAAAAAAACCCCTACCACCTACCTAGTAAGATAAGCATGCAATAACGCATTGCGATAATATCAACCGTTATAAACGCACCTATGTATGTGGGGGCCCTTTATTGCACACTGGGACATCTCACAAAAGGTGAAAGTGTATGCCTTTGCCTACTATGTCATTTTATGCTAGTCCACTTTTCCTCTGAAGAGACGTAGGTACATACTAAGTATATAAGTACCTATGCACTTCGTATTCTAGCTATGCAACATACGGGTCTCTACGTTCCAATAAATTAATTGACAGGCTAATAAAGGCAGTGCTCACAAACGTGCCGACGCAGACGTGTTTATAAGATGCCCACAGGCTCCATTAATATTAATAGATAAACAATTACATGAGTTGATGCCGTCAATTGGTCCTAATTATGTCAAATTTTAGACGCTAATAGACCATTCCTTATAGCTCGGCTTTATGACGAACCTTTTTTTTTTTAGTTTTTTTACTTCGAGTTGGGAATTATTTATTAGCTCCCGTGAGCTTCAATTTATTGTTGTAAGTTTAAAATGTCTTATGCAAAATTGGATTAAATACTTTATTGCGTCTGGTAGCGAGATGTTTAATTGTTCGATTTGCGAAATGTGTTTTTTATTGATAATAAATATTTCATAGATTTATTTAAAAACAATTTAAAACTTATTGAATGTGGAACCAGTAAACATTTTTATAAGAAGCAAGTCGAACGATTAATTAATTAATTTGAAGTTTTAAGTTTAACGTGTAGGTACTATGTCACCCCTCATGCCTTGCCTACTTCCGGCAAAGGATTAGCCTGGCAATCCAGAGGGGGAACGTGGCCGGCATACTCGGCACTATCCCGGGGGCAAAACCGCATAACGACAAAATTTTTTAGTATATTTTTGTTTTAGGTTAGTTTTAGTTTTAATTTTATAGTTATTGTAAGTTATTTCTGCTTAATAAATTAGGTACCTTATTTATTATTATACACTAGCTTTTGCCCACGGCTTCGCTAGCATTACATATGTCCATCCTGAAGGTCCATTATAAATATTGGTCAAAGATTTTTTTAAATCGGATGAGTATTTTCGGAGGTTACCTCCTACATCCAAAATTACAAACTTTACCTCTATAATATTATTAGTGTAGAAGTGTAGATGTATATATGTAGGTAGGTTGGTTCCAGTTAGTACCTAGGGAGGACTTCAGTGCTAAGTATCTGCTGTCGTATTAACGGGCTAGACAGCCTAGCAACAGTCCGCAAATCTGCTGAAATGGCACCTAACTGAGCGTGGTTTCGCGAGGAGAAGCGATTTTGGCTCTGTCGACTGCGCCATTGGTCTCTCGGCACAGCCACCCATGCTGGTTTACATAAAAAAAATTAAAAAAAAGTGCTGAAAAATGCAATAAGTACCTGCAAAGCAGACCTACAAACAAAATTATATCAGTATGCACGCTTGCTTGTGGGTATCTACTTTTGAGTTAGTTTTTGTAGGATTTTTATAATGTGGAAACTTTATTTGTTAATTTATAATTTTATGTTTCCATATACTTTATATATGTGTTTGTAACTGTGTGTTTCTCAAATAAAATTAAAATAAAATTAACACTTTACTTTTTTATTGTGGATTACAGCCATGATACAAAATTACTGTTTCATAAAACCAAAACTAATATTGGATAAGTATCTAATTTGTCCTTTTTCCTTATTTTTGAAACAGATCCGAAAAACTTATAAACGTATACATCAATTAAATCAAATTGACTTTGTATTTTTTCTTTTCATATATTGTAAGTACTTAGCTTACAGTTAAAGAATCTGGTAATAAAAAAGTAGGTCATAGTTAAATGTCAATTGCACAAAGGCAGTTAGTTATGTAACCATGTCTAATTAAAACGCACACCACACTCATATAAAAGCTATTTTATTTATGAATATTTAAATTTGAAAAGGTTCCCGACAATGAATGAACTATAATAATTGCTTCTTCCGACACGTACAAAAATGTCTAAAAAAAGCATTTGAATGAAAAACAATGATGTAAGAATGCGAGGACTCGATTAGAGCGCGACAAAGCGATGGGTGCGAGCGAGAGGGGAGCCCAGAAGCGCCGGCCTACGTCAAAATACGTGTTCCATTCGTTTTATCGATAGTGAGTGGCGATGTTACGATGAATATCGATAGTCGATTAATTTAAGTCGTTAATAGAAATGGTTAGGTGGAAAATTCTAAATATATTAAATACGGTTAGTAGGTAGGTACCTACAGCAATCCTTAAAGATCCTAGAAAATACCTAAGTCTACCCTATTACATTACGTTAATTCTTCTATGTATTTATCCTGGGAAAATCAGTTTTCACACAGTTTTTCATCTCTTAGAATATTGAGGTACCAGTAGGCAGTAGGTAGGAGTATCTGCTGTCATGTTAAAAATGGAGTGCTATCTGTTGACGGCAACCTCGAAATACGCCGAGCGAAGCTCGGTCGCCCAGGTACTGTACTTATATGAAACTGGTTGTTCCCACCCGGCGCGGCGGCGGCGGAGGCTTTGCTTGGCTTTCGCAAAATGTTCTACCACCTAACCATCCTTAGATGTGACAGCTTCAAATTCAAATTCAAATATACTTTAATGTAATGTACACAATAGACACATTGAATAAGTAAGGCGAGTTTAATGCAATGCAGCATTAAACTAACCTTGGGATGTGGAGGAGCGCATTGGGACAATGCAGTCAAAAGTAAAGTGTGAAAGCATTAAATATAGTAAAGATGCATAGATAAATATATAAAATCTATCCTATAGTATAGGTACATATTATATTGTTGTATAAATTAAAAGTAATACTTATACAAAATATATTTCATATTAAGTATATATAGCTAAATAAATAAAAAAAATTAGAAATTAATGTTGTAAAATCCTAATTTAATAAAA
The DNA here is from genome assembly GCA_946902875.1 of Nematopogon swammerdamellus. NCBI lineage: Eukaryota > Metazoa > Arthropoda > Insecta > Lepidoptera > Adelidae > Nematopogon > Nematopogon swammerdamellus. The sequence goes on along the minus strand of OX336358.1, from coordinate 7,723,285 downwards.
ACAGTTTACGGATAATTTTAACATTGAAAATGTTTTTTCGATCGCTCCGGTAGGGCCCCATTTTCGCTGAAAGTGTGTTTGCCCCGTGGTATATAGTGGTTTAGGGCCACGAGGACGTATGAGGGCTCAAAAGACGCAGAATTTCAATGGCTTTCAGATGGTAAAAAAATTTTTGGAAAAGTTTAAAACTTTTATCGAAAATTTTAAAAAACCAAAAAAAACCTTGATTTTATAACACCTTCCCTCGGAATATCTTCGATATCTCCTGAACGAGGCCGAAAATCGAAAAACTGAGAGACATGTCTAGAGATATTGAGACGAGGGACATTTTAGGTCATTACACTTTTTTCGATATTGGTGACGGTTGAGGCTGTAGAGGTGCCCTTAGCCGCGAGTTTTGCGCGGCGCGAGGTGCGATATCACGCGGCGGGCGGCTCGCATGCGGCCACGAGGACGTATGAGAGCTCAAAAGACGCGGAATTCGAAGGGCTTTAAGATGATGTAAAAATATTTTGGAAAAGTTGGTTTTGAAAAAAATAATTGGTTTTGAAAAAAAATATTTTTGGAAATCGAATTTTTTTTTTCATTTCGACCGAAAAATTGCGCGTTCAGTTGAATCAACGAAATGTCAGAACTGTGCGCGTTGACACTCTGTTAGATTTCACTAATTTAATGTTACAATTTTGCTTGATCGCTTCAGTAGGGCCCCATGTTAGATTTCACTAATTTAATGTTAAAAAAATTTCGATCGCTTCTGTATGGCCCCATTTTCGCTGAAAGTGTGACAGCCCCGTGGAACTTCGCAGGTTTGAGATACGAGGATCTATTAGGACTCAAAAGACGCGGAATTCTACGGGCTTTAAGATGGTACGACGCCTTAGGTTGTAGAGGTACCTAGGCGGTGCACATGCGCCGCCTAGGTACCTCTACAACCTATGGCGTCGCAGGTTCGAGGTACGAGGGCCCACCAGGGCTTAAAAGACGGTGGAATTCGAAGGGCTACAAGATGCCGTGAAAATATTACAAACATATTTTTTTTATATTACAAAATTTTTTTTTATCATTTATTCGTAGCGGATAATCTATAATAGCTAGGTTCATTTTCAATGTCCCTTCAAGTCGTGTAGAGCACGAGATCTGTGAATTTTTTGTTTTGTTTTATGGAAACTGACGGTTGGCTACATCACCTACAACATCCGTGATGTCAGCCCATAACACCGGGTGAACTTGGTGCCACGTCAGCCTTCCCTTCGGTTGTGCCGGCTACACTGAACTGGACGGAAAACACAAACTATTTACATAGCCGTTTCGACCGACCTTTCATCCAGTGCGGTGGTACCAACCCGGGCGGGTTAAACCCTACCACCTAGTAATACAAGAAGGGAGTCATATAGTCGCCTTTTACGACATGCACGGGGAGAGATGCAGTGGAGCTATTCTTTTAAAGTACCGGCCCCACACGGTACAAATACATACCATAAACGACTTATAATAAGGGAATACAGAATCGAAGACGACGACGGCGCGTCATCGGCGTGTCTGCGGCGCGCGGCGTACGCGCGGGAAGTCAGCCTGTTACACTATCATCCTGCCGGAACGGTTTGTGGAGCAATAATGTATTTCTGTCTTTCATTCACCGGTGGAACATTTTATCGAGTGTCGATAGTCGAACGTATCGATAGTGCACGCGCCGGGCCAATTTGTTTCACAGCATTATCGCCGGCACTCCGCGGCAACATCAAAGAGGGTCAACGCTTTGAAGTTCGCCGCCGCGGTGGCTCGGTGCCGAAACGCCGTAAGCGACTCCACATACACCACGCTACACTGCATACGTCATCCCACGGGCAATATAGCAGACCAGCCAGACCGGACTATAGAATATAGAACCAGAATATAGAACATTGAATCGAATTGGGATTCGGGCGGGACAAACCTAGTTTTTGAGATTTTCATAAGTCGTTTCTCTTAAACGTTTTTAGGTATACACGGTGTTGCAGTTGCCCCCGTAATATTTTAACTGGCATAATGGGGTTATTCTATATGTGAAACTAAACAACTTCTGTGGCAAAAAAAAATGTTTTAAACAAAAAAAAAAAATTTTTTTCCATACAAATTTTAACTAAGTACCTATTCTCAAAATGTATGGAGATAAAAAAAATTTTTTTCTTCAAATTAAAAAGTCGTAGAACAAAAGTTCTATTTCACGTACAGAATCACCCCCTTTCGGGTTTTACGATTGGGGTTGCAACACCGTGTATATGTAGGTACCTAATAAATCCTGTTCTCTATAATAAATAACTTAATAAGTGAAGTTGGTGTAGTGCTGGCGGATGTATGCTAGAGTTCCAGGTTCGAATCCTAGTCGGTGAAGAATAATTTTATTAGCTCTTAATACGTTATTAATTTACATAAGTAGATTTTCAGGTTATTCAGTAATTATTTATTATGTTTCGAAATCGAAGTACATAAGTATTAGATTAGATGAATTTATGTATGGAACTCGGTTTACAGAGCATTCGACGCTCCATAGTGAAAATCATAATCAATTAAATAGCCATACAAAAAAAAATACATACAACAACACGCTGTATCCCGATAATCGCGGTAAGCAGAGTAATCGGTGTTATGCTGCTAGTACTCTTGTAAATTACAGCACAATACCGACCGCCACGTTTAGCAAAATGTTAGGACAAAAAATTTATATTATTAATATAATACTTACTTGCTCCAAATTTTTTTTACAGAAACAAACACAATAATTAGTTTACGTGTTGTCCCTATACAAAGGACGCACATCAATGAATTAAAGACGATATCATAATTTCAGAGAATTTCATTAAAAATACTAGAAAATTACTGAATCGTAAATTGATAATGCTCGCTCAGAAGCCGCACATCAGTGTTTAATAGCTAACGATGTCTCTATTCAGGAGGCAAGAAGTGCGAGCGCGCATCGACACCGACCGCAGCCTATTAACACGGCCAGCACAAAGCCTCAATACGAATTAACTCCAATCCCGAATCATCATAATCATAAAGGAAGGAAGCGGCATCGAGTTATATATAATGAATGATACAGATGTTTTATCTCACGAGCGCGGGTGAGCCATACTTGTAGTTGTAATGCGTATAGACACGCGCTCCTCTGTGTGTGTGAGTTTGCTAACGCTACCTGTACTTACGCACACAGGAGCGCATGTCTATACGCATTACAACTACAAGTATGGCTCACCCGCGCTCGTGAGATAAAACATCTGTATGTACGTGTCTTAAGAGTTCTTACACTTAGGTAGGTACTTCTTCTACTTATTACTTCAGAAAACGAAACATTTTTACCTAAAAACGGGCAAAGTGAGACATGTCTGATGCAATGTGTCTGTCACATACATACATACCACACGCTGTATCTGTAAAAATCGCGGTAAGCAGAGTAATCGGCGTTGTGTTGCAAGTACTCTTTTAAATTACAGCACAACACCGACCATCACATTTAGCAAAGTATTAGGACAAGATAACTATCAAGCAGCAATTAAGGTGGAAGGACCGTGCCACGGTGAGAGGTGGCTATCCCGTCGCCCTTATGTAAGGCATCTTGTCTTTTCGGCAGTTGCCTTTTACGACATGCACGCTATTATTTTTAATTACCGACCACACGGTACACGGTGCATCTGTCACATTTGAGAAATAACGCCATAGCGTAGATTGGCCATAGTCCACAGAGTAAAGGAACACGCGCCCCGCGGCCGTCGATCGCTGTTCTGTGCTATAGTCTCATTTAGATGCGCCATTCATTATGCAGACATGGCCAGAGGCGGCGCAATGCGTGGGCGAAGTGGGCGAGCGCCCACGGCCTCGCGGCCGAGGGGCCTCGCGCCTCGAAAGTTCATGCTGCTTTGATTCATGAAAAATATTCAGCTACTTAGATCTATTAAAAGAGACCCCGAGTAAACATGTTTAGACTTAATCAACGGCAAACTAGAGCATACTATAAAGCCTTTATCAGACACAAGATGAGAAAGCAAGACAGAGGCAGTGAAGGCTGTATTATTAAAATTTTATTATGTTTACTTTTATCGCTGACAAAAATTTTTGATTTGATCGGTATACAAGAAATCCATTTCAATAGTGAAAATCCATAAAATCCACTTCTAGTGCCACCAGAGAGGGCCTCGCAAAATATATCTTGCCCACATCAAATTTAGGTCTTACCCCGCCACTGGACATGGCTCTGCCAGATTCTACGAGCACAGAATACTACGAGCCCTCTCATAGAAATTGTGTGCATTTGTAGGTAGATTGTGATTACGTTGGAGGCGAAGATTGTATGCGATACGCGTCAAAAAGCGGTTCCATACTATTGAAGTATTGAGTAGGAATCCCAAGTCGTTTAGGAGACCACACAGCACTTGGTACCTTTCACCGTCCCGAGATCTCCGCGCACCGACAGAACAATAGTCTACTCAAAATCGTTAAGACGCACAAAAACAAAATTATGGGTTTCGATTCGGTATTCATTGTAAATATAATTCGACTAACCCTTTGCTCGTCCGAAAATTGCCTTCTCTAAGCCGAATTATCCCACGGAAGACACCTTCGTTCGATTCAACTCGGCCGCCATTTCTCGAAACGGCGCGCGATGACTTTCCGAAATGTAAGAGCCGATAATTAAATTAATATAAGTGGAAAATTAAGTGATGGAGCGATAAGAGGTAGCGGCGATTATGTCAAAAGACATCATTGAAAAGACAATGGGAAAGATGAAATATAGAATTAAAATGGCCGCCTGGGAGCCGAAGAAGTTATTAATCACTAACACCCTAATTATGCCATAATTTAAATTGTTTTCGTTAGAAACGACACAAGTTTTGACGTATGTATTAAGATTGATGACCGCTAATTATCCAAAAGAGGTTCAACAAAAGTGTGAGGCCATTTTGCAGAGAGTCCGAGCTGAATTCAATGTGACCCATGAAAATGATGAATGTGGGTCGATACGCCGGGTCTGGCCGGAACAGACGGAGGGCTGTGCAGATGTGGTTTTTTTTAATTAAAACATAATTTATAAATGGCACAACATAAGAGAAGTGAACTAGGGTACAGTCGATGAACATATTCGTGGGATAGCATTTTTTTTATAATACATCCATTGGGTGCATTATGCAGTGTTCACACTCGGACAAGTCGTAGTGTATGTACAAAATTTAGGAATAATATTAGGTGGTGGCCCCGGGGTGGTATTGTGCATAGAGCAAAAAATGTCTTCGTGCAATACAGAAATTGATAAACAAATTTAAATAATACTGTAGTTTAAAGTGAACAGGAACATAACATACATTGCGATAAAATTAGGCAGAGAACTGAAGGGAAGCACTGACATGGTACCTATTACCTAGTTCACCCGGTGTTATGGGCTGACATCACGGATGTTGTAGGTGATGTAGCCAACCATGTCAGTTTCTATAAAAAAGAAAACAAAAGGTTGTAACGATTGACCACATCCTGGCAACACTGGAGTGCCCTTTCCCGCTCTCGCAGTCTCTCTCTCTCTCCCTCACTCCTCGGAGACACACCGTTTTCCCCTCCCCGGAAGGTTGGCAAGACTGATCTATGGCTGCCGCGTGGAGCAATGTGTGCCTCGTTGTGTTTACTAATGTAATTTGTTCATAACCCGCTAAATAAAGACATTTGTAACCATCCCGTGTTATAGACTGGCGCCCAACGTGGGGCCCGACGAACAATAACAAAAGTAAAACGCGAGTGTCGTGCATTTATAACCTCCACCTTGCGCGTGCGCCCCACCCAACATGGCGACACGCAAACGCATAGGACAACAGCCAAGGGAAAGTTCGCATTCCGGCGACTCGGATGACGGAGAACAGCGTGCAACCACAGCTGGTGTGGTAACAATGTCGCAGCAGGACTTCGCCACACTTCTCACATCATTGCAGAAGACGCAGCTAGAGATGTGTGAGAAGTTTCTCGAGCGAGCCTCCTCTGCGCCACCGCTTTCGCCCGTGATTCCCGCTAGCCCGGCGCCCGCCGCGATTTCGTCGCGCGGTAATTTCGCCAAGTGCATGGCGAGATTCCACGGAGCCCCGTCCGAGACATCTGACGCCGTTGAAGCCTTCATAGACGCCATCCAGACCTATAAAGAGTGTGCCGAAGTATCAGATGAGCATGCTCTCCGAGGACTCCCCATGTTACTGCAGGGAGACGCCGCCATCTGGTGGACCGGCGTCAAACACCACGCGACGCGCTGGGACGATGCGATCTCCCGCCTCCGTGCCGCTTACGGAATAACAAAGCAACCTTATCAGCTGTACCGTGAGCTATTTGCGCGGGAACAAGCGGAGAATGAACGGACGGATACTTTCGTGTCTAAAGCGCGCGCCCTACTGTCAAAAATACCGGACGATTTGACACAGAAAATCCAAATAGATATGGTTTACGGGCTCCTCAACAGGAAACTCCGAAAACGCGTGCAAAGAAGATCCGTGGAGACCTTCGAACAGTTAATCGAGGCGGCGCGCGCTGTTGAAGATTCGATAGCCGAGACTCGCGCGTTCGCAGCGCCCCCTCCGCCGCCGGCGCGTACTACAACAGCGCCCTCACCGGCGAGCGCTCGCAAAGCTGCCGTCTCCGCGCCGCTTCCGCCGCCGCCCGTCAGCCGCGCTGCGCTCGGAACGCCATCCAGTGATAACGTGCCAAAACAGTTTAGTGTCAGTGACATTGACAGTTCGATCCGGGTGTCACAACGAAAGCGTTGCAAATATTGCAAGAACTATGGACATACAGTCGAAGAGTGTAAGATTCTAGCACGCAAGTCGAAAGTTGAATGTGAGAACAGTCCGCCACAACCCGCGCCGGCACCTCCCGTGACAGCAACCGAGCCCCGCATCCGGTGTTATGGGTGCGGTGCGCCGGGAGTGACGCGCGCGAAATGTCAGAACTGTAAACCCGCCGCCGCCGCCGCGAATGAAGCGGAATTTCAACATGTGTCCGTGCTCGGCCATTCCGCGAGTGCAAGTACGACTGTGTCCTGCGCACGCGTCGGCCCGTCAGCCGCGCCCGCCGCCGCCGTCTCGACCTCGGCCGGTGCCGACGCGCCGCCGCCGGCCCCCCCGTCTCCGGCCGTGAAGTGTAGCAATGCGGACACGCAAGCGCGCGCGTCCCGCGACGCAGCCGCGCATGTCGCGAGCGCATCTACCGCCGCGAGTGAGACTTTTCACGCGACTTCGCTTACTTATGCTCGTTCCGCGGATGCCGCTACAGACACTCTGAACGTCCCTGTTAATGTAATGCTCACACCTGCGCCGACCACCGTAATCGGCGCCGCTCCTGCTGACGAACGCCCCATTATTTCCGTAAATATTATGGGACACGACGGTGTCATTCTACTTGATTCAGGAGCTACGCACAATCTTGCGAGCCGACATCTCTACGAGGTGCTGTCTCAAGATGGAGCCATCTTCTCACCGGTCCGCCTCGATGTCACCCTCGCCGATGGCTCCTGCCAGAACTCGGAGCTCCTGTCCACTACTGTTGACATCAACATCCAAGGTCGTACCTTTCTTACCCCCTTCCTCGTCATGCCAAATTCGGAGCGGTCTTTACTTGGACGAAAATTTATGAAGGAGGCCCAGATGAAGATAGACCTTGCCGAAGGCTCATTTTCCTTCGCCGACAAAGATGTACAGCATCCCTTTACCTCCGCCTACAATCTTATAACCCCAAGCACGGAGGCAATGACACTTGAGACGAAGTTGAACCTTCGTGCAGATGAAGGTACCACACTCAACGCTATTGAGCGCACCCAACTTGATGCATTAATTGGCAAACAAGCTGACAGATTTGCACCAGCAGGAGAACCCTGTGAGTTTGCAGTACATCGTATACAATTAACGTCCAAAGATCAAATACCTGCCGCTTCGCCTCCGTACCGCTTGTCCCAGTTGAAAAAGGAGAAGCTGAAACAAGAAATAGAAAAGATGCTCGCCCAAGATATTATTGAAGAATGCGAGTCTCCCTGGGCAGCCCCCGTCGTTCTTGTTGACAAGCCATCTGGTGATGTACGTGTGTGCATTGATTACAGACGTCTAAACGCTGCAACGGAACCCGACCGGTATCCGCTACCTCGAGTGGAAGACGTCCTGCACGCTGCCAAGACCACCAAGTTTATGACGACCTTAGACCTTCGCTCAGGCTATTGGCAAGTGAGAGTAGCCGAGGAAGACTGTGACAAAACGGCGTTTGTATCACCGCTGGGTACGTACAGATACAAAAGGATGCCCATGGGCCTGCGAAATGCAGGAGCGACCTTCCAAAGGATGATGGATAGATTTAAAAGTAACCTACAACATATCAACATATTTGCCTACCTCGACGATCTGATCGTCTTGTCTGAAAGCTTCGACCAGCACCTGAAAGACCTCGCCGATGTTTTTGACCGACTAGCCATGTTCAAGCTTCGCATTAATAGAGAGAAGAGCGTCTTTGCTAGAGAATCTGTTAAGTTCCTCGGCCACATCATTGTCCCTGGTGGAATACAAGTTGATCCCAGTAAGACATCTGCGATTGCGGATATGCCCCCTCCCAAGACCATCAAACATCTGCAATGTTTTCTTCAAACGTGCAGCTGGTATCGCCGCTTCATCCCGAACTTTGCCGACGTTGCACGGCCGATGACTCAGCTGTTGAAGAAGAACGCAGCGTGGACTTGGAACGGCGACCAGCAGGCAGCTTTCGAGCGAATGAAAGTGCTGTTAACCACTGCGCCGATCCTCCGACAAGCAGATGAGACAAAGCCTTATATACTCAGAACTGATGCTAGCGCGCATTGCCTCGGTGCATGCCTCCTCCAGGGGGAGGGTCCCGACGAAAGACCAGTAGAGTACGCGAGCCGCCTCCTCACCGCTGCCGAGAAAAATTATTCGACGACGGAACGAGAAGCCCTCGCCGTAGTTTGGGCGGTAAATAAATTCCGCGGCTACATTGAATGCTCCGAGGTTACCGTCGCTTCTGATCACCAACCCCTGCGCTGGCTCATGAGCCTGAAATCCCCATCGGGCCGGCTCGCTCGATGGGCGCTACAGCTGCAATCTTATAACCTGAAAATCGAGTACATACCAGGCAAGTCAAATGTAGTTGCTGACACTCTTTCCCGTCCCCCGTGCGCCGACGCCGACGTGTGCAGTCTGTGCACCGCTTCTGTTGATATTCCCTCGAGGAGCCCCGAGGATGTCCGCACCCACCAACTACGTGACCCTGATCTCAAGAAAATAATTGATGACCTGGAAAAGACCGACCTCGATCGTGCTGCCCAGATTTGGCTCGACAGGGGATATTTGATGTGCGACGGTGTCCTTTACAGATACGCCCCCGAACAAGAAGGAGATGAAGCCCAACTGGTCGTTCCAGAACATGAACGCCAGCAGATCCTTGTGGAGTATCACGATGCGCCAACCGCCGGCCACTTCGGAGTAGAGAGAACGCTCCAACGCATACATGCACGATTTTATTGGCCTGGTATGAGGCGGTTTATTACAGAATACATAAGGGGTTGCAGCGCTTGTCAACGGTTCAAGGTCGACAACCGCAAGCCAGCTGGTTTGTTGCAGACGCCGGCGCCTACTCGAAGATTCGAAGTCCTAGCCGTCGACTTGTTCGGTCCCTTACCAGAGTCTTCTAATGGTAACCGCTGGATACTGATCGTGGAGGATACATGCACCAGGTGGGTGGAGCTATTCGCCTTAAAACAGGCTACGGCGGTTGAGTGCGCCAAGGCACTTGTTGAGGAAGTCTTCCTTCGATTTGGAACTCCTCGTCGCCTCGTGAGCGACAATGGTGTACAGTTCATATCCGAAGTCATGCAGCAGGTATGTTTCATATTTGGCATCGACCAGTCCCTGCTGCCCTTGTACCACCCTGAGGCGAACCCCGTAGAGAGAAAGAACAGAGACCTGAAACCTCAATTGGCAATCATGGTGGGAGATGATCACACGTCATGGGACAAAGCGCTTCCATCCATCCGCTTTGCGATGAACTCGGCGACGTGTCAAGGTACCGGGTACACCCTGCCTTCCTAAACTTCGCCAGGGAAATGCGTGCACCACACGATGCCTTCTCGGATATGCGCGCAGTCGTCGAGAGAGATAACTTCTTACCTGCGATCACACCATACCTAAAATCTGTCTCCACCATTCTCGTCGAAGCACGCGACAAGTACGAACGTGAGCAGGCGCGACAACGACGGTACGCCAACGAACATCGCCGGCCTGCTCCCGAATACAAGCAGGGCGACCTCGTGTTGCTGAGGACGCACATGCTGAGCAATGCAACTAAAGGTCTTACTTCCAAATTCGCCCCCCGCCGCGACGGACCATACAGTGTGAAGGAAGTTTGCGGTAACACTGTCTATATACTGGAGTCGATGCAAACTGGTGAAGACCTCGGCAAGTACCATTGTTCCCAGATCACTCCCTTCGTCGGGCAAGTCGTCGAACCAGTGCAGCAGAAAAGACGAAGGGGACGACCCAAGAAGAATGTCACGAGTCCACAAGCGAGGACGCCCCATGTGAACTCGAGGGGGAGCCTGTAACGATTGACCACATCCTGGCAACACTGGAGTGCCCTTTCCCGCTCTCGCAGTCTCTCTCTCTCTCCCTCACTCCTCGGAGACACACCGTTTTCCCCTCCCCGGAAGGTTGGCAAGACTGATCTATGGCTGCCGCGTGGAGCAATGTGTGCCTCGTTGTGTTTACTAATGTAATTTGTTCATAACCCGCTAAATAAAGACATTTGTAACCATCCCGTGTTATAAGGTTTTATTAGGTTGGTAGAGCAAACATTGTTCTCTAAAATGGAGAGCAAGTAATGACTGTATGTAATATTTGCCTTTAAATGGCTGCTTTATTTTAGAAGATATATTTATAGTTAAAATTCTTTCTAAACAAGGACATTCAGGACAATTATACTTCGTATACAAGCACTCACTTATCTATGCAGTAAAATTATAAATGAACGTATGAACTATTAAAATTAATTTTCTTTCTTCTTGCATTGCTTACATTTTTTCCCCGAATAAATATTTTTACAAAGCAAATTTTACATAATGTAACTGATACAAATAAAATTTCTCCACGAAGCGAAATTATATTTAAATATGATATACTCATACAAAAGCAACGACCCAGTTCTCCCTCCCTGTCACTGTAGATGACTGTACCTACTCCCGGTAATGTGACGGCGGGTTCTGGCTACCTGACCATCCAATTTGTCTGAAGTGTTAAAACATTTAAGTCTTTGACATTCTGCGCTCTCGCACAGATCTTATCTGCAATTAAATTTTGCACGGGGCTTCTCCCGCGTTAAAATTCTACTAGCTCAATTATCTATTTATATAATTGTTGTGATATATCGGTATTGTGTAAATATTCACTTCCTTATGGGAACTCTACCTATTTACAGCGAATGGAGTTGCAGACTATGTTGCGATCGCGTTCAGGTATCATAAGAAATCGCCAGTTTTTTTAAATAGAAAGCGCGGCATTGCGGCTCCGGCCCGGACTACCCATAAGGTGTCTAACGACGCCCATGGACATTCAGTCGTTGCGAATGCCATGCTGGCCTGACAGGTCAGCCTATTCACGCCTCTTTTGAAGGACCCGAGGCTATACATGTGGGCAGAGAGAGCGTTCCAGAGTTCACCAGTTCTGTGGAGGAAAGATCTGCAGAACCGATGGGTACGGTACGCATCAATTTACTGTAATTAAAATCGATGCGACCATTAAAAGTTAGGCATAGAGGTAATAAAACAAGCAGATAACACTCTCGAAAACTAAGAATACTTACCTACTTAATACCTCGGTTGGGTAACACTTGAAAACCCTGACAATATTTTTTTTATTCAACAATATTTTAGTAAGTACTTTTGCACCCGAGCTGACATCCTCGACAACATCACTTGTTACGTCCGTGACATCATTACACTTCACTCCTGTCAGAGCTAGGTGACATGTGAATCCTTCCCTCTGGCTCTACTTTACAGATGTATTAGTACCAAAATTGGCGAGAGCGTGGGAACATTCTAGCCTGTAATTACTACATCACTTGTAGCTTCGATACCTTCACGCGGATGATGAGGCGAAATAGCGAAAGGTCTCGCTTTTGTGTTCGGATTTTTTTGTGATATTTTTAATGGAAATAATGGTTAATAGTTTTTGAGTGAAATCATGTTTATTTAGATGTAGAATTATTCAATTAAATTTTTGCAAGGCGTGTTTTTTTATGCTGGAAATTTTAAAATTACGAGGCACGTACGTATCGTTACATACTACGAATAGGTAAGTAGGAATTAATGGTTGATTCTTATTAGTTTTCAGCAGAAAAAATACAAAACAATTCGTAAATTAAAATTTCTATTTAATTCCTAAATTTTCTCACAGAATTACAAGAGGCATCATGGTTGATTCCGCCTTGTGTTCAAATGAACTCTGTTCCATAGCATAGGGTCTGTCGTTTTGCAAACGAGCTCCCCCATTCATCACACAAACACGTCAGATGCATATATACCAATTATGAGTGTCGCGAAGATCTTACATACTACCCTGCATGTAGATAGGTAAGTGTAAACAGTTCATTCACTAACATAGGCTGTGTGTGAGCGACAACTTTTACTGCGAAACAATCTGTTTCCTAATTTTATATACCTAGGTCAATTGCATCTTTTTTAGGTTTTAGATTTCCGTCCTCCTTAAGGAAGCTTATTACTAAGGGTACGCCATCTGTCTGTCTGTCTGTCCTACTGTTGTATCTTTGGAATCGTAATAAATAGCTAGCCGGTTGAAATTTTCACAGAATATGTGGCGGATATAACAAGAAATAATAAATAATTGAAAAAGTAAAAAATTAAGGTGTCCCCAGACAAGATACATGTTTTTTCAAAATGTTTGTTTTGTGGTACGGAAACATCGGTGCGCGAGTACGATTCGCACTTGGCCGAATTTTCATTTTACGTAATTATTTAACTTAACCCCTAACTACATTTCAAACTAATTTTGAAGTTATAAGTAAAAGCAAATAACTTAAACATCACTTTATTTATTTCAGCTATGATCAGTGTGACCAGACCACGCTAGAATTTTTTTTAAATAAGTGCTGCCATATTCGCTTAAATTAAAGATGGCCAGACTCTATGTGGTCTATGAGGGAGAAGTCACTGTACTTACAATGCTGTGTGAGGTGTGTGTGTAGTGAAGCGAAGGCTGCATTCTGATTTATAAACAATACGTCAATGACGTAAGCTTCTTTACCGACCGAGATTTATTGCTAGTCATGTGCGAGCAATATCGATAATTTAATTTTTGTCATGATTATTTAAAAATCATTGTGGAAAAATTTTACTGGTTGCAGATTATAAGTTTACACCTAAATATTGTAGTAGTTTGCTTTTTATAAAGCTGCTTGCCTTTATAAGCTAAAATAAAATGAATATATAATGAAATATGCCTATCTAAAATAAATATAATATGTGTTTAAATTCAGCATTGTAGGTAAGTATATCTAACTTTCTGATTGACTGTTGTCTGTCACTCTTATAACGTTCAACTTTCTTACTTCTCTTTAGCGAATATTTTCTGAATTTCGCCTCTTGCGAAAAAAACACGGTTAAGTGTGAGCTAGTCTCGCGCCGAGGCCAGGGTTCCACATCAGTCAATCATATCATATCACATTCGATTGGGCCTTCGACCCTGGCTCTATTGTTTTATTTTGGGGTGTATTCATTCATTTATCTAAACGTCTTCTTTTTCTTCTAAAGTTAAATACTTTCTTCGAAAAAATAGATAGGTTATATTTTGCCTGAACGCGACGTGGCCTTTCACGTCTTCTTTCGTAGTGAGTTACTGTATCCGAAGAAGTATATTTTTATGTAAGTTCCATAAAAAAATAATTAAAAAAATTAAAGGGACTTTTATTTTAATTTATTGGACTGGTTTAGTATCCAAAGTGTTCATATACGCATAGTATCACATATTAGGAAATAATAGCCACTAGGCAGAATGAACAAATTTTCAGGGGTTTAATTTTTGCGCTATATCTTTTAAAAACCAAAACAAATTACGCAATATTAAAATTTTCTGGAACTAATAGTTTTGAAAATCATACAGTGTTGTGGAATATATTATACAGATATACAACGAGCTATGAGGATTTTTTTTTTCTGTACCTCTTTGGTAGAAAACCCTTACCCACCTAAACCTATCATAGGTGACCTATGTCACCAATAAATGCGCTTTAGGTCACTGATAATTTTTTACTTTCACTTTTGATGGACCTAAAATCTTTTGCATAGTGCGGTAGCTGACGTCAGGTAGGTACCAGTATTTACTGAGCAGATACAAAATTTCACTCTAACGAATCCGCAGGCAACGCCTAGTTGTCAATGATATTTTAACATATAATATCATTGCTGGTTGTACACAATTTGAATTACTTAATATTTCAAAATTTATTTCAAACATCGATAAAATGTATCGCTTCTCTACGAACTAACCCGTCCAACATCCACACACATTCAGCAAACGGACGCAACCAACCCACGAGTCAGTAAACCTGGATACGAAATACGGCATCGTTTGTATGAGAACCGAGGTAGCCGCCAAAGGGGTGTGAAGTCTGAGGCGGGAGCGGCGCATGGAACGCCGTGATTGGCCGAGCGAGTAGGTAGCCACGTGACGCCAGTCTTCCATACGTTTGAACGGGATTCATACAATAAGTCGCTCATTGTGTCGATTCGCGATGAAAAGATGAAACGGATTTAACAATATTTAACCCTTCTTTACATCAAGGGAATAATATAACTTTCTCTTAAATGAACAAAGGCAACGCCCCTTTCACAATTTTGCGAATTTGCAGATTTTCGCATAAACACGATAATAGTTCTAAGTTCTGAGATACCTCGGATACTTTATTATAAATCTACATCAAATTTCCAAAACAATGATATGTAAGACCTCGTACATTGGTATTATCTTATTGGAGTATTTGTTATTGGAATTTTCCAAAATTAAAAAAATAATGTTAGAAAGTCGAAAAGTTTTGTAACCAAAAAAAATAATTATTATATTATTAACAACTATTTGCTAATTACTTAGCCAACGATATGACAAATTATATTGCAATATGACTTCGCGAAAAATTCGCGAAAATCTACCCTACCATAAAAAATTTATGAGTACCCACCTCGATATTTAATTTTTTTACGGTAAAATGAGGTTTTCCAGGCTTTGCCTTTTTTAACAAACTAACCAGCCGTACCCACCTGGATATTTAATTTTTTTAGGGTAAAATGAGGTTTTCCAGGCTTTGCCTTTTTTAACAAACTAACCAGCCATGCAGCTAGAGCCTTATAAAATGTACCATGCGTCTCTCTGTCAGTTTGACGGTGTGAATTCGTTATATAAGGGTTAATAAAATAACAAATGAAAGGCTGTGTAGTCTGTAATAGAAACATATATTTGAAACAGAACAATAATTTACTTAATTATTTATTTATAGATCGGTATCTATATTAAAATTTTCATTTGGTAACTTTTGAACAATTGAATTAAATTTAAAAGCACAATTTACGACATTTACATTGTTACTGTTTACATTGTTGACATTTACATTGTTATTGTTGAACTAAAGAACTAAAGAACTAACATGTGTCTCGAGAGATGGTCGCGCAACAGATGGATAGATCTCACCGAGACCTAAAGTTTGAGTACCAACACGATGGGTCTAGCACCAGTGGTTCTCGAGTTATGACCAAAACAAAAGTTCATGTGACAGATGGATAGATCTCACCGAGACCTGAAGTTTGAGTACCAACACGATGGGTCTAGCACCAGTGGTTCTCGAGTTATGACCAAAACAAAAGTTCATGTGACAGATGGATAGATCTCACCGAGACCTAAAGTTTGAGTACCAACACGATGGATCTAGCACCAGTGGTTCTCGAGTTATGACCAAAACAAAAGTTCATGTGACAGATGGATAGATCTCACCGAGACCTGAAGTTTGAGTACCAACACGATGGGTCTAGCACCAGTGGTTCTCGAGTTATGACCAAAACAATAGTTAATGTGACAGATGGATAGATCTCATCGAGACGTTCAGATTGAGTACCAACACGATGGGTCTAAGTCCAGTGGTTCTGTAGATATGACCAAAACTAATGATCACGTGACAGATGATAATTCCGACCCCTCACTCGCATGATCGCATCGCATTTCGCATTTAGATGCTAGCTAGCTAGCTAGCAGCGGAGCGCAGGCGCTATATAGCATTTAGCATTTAGCAGTACCACAGATAAATAGCACATACTTCATTGCTTTGTGCGTTCCAAAACAAACGAACCAACAAAGTTTTACGAACGAAACAGCAATGCTAATTAAAATTAAATGTGATTATTGCTTAGCATTTAGCATTAATTTTTATTCATCAGGGCGCTTAGCAGTGCTAAATGCTAACGGGGTATTCATTATGAATTAATTTTGTTAATGCTAAGCATAACAAGACTAATTCCCGGTAGACGCATGACCTAAAGAAATTAATTCCTTTAGAGTCGCTCAAAAGTAAAACCCGGTAGGTACTGGTTGAATGAAAAAAGCGCGATAAACGAATATTGAACGAGGAAACCTGCTGAGGTTGACTAGAAGAAATGTCCTTTGGCAATAAGGCAGAATGCATGAAATATCTGTATACATTTAACATACATATTTATCAATAAATAAAAAAAATTACAAGAGCTAACTGCATCCAACACGATAGTCGACCTATGGTGGGTAAGCAGAAAAGAGCTCTCCATACATATTTACGCCGATGTTTGTTACTGAAATTCAAGCGAAAAATGCTATCAAATTGAATGAAAGTACTTACTCGTGAAAGGTGACTCCATCTGTGTTCAAGTTTGAATTTTTCGACGACTTTTTGCACCAAAGCACTGCACAATGAGGCATTTTGTGACAGACGCGCACGTTCGCTCCGCCTGAGCGGCGGACGGAGACTAAGATCGGTCGCCGGCGCTAGACTGACGCGCTGGCGCGTGTGCGCCGACGCGCGGCTACCCCTGTCCTCCTATGTATAGCGCCTCCAGGCTTACTGACTCGTGCAACCAACCGCACACACTCCCAATCATAAGCGACAACCCATATCTCCGTCTCGCTCACACACGCCGACCTCTCTATCGGCCACTCGCTCGCGCATACAGGTTCCGAGGTGTCGGTTGCGATAAGTGGCCTCCTTTGATGGTCGCCGGTCGTGTCGGCGCGCTTTGAGTCAGTTTGGCCACGCCCACCGACCCCGCGCGCCCCGCGACCCGCGCCGAATAGCTTTTTGGCCGATTCGTCACGGACTAATGACAAAGTAGACTGATTCGGTCAGATTTGGCCT
This sequence comes from Nematopogon swammerdamellus, assembly GCA_946902875.1. Taxonomy (NCBI): domain Eukaryota; kingdom Metazoa; phylum Arthropoda; class Insecta; order Lepidoptera; family Adelidae; genus Nematopogon; species Nematopogon swammerdamellus. Next base: position 7,705,852 of record OX336358.1, on the reverse strand, counting down.
AATCGATACACGCCTAAAAGATAGAAAGGAAGTAACATTGTACCTAGATACGTTTTTATGTTGGACCCCATCTTTGAAATTCAAGCAAGCGGGATTTGAACCCTTTGCGGCGGCGGCGATGCGGTGCCTTGAATCCACGATTCCTACATATAGTTATGAATTTTATAAAACCCGACGCGAAACAAAAACAAGGATACAGTTTTTATTTATCTTGAACAGCAGCAGAAAATTATTTCGCTCGCTCAGGGTACAAAATAGTTTTATAATAAATTTGTATAAAATTTGTATGATTTTATAATTATGCAGCTTCAGATACGTAAGTACATCAAGAAGCCGTGAATTATACCTAAACGAAATTAGAAAGATCCGTAAATTTGGTTATTAATTACCTACCATACACTGATCGATCATTTTAATGCTAATCTGTAGAATTTCTAATTAAATTAAAAATAAAAACTGATTTTTACAAACGCTGAAACAAACTGTCAGATATAGCGAAATAAGCAATTTATCTTGGACAATAGCAACAAGGAGTTTACTTACAGTAAGTGTCTAACTTAGAATAGGTATATGTAGGTAGACAGCACAATTGCAAAATGGACATATGCCAATAAATGCACCGTTAATCGATTGCTTACCTTAGCCTGTGCCTTAGCTGTGCCTTAGGGTTTTCTCAGAAGCAATATTGATAGTTAAAGACCTCTATAAACTACTGTTTACAATATAACTGTTTTGAAATAGGCAAATGTTGCTTGCGCAGTGCACAGTTTGTTGCAGTGAATCGAGACTGAATAGGTTCCGATGAAATAGCTCTCGGTGGTGTAGTCACCAGTCACCTGCGCAGATAATACAGACATAAGTGTATAGGTTAGGACGCGTTGTGTCGTCGCCCTATACTCGACCTCCTTGGAATGAATACGCAGAAACGGTACCCACATTGCATACATTTTACTTCTTTACAAACATTTGATCGGCATGCACTCCATTGCAGCTTAAAGAAGATACGTGATTAAGAACATTAACGGATAGTACATTAAAGGAAAATTGTTATATTTTATAAAATTTCAAACTAAAATGTAGTTTTATGAAGTACATAATATGAAAAAATAATGTTTTTATTTTTAAACTAGATATTATGTACGAAACACTGAAGCAGGCTTTTTAAATTTACAGTATTTTTTCATGGTGAAAAAAATTTCTGAATGTGACTCTATTTTATTTTTTTATGTCGAGCTAGCTCCATTCTGGATAATTATTTTGGAATAAAATTTACGCTCATTTAATTTTCTAGACACTAAAGCAGCATTATTTGAAAAATAAAAACAAATCCTAATATTTTTTAAACAAACAAAAACTACAAATTTCACCATATAAACGCGCGCACTGCGCTCGATTGCTCAGTACGCCGAAATTGCATTTTTGTTTTGCCATATGAATCCTCATAACAATGTGATAGGATGAACATGTATTAATTACTTTTCTTTCACCTCCTCGACAAGTTGCTCCATTTAACATGTACCCTTTAAATATTTGAGCCAGATGTAACAGATATCTAGTGACATGTAACACACATAACATTCGACACTGCTGTATGAGAAATTCCAAATGAACCGATAAAACAAATCAAGTGCGAGTGTAGCTGACCTTAATTTACTTACTTAAGTAATTCGATTCAATTTATTATTATTTATTTGGAATTTAGTCGTGAGGTTTAGTCAAGGTGTGTATGTTTAATCAGTAGATTAAAAGCGTTAGGTACTGCGCACATTCGACGAAATGACTATCAACAGACAGCTACAAAATTGATTTACCCAAATATGGTCCTTTGAGCCGGAACTGAACACAAAAATAGCTTACGCGTAAAACCATTCACATGGTCCGTCGAGCCGGATATGACCACGTCCTAACGTACGCGTTCCGCCTCACTGCTCCTGGCGTCGGGTATACCCCGTCCTTTAGTCTGCCGCCGCCAGCAGCGGTGTCTATAATTATGTCATTGCGGCCGACGCGGGCTCGGACGCCTAGAGGTGTGAGCCGGGGACCACCGCGCCTTAACTGACGGCGATAAAGAAGGGTATGGATAAGGCATGCATAATTTTTCTCTAGAATTTGTTACTTTGGACAGTTGCATGGGCTAAAATAAAGAGAAAAAATCATCTCAATCCAAGATTTTCCTCTGGTTTCTGGCATTAACCATCATCGCCATTGGTACCAATTTCGTAACCTGAACGACCGTTGATGAATTTATCTCGAAATGTCGAGTGTTTACATATTTTTTACTATGTTTTGCGCAGTCTGTGATAGATAACCGTATAGGTATGTGTTAGAACTTTTGACTTAAATAAAAACTTATGAAGACGTTTTCCAAAATATGTTATATATAGCTATTAGCTATGTATCATTATGGCTAAGGAAAACTTCATTTTCATTTCCTTGACAATACCGAATCGTCATTACCTCATATCCTATTTATCCACCATCAACGCCACAAAGACTTATCCATTCGCTTCTCAGTCCATATTTAATACCAACTTAGGTAGGTATCGCTGCTCAGACAGTAATCACCGTCCATAATGAGATTCCATGAATTTTTGATGGAAATATGAACTAGACTAGAAGATGAAGGTGATTTCGGCTCTCGGGCGCGTTTGTTTCGAGCCCCGGGGCGGTTTGTCGCAGGTGGGGATTAACTACTAACTAACTACTTATCCTGGCCGGGTAAGATATTTTCCTTAAAGTTGGTTGGAATGAGACATTTACTAGTATGATGAGGTGATTGAGAATTAGGTTAACATTTTTAAAAGGTAAAAAGAAAACACTTTTTTTTTTATCTTTTAGTATTTTCCCACAACGAAAAGATACATATTATGCGTATTTCCAAAATTTGCGTTCGTTTGTAAATAGGTCTTTCGAACAAGGATAATCGATTTTAAATTTTAGGTAGGTTTTCTGTCAATATGCAAAAGCGTAGGTATTTGTGAATGAATTTATACAACAAAATATTAAAATCAGGTTTTATTCATGATGACAAAGCAATATAACATTACCTAAGTCAGCAGGTAGCTAGCAGGCGATGACGGGGTCATCACAGTGGTTACATTCATAGAAACAATGTCTCCACGAAGAACGAGGGGTCAGTCACTTAGGGAATCTGGTGTAGGTACAATAGTTTGGTAGTCTTAGGTAGCCTTAGGTGGGAGTCCGAGGAATCTGGAAATCTTAGGCGGTCCCGAGTAATCCCAGAGAATCTAGGAATCCCAGGGAATCTAGGCATCCCAAAGAAATCATTGGCAATCCGATCAAAATCTTGGTAATCTTACTCAGGTAATCTTAGGTAATCCTCTAGCAATCTTTGGTAATCCCTAGGAATCTTTGGTAGTCCTTAGAAATCTTACGAAATCCTGGAATGTTTGGTAATCCTAGAAATCTTTGGTAATCCCTTAGAAATCTTTGGTAATCCCTTAGAAATCTTTGGTCGTCCTTAAAGAATCTTGGAAATCCCTAGGAATCTTTGCAATCCTTCGAAATTTGGAAATCACAAGGTAATCCTGGTAATCTTGCCTACAGGTAATCAGGTGTACACTTTTTGCTCTAGTGACTAACCCCTCGACGAAGAACATTCTCCTAATGTTTTTACTTCTTGGTCAGTATCTAACTTTGGTTGTCGCCTGCGTCACCTATACAATACAACCTATTTAGGTACCTCACACGTGCTGCGCCATAAATCTCTATAGGTCTAAATAATGAAAATGCACTACTAAGCAAATCACAGAAAAATAACAGAAAATAACCTCCTCCATTCAATTTAGATACACGTTCAGCCACTAGCACTACAAAAAGCTCGGCAAAGCAACTTTCAAAGGCTCTTTGATTTGCGCAAAAAACTCAAAAGGAGTCGTCGTTTAAAACTAGTAGCCTTCAATGCACAACCACCCGGTGTATAAAGCCTATTCAGTCGAACAAAACTATCGACAAGCAGAAGTCGCTATTCCATAATAATTTTCATACGTTACCTCAACGTGACTTTTAGAAAGAGATGCTGCTCTACAGGCCGTATTGCTCCATCTCCTTCTAAACCATCACTTAACGTAACGCGTGGGGGTATTTATTTCTGGAATCGGCGGCTGGGTAGCGTCATTTAGTGCAGTAATAAAAACCCTTTTTGACATGTCCGTGGCAAAATCCTAACCGATATGACCCGAACGGAGCGCAGTGTTAAATCTTTCGCTAGTTGCCATTCAAATGTCAGCTTTATCGCGCGGGCGGTAGGGTTGAGATTGGGCTGTGATGTCGGCGTCGTTTGTTAGGCATCAAAGGCGCCGCGGCCTGATTAAGGTGGTCGGCGGTGCGTTTGTAGTTGGCAGGGCTCTATGAGGAAAGTAATTACGTTGAGCGCGTGGGGGCACTCGCGGCAGCGCGAGGACGGGCGAGTAGGGAAGGGGCGGCGGAGGAGGTGGAGGCACGGAGGGCAGAAGGAGCAAATGGGGATGTGTGGGAAAGTTCGGAGGGAGCTTCCGAAGCCTTTACCGAAACTGAAAAAAGTCTGCTCGAAATTATTGTTCATACCGATGTGGTTATCCGTACCCTATTTTCCTTATTGCCTGCATAGCGAGGCGACAAAATCTAGTAAACAACCCCCTAGTGTTTCGAGCCCCGGCCCCCGGGGCGGTTTGTCGCAGGTGGGAATTAACTAACTACTAACTACTTATCCTGGCCGGGTAAGATATTTTCCTTAGAATTGTTGGAATTAGACATTTACTAGAAAGTCTCATCAACGTGGATCAACGTGGAGGTTTAGATGTTGGCATTTTGAAACTCGTTGAAAATCGTTTAATTTTTACTTGAGCTAGAGCAGGATAGCACAGTAGAGTAGAACAAAGGACAGTGGAGGAGAGAAATAGGACTGAGTAGAAATTTAGGTATATTTAAAACTATAGACTGTGCGTGCAGAGAGGGTGAATTTGTAGCACTACTATTTACTAACAACATTAGCGATAATAGAAAATCTAGGGAAAATTAAAAAGGCTTTTTCTCCATAACTTTTTCACATTTTAAGCTGATGATAATTGAATTGATGATGATAATTCTCAAGCTGTATGAGGATGGTGGTATTATTGTTTTATTTCATCACCATATTTTCGCAAAATTAAGAATTTAAGGTATAGACAGAATTATTATTCCCTGAAGCTCTGTATGCATTCACAAAATCACAATGTACTGTACATGTAGGTACCTATATCTACCTAACAGAGTAGACTAGAATAGAATAATTATCTATTATTATTATTATTTTATGGAAACTGACACGGTTGGCTACATCACCTACAACATCCGTGATGTCAGCCCATAACACCGGGTTAACTAGGTGCTGTCAGTGCTTCCCTTCATTTCATGTCGACTATACTGAACTGGCATTATTATTCACATGTGAACATTGTCAGTCTCGGGGTAGCTCAGTGGTGCGGTCGCTCGACTGTCGGTCGAAACATAAGGACACCTGGGCGCGGTCAGTGGATGAATGGGTGACGGATCGACCTTTGGAGGCTGACCGTGGTTCGGATTCCACGTAAAACTGTAGGTCCCTTCCCTTCTTATCTCACTGTGGTGGTAGGGTATTATAACATAACCCTCCCGGGTTGCTTGCTACCATCGCACTGAATGTAAGGTCGGTTGAAACGGCTATATAAATAGGAAGACCCACCTGCTGCATGATTCGGTGGAAGTAACGTGCCAAGGTGAGAGGTGGCGAGCCTGTCGCCCTTTAACACGTGCATCTTGCCCTTTTTTTTATGTAATCCGGTATGGGTGGCTGAGTCAGAGGGGCCAAAGAACATGCTCTGACTAGCCAATATCACCTCCGAGAAGGTAGGTGCCATATCGGAGACTTCCCTGGATTGCTGCTCTGGCTATACTGGACTAGAGGAGAACACAACCGAGGTTGCTATGCCCTTATCCCTTAGTCGCCTTTTGCGACATGCTAGGGGGGAAAAGCAGTGGGGCTATTCTTTTTACGTGCCGGCCCCACACGGTACTGTTAAAATATAATAATAAAGAAAATACATTAAATATTAGGCAATAAGGTATTTAATAAATAAGACAAAACGTATGGTGATACAACTATAATAATTTTTGCTCATTCACATTTTATAGCCCTCATTAATTGCCTACTTAATAAATTGTACACTTATTAAAAAAATAAACTAATTAATAAAGTCGGTCGCCTTGCCGCTTACACGTTCCGAACATTAATCCTCAAAAAGCAGATCTCTATTAAAATGCACTAAAAACCCACAAATGAATCCTCAATTACCGAGATGAGATCATCAGGCCTCGGAAAAGGCGTCGAGAAAACCCATTAAAATAAATTATATCAAAACGCAAGGAAATACATATTCAGAAGCGGTATTGCAGCTATATGTTACCTACCGGCGAATTTGCTTCCGGACCCCCACAACCTGCGTCTGTATCTTCAATCAAAGGGTCTGCTAAAGCGATCGGTGCGATGGTCTTCATCCTAGATCTTTTTTTTTTTTTATGGGCAGCACGACATTATTGGGCGCGCCAGACTAACGCAGAGGTGTAGTCCGACGGCGCCCACGGGCATTCGAATATTTACGGGGGCTGCGAATACCATGTCGGCCGGCTAGGTGCACCTTCACATTATGTTTGAAGGACCCCAGACTATACATTAGAGGAAAGGATGCAGGTGGGAGTGCATTCTACATGTTGGTAACCCTAAACGCTGGGTTCCGTTAAAGCCCCAGAATGCTTCGTGCTTCTGCACGGAACACTGGAGTTGGTCTCGCAGGGGTTGTGGTTTAGCGTTGATTCCCTGGTGCTTCCGTACTTGTGTAGTTAAAGCACCTAACACGGGAATAAGTAGCGAAAGCTGCGAGTGGTGAGCCACTTAGAGCTCCGTAACCAATGTGGAGAATAATTGGTAGACATGCGAATAATGTAGATCGGTATGTCGGTGCAACACACACTTATATGTGGATGTGGGATGGATTTCTCACGAGCTAATGACGCTGACGTAAGTCTGTCATTCGAGACCGGTGGATCTCCGGTACACATTAGGTGGTGGTCATATGCACTTCCACGCATATACATAGCTGGTGAAAACAAAAGCCTTTAGGCTAGTACAAAACGCTGAGGCCCTGGGCACAGGTTTTGGTTGGATAGGGTGCTGACCCCAGTGGCAGTGAAGGCTTCACCCCCGGCTCTCGACTTCGGTCGGGGGTTCCTTCGGGTGGACGGGTGGTGGCTCGGATCGGCTGGGGAAAGGTCGCAGCCTGTGTTTCCCATGGGATTTTTTCGGAAGAACGGATGTTCGACAGAGCAGCTATGGGGCCTCGATCTGGCATACATGATCACTGTACTCGCAAGAGTGCAGGTTGTAGACGTCTGGATTTTGTAGCCGGAAGGCTGGTATCTCTGGACGTCTATAAACAAAACGTAAATCAAATCAAATAAATGATAGTTAAAGATGTTGGTAACCCTGTAAATAAAGGATTTACAGGATCGATTTGTCCTAAGTGGGGGGATGTCGACAGTGTGTGGATGCATTCCCAACCTGTTGCCTTTCTTGATACATGCATGCCTGTGATCTTTCTTGTCTTGCTCTGTTGTGTGAACAAATTACCTGATGACAAAAGGGTGCGCCTCATAGCTGACATCCTTTCCTTTCACCTCTCCGACTACTTGATGCGGCTTCTAGATGTGTATGTTCACTCTTAAAACGTGTGCAGAGGCGTGATGGGGAGTAGCGGGCGAATTACATCCAATCCCGCGCACACACGGCTCAAAATTATAGCACTGTGTCCAGGGGGTGTAAACCATTGAGTTATATGTTACACACACATAAACACGGTGTTGCAGTCGCCCCCGTAATATTTTTAACTGACATAAGGGGGTTATTCTATATGTGAAACTAAACAACTTCTGTGGCGAAATTTTTTTTTTTGAAACAAAAAAAAAACTATATTTTTTCCATACAAATTTTGAGTAAGTACCTACTTATTCTCAAACAAAATGTATGGAGAAAAAAAATTTTTTTTTCTTCAAATTAAAAAGTCGTAGAACAGAAGTTGTTCTATTTCACGTACAGAATCACCCCCTTTCGGGTTTTACGGTTGGGGTTGCAACACCGTGTATAACTCAATGGTGTAAACGCGCGACTTATACTGGGAGGTGAAATTGGCTGTGCTTGAGTCCCCGCCCCGACCTCGAGCGCAGTCACCCAGTTTTTGGTGCAATACAGCAAAAAACAAAACAAAACAAAACAAAAATCTGTTAAGTGCGAGTTTTACTCGCGCACAGAGGTTTCCGTATCTATCCGCTATTATCCACCTATCTTTTGTCTTTCAACATTGCAATGTATAAAAGCCTGTGGCGCCATCTATTACTCAATAGTGTGACTAATCGATTTTATTGTACGTTTCTTGTATGGGAGCCCCAATTATTTTTATCATTTTTTTTTTATTATTTGTTGTTATATCCGCCATAGTAACGCATATTCTGTAAAAAATTTCAACCGGCTACCTATTACGGTTCAAGAGATACAGCCCTCGGACAGACGGACAGACGGACGGACGGACGGACAGACGGCATAGGCTTAGTAATAGGCTTCCGTACGAGATAAGGAAACCTAAAAATGACGTTTTGAAAAAAAATTGCTTTAGAAATACTTTTTACTTACAGAGTGTATCTTATTTCATCATCAAAAATCGTTTGAAAAAAAGCTTGTGACCATGTGTAATGTGTGGTAGGCCTTGCCTAGTTCGCAAACGGCGCGGGTTTGATATCCGCAGGCGCCAGTAGATATCTCATCTCTTTCCGAGTTTGTAAGTATGCATTTCTTACATGTCGACTCCATTGAAAGTTGAGGCCGGGGTCGATGCGATTTTGGTTTGGACTCTTGATCTCAGGGTCCGGGGATCGAATCCGGCCGACATGCAATAATGATTTTTTACTGTCGAAAAAATTTACGTGCATAGGTATTCACCTGTAGGTTACACCTGATGCTTCACCTCAGAACCGATGTAAAACTGTAGGCCCCTTCCCTTGCCCCTTCTAGGTGGTAGGCTCAAATTGTAGCCCACTGGTTTGGTACCACCGTACTGGATGTAAGATGACCACATAGCAGCCACGGCTGTATAATCCTCTAGGAGAGTATAGCCGCAATCCAATGGGAAGTCTCCGGTATGGCACCTACCTTCTCGGAGGTGATGTTGGCTGGTCGGAGCATATGCTCTGGCCCCTCTGCCTCGGCCTGGGTGGCTGGTCACTGCCACTGAAAAACTTTCAATCTGGTTTTTATATCGCTAAGAACTGCAGAATTCAAATTATGTTTATGTTTATAGACAAAACTTTCGAATTTAGGATATGGCACTGTTTATTGCCGTTTATTTAATAAAGCATGTTTTAAGCTAATTTATAAAGCATGTTTCAGTTTTTCGCGTACCACCTTGAAGCATTCTGCGTACTACTGGTGGCTAGCGTACCATAGATTGAGAATCGCTGCTTTAGAGTTTGCACTATAATCAAACCAAGTTTGACGTTTTTATATTACCGCTAAGAAACTGGATTACATAAAAAAAAATTGCTCCATAGCTCCTTTTTCGTGCTAAACTGTAGGTGCTTTCTCTTACCTTACTAAGGCCCAATTGCGCCAACACGAGGTTCCCACAGTCAACGGGTACTAGCTTAACGAGTTAAACTGATTTATATCGTTAAATTCGTGTTGGCGCAATTGGCCCTAAGTGGTATACTAACTACCATGTATATAAGTGGTATACTAACTACCATTTATATTGTACTAGCTGAGCCCGCGGCTCCGCTCGCGTGAAATTCGTATTTCAAAGAAGACAGTAAGTAACTGAGGGCGAGGCCGAAGGCCGAGCTGCGTTCAGGAAGACTATAAACCTTCTCGAAGAAAGTAAGTAACTAAGGGCGAGGCCGAAGGCCGAGCTGCGTTCAGGAAGACGATAAACCTTATCTACGAAAGTAAGTAATTAAGGGCGAGGCCGAAGGCCGAGCTACATTCAGGAAGACCATAAATATTCTCGAAGAAATTACGCAACTGAGGGCGAGACCGAAGGCCGAGCTGCGTTCAGGAAGACTATAAACCTTCTCGAAGAAAGCAAGTAACAAACGGCGAAGCCGAAGGCCGAGCTGCGTTCAGGAAGACGATAAACATTCTCGAAGACAGTAAGTAACTATGGGTGAAGCCAAAGGCCGAGCTGCGTTCAGGAAGAGGATAAACCTTCTCGAAGAAAGTAAGTAACTGAGGGCGAGGCCCAAGGCCGAGCTGCGTTCAGGAAGACCATAAACCTTCTCGAAGAAAGTAAGTAACTGAGGGCGAGGCCGAAGGCCGAGCTTTGTTCAGGAAGACGATAAACCATCTCTAAGAAAGAAAGTAATTAAGGGCGAGGCCGAAGGCCGAGCTGCGTTCAGGAAGAGGATAAACTTTTTCGATGAAAGTAAGTAACAAAGAGCGAGGCTGAAGGCCGAGCTGCGTTTAGGAAGACTATAAACCTTCTCGAAGAAAGTGACAATGTCAATCAATGTCACTCAATGGGTCAGGCCGAAGGCCGAGCTGCGTTAAGGAAGAGGATTAACCTTCTTGATGAAAGTAAGTAACTATGGGTGAGGCCGAAGGCCGAGCTGTATTCTGGAAGTATAATATATTCCACTCGACGGGTTTTATAGATAGTTTTTTTTTTCAAAGTTTCACAAATGGCGCCTTGCGTTCGCCATTTTGTTTTTATTACATTTTGGCATTTATTCGGTGATTGTAAGTACATTCCGAGTGCTTGTTGGACACCTGATATTTTAAAATCCATTCCGCCGTTTTGGAGTAACGAAATAATGAAACTCAACCATATACATACATACATGCAAACATCAAAGTGAAACACATACATACATGCAAACATCAAAGTGGAACACATACATACATGCAAACATCAAAGTGAAACACATACATACATGCAAACATCAAAGTGAAACACATACATACATGCAAACATCAAAGTGAAACACATACATACATGCAAACATCAAAGTGAAACACATACATACATGCAAACATCATACATACATACATACATGCAAACATCAAAGTGAAACACATACATACGCTAGCTGAGCCCGCGGCTCCGCTCGCGTGAAATTCGTATTTCAAAGAAGACAGTAAGTAACTGAGGGCGAGGCCGAAGGCCGAGCTGCGTTCAGGAAGACTATAAACCTTCTCGAAGAAAGCAAGTAACAAACGGCGAAGCCGAAGGCCGAGCTGCGTTCAGGAAGACGATAAACATTCTCGAAGACAGTAAGTAACTATGGGTGAAGCCAAAGGCCGAGCTGCGTTCAGGAAGAGGATAAACCTTCTCGAAGAAAGTAAGTAACTGAGGGCGAGGCCCAAGGCCGAGCTGCGTTCAGGAAGACCATAAACCTTCTCGAAGAAAGTAAGTAACTGAGGGAGAGGCCGAAGGCCGAGCTTTGTTCAGGAAGACGATAAACCATCTCTAAGAAAGAAAGTAATTAAGGGCGAGGCCGAAGGCCGAGCTGCGTTCAGGAAGAGGATAAACTTTTTCGATGAAAGTAAGTAACAAAGAGCGAGGCTGAAGGCCGAGCTGCGTTTAGGAAGACTATAAACCTTCTCGAAGAAAGTGACAATGTCAATCAATGTCACTCAATGGGTCAGGCCGAAGGCCGAGCTGCGTTAAGGAAGAGGATTAACCTTCTTGATGAAAGTAAGTAACTATGGGTGAGGCCGAAGGCCGAGCTGTATTCTGGAAGACGATAAACCTTCTCGATTTCTCGATGAAAGTAATGGCGTAATAAACGATAAAACTTCTTAAATAAAGTAAGTAACTAACGGCGAGGCTTCAGGCTAAGCTGCATTCTGGAATACAATAAACCTCCACGAAGAAAGTAAGTAACTAAGGGCGAGGCCACCGTCACACCCATCCCCCCTCCCCCCCCCCCCATTTATTTGTTTTGAGTAGCTATAATTATGATTTTCCTTTAAAAAAAAACGATATTCTCATACAATCTTTAACACTCCGTTTCCGTTTCTCCCTCTCCCTCTCCCTCTCCCTCTCCCTCTCCCTCTCCCTCTCCCTCTCCCTCTCCCTCTCCCTCTCCCTCTCCCTCTCCCTCTCCCTCTCCCTCTCCCTCTCCCTCTCCCTCTCCCTCTCCCTCTCCCTCTCCCTCTCCCTCTCCCTCTCCCTCTCCCTCTCCCTCTCCCTCTCCCTGCCTCTCCCTCCCTTCCGATCGATACTTGGAGTAAATATGGCAACCCCAAAGATGGTAAACAGACAGACATACAGACATACAGACAGACAGAAAGCAGACGTTGGATTTTATTAAAGGTAAGGAAGAAAGGAAAGGATAAGGGGGATTCCATCGCTCTACCTCCACGTTCCCTCCCGCCCCTCCCTCACCCCCCTCCCTATATGCCTCGACTTACCCCCCCCCCCCTGCCCCCCCCTCCCCTTCCCCTTCAGGATATTGTAATGTCATCGGTTCTTACTCCGGTGAATGATTCCGTGTCCGTTACATACAAATATTGCCAAGTACTCTCATATTTCACTTCACTGCTACCCTCATAAGCCATTTAGCGTGATAGTAAGTAGCCTATAGTTGATGGGAAGAATCAAGCTATCCGTAGAATTTTGTTTTATTAAAATCGGTTCAGTGGTTCTCGAGTTATAAGCGGACAGACAGACACTCAGACATACAGAAAGCAGACGTTGGATTTTATTATAGGTAAGGATGTAACCCTGTGGGAGAGAGAGCCTCTCTGAAAAAATAACACTAACTAGTTATGGAAAAATATTCGGTGATCCCAGTGTAGACGGCACGTCCAATTATGTTTGTACTCATATGGTACCGTGTGGGGCCGGTACTTAAAAAGAATAGCCCCACTGCATCTCTACCCATGCATGTCGTAAAAGGCGACTAAGGGATAAGAACAAGATGCCGTGCTAAAGGGCGACAGGGTCGCCACCTCTCACCTTGGGACGGTACTTCCACCGAGTCATGCAGCAGGTGGGTTTTCGTGCCTTACTTGCTGCTTGATCGATTGAATCTTGTTCGAATACTGTGCGAAACGTGGTGGTCGGTGTTGTGCTCTGGTTTGCCAGAGTTCTTGCTGCACAACACTGATTACTCTGCTTACCCCGTTTTTCGGGCTTCAGCGTGTGTGATATGTATGTCATATGGCACCTAGTCCGGCAGGCCGAGATCGTGAAAATATATCGAATTTTGACAAACACATTTTCATAATTGATTTTACTGCTGGTCGCGATACTATAATAGATCATTGTTCTGCAGCGCGGTGGAGAAGTCATTAGTACGGATCTATGCCGCAGTGAAGCGCGGCGCTGGCTTCGCCGGTGTCTGCGCACGGGCCACCCAACAAGTCGGATCTTGATATTATGTACCTACCTACCTACTTAGGTATTTGGCCATCGTCCATGACTAAATTATCTGTCATACATATCATAAGGATGCCATAAGAGTGAACGTGAAACGAGTATTATATAATATATAGATATATGTAGGTGTAGAATGTGTAGAGTGAAAATATTCCAACCCCCCCCCCCCCCCCCCCCCCAGCGCAGTCTCGGGCTTCGCGCACCGAGAGTTTCGCATCACCACGTAATTGACCGATTTTTGTTACCTACTTGCTGTTTTACTTTAGAGTTTTCACTATAATCACCCGAGTTTGAAGATTTTTACGAAACCGAGTAAAAACAACAACAAAAAAACGCGTTTCTTGTGTACCCCCTTAATTTTTTACTTAATTTTGTCTTTATATTTGTTAGGATATCCGCCATAATAATAAAAGGGTGGATCAACTTTTTCTTGTAATGTAGAAACCAGCTGCACAGTCAAATAAATAAAAAATATGTTATTGCAATTTATTACTTAGTTGAAAATCAATAAGTTTAAAATACTTAGGTTGATAGGCAATTGAAAAAAAGTAGAGAACTATTTAAAATAAAAAATTACCCATTTTTAGGGGTGACCCAGGGGACAATTTTGTCCCCAGTTTTGTATGGAAAAAAGGGGTTGTCCTCTGGGTAACCAATATTTCAAAAAAATTACTCAAAATTCTTTGTGCAGCCTCTTTCTTATTGTTCAATTACTTATCTGAGAGTTGCTGTAACTATTAAAATAACGTGAATTTATCAAAATAATATCCTTTTTTCAGACAGATACCAAAAACAAGAAAAAGTTGATCCACCCAAATAACACATATTCTGCAGAATATATAAGTCAATGATATTCTGTAAATGTTTTAATCATTGACTTATATATTACTAACTTTAGCATATCACTGGTTTTAACCGGCTACCTTTTGCGGTTCAAAAGATACAGCCATTTAAAGATAGGATAGAGGGACGGACAGCCCCAGTTTTTTTTTATGGAAACTAACACGGTTGGCTACATCGCCTACACTACAACATCCGTGATGTCAGTCCATAACACCGGGTGAACTAGGTGCTATGTCAGTGCTTCCCTTCATTTCATGTCGGTAGTACTGACATAGGTAGTACTGAGGTTAAGCTTAGTAATACGGTCCGGGGCGGATACGGAACCCAAAAAGGGTATTCTCAACTATACTTATTTATTTATTTATTGTATCTTGTTATGCTTAAAGCAGAATTAACATTTATGGAAATAAGTGGTAAAAATATCGTCGCGACGATGCTTTGGCGTCATTATCGTTTAATTTTCGTATGCACGTTTCACTTTTGCCGAGCAATTGAAAAGAGCGTTATTCGTTTTTAATTCTCCATTGACGAGAGTATGTACTTACTTACTATCGTTGCAGTAAAACTTTTTAGGGTTCCGTATCCGTCGTACGGGACCCTATTACTAAGCCTACGCCGTCTGTCTGTCTGTCCGACTGTCCGAGGACTGTATCTCTTGAACCGTAATATGTAGCCTGTTGAAATTTTCACAGAATATGTGTTATTATGGCCGATATAAAAACATAAATAAGAAAAAGTAAAAATTCACGGGGTCCCCATAGAAGAAAATAAAGTGTATGCGCGCCATCTACCGAAAAGAGTATGAGGCATTTTAACTAATACATAGATGGCGTGAGTGGCGCTGACCATGACATGGCGATACGGAACCCTCGGTGCGGGAGTTCTACTCGCTCTTGGCCGGTTTTTTCGATATCAAAGTTGTTGCGTATACGTATACGCATTTCTACGTACGCCGTCCTACGTATTTATACATACGCCGGTTCCTGTATGCGTGTATTTTGATTCATGTTGTGGTTTTAGGTTTGATTACACGCATATATACTACAAACAACATATATACTACGTTGTTCAAAAAGCATTGAGAGTGAATATATTCCAATAAACGTTTATTAAATGTTTTGAATTTTTACCAATTTACTAGTACTAGCACAGAATACTAAATAGGTACACTAGTAAGATAGGTACACTCTCTTTATAGTAGGTAACTATGTAGCTTATTCCCGCGGCTTCGCTCGATTTATTTTTAAACGCAAATATGATAATAAAGGACTGCTTCTCTTATATTCTCTCTCTCTCTCTCTCCCGTTCATACTATACTTTCATTGATACGGCTCAGCCCGCAGGCTATTTAGCGTGATGGTATATACTCGTAGCCAATAGTCAGCCTCAAGAACCACTCTTTCCATTAGTGCAAAACGCGTCAAAATCTGTTCAGTGCTTCCGGAGTTTACCATACATATAAACACGTTCCCCTTTATAAGAAGTAGAGAAGATATGTCTTCTCTACTTCTTATAAAGGAAAACGTGTTTGTACTTCTTTGATTGCACGTCAATATGTTTCAGCACGAAAGCATCTTTGTTGGCGTTGTATTTTCAATAGCTGCTTTAGAGTTTTTGACACTCCCCTTCGACCAAAGATTTTGCCCGAACGAAAGAGATTATATAGAAAAGATTCCAGCGCCACTAGTGATCGATTTTGGCACTAAAATTCGTCATATATCTCGTGTTCGCTAACATCTAGGTACATGCACAATTTCCACATCCCAGAGTTTAGTTAGAATGAAATGCGTTATGGCATTAAGCTGACCTTTTGTCCAAACTTAGGTACTGTGTGAAACGTTGATGCTCAATGAAGGTTCAATAAAGTATATTTGATTTGATTTGATGATAATATAATTATAATGAACGCTTAGCGATTTCACTACTCGAAATAACTCGCAAACGACATGCAAATGTTTCACAGCCAAGATTCTGTCGCGAAGGTACTGAATACACTTTCGCGAGACTTTCATCATAACATTTTCGTAAATCTAATTTCCGCGTTGTTTATGCGTAGGTACCCATGCATGCACGACCACCGAAGTAAATTTAGCCGTAAGCCTTTCGTGACTTGGATCGCCTTAGATATGTACTAATATAACCAACCGATGTGTTTGCTGGAACGCAACGCCCTGTGCGTAAATACCCAATTATCATTTAGTCAGTGCAAAGAAAAAGTGAAGTATTTTGAGTTAAAATTTGTCTTGTTAGTTTATGAATAACAGATGAACGATTAATTCGGACATTAGCTTTTCAGAACCGCTGCCGCTGTTGTCAAGGTGTTTAAGATATTATTGTAAAGCTCATGTATTGGGGTTTATTGGTTAATTTTAGATAGTTTTATTTAAGTTAATTATTATTATTTTATTTATTTATAAATAAAATATCTTTAAGAGTTAAAATATGTTTACAATTTGAATTAATAAAGTTAAACATTCATATGAAATTTTTCCGCCCAAATCATAGTCTTAGGGCGGGCGGAAATTGTATTTATTAATGAATCGTTATTACGCTCGTTCTTACCATGTTTCGTTTTTTTTAAGTGAAAACTTCTTTAGCGGCGCTTGGGTAAAAAATTTTAAACTCGGGTCATCGCGTCCTCGTCAGTCTCGAAAAGCGAAATGTAACCTTAAATCATTGCATTAAGGGTTAAGTTACAGTGGCACGCGATCAATTCTGTTCGCGACACCGCGACAGCGTCATTATTATTTAAAATGTAACCTTAAGTCATTGCATTAAGGGTTAAGTTACGATTGGCACGGGATCTGCCGGCACTCCCGGATTGCAACTGTTAAATAGGGTTTCGTAACAGGTTTATGTCTGTCCATTCTACTAAGTTCTGCAAAATGAATGTAGGGTTCCGTAACAAATGCATGTCTGTCCGTTCTACTAAATTTAACATTTATTTCAAAATGAATGTAGGGTTCCGTAACAAATGCATGTCTGTCCGTTCTACTAAATTTTACAATTTTCAACCAAGGTCCTCCGACGGTTATTTTATAATAAAAGTAGGGTTCCGTAACACGTTTATGTCTGTCCATTCTACTAAGTTCTGCAAAATGCATGTCTGTCCGTTCTACTAAATTTAACATAAATTTTTTTTAATTATTTTTTTTTAAGCAATGTTACGGTGTTGTTTTCACTTCTGCCGGCACTCCCGGAGTGCAACTGTGGCTTTTTTTTCAGG
The DNA here is from genome assembly GCA_946902875.1 of Nematopogon swammerdamellus. Lineage (NCBI taxonomy): Eukaryota > Metazoa > Arthropoda > Insecta > Lepidoptera > Adelidae > Nematopogon > Nematopogon swammerdamellus. The sequence continues at coordinate 7,688,341 of OX336358.1, read as the reverse complement.
AAGGCCGTAGGAGTTTAAATTAATGCAATAAATAACTATCATGGATAGCTATAAAATTCTTTCGTGTTATTATGCAATACCTACCATAGGAGAATATTCTGTGGTGCCAGTAAAAAATATCATCCAGTCCAGTATTACTATATTATTGAAACATACTATTTACTTTTAATTATATTTTTGTTTAATCATATATTCATTTTTATTTAGTTTTATTTGCCATTGCTCGCATTGACTTAGGTATTAAGTAAGGACATGTCCATGCTAACTCAATAAATGTCCTAACTAAAGTGTTGGTCAAACCATAGTAAGAAAGCCGAAATGACAAAAAAATACTTAATATTGCATGATGTTATATTTCGATTCTTTTTATTTGGGAAATTAGTTAATTTGAGACAAGTTTGAATGAATAATTTTATAACCAAAATTTTTACCACCACTTTTGTGAGGCCGTACGTTCGTAATTGGATACCTACAAATTCTAAACGTTATTTTCACATATCTTACATATAGCTACCTGTGCCTACGTGTTGTTTATTTCATATTCCTCAAGATCAGGAGTACCAAATATGTAATAATAACTCTACATAATGTAAGTAATTAGGTACATTACAAGTGACCAATAAGATGAAATCATTCTGTGCTGTTTGAAATTTCCACACCCATTCTTTTAAATAAGCAAGTGCCCAAATAATGGTTCTAATGACGACTTTGAATACCAAAATGTTCGCCAAAGGTCGAGAACATGACGGTTCGTGTGTTTGAACTTTCAAGATGGCGGCGTGACGTTCTATGTTCAAATTGATTTGGAATTTGGAATCGTGACTCGATACACCACGCACAAAGTGGCGTGGAAATGTAATGTGCCGAAATCATTGCTCAGATGGTTCGCAGACACGGAAATAAATATTTATTTTTGTTCTTAAGTCAAAGTACTAACAGAGTCAGAGAATGTTATTGTTGTACGTAAAAATAACCCAGAGAGAAAGTATACTTACTTTTGATATTTGAAATGTTATCGTAGCCAAAATAAAATTAATCCATAGTGTTTTTCGTATGACCTTTTTGTGTGAAAAAATAATATTTTTAAATAAAAGTTTGAACTAAACATTATTAATATTAACCCCTAAACTTGTGTCTGTTATCTCCATCATGTTTTTATTTTGAAGTGTCGATACCTACCACAGAGCATCGAATACCGACCGCGCGGGGGGCGCGCGCGGTATTCGATGCTCTGTGGTACCTACTTACTTACCTTGAAAACAATAAAATAATAAAAAAGCACTTAGCCCTAAAATAGCATTTTCAAGTAATTATTAAACACTTTATCTATATATATTTATATAGTTTACCTTAAAAGACATCTAGACTACAAGACTATATAAAACAGTAAAGACATTGTGTTACCTTACTTAGGAATTCATTAGAATTGCTTAGAATTTATTCCATGTGACGTATGTCGTTCTCGAATTAAAACGAGCTCGCCTGCCCCTTATCTAATCTTAACTTAAATTTTAACCAGAACTTATTATGTATTTATCTTTACCTAAACTCCTACAAGTTACTCTAAGGCATTATGATAATTCCTTGGTCAATTCTTCACACCAAAAATAGACGTATACACCGAAGTAAGGGTGAATCAACATGGGAGGTCCGCTGTATTACTACATAATATATTATACGGATGAGGTAGGCAGACCGTAGGTACATACAGAGGCGGCGGCGAGCACTCTAGCTAGCGTACCTACTGAGAACCTTTGGGGTAAAGAAGTGCTCCTTTAGATTTTTTAAGAGATGAAAATGAAAGTTATCAAATTAATTTATTTTGGAAGTGTCTACGCCTAGATAAGAGTGGGAGAGACGCAGCGGCGACTCCTGGTCCTGAATATTGGGTTGGCTCTGGCTAAGGATTTTTTTTTCATAATTTCATAACTTAGGTACCTACGCGTTAATTTATTTCTACCACAATGAGTTCAAAAACTGAAAGACGATTACGATATAGATAGTTTATAATATTTAGTTTAAATGATTTATTTTGCTCACTTACGATTTATTTGTCTGTAGATAGGTACCTACTGGTTGTGTCAAAGCTGTCGAGTTGCAGCCGACAACAGCGACGTCTCCTCTGGCACGACGACGACGAGACAGGCATACAAGCTTGAATTGTTACATTTTATTTGTACATGAAGTCCACTCTTCGTTCCACAGACAAGAAATTTTCGATGACTCGTTCGTGAAAATCTTCTTTCTTCCTCAATTTTGTTAGCAACTCCTTTTCCACAGATATGTAAGAGTGCCAAATTACTAACTCTCTCTTGTCCTTGAGTGCTCCGTAGATAGGTCGGTAGGAGTTTGCCATTATAATTACCAATAAATCACTTTAAATTTAACAACACTGCACAGGATTCATCCATACAAAGTCCATACCTACATAACGGAATATATGCAGCTATCAACTCGCGAGCCAATGCGCACACACACGCGCACACAACACACCTAGCCTAGCTCGCTAGTCGCATCGCATCGCACGTCGCACAGCACAAGAATACTCGTCGTGTGGACGCAGCGCGCACACACCCGCACACGCAACACACACACCTTGCTCGCTCGCTGTCGCTAGTCGCTCTACTCGCTACCGCGTCACTAAATGCACTCCCCGCTGCGCCAACTGGAAAGGCTGATCAGCGGGTCCGCGCGGGACGGGGGGGACATCGGTCGCTTCCGCCTTGTATGGAATACGATGGCGCTTCAAAATGTAGCCAACCGGCCAATGAATGCCTTGACGTGTCGTCATTCGTCGTCGCCCGCGTTTGACGCGCGCGAAATTTCAAATTATGTAACGGGTACGGGATTGACGTTTTATCTTATTAATCGTGGATTATATGACATAAATAATATAACTCCGAAATTTTTTCACATTTATTTTAGCCTGATACTTCTGTATTAATGGTGTCATTCATTTTATTTGGTTTGGCGGCGCCAACCTCGCCAACTGAGAGGAGTCGCCGCTGGAGAGACGGTGATTTAATTTAATTTTATTAGGAAGAGCTGGTAGGTACGGATTGTGCCCTGTACCCTTATCACGAGATTTAACCTACACCGCGTACTGCGCTACGCCTACGCCGTGTTCTCCGCATCATTTTGTGGAGAAACGGGGCAGCGCCTCTAGTGATAGATTTGCGAACTTCGTTTCTCCATACAAAATGACGCGGAGAACAAGGCGTAGCGTAGTACGCGGTGTAGGTTAAATCTCGTGATAAGGGTACTGTATTCCATCGAAAGATCAGACACAGCCTATTGGCTGTGTCTGATCTTGTGCACCATCGCGCGCAAAACCACTCTCAGCGAGGCACGAGGTCACGTCCAAATAATTCCAATTTTGTCAGCTTCGGTAGCTCGCCGGTGCGATGGATCGATCGTGAAAGTTAACCACACCCGGGTGCGATCAGAACTTGAAAGTGTGATCGTTCGAACATTGAGTCTGACCGTGGTTCCGATTTTACGTACATCCGTAGGTTTCTTCCTTTCTTACCCTATATACTAGGTGGTAGAGTTGTGAACCATTAGGTACACTGAATGAACGGTCACTCTAAGCCCTATGCAAGTAATTCGTATTTCTGTACAGTTCAGTGTAGCCGGCACGACCAGAGGGACGCGCTAACATTGCAAGTAGTTCACCGAGATGTTATGACATCACGGGTCGATGGATGTTCTACGCTACGCCGCGCGCCGTGTTCTCCGCATCATTTTGTATGGAGAAACGAAGTTCGCAAATCTATCACTAGAGGCGCTGCTCCGTTTCCCCATACAAAATGATGCGGAGAACACGGCGTAGCGTACGTAGTACGCGGTATAGGTTATATCTCGTGATAAGGATACTGACCGCGCCCGTGCTCAAGATCACGAACATCGGTCGACTGATCGCACTAATGAGCTAGCGAGGCTGACATACAATATGCGATGTCAAGGTTTACATTTCTTAGTATCGGCTAAACTGAAATGTCCGGAAAATACAGACAATAGCAGACTATAGCTAGCACTTCTGGCTTCTACCGCTCTATGGCAGTTATGTTCTCAGAGCACGATGGGAGATGGCGGAGAGAGAGACGGAGCCACGGTTGTTAAAGTAAGTATGAAGATTCAATGAACACGCCATTCGTCGTGATTATGCAGTGAAGTGAAGATGTTAATCCCGTATCGCAGTTTACTCCGTAGTATGCGCAGAGAGGAGAATCATCTCGCCTGGTGGCCCACGTAGGTACAGTCGAGGTCTAGAAATGCAAATAGGTAACACTGTATAGTCACAACATTTTATTAGTAACTTAATTTGAATTCAGATCCTCAAGTCGCGCGGTCTAGGCGGGCAGTAGGTACCTACTCATGCAGCAACAGGATTTGAGGTTCGCAAGTTGCAGTTTTATTTACTTTATATTCATATTTACTTAGTATTTAGTAGCTTTTTAGGCTTCCGTACGGGGTACGGAAACCTAAAAATGCAATGTGGACTGAATACGTGTGTCAAGTCTTAGATAGAAAAAAAAAACCTACTTTAACGTGGACTAAAGTAAAATGTTATGTGACCAATTCAATATTGGTAGATGGCACGGACAGGGCTATTCGTAGGTACGCCAAACAGAGATTATTAACTAAGAACTCGTAGGTATGCCAAACAGAGATTATTAACTAAGAACTGGACCTACCAGGGCGGGACAGTGCTATTCGCAGGTATGAGGTATTCGTAGGTACGAACTGAACTATGCGAGTTGGTTTAAAAAAAAATAACCAGGGTTAAATTACAGAAGATTACAGGAAGATTACAAGATTACAGTAGGTATACCTGCATGCAGGTATACCTACGAATATACACTTCCAGATGGCACGATTAAAGGGAAGTAAAGTAAGTATGGTATTATTCTTACGTACTGAATTCAGACATACCCCATATACTATATGTAGATATACTTAGTTATATAACTATGCATCTCCTCGCATCAATTATTATTTCACTATAATTCATCTTTCTGGTGTTATGAAAGTTATGTTAACTTTCATAACACCAGAAAACTTGTAATTAATGTTAACTTTGTAACAATTTTTATTGAACACACAACATTAACAAAAATAATTAAATCTAGACCTAAAAATAACTAAATTAACTATAAAAATAAATCTAACTATAAATAAAAATAGTCGTCCATAGGGACCATCAGCTTGGTGACTGAAGCGGCGTTCCCCCTCCGGATCGCCAGGCTGATCCGCTGGTTGAAACACGCCCGGGCACGGCGGTCACCAGACGCGTCAATGAGTAGTTTTCCCAATTTCTTGGAAAAACTGATCGCGTCCGGGCTCCATGCCCCAAGAGTCTCTACAGCAAAGGCCACAAACTCGTAGTTGTTCTTGAGTTGGTTATAATAATTCTATACAATAAATAAACTAGTTCTCTCTTTTATAAAATATTTCATGGTTGACTACAGCCAACTACAACACCTAACTCGTGACTGTGAGCGAGGATATCATACGTTGTCCCTGTCGGAGCTAGGTGCCCTGCCAGCTCTTCCCTCTGATCGCACCAACTAAACGAACTTCCCTCCGTGCGGTGTGGTGATAAACCGAGCAGGTTTTGTCGCTTTTGCAAAAACAAAACGAAAAATATTTATTAATTTTAGGATCTAACTAAAATCTTAACACAGGGTAGAAATACTCGTAGTTTTTTTTGTTTTTTTTTTTATGGAAACTGACACGGTTGGCCACATCACCTACAACGTCCGTGATGTTAGCCCATAACACCGGGTGAACTAGGTGCCATGTCAGTGCTTCCCCCTTTGATCGTGCCGGCTACACTGAACTGGTCGGAAAACACAAACTATTTACATAGCCGTTTAGACCGACGTTTCATTCAGTGCGGTGGTACCAACCCGGGTGGGTTAAACCCTACCACCAAGTAAGATTAGGAGGGAAGGGACCTACAGTTTAACGAGGAATCCGAACCTCGGTCAGCCTCCAACGGTCAGCGGTCACCCATCCAAGGACTGACCGCACCCAGCGTTGCTTAACATTCAATAGCGACAGTTGACTGTCTGCACCACTGAGCCATCGAGGCTGACATAATAAGGTAAGTTATTATTTCTCAAATAATAAAAATGTCAACAGACATCAATGACAGCCAGCTTATCCTTAAGCCGACTGGGTTGATACCACCTTACTGGACGATAGATGGCCGCATAACAGCTGGTTGGTTGGTCAACAAAGGTTGACTGTAAGAAATCTCTGTAAGGGATAAGTCCGCCTTTGCACCTTATATAAATTTTCTAATGTATTTGTTACTGTTTTAATGTTTACTGGAGCAATAAAGAATTTTCTATCTATCTATCTAACAGCTTAGGCTGTGCTCTCCTCTATAGTTCAGTATAGCCAGCAATGCACAGGGAAGTCTCCGGTGTGGCACCTGCTTGGAGGTGATAGCGGAGTTTAAGTATCAACTAAGCTAAGATATTGAAGTGTAAGTTTCTTTTTCGCTTCAAACCACAATATTATTAAAATTGTATTCCAATTTCTGTATCGGACGAAGGTTATTTTTTCGCTCGATACACAATACCACAACACCCTAACCCTAAAAATTATTAGGTGTGCACAGACACTAATGGATGATTTTTAAGTTAACCATGTTTTTAATTATGCTCATCAAATCAGTCAAACTTTGAAAGTTTAACGTTTGGCACAACGGGCACCAGACGTCGTCGGCTCCCAGGAACTTCCGCAGTCCCTGAAGAAGCCCGTGACGTAGAGGGCGAAACGTTGACTTGTGTAAGTTTCACCACACCTCACACACCTTTAGACATATAAGCTGTGACCTAAGTGTATGCCCTTCGCAAACATAAAAAAACGAATCAGGGAAACATGTAATTGGCCATACTTTAGGCATTAAAAAAAGTGTACCTACCTACATTGTGAATGGCTGTATGTTTTCTAATATAAATAAATAAATAAAAATAAATAAACAAGTCTTCAGTACCTACCACTGTTAATCCGTAGAAATTTAAAATGAGTATACCTAATGGATTAAAATAAAAATAAAAAAATTAACAGATATTGGCTGGTCGAAGCATGTGCTCTTGCTCAGCCACCCATACTTACTGGATTACATAAAAAAACCCTCTTGCTCTGCAGACTTAATCAAACTCTACCTAAAGTTGAAAACGGGAAGGAAATGCTAGCGCAACCCAAGCGCCAACCCTCACCCCACCCTTCATACTTCCGGTATCAGCCGTACCCACTGTAAGCATGTACAGTCAGTGAATATATTTATTTGTCTACTAACTTGCTGCCGCGCCGCGCCGCGCCGGCCGCCCCCGCATTGGTGGGTTTATGAATAAGAATAAGTAATATAAATTTTTCACTTCAGCATGAAAAAACACACATAGAATATTACTATCAAGATAGGAGAAGAGAAAAAAAAATACTGGACACAGCCTATGCTGAATCTAGTGGAGATTTCTCTACATTCAGCGCTGTATAGTCTGCCCTTCATACACAATAAACATTTGAACACTGTGAACGCATCTAACTATCCGAGCTAGTTTACAATGACCCTTAAGTAAAACACAATTAAGTATACCTATTCCTTTGTTTTCGCATATTATTTTAATAGGCTTTAAAATAAAATAATGTTTGCTTAATAATGTATCTCCATTTATGTCTACTTGAGTTATGAACTTTTTCAAATTATTAATAAGTTGATGTAGTTAGTTGGTAGGTACTTAATTTCTTAACCTTTCCTATACATTTACGAACTATGCTTAGTTAGACAGCTAGCTAGAAGGCTTTTGCACTACTATGCTATGCCCCTGCATTTCATCCTAACACCACAGATGAAGAAATAGTTACTTATTTATTACACTTACTTTCTTGACCTTATTTAGGAAGCATGCTGAGGCAGAAAGCGGGCTGGAAAGCTTAATTAATGAAGTAAGTACATGTTAGAATACACTGAATTCTACATTTTGTTTGATAAGTCAGTACCCTACTAGGTTATAATAACAATGCTCAGTACATAGGTAAATCATTTTCACAGATATGATTTGTTTTATAGAGGTATTTTGTAAGACTGAGAATGTAGTTTTAATTATACTTATATTCTTAAGTTACTTAATGAATTCATATAATTTAAGAAAAAACATGTAGGTACACTACATGTTTTTTCCTGAAGCTATAATTTTTTTATTATTATTTAAAGTTAGATTTTTATTAATATGTAATTTCAGTTTGAATTCCTACTGCACTAAATAATTCTTCACTAGATTATTTTTTTTTTTTTTTTTTTTTTTTTTTTTTATGGAAACTGACACGGTTGGCTACATCACCTACAACGTCCGTGATGTCAGCCCATAACACCGGGTGAACTAGGTGCCATGTCAGTGCTTCCCCCTTTGATCGTGCCGGCTACACTGAACTGGTCGGAAAACACAAACTATTTACATAGCCGTTTTGACCGACGTTTCATTCAGTGCGGTGGTACCAACCCGGGCGGGTTAAACCCTACCACCAAGTAAGATTAGAAGGGAAGGGACCTACAGTTTTACGAGGAATCCGAACCTCGGTCAGCCTCCAACGGTCAGCGGTCACCCATCCAGATTAGATGCAAAGCTGAAAAGTGAAGAGAAAAAATACGTCCTGACCGGGATGTATTTTTTTCTCTTCATTTTCGACTTAGTAACATAACTTTACATAACATAAGAATAATTAAATTCACTAAATAATGGCCTTTCTAAGTACTTCTATGCTATGCCTATCTTATCCCAACACTATGAACTTCACCACAGATTAAGAAATAGTTAGTTATTTATTCACTTACTTTCTTCGCGTACTGTACCCCGCAGCTGTAGAAAGAGTGAGAAGACAATAGCCGATATCTGTCCGTCCCTCTCACTAGGCGGGGCTTGCACGTTGGACCTCCTGCCATGCCATAAGTCAAACGGATTACATCCATGTGGGGTCCAAATTGAACAATGTAAAAGCGTGGAAGCGGCTTCAACTCGCGGAGCAGGTGAGAAATCACAAATGGTGTGCACGAAGAAGAAATTACAAATAACATTGCCACTACTTGCGCCCTCCTGCACACCTTGTCAAATTAAAATTCACATATTTATTCTGCATCATTTTCAATATTCATACATTTTCAATTAAAAATAACATAACATATATTTGAAACATTGTCAATATCTTTCACGTAAAGGTAGAAATATGTCTACTTAAATTATATAAATAAACTAACAACTATATAATAACTAAAAATTATAAAAGTTTACTCTGCAACCATTTTTAAACGGTTTTATTTATACTAGTCGGATCTTCAATACATTTTTAATTTCAACATTTCGTATTTCTGAAGGCAGTTTCTTAAATATGTTAACGCTATTGAACTCATGGTTTTTTTTATAATTTTCCGTGTTATGGTTATATATAATATATGGTTAACAAATAGTTGAATGTTGACCTGTGCTTGTCTGTGCAAATATTGTAATAAGAGTCGTCTAATGCAGATGGTGTGCAATTGAGTTATTGATATTTTTTTATTTATTTTTTCGTTTTTGTTCATTTGTTAGGATATCCGCCATAACGCCACATATTCTGTGAACATTTAAATCGGCTATCCATTACGGTAAAAAAAACGTCGCTCTAGTTCTTGTTTTGGGCATAGACCATTTTTGACGAAATTGAGTTATGAATGTAGAAACATTTAAAAAAAAATTACGCATCCGATAGACAAAAAAAGATCTTATTTTGTAAACAGTAAAGTACTTTTTTCAGAATCCATATCCAACATGTGAAGAAAACGTTTAGTTCTTAAGTTTGGCATATCCAAAAATTTACCGAATTAATATTTATTGAATTCTTAATTTGGGCATATCCATGTTCCCGCCAATCAGAGCGCAGGGATTTTGCTTACGTCATCTCAGTAGACGCCATATTGTCTATCATTGTCAGTGGAATTTACAACGCGAACCGTTTTTCATTCGTGTTTTTGAATAGTTTGCAAAGGTTTTTGCTGATTTTCGTCTGAAAATCGACATCATGGACATCGAAGTTGACTCCTGAACCAGGAGGCAACCCACTTAGAAGAAGATACGCGACGTAAATAAGATTTTTCTACAATTTATTAAACTAACCTAAAACAGCTGGCTGTTATACAGGCTGCGTTTTTTCGTCGTCAGGATGTGTATCAAATTCAAATTGAATGCGCGGTATAGCTTCCATATCAGATTACATTAAAAAAAATAATAATATTATATACCTACTTTGCACGGTGTAGCTTCAATATCATATTACATTTAAAAATAATATGTAAGTTTATATACCTATGTTTAAAGTTTATGAATACGTTAATTTGAATACGTGTAAGAAGTAGTACATGCCTACATAATGTTATTGAATCTTTCATGATCGATGCATGAATACTACCAATCTCACTCAGACAATTTGTAAAAAATTCTTTAGGCGTAATAAAAACTAAAACATACTGTGTGTGTAAACTGGGACGTGCCAAAAACAAGAACTGAGAGAATGCTATCATGAAATGCCATATCCACGTTGTCTTGGGGCATATCCATCAAAGTTAACGGACTTTTTGCAACTTTGTGGCATATCCCAATGTTAGTAATTTTAATTAATTTGTTTAAGTGTATATAAATAAAAAAAGAGTGCTATCCACTATAGGGGACTTTCTTCTACATACTGTAAAATTTTGATACAAAAAGGATTAATGTTTTATTTTTAAAACAGAAAAAACCGTTTCCTGTAAAATTTTATAAATGGCGTATGCCCAAAACAAGAACTAGGGCGACGAAAATGCAACCCTTTAAATGTAGGACAGACTGGCAGACAGACGGACGGCGACGTAGGTTTAGTAATAGGGTGTCGTACAATACGGAACCATAAAAACGAAAATAAACGGTCACTGCTAGCCACAGTTCAGGTCAGGCGATTATTTCTGTGTCAGCTATTCGCTACGTCTGAATAAGATGTAGCCATATTTTAATATGTGGTAGTATTCATTAAGTCTATCTAGTAAGTAGTCCGGGGAAATTTTCTGCGGAAGTGTCTTGATGTTGTCGAGTAGGTAGGCAAATATCGATTAAAATATTAATGGAAATTAATTTATCTGCATGTTAAATAAAAGGTGACTGCTAACTGCCACAGCTCAGATCAAGGTCACTGTTTTCTGTTGACATTTATACAATTTGTAATATACTTAGTACGTAGATACCATAGTCACATTTCTAGCTAAACAATTATGCAGAGTTTTAGCTCTGCCCGACGACAGTGCTATTGTTTCGAGTTCTTTGGTCCGAATGTTGTAATTTATTGAGCGAGGCCCCACAAATAGACACTTACGCCGCTTTTTATCTCGCTTTCGAAATCCATTGATACAATGAAATAAACGTTATGAAATATGATTGAGACGTTCTCGAGGCTTAATTCACGCTAATTAAAGGCGATTGCGCTCGCGCTTAGTTCGTTCGATATAGACAGTCGATTCTAGAAAACAACTTCATTTAGTTACCTACTAGTCGGTGGTAAATAATGAAATAATCAAACAAATAATATAATTTGTCGGTTAGTAGTCACGCCATTGTTAGGTAAATAATATGCAGTTTTTAATTAGTCTTTATATAATACGAGTATATAACTACCATATAAGGGGAGGTACCTATCTACAGGACAAATTCAAGCTAGTGTACTACCATATGAATGATGAATAAATAATGAATAATAAAGAACAGCCTTACGTTTAATTCGAACCACGGCCAGCATCAACGGTCAGACATTCACCCAAAGTCCGAGATGCATCGCAGCGCAGTGGCACCACCGAGCTAGCGAGACTGACCTGGACGAGTTACTCACTTTATTTATTTAAGTTAACAGTAAGTATTTATTTAAAAATATTTATCTAACTATTATTTATTTTATATTAAGTACTTGCTTTAGATACAATATTTTACGATAATTTGGAACCCTTAATTATTAAATTTTTTCTCGCATTGCTTTCGTTTTGAATGTTTTCCGCATATTTTATTGAATAAAAAATGTTCACAGATTTAAAATGAACTTAAATTCGTGTTTTTAAGTTTACTCTGTTATTTATTATTATTAAATAGGTATCTCATTTTAAACGTTTACGGATTAACAGCAGGTACTGAGGTCTTTCATATTCATAAGTCAACGTCATTTGAAGAAGCCCGTGACGTAGCGGGCGAAACGTCGACTTTATTTAAAAGTCTTCAGGTATCTAGGTACTGTTAAAATCCGTAAACGGTTAAAATGAGTTTAAATTAGTGTACCTAGTGTGTAGTGTAGGTATTAAGTGTTACTTACGCGTTTTTCTGTTGTTTTGTGTTTTTTATTTTCTTCTTCGATTTTCCTTTGTATAAATTCTTTTGTCTCGTTCTGTGTGTGTATTATTGGTGTTAGCTAAACTCGTATATATATATTCAGTGTGTTGTTTCTTTTTCGCATTCGTGTTATTGTTTATGTTTATATTGAATTTTATTGGTCTCATTAATACCTATCAAATGAAATTTAAAGACAAATATAACTAATCAAAAAGCTAGATATAACTAAAAACCACTAAAAACTAACTTATAAATGATATATTTCCTCAATGGGCGTCGTCCCCGGGATGGTTCCCAGGATGGTGGCCGCGTTGACATTAATTTGTATTTATCATGTGCTTATTTGTCACATAAAATGTTTAGGCCCCGCAGACGTTTCTACAGCAACAATGCTGAATTGATTCCATTTTCTCCTCCAGGTTCCTTTTTTGTTGTCCTTTTCTTGTTTTTGTTTTATGTAGAAATATATATTTTTCATTTAATTTAAATTAACTATAGATGTATTAGGTAGATATATTAGACAGTGGATTCTACTAAATTTATTTCTGCGGTCGATGCAAACCGCCTTCAAGTCATCTACGAGTATGTAAGGTAGATAGTTATGTATTTCGAGATTAGCACATTATATACCTATAATTTCTACGAAAGAAATAAACACCTTGAACTGGCATTGAATTGTCAATGAATTGAAGAAGTGTATACAAATATCTGTCACACCTTGTTCTTATTTTCTGGATGAAACTAGGATTGAATGCATGCCGAAACTAATAAATGGTCTGGATGGAGTCTCTGAGTCACAGACGATTTGTAGGTTCGCTTACGCTTACTCTGTTTTACAGGTAATATCACGGAGACGCCCCCGCCGCCGCCGCCGCGCTCTGTGGAACTAGCGTCCCTTATTTATTACCTACCACCCGTCCTATCTCAGCTGACTCGTCGCAGAGAAACTCTGCACTCTTTTATTGTTAACATTGGGCTTTTGAGAGCCCATATCGGTTCTCTAAATCGTTTCTCTGTCGCACCGGTATGCGAGGGTGTGGAACTGTCTTCCGGCGAGTGTCTTTCCTGAATCTTTTGCACCCAGGTTAATAAAGGAACCTGAGGGCCTAGTCCGAGTTTACGTGACAGCTACGTAAACGTCAAATACCGATCGAATTCAGTTTTTATGTATGGAGCTCTCTAGTGGCGCCGCGGTGAGCGTATTGTGCTCCCATACATAAAAACTCAATTCGATCGGTATTTGACGTTTACGTAGTTGTCACGTTAACTCGGACTAGGCCCTCTGGCTAGACAGCCTAATATAGCAACAGTCCGCAAATTTGCAGGCAGGGCGCCCCGCGCCTCTCGGAGCGTGGTTTCGCGAGGAGAGAATGATTTTGGCTTTGTTGAATGCACCACCGGTTGAAAGCGGCGGGTGGCCGAGTGGTTTGGGCATCGGCTTCTCATGCGAGAGGTCCGCGGTTCGAATCCCGTCGGCCTGTACCACTGAGTTTTTTCTGACGAAAAAATTTACGTGCATACCTACACCTGCTGCTTCACCTTTCGGAACCGGTGAAAAACTGTAGGCCCCTTCCCTTGCCCCTTACTAGGTGGTAGGCTCAAATTGTAGCCGACTGGGTTGGTACCACCGTACTGGATGTAAGATGGCCGCATAGCAGCCTCGGTTGTATTCTCTTCTAGTCCGTATAGCCAGCAATCCAGGGAAGTCTCCGGTATGGCACCTACCTTTTCGGAGGTGATATTGGCTGGTCGGAGCATGCGCTTTCGCCCCTCCGACACAGCCACCCATACCGGATTACATAAAAAAAACCTGCACTCTTTTGTTGTTGACATTGGGCTTTTGAGAGCCCATATCGGTTCTCTAAATCGTTTCTCTGTCGCACCGGTATGCGAGGGTGTGGTGTGGAACTGTCTTCAGGCGAGTGTGTTCCCGAATCTTAGGTCGTATTAACAGAACAGGCTAGACAGCTCTAATACAGCAAGAGTCCGCAAAGCTGGCAGGGCGCCCCCACGCCTCTCGCTCGGAGCGTGGTTTCGCGAGGAGAGAATTATTTTAGCTCTATTGACTGCACCATTGGTCTCTCGGCACTGCCACCAGAGGCGGACTTTCCTTAAGGCCGACTAGGCCCGGGCCTAGGACGGCCAGATATTAGGGGCGGCCAATCTGTACCTGCTGCTGGAAGCAGTGAGCGCAGGTACAGAATAGAAAGGGTGCCGGCCGGAGCAAGTGCGTGCGACGTGCGGGAGTGGTCAGCGCGGCGGCGGAGACGACGCGACGCACTATTTACGCGGACAAAATTTAGCTATGACGATAAGCTCAATATTGCCGCAAAACTTATAAAAAATACTTTTGCTATATTATGTAAAATAAACTGAGAAATAATATATTTCTGGCAGGTTGAACCGAACGCAGTACTGATTTTCGTACAACTTCATATTTCTATCTATGCTGTAAACTTGAAAGGGGCGGCTGTTACTAAACGGCCTAGGGCGGCTAAGGCTGCTAGTCCGCCTCTGACTGCCACCCATGTTGGTTTACATAAAAAAATGCCGACTATGAAAGTTTATGTAGCAATATGACATGACATGACACTGTCGTGTCTGGGTGATTATTTCTGTGTCATCTATTCGCTAGGTCTGAATAAGATGTAGTGCTTACCATAAATTTAATATGTGGTAGTATTAATTAAGTTAAGTCTATCTATTAAGTAGTCCGGGGCAATTTGCTGCGGAAGTATCTTGATGTTGTCGGGTAGATAGGAATAATAAATATCGATTAAAATATTTATTTTTAATAAAATTAATTAAGGAAATTAATTTATCTGCATGTTAGACAGAGCAGCGATTATTATCTACTTACTTAGATGTTTTTATACATACTTACATACTTACCACACGCTGTATCCCGACAATCGGGGTAAGCAGAGTAATCGGTGTTGTGCGGCAAGAGGTGTCTGTCAGCCTCGGTAGCTCAGTGGTGCGGTCGGTCGACTGTTGTTAAGCAACGCTGAGCGCGGTCAGTACTTGGATGGGTGACCGCTCGACCGTTGGAGGCTGACCATGGTTCGGATTCCACGTTGAACTGTAGCTCCCTTCACTTTTTACCTTACTAGGTGGTAGGGTTTGTCCCGGCCGGGTTGGTACCACCGCACTGAGCGAAACGTCGGCCGGTAAACGGCTATGTAAATAGTCTGTGTTATCCGTCCAGTTCAGTGTAGCCGACATGAAATGAAGGGAAGCACTGACATGGCACCTAGTTAACCCTGTGTTATGGGCTGACATCACGGATTTTGTAGGCGATGTAGCCAACCGTGTCAGTTTCCATAAAAAAAAAAAAAAAAGAGGTCCCGTAAATTACGGCACAACACCGACCACCACGTTTCGCAAAGTAGGGTAGCTAATCGTAATGTTTCTATGTATTATATTATGTGTATTGAACGAGCAGCGAAATAAAAGGTTTTTTTTACGTAATCCGGTATGGCAATTTCACCTCCTGGATTGCCTCCGACCAGCCAATATCACTTCCGAGAAGGAAGGTGCCATACCGGAGACTTCCCTGGATTGCTGGCTATACTGGACTAGAGGAGAACCCAACCGAGGCTGCTATGCGGCCATCTTACATCCAGTACGGTGGTACCAACCCAGTCGGCTACAATTTGAGCCTACCACCTAGTACCGGGCAAAGGAAGGTATATAACTGTTTTTTTAATGATTAGGTAGTAAGTGACCGTAAATCTTTGATTTGGAGCAGGTCCATGCCTAGTACCTAAGAGGTTGCCCCACAGATCTGCAATCGGCGGTTGTCCTTGTCTCAAGTTGTTTCCCCAACCGCGCATTCTTGCTCTGTGGGTTGCCCCAAAATCTAGACAGGCCAACATCAATTATAAAGTAGATACCTACTTATAAACTACCTATAATTACAGGTAGCTATGGGCAAATTAGTCTTGTTAGAGAATGGCTTACGAAAAAGAATTAAATTAAAATTTCAAAAATCACTCTTTACTATTCCTAGATATCTGTTATTTGTACAGACTGGTGGGTGGGTGATCTATCTATATAATATATACCTATTTCCATTGTATTTTTAATACCTACATGATACCTATTGACATATTTACTCCACCCGTGATTTCAGCTCATACTGAACACATTAGGTAACTAGGTGCCATGTCAATACTTTCCTTTGGTCGTGCTGGCTACACTATACAAATGTTTCTACAATTTGACCCATACATTTTTATTGTTCACAATAACAATGAAAAAAAAACTAAAACTAAAATTAACACCTATTAAATAAAAAAAATTTCATCTTAATTTTTATTGTTAGTAGGTACCTAACTACCTACGTCAAAGGTACCTATCTGCTCCAGCCAAGATCGACTGCAGCACCGAAGACACTTTGAATAAAATCTAAAAAAAAACTTTCAAATCGGTCCATCCATCTGGGAGATGATGTCACAGACAGACAGACAGACAGACGTAGGCGTTAAACATACCCCTCCTTTTGCGCCGGGGTTAAAAATGTTAAAATGTTGTAATGAGTATCCTCATGCCATCTTACGGAAAATAGTATAATTTTCTGTATGGATAGTGCCATCTAGCGTCTAGTAGCAATATTACTATAAATGTTTGTTCACTATTAAACTATTCTTTCGCAAGCTCATTCAACATTTACACTCGCTTTGTGAACCTCCAGTTCTAGACTTATCCTTGTCTTACTTGTATTGAAAGTTAGAGAGGGGCCTATACAATGATACGCAATATGCACATCAAATTGAAAAGGACACGAGCTAGCTAGACCATTGCTCTTTGGAGACGGTGCCACCGGTTAATCTGACGTTGACAGTTCATTGACATTTGACTCATCGCTCCCTATGCTGCATGCCTATGGAACAACCTATTAATACGGGGATTTTAGCATTATTTTTATGATAAAAAAGTTTTATTGTGCGAATGTTTTGCTAATCCATGCTGCCGGGTGCCGGGAGAACTAAAGAAGTGGACGGCAGCACGCTGATGATAACTGTTCAATCTAGGATTTTATACTTATCTTCTTTTCTTCTCTTCCATATCAATTAAAACAAGTGGCTAAAGTAAAAAAAATATTCATGAGCACCCACGAGGATTTCTAAAAGTCGGCGCCCCTGTCGTTGGTGTTGTGCTTGTTCACCCGGGTTTTTGATACAAGCACAAGCGCGATTACTCTGCTCAACCATATTGTTAGGTAGGGATATAGCGTGATGGTGTATTGTACATACCTACATACCTAGAACTAACATTATCCGTAGGCAGCTGAGCATTTAAAAGAAGGCATTTAAAAAGTAGGTTGCATAAGTTTTTATTGAATTGTATATTTACCTACATGTCTACAGGACTTTAAATAAGTAGAAAAATAAGCACGTGGTCATGCTGCCGCGTCGCCCCACCCCACCACACCGCGTACGACAAAGATACGGGAAGTTTCAAATGACTAATGGCAACATTGCGGCTTCCCCCCTCCCCCTCACTCCCGCGCCTCTATGACAACGCTGTACAGCACAAAAAATCAAACTCGTTCGTTTGACGTCTCGTTCTCGTATCGTATCGTACGTAACCGATCGCAACTGTAGAGTAGCGGGAATGCAGATCTAAAAATCTTCACTATCAGATAACGGCACTCTATAAAGACAGTGATTGTCGTGATGTCGTCAAACGGTAGCAAGCCGTCTGGCTTAAAAGTGGTGTACGCTTTTGCACGCGAAATGCACCCGAAAACCACCGACGTTCATATCCAGTATGGAACTGCTGGCTTCCGGACCAAGTGAGTAACGTTTCCTTTCTTTAAACGTTTTTTCTATGAGAATGTGCACGCGTCATGTTGTTCAGAAGGCAGCCTTTTGTTTTCTTGATCTAATTTGATAATATTTGGGCGACACGTCTTCGTCCACACGTCAAATTTCTAATGAGGCCACTGTGTAGGTATATCTATCCATTTTATTACTTAAATATAATACTTACTAACAGATAATGGGGATATAAATAAATATATGTTGACCCCCTCACCTATTCCTAAATCCTATATCCTCCCGCGATAAAGCCACAGCCAAACATACTTTTTTGAACTCCAGAAAAGGCTAGAAATTTTTTCCATAATTTTCTAACCAAAAATTGCCAAATTCCCCCATATAAATCATATAATATCGACATGGGATGACAACATCAAGTACGTCGGCGGAAAGCAGTGGTACCGTATTGCTGAAGGCCGGGAGGACTGGAGGAAAATTGGAGAGGCGTATGTCCAGCAGTGCATGCTTACACGCTGTCTGACTGACTGACTGAGGTGAAGAATTGAAAAATTCAAATAATGAATTTGAAATAAAGTACCTAAGACTAGAAACCAGATTACCATCCTGCCTGAAATGGAGTAGGTAGGTATAAATTGACAGCAGTCAAAATGTATATTTTTTTCTTTTTTCTCGTTACCGTGTGTTCTATAGGGAAGGCAAAGAGTTTTATCCATACAACCCGCCATTCTCACTCGTTTTAATAATAAATCTTTATTGAAATATTACTAGACGAAAATGTGAGACCATAATATTCCCCGACCCGCATGGCTCTTGTGACAAGTAACTGTAGTAAGACGCCTAAAACCTGCGCAGGCCTTGTAAGATTTAAATCTGTTCATATAATGAAAATTTCCTTTGAAGAAATCAAAATTAAGTACCTAACTGTATTAAACAAATACAATGATATGCAGTTAATAATGTAGATATGTGCATAATGAGTCTGCCGGCTTGTAAACGGGTTTTGAACTCTACGTAGGTGGGAAGTAACTACAAATATGGTAACTTGATATCAACTGAGTTTTGTATGAAATTATAATTTAACCCTTTAAATGTTACAAGACCCGGGATTTTTCAAAGTCAAACCTTTAAATGATATAAGCCTCGCGCGGGGTCCACCCCCGCGCGGGGCTTATAACATTTAACGATTAAATATATAGTATTTCTAAACAAGTAAGCAATCTTTTGCTGTTTTTTTTGACATTGATCTATAGACAATTTCATTGACTTTATGGATCAAAAGAGTTTATTGCTCTAGCTTCAGTATTTCACGAAATATTTGAGTTTTTGTCAAGGTCGGGCGTGAAAATTAAGTAGGGAAGAGCATTTACCGTGTGGGGCCGGTACTTTAAAAGAATAGCCCCACTGCATCTCTCCCCGTGTATGTCGTAAAAGGCGACTAAGGGTTATGACTCCCTTCTTATATTACTAGGTGGTAGGGTTTAACCCGCCCGGGTTGATACCACCGCACTGAATGAAAGGTCGGTCAAAACGGCTATTTAAATAGTTTGTGTTTTCCGTCCAGTTCAGTGTAGCCGGCACGACCGAAGGGAAGCACTGACGTGGCACCAAGTTCACCCGGTGTTATGAGCTGACATCACGGATGTTGTAGGTGATGTAGCCAACCGTGTCAGTTTCCTTAAAAAAAAAAAAATTTTTTTATTGAGGCGATATTTGAAGGGTTAATAAAATAAAGGTTTATTATTCACATATTGTAAAAACTTAAAACTGTAAGTACTTAATATCTATACCAATTGTAGGTACCTATTTGTTTTCAATTCTGTGTGTCTGTCTGTCTGTTGGTCTGTTCCTCTGTTTACAGAATATTTTTATGATTAATCTAAAAAAAAAAATAATTATTCTATCCTTTAGGGACTTTGGGCCCTAAGTGATAAGGAAGATTAGTACTATGGTGTCAATGTTTAACAAATCATTGTTAAAAGCCCTGAAGTTAATAAAAAAATAAAATAGAATATTATTTAAAAATTTAGCTTCATAACCATGTTATAATAATCTCTGCAAGCGAGTGTGTACACATTCTTTGAGATAATAAAGATTTTTTAAACAGAAATTTCAATCAAACAATTGTGTTGTGTTGCCACCCTACTAAACTTTTTATTTATTTAGAATTTTATTATTCCTTAATTTTATTCGTTGTGTCATATTATCATAAAATATTCTAAACAACAAAGAATCCAAGCAATGAATTGTTGTGCACGCCCGGAGAAGACGTGACTGCAGTTCCCTACTCGCTGATTGAATTAGTTATGGTTAGCGCAGTTCACTAACCCTGCTCGTCCCCCCCGACGAGCGAATTAACTCATTGAGCTGTCTATGTTGACACTTCCCCCATTCCGGGCATGGGGCCTTTCATTTCATAAGGTTGGCTTTTTTTTTATGGAAACTGACACGGTTGGCTACATCACCTACAACATCCGTGATGTCAGCCCATAACACCAGGTGAACTAGGTGCCATGTCAGTGCTTCCCTTCGGTCGTGCCGGCTACACTGAACTGGGCGGAAAACACAAACTATTTACATAGCCGTTTCGACCGACCTTTCATTCAGTGCGGTGGCACCAACCCGGGCGGGTTGAATCCTACCACCTAGTAATATAAGAAGGGAGTCATATCCCTTAGTCGCCTTTTACGACATACACGTGGAGAGATGCAGTGGGGCTATTCTTTTAAAGTACCGGAAGAAATCACTTGTAGTGATAAGTCCGTCTTTGTGCACTCCTGTATTTCTTGTTTCTTGTAGTGTACTGTTCTTCCTTCAATTTGTTTACAATAAAGAGTTTTTATTTTATTGATTTTTTAAATTTAAACTGACACGGTTGGCTATATCACCTACAACATTCGTGATGTCAGCGCATAACACCGGGTGAGCTAGGTGCCATGTCAGCGCTTCCCGTTATTTCATATCATGCTACACTGAACTACATCTCTGTATTGTTTGATATAATTGTGTTTAGAAATACTTAAATTACTAGGTAAGGACGAGAAGCCGCCCTAAAGGGCGACAGGAGGGCCACCTCTCACCTTGGCACTGTCCTTCCTCACAGCGGTGGGTAACTGTCTGCCTTCTTGCGGTTTGATTGTCTTGTGCGAATTATATTTTGCTAAACGTGTTGGTCGTTGTTGTATTGTAAACTACCAGAGTTCATGCAGCACAACTCCGATTACTCTGCTTAGGCCGATTTGTCGGGGTACAGTGTTATGGTATTGTAGGGAAGGTTGACGATGATGTATAAGATAAGTATAAAATTAACTGTAGGCTGTGACAGATAGACAGATAGAAACCTGTCTTACTTTATAAGAGTCAGCATCACTGACCTTGGAACCAATGAATACAAATTTGCCATAGGTCACCCCTCTTGCCTCGCCTTCTTCCGCCAAAGGATAAGCCTGGCAATTCAAAGGGGTAACGCGGCTGGCATCCTCGGCACAATCCCGGGGACAAAAGCACTAAATGAAATTTATTTTTTAAGTGGTTTATTTATATAATTAGTTAGTTTATATAATTTTTAGATTAATAGTTAATTATTTAATAACTATGTTACCGTACATCTGTCATTTATATGAAGACTGAAGCTTTTACTTTACGCGAAATAAATTATATTAAGTAACATTCTCAAAAAAAATTAATACAAAAAATTATAAATAAATGAAGTGATTTTGTGTAAGATTTTAAATTAGTTTTGACAAAGTCCCAACCACTAATTTAGAAGTTATGTAATTTACTAAAAAAAAATTTATTTAATCCGGTATGGGTGGCTGCTTCAGAGGAACCAACGCACATGCTCTGACCAGCCAATATCATCTCCGAGAAGGTAGATGCCATACCGGAGACTTCCTTGGATTACTGGCTATACTGGACTAGAGGAGAACACAGCCGTGGCTGCTATGCGGCCATCTTACATCCATTCAGTGGTACAAATCCAGTCAGTTACAATTTGAGCCTACCACCCAGAAGGAAGGGACCTAAGTTTTACACCGGTTCCGAACGGTGAAGCAGCAGGTATGTACGTAAATTTTTCCATCAGAAAAAACTCATTGGTAGTTACAGGCCGACCGGATTCGAACCTCGGACCTCTCACAAGAGAAGCCGACGCCCAGACCACCCGCCCCTATATATACATACATAAAGATAATATAAGATATTAGAATACATATGTAACATTACCATGTTCACAATTATTAGTAAACTAGTCACACATTTTTCATCGCATTTTGCATAACACATTTAAAGCTGACAGAGTATATACAGGCTGTTTCAGATCGATATTGCCACCACACGATTCCGGAGCTCATAAGCCACAACAATGGCTATTTATAATTTTTTTAATTAGCTTATAATTTCCATGTTTTTCAGGATATTTTTATGCGGCAAGGTCTCTTTCGAATGCTGAAATTATATACATATATTACTATGTAATAAATTTGAAGTTTGGTATAGTTTGTAATTTAGACTTGTAAACTAGACTAAATTAACCTGAAATAAAAATCGCTCTTTCTTTCTTTATATATTTTATTTTTAATTTCATACAATAATATAAATACAAAATTCTGCGTCTACACTTCGCGTGAATGTTTGGTCACAACTCAGGCCGCCGCTGACGTAGCGTTATGTATGATATGATTTAATTTAGCATAAAACCATCTTCAGAACTGACAGAATGTCACAGTGAAAAACGTATGCTAATCGATAAAGTGGTTCTCGTGTTATAAGGATATTCATATATTGACGAACTTTATACAGTCGCCGGTTGCGCGTAGAAACTCACTTTTATTAGGAATTCTCATAACATGAAGGATCACTCTGTGGTTATATTACGCACTCAATCTGGGACATCCTGTATAACGTCGTGCAAAGCTGTAACCATTTTCGCATACACAATGACATCTGGCATTTCAATTTATAATGATTCGTTGGACCCACATTATTAGTAGCACAAGAAGTAACAAAATTCTATGAGACATGCCTAGATAGTTTAAAAGGAATCTATGAATAGATTTGGACCAGTCGTGGTTTCTTTATTGATCTAATTGGTAATACCGGCAGATCAGAAACAATAGCTAGATGGGCCGTGGTGTGGTGATACACCGAGCGTAGTATACCATAAACCTTTGCATTCACCTCAACATGCGTCTTACGTGGAGGAACCATATTTTTACCGAGCGTAAGTCAATATAAAACGGCTAAAATGCAAAATATTTCATATTTTTCGTCCAGTTCAGCGTAGTCCTCACCAACACAATGTAAACACTGGTATTGAACCTAGTAACAGTAGGAACTTGGATGTTTTTTTTTTCTCTTATGAAAACTCGCTACATCACCTACAACATCCGTGATGTCAGCCCATAACACCGGGTGAACTAGTTGCCATGCCACTGCTTCCCTTCATTTGGTAATGGGTTGATTTTTTGGGTTGTTGAAATTTAGCAGGTGATGTAGGCATATCATAAAAAATATTCTTGAGTCAAGGCAGATTCACAAATTGGTCCAATACCACATTTTCTTGTGTTGTGCCCGTGAATGTCTTCAGCTTATATGACCTGTATTGATTTATTTGTTTCAGGGCAAATCTTCTGGAGCATGTGGTCTACAGAATGGGGCTTCTCGCCGTTCTTAGGTCCAGAGTCAAAAATGGTATGACTTTTCTTATAACATTGTCATAGTGTGTTTTCTATTTCTAATAACCTCTAGAGTCTTCAAAGAGTGTGCCAATAAAATCGGTGACAACCGCTTTGCCCGTCTTGTCACTGATACGGCACCTCCCTCGCAGACCGTGGTTGCGAGAAATGGTGTTATGAAAAATAATTTTACACATAAGTGCACATAAGCGTGTGGTCCGTTTGATAGGTCTTAAGAAATGATAAAGAAGTTTTAAAATGAAATTTTTCGTTAAGTCAATAATAATTATGATAATAAATAATAAATATGATAATAAATATTTCACCAATTATTGGTGAAATATGCACATCTAAAGTCTTAAAAAGCGTGTCAACTATAAGGTGGAAAATTGTGAAAAAATTTAAGGTGTTAAACTTAAAAAAAAAACTTTCAAGGAAAATTCGTTTGAATTATTATATGTCATGTAGTTTTTGAGATATGGGATATTTTCGGTTACAACGTGAACGAACATTCGTCCCGACTACAGAACCCTTCAGACGGATGTTCGTCCCAACACGCACTTGACCCATTGTTTTGGACTTGCAATTTATCCAACACGAGGATAGTCTCGCGAGGAAACCTGTACAGTAGTAGAACTGCTAATCTTTTATTGTATACACGGTTGTAGGGAAGAAGTCGCATTCTATAGTTAGTCCACCTTCTTCACTGCAGAAGAAAATACATACCTACATACAGTCCAGTTCAGTGTAGCCGGCGCGAAATGAAGGGAAGCACTGACATAGCACCTAGTTCACCCGGTGTTATGGGCTGACATCACGGATGTTGTAGGTGATGTAGCGAACCGTGTCAGTTTCCATAAAAAAAAAAAAAAAAAAACATGCCTACAAAACATTTTGTTATGTATCTAGTTCTTCATTCTAATAATTATTATGGAATTTTATTTGTGTGGTAAGTAAGATAAACAGCAAAACAGTTTGTTTATATAAGGAGTTATGATAACATTATCTTATTATATTATTATTAATTGTCATGTCTGTCTGTATGTATGTATAGTTTAATCAGAGCAATAAGATAATACCTAAAGAGTTTTAATTGTGCTAGTAGTATTTTATTTATTAGTTTTTTCATCCCAGACATTGTGTACAATCTACATAATTGTTTAGACTTCATAATATCAGCCCGAGTATCCGAATGACTTAGCACCGTGCCAATGTACCCATTTTGTTTGTACGGTTACATTGAGCGCAGTGGAAAACGCTGACTATTTTTCATAGTTGTGTGTTCGAAACAGCTGTTTGTCCATGTTTTCCATCGACTTCAGTGTAGCCGATACAACCAAAGCGAAGCACTGGCAACGCACTAAGTTCGGACCGACCCGACAGGAACTGTGGACCGGAACCAATGAACCGACGTCACGGGTGTAACCCTTTGTGTTGACAACAATGTCTTGGTCCATAAAAAAAAAATATTTCACGAACGTAACGAAATTAATATTTTATTTTATTTGGAAAAGTGACAGCTCTTTAACGAATTTTACATAATATATGAACTTATAAACTACAGCCAATAATTTTTTTAGGTTTCCACAATTGATTTAAGCAAATATTACAATTTCCGCCAATTAACTTACACACGGCCCATTCCAGCTAAAATGCAGTGGCCGTTTAACTGCTGTCAAATAAGCATCACTTTAACTGTCAAAAAACGAGACTTAGCCGGAGGTGGTTAAAGTGGCCAACAGTGTTCTCGCCCAATCCACGGCATGTCGACATCTACAGCCAATGAGAGAGCACAGAGATGCCGAATTATCTGCCGTGTGTTCCTAAAATTTTCGCATAAGACATCGACATGGCAGACACTTGATCGCATATCTAGCCGTTACTTATCTTATCTGTGGTTGCACGTTTAAATATTACTGTTGTAACCACAATAAATAAATGTGGAACGCACTCCCTGCTCATCTATTTCCTCCCAAGTACAGCCTGCGGTTTTTAAAAAGGGGCGTGAAAAGGTTCCTGTCAGGCCGGCATGGCATGCGTAATGCCCGTACATCACAGAATGTCCACGGGCATCGTAAGTCACCTACTCGTAAGTGAAACGAGGCCACATGTCGTGCTTTCCATAAAAAAAATTATTTTGGCAGGTCGCACAGTGGGTCTCATGATCACGGCCTCGCACAATCTGGAGCCCGACAACGGTGTGAAGCTCATCGACCCCGACGGTGAGATGCTGGAACAGAGCTGGGAGGCGATCGCCACGCGCCTTGCCAACGTCAGGTGGGCATAGGGTTACCATTTCAAAATTTTTAAAAGTTCTGACAAAAAGCCGGACATTTAAAAAAAAGTCCAGACATTTTAGTCACAAAATGAAATAATAAATTCTACGTGTGAAAATTTACATTAATTCAAAAAATTTCCATCTAAATAAAAAATGTGGACAAATTAGAAAGCCGGACAATGTCTGGATAAATCCAGACGGATGATCACCCTAGGTGGGTACTTCATTAATCATTAATTACTTCAAGTGTAAAATAAGTCAAATTTGAAGTAATTTTGACCAATTTAATTATTCCACCATTCGAACTATAAGTAAATGTGACCTAATACAAATGTCTATTACGTCGAATAATTTCACAAAATCTGGCCGCTTTGTCGAGTAAACATCAAGATTACTTAAAATTATTACATTTTATTGAATATACTACAGATCATTGTTGGCAAATTCTTCCCTACTTACGTCGACTTGACGTCGATTCGACCCCTACTTTCTTCCTAAATAGGTCACAAGCAATCAAATCACCCGACCTATTTAGGTCAAAACTTTGTATGTCGAATAGACCAAATCTTGGGAGGTTTTATAAAAAAAATCATTGCATTCTGAGTCTGCTACTGTAGATAATCTCGATGAAGTACTGAAATAAATGAATGAAACATTAATATGATTAATATTATAGTGACAACGAACTGGAGTCGACGACGGAGCAAGTGGTGAAGGAAGTGAACGCGGACATGGCCCTCAAGGCGAGCGTCTACATTGGCATGGACACCAGGTATCTCTCGCTCTTGATTCAGATTCAGATTCAGATATTTATTTCGTCGCTATTGAATGTTAAGCAACGCTGGGTGCGGTCAGTACTTGGATGGGTGACCGCTGACCGTTGGAGGCTGACCGAGGTTCGGATTCCTCGTAAAACTGTAGCTCCCTTCCCTCCTAATCTTACTTGGTGGTAGGGTTTAACCCGCCCGGGTTGGTACCACCGCACTGAATGAAACGTCGGTCAAAACGGCTATGTAAATAGTTTGTCTTTTCCGACCAGTTCAGTGTAGCCGGCACGATCAAAGAGGGAAGCACTGACATGGCACCTAGTTCACCCGGTGTTATGGGCTGACATCACATCACGGACGTTGTAGGTGATGTAGCCAACCGTGTCAGATTGCATAAAAAAAAAACACACACAACATTAACAATATTTCATTGCGACATACGCATATTCAGTATGGTTCGTCATAATTTTTTTTGTCATATCCCGCTTAGCAAGGTAAAAAGAAGAACCAGGTAAGAAACCTTATAGAGCTTTTTTTTTTAAATATAACTTACATACTAAGTTTTAATTACTTATGTTAAATGTAACATACTATATCTAAGTAAAAAAGAAAATAAAAGATAGTAAAATACACTTGTTCGCTTGATTTCAATTCGAGCATCATTTATCAACGCCGATCGAATGACTCAACATCCTATGTTGAGCAAGCTAAAACACATCTTCCTTCCAACACAATCATTCTCACTCACTCAACACGCTCACATGACACATTCATACCTACTTACTTGTACACGACGTGTACACGCAACATATGCACAATTACCCACCTCTTTAATATGCCTCTAAAATTATGATACAGTAATTTGCATACATACATACATAGCGTCAGACCTGTTTCCCAGTGGGTTAGGCATTGACAACGGATCTCCACGTGCCACGATCTTGACACACCTTTACAGCCTCTTACTCTCTCTTGGTGTTCATCATACATGCTTGTTATTTACGGGTACCATGCACTTAACCCTCTTTGAGCACATGCCCGATCTGGTCTAGGTACGTGCGTCTAGGGCGACCCTTCCCGACTCTTCCACTCATATTCGCTCCATAAATTTCTTTCGTTAGTCTCCTATCATTTATTCTTCCAACATGACCGAACCATCGAAGCATTCCTTTCTAAAGCATTGTGACTATATCTTTGGATACAGTAGATAAAGTAATATTGGCAGCAAAAGGTAACATCCATTAGTTCATTTTGTAATGAAACATTTGGAGCAGTAGCCAGTTTGAGTTAAATAAGACTAATTGCTTTATATTTCCATTGAAGATACAATTAAAATAAACCAGTTTGATGTATCTAATCTACTGTTTCCATAATGATGAAATTGAGGAAAATGTGAAGAAACCAGAGTTTCTAGAAAAATATTTAACTGATCTTGTATAGGAGAAATAATAAAGACAAGTTGTTGTTCCTAAAAAGTAGAAGATGTTGGAAGACCATTATTGAAGACTGTGTGACCCATACAAATTATGCCTACAAATTTTCAATTGTGGTGAATATTCGAAAAATATTTTCGATTATAATTTTTTTTTATTCTCAACATCTGTCATGTAAAATTGGTATCTCTGATAAAAAAAAAGACTTTAGTTCCAACAGAACAACTAAGCCAACTAAGCTCAGGAACATGTTCTGGCTGCTAGGACGCAGCTCCCAACTGTCAAGACAATCAAAACTGCTTATCTATAAAATCATCTTGAAGCCAGTATGGACCTATGGCATTCAGCTATGGGGCACCACAGCTAAGACCAATATCGCCATCATACAGGTTTCAATCAAATATGCTGCGCATGATCATGGATGCCCCCATGGTTTGTTACAAATGACACGCTCAATCACGACCTTGACATACCGACAGTGGAAGCTGAAATAAAAACATTAACAAAGTCCTATCAGAAAAGGATCGAGCAACATCCCAACGAGCTAGCCAAGAATTTGATGAGAGACATGGAGATACCCCGGAGACTGAAAAGGAGGCTGCCGCAGGACAACCTTAATATCATTTAATGGAATTGTGGCAGTGGTCACAAACCATTCGAGACATTAAAACAAAATCGACACAAAACATTTGGATATCCCAACAAAGGGATAGTGGAATGAAATAGAGAAGTTTAAAAAAAAATTGCAACAGAATTTTGTGTATTTTATATATTTATTTACTTATTTATATTAGAAAACATGTAGTCATGAATATCAAATTCAGGTATACATCGCCGCGACTGGCCGCGGCGGCGGTGCACGGTGTGATGGCACTCAAGGGCACTCCCAAGGAGTTCGGTATCGTCACAACTCCCATGCTGCACTTCTTCGTCAAGTGCCGGAACGATAACACATATGGCACACCCACTGAGGAAGGTCTGTATTACTGTAGCTCTATGCTCGTATTCTAAGCTCATCATTTACCAGAATAATTATTCAAATAAACATATTTTAAAACAAAGAATGAAGGAAAAAAAATAAAATTTTCAGAAGAACCTGACATCCAAGCCAAAGTTTCAGTCTGAGCATCGAGACTCACGGCATGCCTCACGCGCTCTATGTACTTGCGCGCGCTAACTACCTACCGCCCGACGCACCGCCGGCTGTGTAATTCAGTAGAAATTCGTCAGCCGCGCGAAACATGCCTACACGCTCGCCCACGCAAATGCGCGCAGCTGCAAAGCAATAATGCACCTTACACTCGATCGTTTAGGTACATTTTCGCACGCAGCGATTGGCGACGTGAAGCAGTAGGCTATTAAAGCCGAGGGTATGGAACTTTTTCTATGGAGTGATTTATCTGGTACGAAGTAACTATTTAGTAATCTGTGCTCACGGTTGTTGCGTATATCTGCAATGCGCGAGCGTCACACTTGACCAATCACAATTCACTCTAGCTGCAAAAATCCTCGGAGTTTCTCTATTGATGACTGTGACACATAACAGAGCTGCGCTTCGTCTCAAAGCGCAGCTCTGACACATAATAAAAAAATCCAATTGGCCTCAACCATTCCCAGAGTGAAACCTGAATGTGAATGAACGGAGTATCTTCCACGATAATATTTTCCATATATACTGCAGTCTCGCTACCTGCCTAAAATAAAATAAATATTGCAGGTTACATCGAGAAGATAATCGGTGCGTTCCGCAACATACGTCGCACGCTCACACCGCACGGCAACTACACAAGCACGCTACACGTGGACGGTGCCAATGGCGTCGGCGGGAAGAAGCTGAACATCATGAGGAAGTCCCTCGACGGAGAACTCGACCTGGTCATATTCAATACGGGCGGCAATGGCGGCAAGCTCAATCTTAACGTGAGTTTATGATCTCTGTCAGTTAAAATTTAATGAGTATGCATTGTCAATAGATGGCGTTGTATTGTTGCTGGCGAGCTAAAGCCGGAATTACACCAGAGCAACATAGTGCGACACCGTGGAATGCGGCGTGCCGCATGCCACGGTGTCGCAAGATTTTGCACGATTTTTGCGGCATCGTGCGACATATGCACTGTGTCGCACGATGCCCCAAGCCTCCGCACGCGTTTCCGACTTGCTTGGATTCGTTTTGCAGGTCGTATGCGGCAAAAACATTTTGAGCTTATAAAATGGACTGGACAAGCCAAAAATATGTCGACTTCATTGAAGATTATAGATATAAGATTATAGATTAGATATAAGATTTAAAATCAAGTCGAGTATGCAAAATGTCGTTGCTTTGGTTTAAATGAAAATTCCGCATGCCACAAAAGCTGCAAAGCGTCTACTTTTGTAGCATACCACACTTGTCGCAGGTGACAAAATGTAACATGCTACAATGTTGCACTACGTTGCCCTGGTATAATTCCGGCTTTACATTTGTACTGTATAATTTTGTTTGTCAACAGATGGCGCTGTACTGTTAATACAATAGAATAGAAAAGAAACTCTTTATTGCACATGATTCACACAAACACTGTAGGTACATGAAAGAAAATACAGGAGTGCGCAAAGACAGAATTATCACCACAAGTGATCTCTTCAAGTCAACCTTTGCATGGTGAGGAGCGAAATTATAAAGACACTGTTCTTTGTTACCTTGTCAAAAGATGGCACTGTTTCATATTTTACACCTTTAAATGTCTTGTGCTATTTCAGCTTTTGCCTGCAACTTCTCTAGTATGAATGAAGTATTGTGGAAATTCTTTGGCATGTGTCTGAATATCGATTAACTGCGCATTTAAAATGCAACAGGATCCATTTTATGGAAAGTGACGCAGTTGGCTACATCACCTATTACATCTGTGGTGTCAGCCCGTAACTGCAACTGTTACTGCAACTGTTACTGCAAACGTTACTGCAACTGTTGTTGCTGAAAATGTAAACTACACCTCGGCAGTGCGGAGCGGACCACGTGAAGGTGTCGCAGACAGTATCGGTGGGGGTGGAGCATGCGCCGTGGCAACGCGTCGCCTCCTTCGATGGAGACGGAGACCGAATCGTCTATTACTACCTCGATGACAAGTTTGTATTTTATCTTTGTATTAGCTGATTGTGACAAAACAAAAAATTAAAAGAAAACAAAAAACAAACAAACAAAAATACTTTAAAGAAACAATGCACTCATAAATTAAAAAACAGAATACACCATATACCAGCTGTCAGTGTTTAAAACAAATAAAAATAAATCAGATTTAAATTGAAAATCGTAGAATTTTCTCGGAATGTGTTAAGATAGATAGAAAATACTATATTGCTCCAAGAAGCATTTAACAGTAGTTTTTTTTTATTGACAGCGCGACATATGGCGCCGAGCCACCCATAAGGTGTCTAACGACGCCCATGGACATTCGGTCGTATGCGGGGGTTGCGAATGCCATGCCGGCCTGACAGGTGCCCATTCACGCCCCTCTTGAAGGACCCGAGACTGCGTGGGGGGGAAATATATGGGCAGGGAGAGTGTTCCAGAGTTTACCGGTTCTGTAGAGGAAAGATCTGCAGAATCGATTGGTACGCATCCGCGGTAATTCCAGCGTGTAGGGATGCAATCCCTGCCCAGTGCGCGTGATGCGGAGGTGGAAAGGGGACGGCGGGATCGCATAAAACAGTAGTATAAGATATTTAGAACATTTACATCAGGTGCAAAGGTGGACGACTTACCCCTTACAGAGATTTTTTCCAGTCAGCCTTTGTATGTTTGAGTAGCAAAAGAGTTGAGTTGAGAATTAATGTGTTCGCTTTCAGCTCAACTGCTCAGCTCATATAAATAATGGTCTGATAATATACAGCCTATAACCTTGCGGAGATAGGAAGGTGTCGAACTGAGCTTGCTATGGCTTCATCGTACATATCCTCATTTTCTATAGGTAGAAACTTCACTGGTTTAGTTTTTCTTTTTTTATGTTGAATTTTAGTTTATGTAGAGAAATAATGATGGCAACTTTAAAGTTTCGTTTCACCATTACAGGAACGAGATGTTCCTGCTGGACGGCGACCGGATAGCTACTCTCCTAGCCGGCTACATCATGCGTCTCGTGAGGGAGTGCGGAGCGAAGGATCTTCGGCTGGGCTTGGTGCAGACGGCGTACGCCAACGGTGGATCCACGCACTATATCACTGAGGAGCTGGTGCGTATTGAGTTGTTCAGCTGTTCATTCTATGCAAAGGTCTTCTTTTTTTAACTGACGAGCCGTAAAGGAGATATTCGGTATCGGAAATGGATCAAATTAAAATTATAAAAAAATGGGGTAATAATTTTATTTTTTATTAAATATAAAAAAATACAGACAGATTCTCCTGAACATATTAAACACCTTTTGCTAAGAAACTATGTTTCTATTTCTAATAATTACTGAGATAATAATTGTGAAAGTTTATTAAAGTTTAAATTCATAAGGAACACGCATTGGTTAGGTAGCTACCTAGTAGGTACAACCTAACGCAACACATTGTGTTGGGTTGTAGGTAGTACCTACCTACGTAACTTCGCACATTCGCTATCGTGCTAGCGGCGGTTATTGAACTTCAGCCTTGACACACATTAGTAATGTCTTTGGGCTTACAATTTCAATAACGCGTTAATAAGTTAAAAAAAAAGACCATATATTTTCTTTCACATTTTTTAAAATTAATTTTACATACTATGTATACAGATTAAAAACATACCTAAAATTAATACAAAAATAAATGGAGTGTCCACCATAGGCGGCGCGGCGGGGCGAGCCCAGGCTACCGATATGGTCAGACCCCAAAGAGAGGAACCTCCATCATGTTCAATCGTGATATTTTTTAACCCCCTTCCTCCCTCGAACCTCGCGTCATTAAAGGACGACCCTTAACAGCTTGAAACCCCATGGAATAAGCGATCGAACACACACTTATCTCTCATTACAGCGTGTTCCAGTGTCGTGCGTGAAGACGGGAGTGAAGCACTTACACCACGCGGCGCTCAGCTACGACGTGGGCATCTACTTCGAGGCGAACGGGCACGGCACAGTGCTGTACAGCCGACGCGCCAAGAGTGTCGTGGCCGGCATCGCTGAGCACGGGTGTGTGTGTGTGGTGTCTTTTATGGAATCTGACAGCATTGGCTACATCACCACATCCACGATGTCAACCCATCACCTTTGTGAACTATGCGCCATAGCCTTTCCTTTGTTTGTGCAGGCTACACTGAACACAAACGATTTTCATAGCCTATATGGGGTTTTCACTTATTTGTTTATTTATTTTTTGATGAACTAAAACAAATATTTTTTTTACAGATATTGTTGTAATTTGTTTTTTTTTCGTTCTTGGTCACTGTTGCATTTTTTTTGTTGATGTACTTTTTATATATTTATTTATCTAATCAGTTTTTGAAAGTGTTTGGGGAGTGAATCACATCTTTTGGAAATTTATTCCGTCCACCACTCCATTTTTTTAATAAGTGCTTATGGGTGTTCATATTAGAAGCTGTACGGTTAAGTTTTTTTGCTGTAGTACCATGTTAGTGGAGGGTCTGAATCAGATACTGTGTAATATACATGGTTATAAAAACGTCTTTGCTCACAGTAATTTTTAGGGTTCCGTATCCGTCGTACGGGACCCTATTAATACGCCGTCTGTCTGTCTCTCTGTCCGTCTGTCTATTCGAGGGCTGTATCTTTTGAACCGTAATAGGTAGCCCGTTGAAATTTTCACAGAATATGTGTTTTTATGACCGATATAACAACAAATAATAAAAAATAAGAAAAAGTAAAAAATTCACGGGGTCCCCATACAAGAAGCTAAAATGTGTATGCGCGCCATCTACCGAAAACAGTATGAAGCATTTTAACTAATCATGACTATTAACTAATATGAAGCATTTCATAAACACGCCATAGATGGAGTGAGTGGCGCTGACCATGGCATGGCGATACGGAACCCTCGGTGCGCGAGTTCGACTCGCACTCGGCCGGTTTTTAGCTATGTGGCTCGACGCTTCAGGCCAAACGTCTGGCCCATCCTCGCGAGGATACCGGCGCGACGGATGACAGGTTTAAAACTAAATAAATGTTTGGGTTGTTTTCAGGGAGACAGAGGAGCAACGCCGCGCTGCCAACCTGCTGCTATGCCTGATCGAGCTGACCAATGAGACGGTGGGAGACGCCATCTCCGATCTCCTATTGGTCGAGAGCATCCTCTGCGCGAACGGCTGGAGCGCCAAGGACTGGATGCAGACGTATAGGGATCTGCCGTGCAGGCAACTTAAGCTCACTGTTGAGGTATATACCGTTTACATTTATTTTACCTCTAGTCATCAAGTTGGCTAACCTGAGCTCTGTGTTGCCATAATTGGTTCGTACTATTTCCCTGTACGAAATATTTGAACATATTTTTAGAATAGAATAGAAACTCTTTATTGCACACAAATTGAAAGAAGAACAGTACACTACAAGAAACAAGAAATGAAGGAGGTGGACTTATCACTACAAGTACAACAGGTACTTATACATAATTTCCACTACCACGGGTAAAATATTAATAGCAAGTAACCCTTTTTAGGACCGTAGTACTAGTGACAGCAAGTGGTGCCAACCTAGCGGAAGATACAATTGACATGTGTCAGAGGTAAAAAATAACTGTGAACGATCTGTATTATATTATCACAAACTGTACATACTTGGCAATCCAACCTCTCTCTGCAGAAAAATTGTATACCCCATTTTATTGTTGAGATTGGCCTTTTGAGAAACCATCGTTTCTCAAAATCGTTCCTCTGCCGCACCGCTGGGGTGTAGAATTAGTGTCTTCCAGGGCGCGTGTGTTTGCCGATACTTTCGACCTGGGGTTCTTCAGAACATATTAAAATGGAACTAAGAACTTGAATCATTAAACATTGTATTAATACAAGCTGAATAATGTCCGTAAATCTGCTGGAATAGCCCCATTGCATCTCTCCCCGTGCAAATCGTAAATGGCGACTAAGGGATAAGGACGAGAGGCCGTTCTATAGGGCGACAGGCTGGCCACCTCTCACCTTGGCACGGTCCTTCTACCGAGTCCCGCAGCAGTTGGGTCTGCGTGCCTTACTTGCTGCTTGATGTTATCTTGTCCGTACTATTGAAAGATCAGAATAGATTTATCTAGGTCGCACTACTTAGAGAAAGAATTCATAAATAATACTGACAGGCTAAACCGGTTCTTTAATGTATAAAGCGGCCGATATCGGCCGCTCCGTCGGCAAAAGGTTAAGTTTCATAAATCAGTTAGCCAGCCCCATAATATTTTGTTTTCAATCATTTGTGAAGTTCTGTAAAGCGTTTCTGTCGTTTCGTAATTTTTAAAAAGCAGAAGGCGATATGGCCTCGAGAAAAACTGGAAAATATCTAAAAATATCTAAGCAAAAAAAAACATATTCCGATAACAGTATTTACCTGACACTGTAATTTTATGTTTTATCTGACAAAAAAAAGTGTGAAAATCACTCACAAACGTCACCGTGTTAGCTGCCGTTACCAATCGTGATTCACTCCAGCCCCTAAAAATCCTTATGATCCCGGTATAGATGTTTACATGTCAATAAACGTGACAAATATAGCAGATTTGACTTCTTTTCCTAAAATTAAGTGAAATTCTGCAAAATTCGTTGGTCCTTCACAGGTTATACAGATGAAATAAGTTAGATAAATAGAAATACTTTATTGCTCCAAAAACAAAAACTTTTTATATAAACAGACAGTAATGTACATCAGAGGCAAAGGCGAACTTATCCCTTAACATTGATTTCTCCCAGTCAACCTTTGGATGTTTGAGAGTCGTATGTTGTGAGATATAAGTAGGTAGTAGCAAAAGACTTGAGTGTGGGAATGTAAAATATAATATAAGGAAAATAACTATGATCCTTACCTATAATAAAATCCAACATCTGCTTTCTGTCTGTCTGAGTGTCTGTCTGTCCGCTTATAACTCGAGAACCACTGAACCGATTTTAATAAAACAAAATTCTACGGATAGCTTGATTCTTCCCATCAACTATAGGCTACTTACTATCACGCTAAATGGCTTATGAGGTTAGCAGTGAAGTGAAATATGAGAGCGGGCGTAGCCGCGGGCACAGCTTGTAAACTATAATATACACTACATATAAGTACTTACTAGTTAATTAAACGTATAAATTACTATTTATAAATTACATTAAATACATATGAATTACAATTTATATAATACATAATACCTAAATATATACATGCATTGGTGGCGTGCCTTGGGAGAGGCCTATGTCCAGCAGTGGACCGATACAGGCTGATGATGATGATACATACATTCTTTTCGGTTCAGAATTAAAGGATTTTTTAGCTTTTGTCTTCACATTGACGGAGATAGTACAATTGTGTTCAGGACCGCAACGCGATCCAAACGCGCGACGCGGAGCGGCTGTGCACCGCGCCGGAGGGGCTGCAGCAGCGGATCAACGAGCTGTGCGCGGGCGTGCCGCACGGCAGAGCGTTCGTGCGCCCCTCCGGCACAGAGGACGCCGTTCGCGTCTACGCGGAGGCTGAGACGCAGCTGGTATGTAGCATTATTGATATGTTATAAGTTACTATGTACCGTACCGTGTGTGGGGCTGGTACTTAAAAAGAATAGCCCCACTGCATCTCTCCCCATGCATGTCGTAAAAGGCGACTAAGGGATAAGGACAAGATGCCGTGCTAAAGGGCGACAGGCTCGCCACCTCTCACCTTGGCACGGTACTTCCACCGAGTCATGCAGCAGGTGGGTCTTCGTGCCTTACTTGCTGCTTGATCGATTCAATCTTGTTCGAATACTTTGCGAAACGTGGTGGTCGATGTTTGCGTCGGCGATTCAGCGTGAGTGATATGTATGTATTACTATGTTCAGGGCAGTCATAGTGGCCGTTGATGATTTTGGAACTTTCTATGAGGTCCCTTCTTTCTCTTTGCTCGTTCCGAATTGATTTCACTGCTCATATCGATATCTGAATAGTCGAATACATATCCTGGGCACACCCTAAACTTGAATGGGCGACCGTTCGACCATTGCAGGCTGAACGTGGTTCGGATTCCGGATTCGTAAAACGATAGGTCCCTCCCCTTCTTACTTTGCTAGATGGTAGGGTTTAAACCGTGCAGGTTCGTGCGGTTAAATAGTTTGTGTTTTCCGTCCAGTTCAGGGTAGCCGGCCCGACCAAAGGGAAACATTGACATGGCACCTAGTTAAGCAAGTTGTTATGGGCTGAAATCACGGATGGACTAGGTGATGTAGCCATCTGTGTCAGTTTCCATAAAAACGAAACACCGTTCACGTAGGTGAACATATTAAATTCGTAACGTTTGTGCGCTTATATAGGCATATACATATATATATGACATTCTACACTCTACATTCTACAACTTCAAAAAAGTACTGCAACTTAGTAGACTGTATATAATGACCTATAGTCAGAAACGGATTCATGTCTGATCTCTTCAATGTGGAAGTCGGAGCAAGGGGACTAACCAATGAAGTTGCTCTACAGTTTCTTCAAGAATGTAGGCCTACCCAGATCGAAGCTAAGTTCATATATGGAGAGAGCTTCGAAAACGTCGCTGGAGGCATCCTTAGGAATATGGATAGGTTTAGAGAGGGAGGTCGAGAGCGGGACTGGTGGTTCTCCGCGTCTTGGTCATCGCAGACTAGCTGACGAGGGCTTGATGCGAGCCGAAATGTAACGCATGCTGGAGAGTGGCCGCTCGTTAGTCCCAACCTCGATTTACACCCTCCTCTACTGCCAATGAGTCCGGATATGTTCGGTGGAGCCGTCACAAGCCGAGTTCAACGCCTTCTTCTTTCAGTTGGCTTCCTCGTAATGATTTCACATATTTTACTGTTACAATTTCTCGATAAATGCTTCCCTCTCCTTGCAGGCGGCAGAGAAACTGGCTGCGCAGGTGGCCGTGGCCGTGTACGAGCTGGCGGGCGGCGTGGGTGACCGACCGGCGGTCCCGGAGTAACGCACTTTTAGCTCAAATTTGTCTTGTCCAAAGACCGACCGACCGGCCGAACCGATATACCTCACTGAAGTGAACGAACGAGCAAGCTCAGAACAACTGAGCTCAACATCTCACCCGCTCAGCTGCTCAGCCGCTCTCAGAAGGTCGGTCGGTCGGTCGACCGAACGAGCAGAGGTGCGAGCGAGCGGAGATGAGAGCGAGCGAAGGCGCGAGGCGAGCCCCGAGGCGCGGTCGGTCGGTCGGTGGCGGGAGCGCACTACCTACTTTAGTGAGCCTGGGCTAACTGAGCAAGAGAGCAGCTGAACGACGAGACCGAACTAGTTCACCGCGTTCACTGAACTACAAAGAGTGAATTAGTACAGTGAAAGAGCAAGGACAAGACTAGCTCAAATAGCTGACTAGCTCAAATAGCTGACAACACACAACGAGCAATAGTTATAGCAAGGTGATGCGACTTTGGCTTGTATTGATGGTATACAGTTTTGAAAGCGAGATGTCCCTTCCCTACTTTACTAAATATTTATTTCTTATTGGCCCTTGCCGCAATAAACGTCACTACGTCAGACAACTAGTTTTATGGCTTAGACCCATTGTCTTCAATGGGAACTGGTCGGAATGATTTATGGCTAGTAGGCTCGG
Organism: Nematopogon swammerdamellus; assembly: GCA_946902875.1. Classification (NCBI taxonomy): domain Eukaryota; kingdom Metazoa; phylum Arthropoda; class Insecta; order Lepidoptera; family Adelidae; genus Nematopogon; species Nematopogon swammerdamellus. The sequence continues at coordinate 7,649,322 of OX336358.1, read as the reverse complement.
GACGGTTTATCTTTACTATAACCATAAATCCCTAGTACAACATTCAAATACTGTCTGTCTCTACCTAATCCAGGACATCTCTCGCCCTGATATTTTGCACGGTGGTAGCTGACGTGGCGAATTCGAGAATAGACTATAATATATAGATATGTGTAAGCGAACGACCGGATGAGAGACACTGTTTCCCATAGCTCAGGGAATCCTATTTTGGGAAACAGGGATAATTTGAAAGTACTCTTAATATATAGGAACAATAAAAATTTTCTTTCTTTCTTTCTATAATGTGTTCAATCTAAAATTCATGTTATTGAACTCCGGGCAAAAGCTAGTAATGTATAAAACAGGCAGACAGTCGACGGATTTTTTAAAGGGCCAGAGTGACTGGCTACAGAACCCTGTTAAATATCAATATAAAAAAAAAAGAAAAAAAAATACAAGCATGCATGGAAAACATGAGTGTGAAAGAGACGTCAGTGGTGTGTTGGGACTTGGCACTGTGACGAGATGAGATCCAACATCTCTGCCTACTCCGGAAACAGATGCGATGTTATGTATGAAATGCATGGTAATATGCACGTATGTCAAGAAAAACAAAGTCGCACACCTAAATATGGTTATGGAGTTTAAATTAAATAAAAAAAGGTATTAACTATTGCGCGTTGTAGTGGTTCATATTGATTGAATAATGCTTATTCAATCTCCGTTCGTGCTAACAAAATACAGCTCAAAATGCATTGTAAACTCATGTAGTTTTTTTTTATATAATTTAATTTACTCTAATGCAACTATACTCTGTCCCACAAGAGTTGGCAGTGACATATAGCGTGACCTCGCCTCCCGATCCACGAGGGTGTGCGTGCGCGTTTACATAGCTCAGTTTGCATTCGGACATCGATCAATACGGTCGCCTGCGTCTACCTACATAGTCCGGCGCTTGAGGGCATTCTGGTTCGTTGTTCCAATCGTTCATTGTTTTTTTTCATTGTTCTGTTTATTTGTAGTGAGAGACAATCCGAATACAGTTATTGCCTTTTGAAGTAAGTTCGCCGTGAAAGTATGCACAGTGAATTATTGTTATACACGGTGTTGCAGTTGCCCCGTAATATTTTTAACTGACATAAGGGGGTTATTCTATGTGTGAAACTACACAACTTCGGTGGCGAAAAAAATTTTTTGGAAAAAAAAAATTTTTTTTTTCCATACAAATTTTAAATATCTATTCTCAAAATGTATGGAGAAAACAAATTTTTTTTTCTTCAAATTAAAAGTCGTAGAACAAAAGTTCTATTTCACGTACAGAATCGTAATCACCTTTCGGGTTTTACGGTTGGGGTTGCAACACCGTGTATAGATAAATGAGGACTAAATTCAAACAATATAGTTATTGCATGTTGTAGTGTGGCCTTGCTTAGTAGAATAAAGTTAAGCGAATGTTCGAAACGGTTCAGAGAATTCGCCTCGGTATGAATGCTATTTGTGATGACTTGAAGAGTCACTGCCAACTCTCGCTGGATAGAGTATAGACATTTATTGGTTACTTTGACTGTCTGTGTTACAAAATGTTAAAATTTTCATCTATATTTTTCCTGGTTACCACGGGGAGTGAACTTTCGCGATAACTGACACAAATACTGGCAGATTTCAACCAATGGCTGTGGTGGGGGCCATTTGTTTTCATAAATCGAATTTTAAAAAGTATTTTGTTGGTGAAATAGAAACGTATGAATTGTTCATTCATTCTCAATTTATATTTTTAATAGTAAGTCACTCACTTTAGGTATTGGCAATAGATTTTAAGCGATTTTGACCAAGTAGTGATTTAGTCCACACATGCTCCATTTAAATAATTCCTTTTCACTGCCACTTACATTTTGTATTTTCATATTTGTCCATACTATACTAGTGTTCAATGTTCACTTACTTATCAATTTATAATAAATTCTTATTTCTAGATGTTTTCTTAAAAATGTGGAAAGACAAACGCATATTGACCAGTCATCTTGACCCGTATCAGAGGACTTAGAGGAATAGAAAGGCATGAACTTGTCAAACAACTAATAATCTGTTACCAAGTTTGTATAACTTAGTTTCGTAAATTTTATGTTTACTTAAAAATATAAACAGGGTGTCCCAGTTCGATCGAATCTGCATATCACAGCAGGATGCCTCATTTAAAATTCTTCAAAAAAGGTGTTTTTTTGTTGTTGAGATAATGGAGGCTTTGTGCTGGGTCGCCAAAACGACGTCCAACATCTGACTGACCTTTTTAATGGTCGCATTATGAGCTGTAACCTCAAATCTCAATTCATAAATATTTACACATCAAACATGTAAAACGAAAAACTGCTCCCTGGCTCTAGCACCCGTCTTTGTCTTTTAATGTAAAATGAAAAAGAGGGTCTTTGTCAGCAGGTCACAAGAATGCGGCCAATATGCGAAATTCTTAATCGAGTAAGAAATTTTAAGTGTCAAAATTTCCGAGTAAATGATAGATTTTTTTCTAAATGCTATTGAATTGTTGACTATTTCTGAATATTTAAATATTTTACATAGACATCACAGTAGTATAATTTTATTAATATTTTTGTGATATATCAAGACGTATTATGTTAACCTTGTTTATCCACTTTTTATTATTAATTCTAACTAGGTATATTTTCTTTTTTGCGGGAGTAGTGGTGGTCAATGTCAGGTATTATTGTCAAAGCTGTCCAACAGATGTGTGCACTTTTTTTTATAAAACGCGCGACATGTGACAGGGTTAACCTACGAGTTAATCTAACGACGCCCATGGGCATTTTTGTTAAGCGCATTGCACGTGGATAAATAGTTGTGTTTGTGTCGCAACACAGCGCCATCATTAAGACTCAGCAGTACCAAAATTGGTTTCTCCCGAGTGATGTTTCTCGTAAACCACTGTGAGTTTGGAGTATGTAAGTGCAGAATCAATAAATATTGAATCGTTGGTGTAATATTTAATAAAAGGAACAAATTAGTCTCCTTGACGGGAAGGAGTATTGTAATTTTTTCCTATTATGTAAAATTACATGACTAGGTATAATATGACGAACGGCACGGAAACATGGCTCCTTGTTGGGAAGCAGTATGTATTGTAGAAAGCCATATATTTTTTCTAACATCAAACTCACAGTGGTTTACGAGAAACATCCATCGGGAGAAACCAATTTTTGGTATTACCGAGTCTTATGATTTAAACGTGGAACGAACCTTCTGTAGACACATTGCATCATCGGTAGGAAGTGACCATAGACTGAATAAAAACAACTGATGACCATTATTTGCAAAAATAACAACAATATATAACAAATAAAAATATGTTATTTAATACAAACTGAAAAGACTAGCTTAGAAGTGAGATTAGTAAAGTTACATTCATTCAAACGTGATATGTACGACGGGAATTATTTCGGTGATCTTAGAAGCGTATCGATTCGATATCTCAGTGGTGCAGACAGTCGACTTTCGCTATTGATGCTTAAGCAACGCTGGGCGCGGTCAGTTCTTGGATGGGTGACCGCTCGACCGTTGGAGGCTGACCGTGCTTCGGATTCCACGTAAAACTGTAGGTTCCTTCCCTTCTTACCTTACTAGATGGTAGGGTTTAACCCGCCCGAGTTGGTACCACCGCACTGAATGAAACGTCGGTCGAAATGGCTATGTAAATAGTTTGTGTTTTCCGTCCAGTTCAGTGTAGCCGGCACGACCGAAGGGAAGCACTGACATGGCACCCAGTTCACCCGGTATTATGGGCTGACATCACGGATGTTGTATGTGATGTAGCCAACCGTGTCAGATACCATAAAAAAAAAATCTTTGGGAGAGCCCATTCTGAACTTTCGGTTGCACCAGGATCTTCAAGCCAGGAGTTCATGACGGCCAGGCTGAATAAACCAGAAGGTGGATATTTGTCAGGAGGGGAAGACACACTCAAAAGATTAATTTGACAGATTTACATTTCAGTTTGAAGCCAGTATTGGACCGCCATTTGTACCGTGTGGGGCCGGTACTTTAAAAGAATAGCCCCACTGCATCTCTCCCCGTGTATGTCGTAAAAGGCGACTAAGGGATATGACTCCCTTCTTATATCACTAGGTCGTAGGGTTTAGCCCGCCCGGGTTGGTAACGCCGCACTGAATGAAAGGTCGGTCGAAACGGCTATGTAAATAGTTCGTGTTTTCCGTCCAGTTCAGTGTAGCCGGCACGAACGAATGGAAGCACTGACATGACACCAATTTCACCCGGTGTTATGGGCTTACATCACGGATGTTGTAGGTGATGTAGCCAAACGTGTCAGTTTTCATAAAAAAAAAAATTCTAATAAATTGGAAGCAGGATTCGGTTTGTGACTGAGCATTGATGTGTGTAGGGTAGACTTGCTCCAAGCTTGAAGAACAGACTAAAAGTGAGGCCGAAGGCCGAGCTGCGAACCCTTCAGCGAAATCCTCTCTTTAGAAAACTTATTCAGCAACTTATTTTTAAAGAAGTGAGTTCCATTGTGAGCGGTCCAGTGGTAAAGGTGTTGCCTAGTTTGCGAAAGACTGTGGATTCAGCACCCTTTGGCGAGCACTTTCTCCTTCCGAGTTTCATAAGGCCATTTATTTCATGAATATGAGTTGTTCCCTGGTTCAAGTTTTCACGTAAAACTGTAGGTGTGTCCCTTACCTTATTAGGTGGTAAGTTAAACCCTCCTGCACTGATACCACCCACCGCATATCTATTGAAAAAAAAAATCTAAATATTAAAAAAATCTTTGCAAGATCAATCAATTATTAATAGTTATGCTTCTAAGATCAGACCGTGGAATGCTAGAGGGAATAAAATATAGTTTTCGGTGTGCGCTTTCGTGCGTGGGAAGCTCAAAGTGATACGCTTTAGCTCATTTGTCAAATAGGCGTAGCTTGAAAGGGGCGCATATTCCATGTTTCAATAGATGGATTTACATAATATGTAAACACACAATAAATAACTTTATTTGAACACAATATTATTAAAGAAATTGGACACAATATCATTGTGTCCAATTTCTTTGATTTAGGTGTCGAAGGAATTGCTTTTGTTGTTTGTTAGTGAAAAACGTATGTGGCGTCTAATAAAAGGTGTTCGAAACCTGGTGCATGCAAATAAGATCGAAGATATTTTGGCATGAGCAAAAGCACTGGCATGGCACCTCGTTTCCACAGTAAGATGTTGTAATGTGCTGAAATTAAGAAGTGTAGCCAGCCGGTGAAATTATTATTTTTTAAATCGAATTGCTCTCAATAAAATGTTTGTTAAAATAAGTAGTAATTCCTGCTAGCTTTTTGTTGACATAAGTTAATGTTTGAATGTATTGTGTAAGAGAATTGTGAAGAGAATCTATTTTGCATATTGTGAGTAGTGAAATGAAGCCAACTATTTATTATATTAGTTTATCTATATTAGATAATTAGTTGTAATCTGATGTTTGTTCAAATATCAAGCTTCCATAGCTGCAAAATTGTTGGTAATTTTCTTGTGAAATGTCTTAGTTGTAATAAAATTGTTTAGCCGGTTGTTATTTTAAATTGTATTTTTTTATTTCTTTTTCTGCACACTTCAAGATTATAGAGGAAGCATGATAATAATTTCAAAGTTTTATGCAGTCAATTGACATTTTAAATGATCAAAGTCTTATCAGATTTACAGCTCAAGAATTAAACATATTTTATAGTAGGTATCTATTTTATGTGCAATGTTGAATGTTTGACATTTATTTGGATTGTGTGCTAGCTTCGATTAATAAAGTTTATTATGAATACAATATTTTTTTATTTTTTATGCCTTTATAATAAATAGTCTTTGATGAAGAAGAAAAAAAAACATGAGTGAAATAAAAGAGTTTTCTTTAAATACATGTTTAATATTTAACATATTACTTATATCACCAATAATAATTTACCCAAAAAAAACTACATACTTATTCCTAGACACAAATGAAAGTCATCGAGTACCAGCCTCAATAAATAAAATTATCATGTTCGGTTGAACATAGTATACAATGATATTTCTATGATAGGCTACGATAATTGAAGATCAGAATTGTTTTGGAAATGTTAAAGACAAAAAAAAAATCAAAACAAAAGAATAGAAACTAATAAACTGTTATTTATTACGAAACATTTACTGCATTTTGAAAAACCGATCCGTTAGTTACTACGTTCAAATTTAAATTACCTATTAATTTATTATTATGAATTTCTAACGAAATAAAGTGTATAATAATTTTACTATTATAGTGGGGGCCAGTTAATACTGACGTTATAGAACAATTTTAAATTTGAAACATTTTCTCTCAATTTTTTACAAAAATATCAATGATGACAAACTGCCTTAAAAACATTATAATCCCTATTGGAAAAATTGATTTGAAATCTATTCATTCAATTGTATGTCAAATGAATACATACAACGTAATAAATTAAGTATGTCCGAGGCAACAAATTGATAGGCAAACATATATTACGTACTAAATCAATCACTCGGCTAGCTCACATGTTCCACCTAGTTGCGGTTCACGATCATCAAGTCTCTTAGTCGAGCGCGAGAGGCCGCCGCGCGCAGTCGTCGCCTGCCTGCTGCGATCGCGCCTCGCCTACTTTAAACTAATACATTTACACATCTTCGTCGATGCGAAGGTGCAATGGCGAATCTGGAGATGAAGTGTTAGAATGATAAGACAATATGCACACCGACGCACGAGTGCAATCGTTCTCCCTACCCCTCTCGCCTCGCCTCTCTCCCGCACGCTTCACGCCCCGCGCGAGCACCCCACAGCTACCGACAGCCCGTCTCCCGCACGCTTCCCGCCACGCACTCTTCCGCTCGGCTCTGCGCTCCGCGCCTCCCCGCTACCTTAACCCATACCTCAGCCGTTCGAACATATTTAGCAGCTATATTTCTTCGGAGCGCTGGCTCTATATAATATTTCCTCAAAGTAGATAGGTAACTTATGGCACCGCATCTCATACAAATAAAAAACCTGAATGCATTACATTCCATATGACAATTTTGTGACCTACAATCGAAATAGTTAAAATAGGTCCATTCGGAAACAAGTCAAAGGTTACAGCGTCCCTTTCTGTCCAAGCCGAGCATGAACAAACAGAATGTGACCACTGAGTTACCAAATGTGGCGCTCAGCGGCATCGCGTGTCGGTTAATTGCGTTTTATGCGCTTAAGGGAGGAACGCTGATATGTGGTCCCTAGAGCATTATCAGACTAGTAACCAAACTACTGAGACCTGCCCCTGTACCGGCGTTACTCACTCGACGATGTGAGTATGAGAAACAATCTCACTCAACGAATCAGGTGTTCGCTGAGGCATCCGGCCCGGCTATTGGTTGAAATATGCGAGTATTTGTGTGAGTTAGCGAGTGAGTTAACGCCAGTAGACCCCCAGACCGCTTCAAAGACACAAAAATGAAGAAGCAACATACAAAGTACTATTTATCACCTCAGTCGCATTGACGTACAAGTAATGTGGGCCGCTTGTTTAGAAATTTTTTCCTGGTAACTTTTTGGTTACCAGACCGACCCTGATACATACATAAACAATATGATAATACTTGCCAGAACAGTTTCTAAAAGATACTTAAACATTCCTACCCATTCCAACCATTTCGATATTGTATGAAAAACTAAAGGGTTTAAGCGCCAAAAAGTTAGTCATCTGTTAAAAAATTAAAAAAATATAACTAAAAAGAGCAAGTTGACTGTAAAATATATTTTACATGAACTTTTAAATGCTTAGACCCTTTTGTCGTTTTCATGACTGTCTGCTCCACCAGACTACCCGTACAATAGATTTAAAGTATACATTGTGATAGCATCAGCAGTGTTTCTTACAGATAATTTTCTCCAGGGGGGATTCTCAAGGATTCGGGAGTGCGCGCGGTATATGTATGAAAATTATATCAAATGAAAATTTGTGCATAGCACCCCTGAGGAGTACCTGTAAGAAGCACTGGATGGAATAATGGAATTTAATTTGACAACAGAGGTCCCAGGTACGGCGCTTGATCGCAGTAGAAATCGTCCGGTACATCAATTTCTTGCATTTCCACCAGATTTGTATCGACCTGCGCAAAAAAATTTAATCCATCAATTTGTTAGACAGTTGAAAATTTTGTCTTTGTAAAATGAAAATAACCGGTATGGCAACTCTCGAAGTTGATATTGGCTGGCCGGGGCATGCTCTGGCTCAAATGACTCAGCCACCCATACCAGGCCTTCGTCACTCGCTCAAGGTCGCGAGTTAAATGCCTACCGCTTGGCGTACCGACTAATCTACAATTAACAGTCGGCTGCCGCTATCCAGCCAGACCGGGCCCGTGGCGCTTTCGAATTTAGAAAATGTCGAAATCACGTAATTATTGTGCAGTAGACGGGTGCAAAAGTCAAAAGACAAATGAAAACTTGTCTTTTTTTTTCATTGCCGAGAGACGAAGAAAGGTAAGTGTTTTGTTTAGTAGCATTTTGATTTATTTCTAGTAATTTATTTATTCATATTAGTAGGAGGTCATAGATTTAAAAATAATATCATATTGCCAATAACATTAGTTAGATGACGCCGAACAGCGTGGTATGTATGGCCTAATTTGTATAAGGATAATAGGTACATTGTAGATGATCATTGATCATTAAATTTATTGATCAAACAAAACTATCACTGGAAGGTTGCACGCAATGTACGCTTCGATGTGAGAAACTAATTGTGACGCTAACGCATGCATGAATTTGTTCGCATGAATTTGCCGTACCTAAATATCGTATCGTTGGTAGCTAGAACGATAAAAGTTGGTAGGTATCATCTTCATTTTATTCCTCACAATAAGACAGCACAAAGACACAGCCCTTAGACGCGCTGAACGACGCGCTTTCGAGATAGAGTTACACGACAGAAAGAGAAGCGAAATGTAGGCAGTTATCGTGTTTAGGCATGCAGCTCTGTGCGAGTCAATTTGTACTTTATCGCGTCGTCGCAGAGTAGCTATTTCATTGTGAGTGTTTGTACAGAGCAGCTTCTGTACGGAGTACTCTTTTCTATTCTGTGCCCATACCGGATTACATACAAAAAAATATATATACAGGACAGGGTGTCCCAAAACCCAACGTCAAGCGGGAACCAGGGAGTAGGCCAGTTTATGACTACCCAGGGAAAAATAAGAAAAAAAATATCGGAGTCATTTGTTTTTTATGATATAAGCATTTTTCGAAATATTACTTAATATTTTTTTGTGATAAAACTATGGGCATTTTGGTTTTATTTGGGATACTGATCAATAGCAGAGATTAGTGTTTGGTCCCGCACTGTCACTCATATTAATTAATGATATCGGCATACATGACATGACACCTACCTACCCACCACTACAATTTGAGAAGCAGGCGGGCTCCTGTCAGTGATGTGCTGGCTGCCCGAGGAGCTAGCACGTCCTCTTGAGAACGGGTCCCATAGAGAACTCGAAACGTCGAGCTGCAGCGATGCGCTCGCCATAATCGCACCGGTAAGCCGATATCATTAATTAATAGCAGAGATATTTAGGCTACAAAAAAAAAATTAACAATTATATTTGTAAATTTGTAGTCGTAGTACCTAAAAATGTTGTACGAAATGTTTTTCAAAAAATGCTCATATCATAAAAAACAAATGACTCCGATTTTTTTTTTCTTATTTTTCCCTGGGTAGTCTTAAACTGGCCTACTCCCTGGTACTCGCTTGACGTTGAGTTTTGGGACACGTTGTATATATAAGGAGGAAACAGTGTCACATATCTGGCCGCTCTGTGTCGAAATGTCGTTGGCTTATGACCGATTTTAGCTGGATTCAAAGGGAAAAGAAAATTACCTCGCTAGCGACGCGGTAGTAGTTGCAGCGTCGCGCAGTAGTCTTGTCGTGCGGGGTGTCGTAAGGCGGTGCGAGTATGTCTATGAATGCGGCCGGCGAGTCCAGAGCTTCGATCTCGTGGAAGTTGGACGTGGTCGGTGTGAGCACGCAGCATTCTGTTGTCTCCTGTAAATGGTTTTTTTTGATGGTATTTGAAACCGAGTTATAGAGTTCTCAAGTCAGCTTCTAGTGTCTGATGCTAAATAAGATCACTATAAGATTTATTTCACTATAACTTAACCTAGTTTACATTATTTTTTTCTTACAAACTATAGTTACACTCTGGGCTTAAACTAGAAATTTTACTTATAGTCCTGTCTCTCACGCTAGGATACCCTGTGTTGTGAGAGGCAGGGTCTTTCACCGTTAAGTTCTAGTTAGCATATTACTTATAAGACTTTGGTGACGACAGCATAAGATCTCAAGCCAGAGTTCCAGGTTTGAATCGTGGTCGGGATGTATTTTTTCTCTTTATTTTCGGCTTTGAATCTATCTAAAGTGGGGTAACATGGTGTAGCGTTATTCCTGACTGATTAGAATTTTGAAAATTATTTAAATAAGGAAGATATGAAAAAAAGTAAAATGTTGACAGACAGCTGTCAAGGGGAGAGAAAAACTAGAAGGAAAAAGAATGGATTGGATTTTGGTAGATTGAGAGTTTTTTTATGTTTCTGCTGCTGTGAGCCATGTAGACTGCAGTGCATTGAGCCCAGGACCTGTGGCCGAGGCCTTCTCTAAGGCCGGCTGAAGAGCTGAAGAGGACGATCAACCGGCTCCAGTATTTCATTGAACTGGCTAGCTGCACCCCGTTTATCACTTCGTACGCGGCAGCCTATGGTACCACCAAGATGTAATCAGAAGGCGTTGATTTAGAGTGCGGACATGGGCGGCGGTGTGCGGGAGGAAGAAGTCGATTACGTCACACCGACCGCCCTCATCATGAAGAGTTCGGCAGGAGGAACCTGCATCTACAGCGGAGCTCGTCTGATACGTCCTTGACGCTCGCATCTGTTTCATTGCATAGTGCTGGAGAAAACCTACTGGATCAGTCTTACGAGGTTGATGAGGATCCCATTCTGCAGGGGCTATGGGCGGTTTTAATCTGGAATATCTTGTACTCTGAACATTTTAATTTCTGCTGTGTGTATGTCGTATGGTGTGTTTATTGTTCTCTAATTAATTAAGTTTTTGCTGTATTGTGTGTTCATAAAGATGCTGAGAATGACATTAAATTACTTATATTGTTAAGACTTTTCCATCATTTTAAATAGAACCCCGACATTGGCTCTCCGGCGTGGTGTCATTCTCAGTAAATCTTTTGAATTATATTGTACATTTAGTTATTTACTTAAACCTGTATTCGCTCATATGCGTAAACATACTTATATTTGTGAACATACCAATTTTTCCCCATTTAGCCAAAAATGTTGCTCTATGTCAAAGCTTTATGTGCGAATACTTAGAAATGTTGAACAGTCCCTCGACACTGAGTGAAAGGCATAAATTGTATTATGAATTTTTTTTATTATTATTTTATTTGCATGAAACATGAGAGGCATGTCTGCGTGAGTATTACATCAGTATGTGGTTCTGGTGATTAGCGAGACGTCGAGAAGTAACTGCTCGGGCTGCACGAGCACACCTCGAGAAGTTGCTGCCTCTTCTTGTTCTCAGAGCGTTGTTCAATTCATCGGCGAAGTCCATACTCCAGGCTGTGCAGTCGTTCCGGCGTTGACGGGTTACTTCATCTTTTCAGGTTTGATTGATAAGTATTGATAACATTTTATTGTATAAACGCGGTTGTCATATTTCGGACAATTTTATTATTCTTTTGACAACTTAACATTCGGTGACAGTTTGCAGTTTTATTTTTTTTCTTTCAGTAAGTTTTTTTTTGTTGGTTGACATTTTCACACGCATTACGAAAATTTAATACTAAAAATTATTAAGTCAGATGGGTGATTCTCATATAATTTGCTGCTGTAAGTAATTTGAAGTAGAAAAAATTTTACGATTTTCGGGTGCAATTTATTTATTAATTTTTTTCAATTGAATTAATGTTTGGCGTGTATATGTGTATGCACTCGGCATAAAAACCTTAAAAGCTTGTTTAGGTACAATTATTCATATATACCTACAGTGGGTGGCCAAATTATTAGACTCACCACACTTAATGTCATAGTTATCAATACAAATTTGCTCTGGGGAAAAAAATTCCACCTCCTAAACCTTTGATCCTAAACTATTGCAACTAGGTATTTTTTATTACTGATATATTTGGCATACACCTACGATACCATTTTCAACCTATGAACATCGACTTAACTTAGAGACAAAGTAGAAAATCGAAATGTTTTAATTCTATACATAAATTATTTAAATTATATGAAAATAAATAATCGGTATTTATAAATTTGTCTCCAAGTTAAGCCGACTTTCATTGGATTAAGGTGTAAATGTAGGTTTATGGCAAATATATCAGTAATAAAAAATACCTAGTTGCAATAGTTTAGGTTCAAAGGTTTAGGAGGTGGAATTTTTTTCCCAAGAGCAAATTTGTATTGATAACTATGACATTAAGTGTGGTGAGTCTAATAATTTGGCCACCCACTGTACTTATTAAATACTTAATTTACTGTACCTAAACAAAGTAATTTATTATATATTCATTAGTTTGTGTCTGTTAACATGTTTTGGTAATTATTCGTGATTTTTTTTTTCTTATTACTTTTCGTGTACTTAATAAGTATTTTTAATTAAATAATTCAATATGGATTCTAAAACAATAAAATTTCAATTTTTGAATAAGGCAGAACTAGCATATGAGGTGGCTATCCGCTTAGAAGATCCTGCTGATACTGTAGTGGCTTTAAAGAAGCAAATACTTCAGCTTCAATCAGCATTTCCATCTGAGGATATTCTGGATTCGACATTCGAACCAAAAGTAGATCTTGAGCAGCTGGCGACTACTATTGAATACATCGAGGCAAAGATGATTCAAGCGGAGAGTGATAGGATATGTCTCAAACGTCTAGAGTCATTCATCGGTCATACATATTATCAATTACAAAGAATAGATTTATCAGATCATGCTGATTTAAAGCCGACTTTACAAATCATGCAAGCCAAATACGTAGACTTGGAACGAAAGTGCAATGAATTGTCTTCTTCGGAGTCACTTTCTTCTACGAGCTTATTTTCTACAGCTAATACTGTTGTTCAAGCTATCTCATGTGAGAAAAATAACTCTCTGTCAGAAATAAAGAAATTCTCATTTGGTGGAAAAACGTGTGTCAGGTCATTCCTTCAGAAAGTAGACGAGTTTGCTTCTGCTAGGAACATTCCACAGGCTAAGCTTTTCGAAAGATGTGTTGAGTTGTTCACCGATGACGCTTTACATTGGTTCCGCTACATGAAGTCATCCGGTAAAGTCGAAAATTGGTCCCAGGTTCGCGAATATTTACTTTGGTGTTTGGTGTGGTGAATATTTACTTTACGAGACTTTGGTGGCTATGACTATGACTATAAGATGTTAGATGCTATTCGCAATCGTACTCAAGGTTCAGATGAATCAATCACAGTGTTCGTATCTATCGTATCAGGGATGTTCCACAGACTAGCTAAGGTTCCCTCAGAGCAAGAACAGCTCGATATTTTAATTCGGAATATTAGACCTTGTTATTCCGTATGTCTAGCGCAGAAAAATGTTGACTCTATCGATAGCTTGTTGGCGACTTGTAAGAACTACGAACGTTACATAGAGAAGGACAAGTCTTTCAAAGAGCCGCCAAGGCCAAATACTAATCCTCTATCTGCGGAATTTGATTACAAGCCTGCTAATACTAATAATACTTCCAACTTAAATAAACCATGTTTTTCAAAAACCTGGAATAATCCTAGTAAACATGCAGTGGCTGTCGTCTCTCAAACGATCGATTTCTGTGTCCGTTGTAGAGTAAATGGGCACAACGTGGAAACGTGCAATAAACCGTTTTTCCTGATTTGCTATAAATGCGGCCTTAAAGGCTTTCATGTAAGGAATTGTCCCAAATGCAATCGCTTGACATCCAATGTTGTTCAGGCGTCTGCTGTACCCACTGTCTCCGCTATAAATCCTGTCTCCTCTGATATAACAAAAAACTTGGAGACGACCGAAGTCATCCAAACTTCGATGCTGATGACTGGCAAAGGTGGTTAAAAACTCTTAAGAGCTTTTTCACATCTTATAGGGTGTCTTCGGTCATGTATAACAACGAAATTGATAATGTGCGTCCTTTTGTTGAGGTTACCATTAATAATGTGGAAATGAGTGGTCTTCTGGACAGTGGTAGTTCGGTTACCATTTTGGGCAATAAATCCCATCTTAACATATTAAAACTAGGTTTTAAACTTTGCAATGCAGACTGTATTTACATCACAACAGCAAGCAAACATAAATTGAAGTCAGATGGTTATGTTGATTTACCTATTCATTTTTTAGACCAGGTTCGTATTATTCGCTGTTTTGTATTCCCCGATGTGTATCCTTCTTTAGTACTTGGAATAGATTTTTGGAAGAAATTTGGTTTGCTTCCTAAATTGCATTTTTTAGATATCAGGATGTATAATTTGAACTGCGTAAATACACATGAAAAAATCATTACATCTTTTTCTAATCTAGACAAAGATCAAACAGTTATTGCGAATAATGTAATTGCTCAATTTCGCAGCATTTCTTTTGAAGAAAAAGGATATTTAGGTCGTACTGATCTGATCAACCATCGTATTGATACTGGCGAAGCATTGCCAATTAGACAACGTTGTTACCGTCTCTCTCCAGAAAAACAGAATGCACTAGTAGCAGAGGTAGATAAGATGTTAGAATTAAATGTTATCGAATCTTGTGAAAGTCCTTGGCTTTCTCCTGTTATAGTGACGCCAAAGAAAAACGGCGAGTGGCGCTTTTGTATAGACAGTAGGAAGTTGAACTCTGTGACTAAACGAGATGCTTACAGTCTTCCTTTGATTAACGAAATCATTGATAACCTGAAAAATGCAAAATACCTTAGTTGCATTGATATAGCAAAGGCTTTCTGGGAAATTAAACTTGACCCTGCTGATAGGGACAAGACTGCTTTTTATGTACCGGGTAGGGGTATGTTCAGATTTGTGGTTATGCCTTTTGCGCTTACAAATGCTCCTGCCACCCAACAGCGACTTATGAATAGTCTTTTTGGTCCGGAATTTGATAATAGGGTCTTTGTGTATTTAGATGATATCATTGTAATAAGTTCGACGTTCAATGAACATATTTCACTTTTATTGGCAGTTTTTCAAAAGTTGAGCAATGCAAACCTTACTATAAACATGACGAAAAGCTCGTTCTTTAAAAGTGAACTGAAATATTTAGGATATGTTGTTGATGAAAATGGTTTGAGAACGGATCCAGACAAAGTTCATGCAATTCTACAACTGCCAACTCCTACCTCTCGTAAGGAAGTAAGGAAATTTTTAGGAACAGCTAACTGGTATCGCAGATTCATTCCAAATTTTAGCACATTGGCGGCACCTCTTAATGCTTTGACAACTTCTGGTAAAAATGCTGTTAAATTCTCTTGGACACCTGAAGCTGATGCTGCTTTTATACAACTCAAGGAGTTACTTGTGTCAACTCCGATTCTAACCTGCCCAGATTTTTCTCAACCATTCGCTTTCGATTTTGACGCTTCTAACTACGGAATAGGTGCTATGCTTACTCAAGAAATCGAAGGTCAAGAGGTCGTTATTGCTTATATGAGTAAATCCTTGTCGAAACAGGAACGCAATTACTCCACCACAGAAAGAGAAACGCTGGCAGTTCTTTCAGCTCTTGAGCATTGGCGGTGTTATATAGATAATGGTATGAAATTTACTATTTATACCGATCATGCTGCACTGAAATGGTTTCTGAATCTATCTAACCCAACCGGCAGATTGGCTAGGTGGACTATTAGACTTTCTTGCTTTAACTTTATACTTAAACATAAAAAGGGCAAAGAAAATGTTGTTCCTGATATATTATCACGTTCTGTAACTTCGCCAGGTGTTGACAATAATGGAACCAAAAATGTCAATAATGTGAATGCTTTGTCTATCTCACCAAACACTGGCAATGATGATTGGTACGAAAGAACATTACTTCGTTGCCAAAATGATCCTGACAATTTCCCAAACTATACAATACAAAATGGTAAATTGCTTAGATATATGAAAAAAGACCCTGGTTACACCGATGACTTCTCCTGGAAAGAAGTAGTATCTTTTGATAAAAGATTAGAAATTATTCAAAATTATCATGGTTCCGTTACAGATGTTCATTTTGGTATTTTCAAAACATTTAGAAAAATCGCATTGCATTATTACTGGCCAAATATGTTTATAGATGTGTCAAAATATGTTTCCAAATGTGATACATGCTTGGCATATAAATATTCAAACCATAGCCCTTATGGTTTGATGGGCAAACCGAAAGTGTGTAGTAGGCCTTTCCAATTTATTTCTATAGATCTCATTGGGCCTTTACCATGCACAAGAAAACAGAACCAACACATTTTAGTTGTAACTTGTTGTTTTTCTAAATATTGTTTGTTATTTCCTTTAAAGCGCGCCTTAGCGAGTAACATAATTTACAATCTTGAGAACAATGTATTCCTTGTTCATGGTGTACCTCAAACTATAATTTTGGACAATGGATCACAGTTTATTAGTTCTGAGATAAAAGTTTTATTTGAAAGGTATAAAATTCCAAATATATTTTATACTCCCATACATTGTCCACAACCAAATACTGTTGAAAGGTACAATCAGACTATCATAACTGCAATAAGTACTTTAGTCCGAGATGATCATCGAACTTGGGATCTCATGCTACCTAAAATTAAATTCGCTATGAATAGTTCTGTTAATTGTGTGACCAACTATACACCAGCCTATTTAGTTTATGGCAGGGAACTAATTTCTTGTGGTACTTTGTATTCTGGATCTTGCAATATCGACGAAATTACTTTTCTTCCTAGGGATGTCTATGCGACTAATATCGGTTTTCTCTCTACAATATTTGACAAAGTTCAGACTTCTTTGTTTGAGGCTCACACTAAAAATGCAATGCGTTACAATAACCGCCGTTCATTCAAAGAATATTCAGAGAACGACGTTGTTTGGAAAAAGAATTATTTTCAGAGTGACGCTGGAAAATATTTCAGTGCTAAGTTAGCACCAAAGTTCATGAAATGCATAGTTAGTAAAAAAATATCTCCTATTGTGTACCAGCTATCTGACACCAATGGTAAAGACTTAGGCCGATGGCATATTAAGGATTTGAAATAAGAATGTACAGTTTCTTTCTTCATATTGTATTAGTAGGGTGTAGTGCCTCTGGTTATTTGTTTGTGTTTCTGCAAGTGCAGTTATGTCATTATTATTATTTTTTCTTTAGGAATACGCTACCCAGTAACGTTTGCTTTGTTGTTTCGGCTATAACGGTTAATTTTTTTTAATGAAATACTTTTGGTAAAGTGAATACTTTGCTGTTGTGCTTGTTGTATTTGCGCAAAAGCTAAAATTGTTTTGTTTGGGCAACTTTATGGAGTTGTTTTGACATTTATATTCGTACCATGCTTGGGTGTTATATATACTTGGGCGCATGCAACACTTTAAATGCTCTACTTTATTTACTTGGGCGTATACAACGTTTGGGTTTTACCATAGATGTTATATTATTTTTTCGTTTTGTTTTATTAATTTTTATTTTTTTAGGGGTTTCATAAAAAGAGCGGTTCTAATAGCAACTCTATAAAAAAAGCCTAAAGCTATGTACGCTAAATGTTGGTAGTCACTCTTTGGAGCGTTGGTCATTGAACGTGAACCACACTTCTTAGTTTGGATGTTGGGGTGTTGGTCATTGAACATGAACCACACTTCTTAGTTTGGATGTGGGGGTGTTGGTCATTGAATGTGAATTGTGAACCACACTTCAACTTGAATGTGGATGGATGAAAGAGGTATAGATACATGTGGATGAATGATTGGGTGTGAGGAGACTATTAAACCTCGAAATTTTAAAATTACTTAAGTGTGAGTGAAAAATTTTTCTAAGGAAAAATTTTACGGGGAAAAGGGGTTACTGTAGCGTTATTCCTGACAGATTAGAATTTTGAAAATTATTTAAATAAGGAAGATATGAAAAAAAAAAGTAAAATGTTGACAGACAGCTGTCAAGGGGAGAGAAAAACTAGAAGGAAAAAGAATGGATTGGATTTTGGTAGATTGAGAGTTTTTTTATGTTTCTGCTGCTGTGAGCCATGTAGACTGCAGTGCATTGAGCCCAGGACCTGTGGCCGAGGCCTTCTCTAAGGCCGGCTGAAGAGCTGAAGAGGACGATCAACCGGCTCCAGTATTTCATTGAACTGGCTAGCTGCACCCCGTTTATCACTTCGTACGCGGCAGCCTATGGTACCACCAAGATGTAATCAGAAGGCGTTGATTTAGAGTGCGGACATGGGCGGCGGTGTGCGGGAGGAAGAAGTCGATTACGTCACACCGACCGCCCTCATCATGAAGAGTTCGGCAGGAGGAACCTGCATCTACAGCGGAGCTCGTCTGATACGTCCTTGACGCTCGCATCTGTTTCATTGCATAGTGCTGGAGAAAACCTACTGGATCAGTCTTACGAGGTTGATGAGGATCCCATTCTGCAGGGGCTATGGGCGGTTTTAATCTGGAATATCTTGTACTCTGAACATTTTAATTTCTGCTGTGTGTATGTCGTATGGTGTGTTTATTGTTCTCTAATTAATTAAGTTTTTGCTGTATTGTGTGTTCATAAAGATGCTGAGAATGACATTAAATTACTTATATTGTTAAGACTTTTCCATCATTTTAAATAGAACCCCGACAATGGTTAGTATTAATATATAAAAATAAAAGTTATATAATATATAAAAATAACAGTTGAATAATTACAGTCAGCCCAGGCTAATGTATCTACAGTTAGGTTGTGTCAGAGATAAGTATAGCTGAAGATGTTGTCAGTCAAACCAAAATTAGATAAATATTCAAGTTTTTCATTAGTTAATCAATCTATAAAATTATTGATAGCAACTACATGACTACTGGCAACACGCAAAACATCACTCTCCTGGTCTTAAAAAAAATAGACCATAAAGAAATACCTACCAGTGCATACTTACTGCATTTTCACATATTTTAAGTTAAAATTTAAATTCTGTAATGTTTTTGAAACTTATTCCGACACCATAGAAATACTCAGCGGCGACTCCTGGTCCTGAATATTGGGTTGGCTCTGGCTAAGGATTTTTTTTTTCATAATTTCATAACTTAGGTACCTGCGCGTTAATTTATTTCTACCACAATGAGTTCAAAAACTGAAAGACGATTACGATATAGATAGTTTATAATATTTAGTTTAAATGATTTATTTTGCTCACTTACGATTTATTTGTCTGTAGATAGGTACCTACTGGTTGTGTCAAAGCTGTCGAGTTGCAGCCGACAACAGCGACGTCTCCTCTGGCACGACGACGACGAGACAGGCATACAAGCTTGAATTGTTACATTTTATTTGTACATGAAGTCCACTTCCACAGACAAGAAATTTTCGATGACTCGATCTTGAAAATCTTCTTTCTTCCTCAATTTTGTTAGCAACTCCTTTTCCACAGATATGTAAGAGTGCCAAATTACTGAGTCTCTCTTGTCCTTGAGTGCTCCGTAGATAGCTCGGTAGGAGTTTGCCATTATGATTACCAATAAATCACTTTAAATTTAACAACACTGCACAGGATTCATCCATACAAAGTCCATACCTACATAACGGAATATATGCAGCTATCAACTCACGAGCCAATGCGCACACACACGCGCACACAACACACCTAGCCTAGCTCGCTAGTCGCATCGCATCTCACGTCGCACAGCACAAGAATACTCGTCGTGTGGACGCAGCGCGCACACACCCGCACACGCAACACACACACCTAGCTCGCTCGCTAGCTCGCTCTACTCGCTACCGCGTCACTAAATGCACTCCCCGCTTCAGCGGGTCCGCGCGGGACGGGGGGGACATCGGTCGCTTCCGCCTTGTATGGAATACGATGGCGCTTCAAAATGTAGCCAACCGGCCAATGAATGCCTTGATGTGTCGTCATTCGTCGTCGCCCGCGTTTGACGCGCGCGAAATTTCAAATTATGTAACGGGTACGGGATTGACGTTTTATCTTATTAATCGTGGATTATATGACATAAATAATATAACTCCGAAATTTTTTCACATTTATTTTAGCCTGATACTTCTGTATTAATGGTGTCATTCATTTTATTTGGTTTGGCGGCGCCAACCTCGCCAACTGAGAGGAGTCGCCGCTGGAAATACTCACCTAAATTAAAATTGAGTGATTTCATGTACTAAAACATTCGACGATGTACTCATTAAATAAATAATATTGGTTTGTAATATTTACTCTGCAAGTGACGGTGGAGGTGATTTTGGCGATGAATTTTCGCTGCTTGCATGCGCTTGTCTTCGCTCTCTTGGCGTCGCTAGGCGTCTCCGCCTTAGTGCCTTGCGCTTCCTCGGCCATCGGTTCCTCTGCACACCAATCATGCACACAATGTGAAAGGAGAAAATATATACAAATACTTTATTACGTGAAAAAAAAAATATTTTACAGACAATCCTCCTCCTTCCAATTCAATAATAGATATCTAAGGATCGGCTAAAAATCCAGCCGAGATCTCAGTTCTCGGAAAAAAACTCCAGGATTCTCGGCCATATGGCCCCTATGGGATTCGCAGTCGCAAAAAACTCATGATTCGATAGTATTGGAAGATAAACCAATGACCAGTGACGAAAACAATCTGTCTTTAATTCTATGATCAAAGCGTTTCTTAAATTATTATTCCGTTCACACTTCAATAAAACGTGAAATTCGTGTTCGACTTTAGAGCAAACGCTGCAATTTAGTGAATCAATTTTTCGCATAAACTGGGCACTTTTGTTTAAGGTGACTCCTTCCAAAATCAACTATTTGTCGGTAATTTTTCATTGATTTGGTATTATATGTATTGAATCTCTTCGGAATACGTACATATTATGGACTTTCTAACAAATTAATGTGAGGATTTTATAAAATGTCTTGTACTTTTTCTACAATTTAACCTCAAAGAAAGTTCGATCACCAGTAAGAGCTGTGTTTGGCTTCATTTAATTCTAAAATTATATAGGTATGTAAATAGGTGGGGTTTTTTTTAAAACGACGTCTGTTTTGAGTATCAACACAATGGGGTCTATGACCAGCGGTTCTCGAGATATGACCAAAACAAAATGTTCATGTGACAGATGGTTAGATCTCACCAAGGTGTCCAGTTTGAGAACCAAAATGATGGGTAAATATAAACAATATACCTAACATCTGTTTTGAGTAGGTACCAACACAATGGGAGCTATGACCAGCGGTTCTCGAGATAGGACCAAAACAAAATGTTCATGTGACAGATGGTTAGATCTCACCAAGGTGTCCAGTTTGAGAACCAAAATGATGGGTAAATATAAACAATATACCTAACATCTGTTTTGAGTAGGTACCAACACAATGGGAGCTATGACCAGCGGTTCTCGAGATATGACCAAAACAAAATGTTCATGTGACAGATGGTTAGATCTCACCAAGGTGTCCAGTTTGAGAACCAAAATGATGGGTAAATATAAACAATATACCTAACATCTGTTTTGAGTAGGTACCAACACAATGGGAGCTATGACCAGCGGTTCTCGAGATATGACCAAAACAAAATGTTCATGTGACAGATGGTTAGATCTCACCAAGGTGTCCAGTTTGAGAACCAAAATGATGGGTAAATATAAACAATATACCTAACATCTGTTTTGAGTAGGTACCAACACAATGGGAGCTATGACCAGCGGTTCTCGAGATAGGACCAAAACAAATGTTTATGTGACACATGGTTAGATCTCACCGAAGTGTCCAGTTTGAGAAACAAAATGATGGGTAATATAATTAAATGTCCTGTTAATTGGTTTTTTATGTTTCAAAATTTTATTGAGGTTTGCCAACATAAAGTCATAAAAATTCATACAATAAGTACATGCAAAAAAATTTTTTAGAATTGCTATTATATTTGTTTTTATTTATCGTAAATAAAACATACAATTAGATGGGTAAAAAATGTTAAACTCGCGTCAGAACTCGCGTCAGATCCGTAGCCTGATCGAAAAAGCGTAAGATTCGAAACTTCTTTAGCGGCGCTTAGCACTTTTTTTAGATGGGTAAAAAATGTTAAACTCGCGTCAGATCCGTAGCCTGATCGAAAAAGCGTAAGATTCGTTGAAATTATGGATGAAAGTTGATTTTTCTGAGAAATAAACTTTTTGATGTAAAATAATTATAATATTTCTGTATTAATGTAATTTTTTATGTAATATAAATTGTCATGTTTGTCTACGATAGCGCAATAAATGAATATTGTATTTTACCACATAAATGATAGCACTTTTATACTGATAAATAAAACAATTCGTGCGAAATTATTCCCTAACCATTCCAAAATATTCAAAAATGCACAATGTTGATGTTTTTTTAATTCCCTAGCGCTGGGACAGTGTACAAACACAAAACGCTAAAACTCTCTCGTACTACACAATTTCTCAATCCATCTTTCATGCAGCAGCTAATATACGGCAGTAATTGATGTAATCTCATGTTTAGTCATGGTGATATATATCTAGATATATGAAAAAACATGCCGGACCGGTATAGCTCCTGATGTTGACGGCTCCGGAGACGACCTTGAGAAGTCCGTGCATCTCTGGGTGGTCGTGTAGCGGCATCTTAAATCCCGGCCCCAGCACGAATATGCTCATGTTGATGTCTTGGTTCTGAAAATTGATCATGTTGGCTTATGTGTGAAAAAAAAAATCTGTGACCTTCGTAGCAGCCAGTGGTTTATCAGTAGAATTAAGAGTATGCAAAGAATGAAAGTGCACTTTTATATCACTAGAGATGCATACTGATAAGATATTAGGCTTTAAAAAATGAACGCTGATAAAACCACTGAACTAAATACTAGAAGAGGCAAAGCGTGATGAAACATGTTATGTATTGGTAAACAAGTGAGCGTGCCTTCCAAAGACCGTACCAAACTAGATAGACGCGGTGCTGAGGCCCTGCGCTTGCTCGGCCAAAAGGAATATGAAATTATAAAAGAATATGATTGGCCTAGCCAAGCGTGCGGTAAGAGGAAGCGATGCATAAGGCTAATGTGTTAAAAAGAGACAAATAGTTTTCTCGCCATCTTTCTCCGCTCTACGAGGATTGTCGGTATTGCAAGCAAGGGAGAGGGGATGCCGGGGTTTTGGAGCATGATTTTTGAGAAAATACTTATCGAGCACCGCGTCTATCTAGTTTAGTACGGTATTTGGTGCCTTCACATGAAATTGTCATCATGAATACATTCAAAAGGTCGCATTAAAAGCCACCTCATGCTATGATTGCGCTAACACTTCTCACTCGCGTATTTGTGGACATAAGACAATAAGGTTAGCCATACAAGACATGCATTGTGAACTCAGCTTAACATCTGATTTGGTCCGTAACACGTTTTATCGGGAGTGATGCATGAGAAAGACTTATCTAGTACTTATAGATCAGTGGATAAAATGCAAAATTGCCACCTGAAATATTTCGATGTAAGTGCAGGGCGGCTTCCTAGAAGACTTCCACAACGAAGGGTCGCTAAAGATCGGATCCAGACCGAGATCTTCAGCCCGTAGCTGGCTCATCATCTGTCTGAGCTTTTCCAGTTGACCAGGGAAGTCATTTGTTGGAGGGAAAGTAACCAATGCCTGCCGGAACACGGCGACTGCTGCCGGCGTGGAGACTCCATCGGAGCCGTCGGTTTGTGTCGCGTCGGCGAAAGCCATGCGAGGGTGTCGCGCGGAGCGGCGGCGGCTAGGGAGCAAGCTAAAATTGCGAATCGCAGAAAGAATTCGCCGTGATAACAAAACAGCAACACCAATTGACATATTGATTGACTGACGGCCGGACGGCTGCTGGCTGGCTGACTGACTGACGGACGGGAATCTTTTTTTTCTTCGGATGTTAGGTTACCAGTACCAGTGCGCCACCTGAAAGACTTTATCCAATCCCTCGAAACCTTAATCGGGGATATATAGAAGATGCGCGTTTTTGTTACGATTGTATTTCCGAAAATAAAGCTTTTAGGTGGTTATAAAAAAAAATTATAAGAAGAGCGGAAGACCGCGTGTGGTGGCGTGCCTTGGGAGAGGCATATGTCCAGCAGTGGACCGATACAGGCTGATGATGATGATGATGATGAAAAAAAAATTAAACATCCTAAAAAAATTTAAACATCCTAACATTGAAAAGAAAAAAAATGGTTGTCTGTAAAGTCGGTTTACGGACGATAGTTTTACGTGATGACGTGGAATAATCGTAGTACATAGAGCAAAGATCAGTAATTTCTATTTCCAGTAGAAAGATTAAAATCATCTTGTGACTGGCCATCAATAAACTTGTTGTCTGATCTTGACAGTTTTACTTCCTAAGAAGTTTCCATGGTAACTTTGACTATACACCGATTGTGCCTCTCTATCGCTTGTTACGCGCTCTCGCTTGCACACACAGGTTCAGATGGAACGTGACACGCTTTCGTGCGTGCAGCCGGTGCTCATCAATTTATAAGACGTGACGTCATCACGTCAAAAACAAAAAAGATTTTGTGGAATTCGAACCCATGGTCAAAAAGTACAAACCCTACACGCTTACCACTGAGCTAACAAATTACTAACCGACTAAACGAATATCGGCTTCTATTGGTTCGCTCCGAGCGAAGGAGTAGGAGTGAAGGATTAGAGGGATTCGAGGGATTCGAGGGATTGGATAAAGTCTTTCAGGTGTCGTGTCGGTTTGGTTGGTTCGATCTTTACTCTTTGGTTGGATCTAGTACAAAGAGCTAGTAGTATTATATTCTTTGGTTCGATCCGCACATTCTTCCTGCATTCAAAGAATATAATACTACTAGGGCGTAGAAGAAGCACAAGCCCATACAAAATTTGTTTGCCTATGTTTTAACCTTGGTGGCGCCAAATGCGGCCACCGGCGTCCTTCAGAACTAGCACTTGGCGGGAATTGGCGGGAATTTCGAATTAAATTTATTTTTAGTAGGTACTGCACATTTAGCCAAACTGTGACCATTTTTTTTTTTTGAAAGAAAGAAAGAAAATTGTTTTATTAGCACATAAAAAACACATTACAAATTAACAATTCAACATATGGTAAACATGCCAATAGGTCCCATCTCAGCATGTTGTTGTATTTCACACTATTTCTAAAATTGTCAGCCCACTCTGACTGAGCAGGCAGAACTGACAATTTTAGAACTATCAATGTGAGATGGTCACAGTTTAGCTAAATGTGCCAAATAAATAACATCATGAGTACACAGCAAATGCTCTTTTATTACGAAATGAAGTGTTTGTACAAGTAAACTATTACACAAGTAAATATTAAAGTAAATAAGCAATTTCATCCAAATAATTGGCACAAACCGTACAACATAGGAAACTGTACATAATAAGTTTGTTTTATGATCTTTTTTTGTTTGTTTTTCTCTTAACAATTTTTTATATGGTGAAATTCGCCTACAACAACTTGGCTTATAACAAGTATGTACATAATAACTCATAAATCAATGCTTATATATAATGAACATCCTCATATTACTACATACTTACAATATTACCGTTACATATAATTACAAATGCACGATTTCCTCGAACATTTCATAAAACAATTCGTCTTTATCTGTTTGAGCTGGGGCCCTTTACAAATGAAGTTTTCTAAATTATTTATTAAATGTGACTGACCTTGTAAGATACATTTTGTACTACGACTGTGCGCCACTATGCCACTAATCGTCACAGTTTTTAGTCCAGCAAGAATTGCTGGACTGTGGGATTGTTGTTATTTCCACAGCTCGATCTTACGCCCCCAAACATGTTTTCTAAATTGTCTTGATTTAGACAGTTCATTGAGACTAAATAAAAGTCTAGACGTTGTAACATTTTAAACAAACGCTCAAGTGCTTCTATTGTAGCAATCCACTCATTGTGGGTAGGTGGAGTGGCCCTCGCTCCTAACCACTTTCAATGTTTAATGGCTTGCCTGTGTTGTTGCCCAAAGAGCTGGTCCACATCTTCTACGAGGTTCGCTGTTGTCACTGCTTGCAGGGGCAGCTCACCTGTAACATATTAGGAGTAATGAGCATGTATGTATATAATACTAGCATTTACCCGTGATGCGCGCATATTTATATTAACTGTTCAGCCCGCTGACGGCATGCCGTGACGTAGAAGTAAATTGATTGATTGGATTCGGATTGATTGACTGATTGATTTTCAGTGGTAAGTCCTACCACCTTGTAAGGATGGAAAGGATTTCCTTGCAGTGTTTTCCTTCACTCGCCGGAGCGACGACGGGCAAATTGTAAAGATTTTTACAAGGACTGGGATTCGAACCCACAACCTCGCGCTTGAGAGGCCAGTAAAGCCCCAGATACTGAGTGACTCATCGCTTATGCTGTCAATTTCACTCACATGTTTTCTGTACCGTTCTGATTGACTTCCATAAGTATTGTACATACCATTGGTCTTACCTTTCAAAATTGTTCAAGTTAGGTGAAGGAAATGTGTGATATGATCGTGCTGCTTCGACCGCGTGTTTTGCAGAAGACGCCCCACTCTTCTACGAGATTCGCCGTTGTCACTGCTTGCAGGGGCAGCTCACCTGTAACATATTAGGAGTAATGAGCATGTATGTATATAATACTAGCATTTACCCGTGACTGCGTGCGCATTTATATTAACTGTTCAGTCCGCTGACGGCATGCCGTGACGTAGAAGTAAATTGATTGATTGGATTCGGATTGATTGATTGATTGATTGATTGATTTTCAGTGGTAAGTCCTACCACCTTGTAAGGATGGAAAGGATTTCCTTGCAGTGTTTTCCTTCACTCGCCGGAGCGACGACGGGCAAATTGTAAAGATTTTTACAAGGACTGGGATTCGAACCCACAACCTCGCGCTTGAGAGGCCAGTAAAGCCCCAGATACTGAGTGACTCATCGCTTATGCTGTCAATTTCACTCACATATTTTCTTTACTGTTCTGATTGACTTCCTTAAGTATTGTACATACCATTGGTCTTACCTTTCGAAATTGTTCAAGTTAGGTGAAGGAAATCTGTGATATGATCGTGCTGCTTCGACCGCGTGTTTTGCAGAAGACGCCCCACATTTTACGGACTTCTATGGTGTTATCTGGGAAAGAACACACCAAGATTTTATTTATAAGATTATTAGTACCTAAATACTTTGATTTGTGGTCGGCCGTTGTAGACAGTAACCTAAATTGGTTTGCTACTGCAGGAGTTGATCAGAGGGGAGTCATAAATATATTCTAAGGCTGCAGTACATTTATCGGATAGGACTGAGTCAATAAAAACCTTACCTAATTTAACCAGCAGCATTGTTTTTTTTTTCATTGTGGATCTCTCGTAATAGAGAACTAGAGACGTATTTCAATTTCCTGTACACAAAGGCGTGCGGCATACCTATTATATATGGATGATACTGCACATTTTATAGAGGTTATGTTTATTTTGACAATTTTCACTACAACCCTACTTGGGTAATAACTTACTCTGTACTACAGACAAAGGCAAGCATCCAATAAATAACATGCTGTAACATTATGTTATTTGGAAAATATAGGAGATATCGTGGAAAAATTTGAAATATCGACAAGTATCAAATGCACTTTTCTTACCTCCGTGAAGCTGTAGGTACACTGCACTTCACCCAAATACTTTTACTGTTTGCTGCAAGCTTGGTGCATTCGTTTTCGAACGAAAAATGATAGTAAAAGGCATAACTCGTGTTTTTACGTGGTTGATTCTTTTCTTTGGGTAAAATTTCGTAAATGCTGGAATCCATAATGTTGCCAGGTAAAAAATGTAAAAATCCTCAATTCAATTTTATTTGAATTGAATAAAAAAACCTTCTTACCACTGTCTGAAATTACTGATTTAAGCAATTAAGTGGAGAAAA
Source organism: Nematopogon swammerdamellus (assembly GCA_946902875.1). Classification (NCBI taxonomy): domain Eukaryota; kingdom Metazoa; phylum Arthropoda; class Insecta; order Lepidoptera; family Adelidae; genus Nematopogon; species Nematopogon swammerdamellus. Next base: position 7,621,215 of record OX336358.1, on the reverse strand, counting down.
TATTATATTTTACTGTTCCGTATTTTTTTACAGATGTATAACTGTTAAAAACGTTCTTACTTCGTGTAATTAATTTGAATAAATCTCCCCATAAAACCCTGGAACTGGCAATTCAGTAATAGCGGGGAAGTGCAGTGTTGTCTCTTTCATTTTGCGCGAATTTTCTGTAGAGCTGTCCCTCTCGAAATGTGGCCACTGACCTTCAAAACCAAAGAATATAATTTCTAACATAGGCCACGAAAGCCGGACTGCGCTTGGCTCCCCGTGCCTGCATTCTTCCCAGTGTTGCCAACTTAGTGCTAGCGCCACTAGATCTGGTGGTTTGGAATCCCGTCTGGTGGCCAAATTTGCGATCTAGGGTCTAGTGCTGAGTATGGTGGTTTGATCAGATTTGTTTAGTGGTTGTGCAAAAAATTTAGTGTTTAAATCGATGAAGTGTTGCAACACGTCCTACACTTTCCCCAAGGATCTGTTAAACAAAATTGGAACCAAATGTGTTTATGCTGCACCCATTCCATATATGCGAAGAAGCTGAGACGCTCACTTCTTCAGAAGAAGACTAATCTCAATTGTTATTTTAGTAATATTATTTTGTATGCAACCATCTGTCCTGTGATTGCAGTGATATTTATTATTATGTATACTAAATTGATCTGTTTGGAAATGATCGTACCTACTGTTTTATTTGAAGATCCTGAAAAGGACGTTTGTCTGGTTTTTCATTATTCTGAAGACCAGACACAACCTCAAAAAACCGGTATGTTTGTTACTTCAGAAGTTTCGAATGGGTGATGCGATTTTGATTTTTTTTTTATTTTTAATTTTTTTTAAAGCCTCCCTTGTGGTTCCATTTCAATTTGGTCACGATCGGCTTGGAAAGCGAGGCCGAAGGCCGAGCGATTACGCCGAGTACATTAATACCAATAAAATACTAAAAAAACTGTGAAATAAAAAACTATTAAACAAAATATAAAAACCGCCTAAAAAAATTTATGAAATAAAAAAAAATCGAACCCTAGAGTTGAAGGCGGTGCTAAAGCAAGCAAAAATAACCGACCGCCTTCAACTCTGGGGTTCGATTTTTATTATAATTTTTTATTTTTGAGCATTTCTGAAAATCTAGGGAAATTCTGGTGGTTTCGACTGGCGCATCTGGTGGGCGAGCTAGAAAAGAGTTGGCAACACTGATTCTTCCGCACCCACCGCGCGTTTTCGCACTAGAATACAAATCAATTCAAATCGAATCAAATTTACTCAATTTACTTTGTGAAAAAATCGCGCGTGTTCGCGACTCATTGTTTTGTGCTGTATCCAGTTCTATACTTACGTAAAACTTCCTTCACAATGTTCGGAAGACTCTTCGGAGTTTATTTGACTGCTGCTTTGGCCTGCTTCGTCTCCTACTACGTATATACGGCCTTCACTACGGTCCCTCCGATACCTAATGTGGACTTGAATGAATCGTGGGGGACTCCGGGACATGACTTGCGACACGACACCTCAATTAGACCTTTTGAGATAGATTTTTCTGATGTGGTAAGCATAAAATAAATATTTTAGAACCCCTGCTAAATAGTTTAACAAAAATCCTAAGTCTTACGTTCATAAAGTTCGAGACCGAGAACGGAATGTACGGGACCCTCTCTACTAAAAACAAAATGATTTTACGTAGATGTTACCTATATTAAAACTCAGAAAGAGCGGAGTTTTATCTTGTATTCAGTTTTTAAGTTCTTTTGCATGTTGATTGTACACAAATTATTTACATACCTCATACCACAAATTTTCTGCATATTTTGATTTTTCAATGTTTTCAGAGTTAATAGATGAAAATTTTCAGATTGTAAATGACCTCAAGGAGCGTCTGATGCACCGGCGCCCCTTCACACCTCCACTAGAGGGCGTAGGATTCGCATACGGCTTCAACTCAGTCTCCCTCGAGAAGATTCTCGACTTCTGGAAGAACTCCTACGACTTCAAAGGCCGCGAGCGCTATCTGAACAAGTTTCCGCAGTTCAAGACGAACATACAGGGATTGGATATGCATTACATACACGTGAAGCCGAACGCTAGTAAAAGTGTGAAGGTGGGCATGCCTCTGGTGGTGGGTAATTACATCTCAATGTAATTACCAGGTTACGTTGCTTCTAAGATTGAACCTTCTGGAATTAAACTTACTTCGCAGGTTGCGCGGGGAAGTGGGACGCCGTGGATCGTAGACACGCGTATCATTTGTTTCTTGGTTTTAAAAGGTCCAATCTTAATGGCAACGTAACAAGGTATTAATCAATGTACATTACCCGGCGGTAAGTAATGAACATCGAGCGTTAGAAAGAGACAATCCTGTTGTTGAGCATCATCTCTATCGCACAGAGACGACGCTTTACCAACCGGATTGTCACATGTACACATTTTTAATTTTTATAGTTGTAAACATTAATTAAATTAACATTGTAAATAAAAATTTTTTTTTTGTACATTTGTATTAGGGTTGTAATGAATATCTGTATTCGCATTTGAAATTCCGAATATTCGGTTCATTTTTAATATTCGTATCCATATTCGTATTCGGTAGTAAGATACCGAATATATATCGAATATTTTACTTCGCATGTTTCACTAATGAACATACATCGGAATCCGCGGGGCACGAATACGACCTTGTTAGGGATTGACTACGGCGATCAATAAACAATCGACACTGTTATCGATACTCATATTTATTTGTTTATTGTATTTTATTCATGTCATATTTCAGACCTGAATACTTATATACCTACAGTACTTATATAAACATGTATACTTTATGTTAACGATTAAGTAAATATAATACATATTTATATAAGGTCTTTCAAAATTAGTTCATAGTACGCTAAGGGGGGTTTCTGTATCATATAGGGAGTAAAACCTATATAAAATTTTTTCGACCTTGGGCTTTTTTTAAGTAAAAAATTTTTTATGTAGGTATTTAAATAAAAAAATAGGTGTTTGATTTTTATAACCTAATCGATTCAGTTTCATAACAGTAACAAAAAAGTCTTCATGACCATTATGATGTAACACGTGTAAGTTGGTAAAAAAAATTAAATTCTTTCTATTCCATACTGATAAAACTGAAATTGTGGTTTTTCACAATTTCTGAAAGAAAGAGATATACGTGTTGGAAGACTTTTTTGTTCCTGGCATGAAACCGAAACGATTAAGAAACATTTTTGTTTTGCATTTAAAATAAAAAATAAAAAATAATTGTAAAAAAAAAATTCTTTGTTCTTCAAAAGTGATCTATTTCCGATACAGAACCCCCCCTTAGCGTACTATGAACTAATTTTGTAAGACCTATTTTTTTGGACCTTGGCCTTTTTTTATTATGTAAAATATTTTTCTGTCTTTAAATAAAAAAATAGGTGGTTGATTTTTATAGCCTAATCGATTCAGTTTCATAACAGTAACAAAAAAGTCTTCAATATCATTATGATGTAACACGTGTAAGTTGGTAAAAAAAATCAAAGTCTTTCTATTCCATACTAATAAAACTATTATTGTGGTTTGAACAGATTTGTATTGTACCTACAAAGTAAATACAACATTTGTTTATTATATTTTATTTTCTATAGAAATACTCTTAGTTTTAATAATCGACATTATTCCATATTATTCTAAAATAACGATCGATTTTCGATATTTGTGGATACATTGTCCCATCACTAAACAACCTTGAATCATTCGTGCCCCGCGGATTCCGATGTATGCTAATGAAAGAGTGAGGCGTAACAATATTGGTAGGTGAGGCGTATACCAGTGGCGGCTTTGACCTATAAATCTTAGTGAGGCGACTAAAAAATCCACCTACATTGCTATTACTTTATGATAAATTGAAAAACCTAAACCTAATTTTTTTTGGCCCTAACAATACTTAACCAAAAACTACTATCGAATCGCGCACCGAGGGTACCGTATCGCCATGTCACGGCTAGCGCCACTAGATGAATTTCATAACACGCCACGCCATCTAGATGGCGTGTTATGAAATACTTCATATTAGTTAGTCACGATTAGAAAATGATTCATCATCTATTTGGTAGATGGCGCGCGCGCATACACTTTTTGAAACCAAAAAGTGTATGCGCGCGCGCCATCTATGGGAACCCCCGTGAGTTTTTTACTTTTACTTATTTTCATTATTTTTTGTTATATCGGCCATAATAACACATTTTCTGTGAACATTTCAACGGGCTACCAAATTACGGTTCAAGAGATACAGGCCTCGGACAGACGGACGGACAGACAAGCGGCGGGTGGCCGAGTGGCTTGAGCATTGGCTTCAAATGCGAGAGGTGCGAGGTTCGAATCCGGTCGGCGTGTAACAATGAGTTTTTTTCTGACGAAAAAATTTACGTGTATGCATACCTACACCTGCTGCTGCCGCATAGCAGCCTCGGCTGTGTTCTCCTCTAGTCTAGTATAGCCAGCAATCCAGGGAAGTCTCCGGTATGGCACCTACCTTCTCGGAGGTGATATTGGCTGGTCGGAGCATGCGCTTTGGCCCCTCCGGCTCAGCCACCCATACCGGATTACATAAAAAAAAAAGACAGACGGACGGACAGACAGACAGACAGACAGACGGCGTAGGCTTAGTAATAGGGTCCCGTACCGGATACGGAACCCTAAAAACAAAAAAAAAAGAATTCGCAAAAGTGAGATTCGAACCAACGTCACTAGATTGAAAAGCGAAGCATATACCATTGAGCTATGAAACTTACCGTAACCAGTGCGAATTTCGCCATCTTAATCACGGAGGTAAAACAAACCGACTTATAGAAAACGTGAATCGCCCCATCTCGCTCTGCATTCTTTTAATTGGATATAGATGTCTCGTCCGGCGCCATTTATCAGAGCCTCAGCTGCTCCCTACATCCAAAGCCTCCAAGGTCAACCTGTTGTCTTTACGCTTGGTGAAGCGATATCAAAATAAGCGATTCGTCGCCGCACCGGACCGGGGTGAGTCACCATATGCCATGCCGTACGTGACACGTCACACGTCACGTCTGTGTGTGTGTGCGTGCTGTGTTGGTGGTGTTGATGCACTAACACATCTTTAACGTATTTCGTCGCGCGCGTCGCACCAGCCGCCTCCGCCTCCTCCGCGCCGCCGCGCTAATATTGTGATCAGTTCGGATCGGATATACTTGACTTTTCTAAGTTTTCTTTCTTGATATTTTGAAATGTTTTTTTTTTCTTTACTTTCAAGATAATTAAGTGAGGCGGTGCTTCACTTGCTTCACCTGGGGAACCGCCACTGGCGTATACACACAAACCAATGGGCGCGTAGTGTGTGCGGTGGGGTGCGGGCGAAGGAGAGAATATGCCTATAGCGCAAAACATGTCTGTTCTTGCTTGTTTTCATTTCAAAACAAAAGAATGCACGCGCAGTGTGTGTCAAATGCAGTGCAATGTCAATGCAATGTCAAAATGCAGTGTCAAGTAATCAAAAACAGAGAAAAACATTAAGGCGGTGACAAACGCCAAATACGCAAAACATGCAAAAAGTGCGACAAAGAAGGTCCAAAACTGACCAATTGACACACATTCAGAAAATTAAAAAAATACCAACCTATATTTTGGTTCCTTACCAACAAAGTGCATTGCTGGTTTTTTTAATAATGAGTAAAAGTAAGTAATAAACATAAAATTAAAAATATATAAAAAAAGCATGAATTTTTGAAAATCTGAGTATGTGTGTATTATTACAATTTTACAATACCACCGATTCAAAGGTCACAAAGCTCTGAGAAAACTCTATTCAATTTTTTTTATTATTTTATCCACGAAAGGAGATAAAAATAAAAAACAAAAAACGCCTACATGAAATTATTGACGTAATTCTTCAGTCGGAAGGGTAAAATTTTTGCCTTCGTCAATTTAGCAGGCACTTCAATACTAGATACAATTTTAGTTCCGGGCTCGCTTGCTCGCTCCTGCCCTGCTGCGCCCGCGTGTCGGTCGTCATTTCTGTCTTCTGTGTTTGGATCGAATGGAAAAAAGATAGGTGGTTAGGTATATTTGTACCGTGTGGGATGGTAATTTAAAATAATAGCCCCACTGCATCTCTCCCCGTGCATGTCGTAAAAGGCGACTGAGGGATTTTTTTATGTAAACTGACACAGTTTGCTATATCACCTATAACATCCGTGATGTCAGCCCATAACACCGGGTGAACTTAGGTGCCATGTCAGTGCTTCCCTTTGGTCGTGCCGGCTACACTAAACTGGACGGAAAATACAAACTATTTCGGGATATGACTCCCTTCTTTTTTTCCGTCCAGTTCAGTGAAGCCGGTACGACCGAAGAAAAGCACTGACATAGCACCTACTTCACCAGTTGTTACGAGCTGACATCTCGGATGTTGTATTGTAGGTGATGTTGCCACCGTGTCATTTTCCGTACCAGTATACAGTACGACCGTATCAGTAATATCTCTCTTCTGTGGTATCTATCAGTATACGCTCCGGTACGTAACTTGACGGGGCGTTATATGCATGGCTTTCGTTGGTATAACCACAGAATAACTAATAGGTACTGTGGTATAACCATAGAATACTTATAATACTGGCGTATAGAAGCGACGCTCCGCCTCGAAGCGAGTTTGCTTCCCCCCGCGCCCCGCAGCCCGCGAGCGCTGTCTGGTCGACTTCTGGCGGACGGCTAGTCAGGCTGGCACCGACTGTCGAGAGGAGAGCGAGCGCACCTTCGAGAGGGAGTAGTAGCTACTTACACGTACGCGCGCGGTTCTTTCGCACTCACAGCACAGAACAACGATCGGGCCGGCCGCGCCCGCGCGCGCGGTGGACTTCAAACCTCCTTGTTCGCACTTACTTAGAGATGCAAGGCGCAATTTTGCACAAAAATTTCACTTGAAATTTTGCAGTGAAATTTTGCACTTTCTGCAAAATTACTGTGAAATTTTCATTCTTATGTGAAATAATGAAATTTATGTTACACAAATCAGATATCAATTTGGTTTCTTATTCTTCTTCTTGAGTCAATTTTAATGTCCTACTACTGAGCGCAAGCCTTTCCCATGAACATGGAAGGGAATTGTTATACATTTCCACGTGACAAGCTGGATTGGAAGCGGTGTCCACAACAATTTTATATGTACTGCTGTGCACAGGTTTCCTCACGGTGTTTTCCTTCACCGGAGCGAATCTTAATCATATGAACATTTAAAAAAAGTGGCCGCCATTTTGAACTTTTTAGTTACTGGACCGATTGCTTTCAAAGTCGATATCTGGGTGTCTGTGTGGGCTCTGAATACGAATCCGTTGTCAAAATTTAAAAAAAGTGGCCGCCATTTTGAACTTTTTAGTTACTGGACCGATTGCTTTCAAAGTCGATATCTGGGTGTCTGTGTGGGCTCTGAATACGAATCCGTTGTCAAAATTTAAAAAAAGCGGCTGCCATTTTGAACTTATTAGTTACTGGACCGATTGCTTTCAAAGTCGATATCTGGGTGTCTGTGTGGGCTCTGAATACGAATCCGTTGTCAAAATTTAAAAAAAGCGGCTGCCATTTTGAACTTTTTAGTTACTGGACCGATTGCTTTCAAAGTCGATATCTGGGTGTCTGTGTGGGCTCTGAATACGAATCCGTTGTCAAAATTTAAAAAAAGTGGCCGCCATTTTGAACTTTTTAGTTACTGGACCGATTGCTTTCAAAGTCGATATCTGGGTGTCTGTGTGGGCTCTGAATACGAATCCGTTGTCAAAATTTAAAAAAAGCGGCTGCCATTTTGAACTTTTTAGTTACTGGACCGATTGCTTTCAAAGTCGATATCTGGGTGTCTGTGTGGGCTCTGAATACGAATCCGTTGTCAAAATTTAAAAAAAGTGGCCGCCATTTTGAACTTTTTAGTTACTGGACCGATTGCTTTCAAAGTCGATATCTGGGTGTCTGTGTGGGCTCTGAATACGAATCCGTTGTCAAAATTTAAAAAAAGCGGCTGCCATTTTGAACTTTTTAGTTACTGGACCGATTGCTTTCAAAGTCGATATCTGGGTGTCTGTGTGGGCTCTGAATACGAATCCGTTGTCAAAATTTAAAAAAAGTGGCCGCCATTTTGAACTTTTTAGTTACTGGACCGATTGCTTTCAAAGTCGATATCTGGGTGTCTGTGTGGGCTCTGAATACGAATCCGTTGTCAAAATTTAAAAAAAGTGGCCGCCATTTTGAACTTTTTAGTTACTGGACCGATTGCTTTCAAAGTCGATATCTGGGTGTCTGTGTGGACTCTGAATACGAATCCGTTGTCAAAATTTAAAAAAGTGGCCGCCATTTTGAACTTTTTAGTTACTGGACCGATTGCTTTCAAAGTCGATATCTGGGTGTCTGTGTGGACTCTGAATACGAATCCGTTGTCAAAATTTAAAAAAAGTGGCCGCCATTTTGAACTTTTTAGTTACTGGACCGATTGCTTTCAAAGTCGCTATCTGGTTGTCTGTGTGGACTCTGAATACGAATCCGTTGTCAAAATTTAAAAAAAGTGGCCGCCATTTTGAACTTTTTAGTTACTGGACCGATTGCTTTCAAAGTCGATATCTGGGTGTCTGTGTGGACTCTGAATACGAATCCGTTGTAAAAATTTAAAAAAGTGGCCGCCATTTTGAACTTTTTAGTTACTGGACCGATTGCTTTCAAAGTCGATATCTGGGTGTCTGTGTGGACTCTGAATACGAATCCGTTGTCAAAATTAAAAAAAAGCGGCTGCCATTTTGAACTTCTTAGTTACTGGACCGATTGCTTTCAAAATCGATATCTGGGTGTCTGTGTGGGCTCTGAATACGAATCTGTAGTGAACATTTAAAAAAAGTTGCCGCCATTTTGAACTTTTTAATTACTGGACCGATTGATTTCAAAATCGATATCTGGGTGTTTGTGTGGACTCTGAATACAAATATGTAGTGAATATTTAAAAAAAGTTGCCGCCATTTTGACCTTTTTAGTTATTCGACCGATTGCTTTCAAAATCAATATCTGGGTGTCTGTGTGGGCTCTGAATACGAATCCGTTGTCAAAATTTAAAAAAAGTGGCCGCCATTTTGAACTTTTTAGTTACTGGACCGATTGCTTTCAAAGTCGATATCTGGGTGTCTGTGTGGACTCTGAATACGAATCCGTTGTCAAAATTTAAAAAAAGTGGCCGCCATTTTGAACTTTTTAGTTACTGGACCGATTGCTTTCAAAGTCGATATCTGGGTGTCTGTGTGGACTCTGAATACGAATCCGTTGTCAAAATTTAAAAAAAGCGGCTGCCATTTTGAACTTTTTAGTTACTGGACCGATTGCTTTCAAAATCGATATCTGGGTGTCTGTGTGGGCTCTGAATACGAATCTGTAGTGAACATTTAAAAAAAGTTGCCGCCATTTTGAACTTTTTAATTACTGGACCGATTGATTTCAAAATCGATATCTGGGTGTTTGTGTGGACTCTGAATACAAATATGTAGTGAATATTTAAAAAAAGTTGCCGCCATTTTGACCTTTTTAGTTATTCGACCGATTGCTTTCAAAATCAATATCTGGGTGTCTGTGTGGGCTCTGAATACGAATCCGTTGTCAAAATAAAAAAAAAACGGCCTCCATTTTGAACTTTTTAGTTACTGGACCGATTGCTTTCAAAATCGATATCTGGGTGTCTGCGTGGGCTCTGAATACGAATCTGTAGTGAACATTAAAAAAAAGTGGCCGCCATTTTGAACTTTTTAGTTACTGGACCGATTGCTTTCAAAATTGATATCTGGGTATCTGTATGGGCTCTGAATACGAATCCGTTTTCAAAATTTAAAAATAGTTGCCGCCATCTTGCACTTTTTAGTTTTGACTACAGATTCATATTTAGAGCCCACACAGACACGCAGATATCTATTTTGAAAGCAATGGGTCCAGTAACTAAAAAGTTTAAAATGGCGGCCACTTAATTTTGACTACAGATTCGTATTCAGAGCATACACAGACACCCAGACATCGATTTTGAAAGCAATTGGTCCAGTAACTGAAAAGTTCAAAATGGCGGCCACTTTTTTTAAATTTTGACTACAGATTCGTATTCAGAGCCTACACAGACACCCAGATATCAATTTTGAAATCAATCGGTCCAGTAACTAAAAAGTTTAAAATGGCGGCCACTTAATTTTGACTACAGATTCGTATTCAGAGCACACACAGACACCCAGACATCGATTTTGAAAGCCATTGGTCCAGTAACTGAAAAGTTCAAAATGGCGGCCACTTTTTTTAAATTTTGACTACAGATTCGTATTCAGAGCCTACACAGACACCCAGATATCAATTTTGAAATCAATCGGTCCAGTAACTAAAAAGTTCAAAATGGCGGCCACTTTTTTTTAATTTTGACTACAGATTCGTATTCCGAGCCCACACAGACACCCAGATATCGATTTTGAAAGCAATCGGTCCAGTAACTGAAAAGTTTAAAATGGCGGCCACTTTTTTTATTTTGATTACAGATTCGTATTCAGAGCCTACACAGACACCCAGATATCAATTTTGAAAGCAATCGGTCCAGTAACTGAAAAGTTCAAAATGGCGGCCACTTTTTTTTATTTTGATTACAGATTCGTATTCAGAGCCTACACAGACACCCAGATATCAATTTTGAAAGCAATCGGTCCAGTAACTGAAAAGTTCAAAATGGCGGCCACTTTTTTTTATTTTGATTACAGATTCGTATTCAGAGCCTACACAGACACCCAGATATCAATTTTGAAAGCAATCGGTCCAGTAACTAAAAAGTTCAAAATGGCGGCCACTTTTTTTTAATTTTGATTACAGATTCGTATTCAGAGCCTACACAGACACCCAGATATCAATTTTGAAAGCAATCGGTCCAGTAACTAAAAAGTTCAAAATGGCGGCAAGTATACATTGAAAATTTCACTTTAGCTTCACATACGATTCGGCTTAAAAATAATAAAAATGGAATACCTATTGCAAAGTTTCCAAAATTTAGTGAAACTTTCACTGCAAAATTGTCGTTTAGTTAGCGAGTAAAAATAAAACATGTGCATATAAGTTGATGTTTTTCTTTTTTTCTTGCCCTCCAATAATGTTAAGAGGTACATATACATAGATAGTCATAATTAAAAATGTTTCCTTTTAAATTACATCAAATATAATTTATAATATTGTCCACTACAAACTTCTCATAAAGAGTGCCAACCCTGTACCCAAGTTATCGAGGTCGCACCAATACACGCAAAGGCGCCCGCGTACGTGAGCAGTAGGTACACATTTTCGGCCGCTTCATAGAAAATGTGACTAGTGTCACGGGTGTGGTATAACGCCGTCTGCGCTTGAGATGCAAGGACTATAGAACCGTGCCTAAATAAAAGTAGCCTAGCAACAGCGGCGCGCTGCGGAGCGGGGGCGGCGGCGGCGGCGGCACTGTGGTGGCGCGGAGCGGTGACGACGCGGCGGCGCGGCGCGGAGGAGCGGCGGCGCGGCGCGGAGGAGCGGCTTGTTATTGCTTGCTTGCATGCGTGAGTGGCACGCTGCTACTGAGTTACCGCACCGCACCGCACCCCACCGCACCGTGCCATGCTGCCGCCGCGCGCGCCGCGCGCGCCGGCCGGTACCTATGTTGCTATGATATTTGCCATACATACCTAAATGCCTATCTACCTATTACCTACCTACCTATTTTTATTTTAGTTTTCATCGATAGTCTATTTAGAGGTTTATAAAAAGTGGTAAGTACATGAACTAAAATAATTTGGAAGAAATTACAATAAAATGTTATTTAGGTAAAATAATAAAAAATAAAAAATTAGAATCACGCATCAGTTACATAAGCCACAATCATTTTAATAATTAAAATAATAAAAAAGCAAAAAAAAAAAACATACGAAAGTGGGATTCGAACCCCGAACCATCAACTCTTTAGGCTGATAGCGACAAACTACGCTAAATGTGACTTGAACGTGCGAAGCGAAATTAGCAGTCGCATGGTACATTATGTAGAATTCCCGAATGCTCAAGGTCGTTGGCGTTTGTCACGGCCTTAAAGTAAGTCCGTATTCATATAATTTTAGGACTCAATGTAGGTAGATCTACATTTATAATAGAAAATTTAAGTGTTTTTTTCGTTTGGGTATAAAATTTCATATAGAATTATAAAATAAATATTTGTATTCGTGAATATAATTTTGGAATATTTGTATTCGCGAATGTGGAAAAAAAAGAAATTCGTTACAACACTAATTTGTATTGTATCTGTCTTGCTGAGGTATCAGTAGGTGCGTGCAGAGTCAAATCTTAAATGGATATGGCTCATTGGCAAACCCATTTTTTTTATTACCACCATTTTTGGTTGTAAGTTACCTATTGTTATAAGGTTTTCCGGTGCTCAGCTCTTCAGTCTGATGAAGGTCATTTCCGATGACATCAATCTGACATCAGAACATTTGGACTTTTATAGATTCTCTTTTTGTATTTCTCAAAACTTTTTTTTTATGGAAACTGACACGGTTGGCTACATCACCTACAACATCCGTGATGTCAGCGCATAACACCGGGTGAACTAGGCGCCATGTCAGTGCTTCCCTTCGGTCGTGCCGGCTACACTGAACTGGACGGAAAACACATACTATTTACATAGCCGTTTCGACCGACGTTTCATTCAGTGCGGTGGTATCAACCCGGGCGGGTTGAACCCTACCACCTAGTAAGGTAAGAAGGGAAGGGACCTACAGTTTTACATGGAATCCCAACCACACTCAGCCTCCCAACGGTCGAGCGGTCATCCATCCAAGTACTGACCGCGCCCAGCGTTGCTTAACAATCAATAGCGACAGTCGACTGTCTGCACCACTGAGCTATCGAGGCTGACAAAAAGTTGTTTTGTAGTTGTTTTGATTACCTCTTTTATAGTGGGCATATGTAGGTCTTCGTGATTCCTGGCGTTTTTTTTTTATGTAAGTAAACCAGCATGGGTGCCTGTGCCGAGGGACCAATGGTGCAGTCGACAGAGCCAAAATCACCTCTCCTCGCGAAACCACGCTCAGTTAGGTGCCATGCCAGCAGATTTGCGGACTGTTGCTAGGCTGTCTAGCCCGTTAATACGACGCTTGAAGACACCCAGGTTAAAGGATATATAAGAATAAAGGATACCAGGGAGCACAGTGAGTGAGGATCTTGGATTGGAATCTTCGGTAGCGTGAACTAAAAATAATTGAAAAATCTACTGGCACAGGTTCTCCCTCTACTGCTGCTCCACGGCTGGCCGGGTTCCGTGCGGGAGTTCTACGAAATGATTCCCTTACTGACGACACCACGCGAGGCGTTCCCGTACGTCTTCGAAGTCATCGCTCCCAGTCTACCGGGCTTTGGGTATTCGCAGGTACTACCTACTTAATAGAAATTATTTTTCAAAATCACTGACATGTGGTTGTGTAGAGGGGCCAAAAGACTTTTATATACAAACCACACGCTGTATCCCGACAATCGAGATAAGCAGAGTGTGTAAGTCGGTGTTGTGCTGCAAGGATTCTGGATGGTAAATTACAGCACAACACCGACCTCCGCGTTTAGCAATGTATTCGGACAAGATAACGTATCAAGCAAGGCAAGAAGTCCCACCTGCTGCATGACTCATTGGAAGGACCGTGCCAAAGTGAGAGGTGGCTAACCTGTCGCCCTTTAGCACCTTGTCCTTATCCCTTAATCACCTTTTACGACATGCACGTGGAGAGATTCAGTTTTTTATTTTTAAGACAGCCAAAACCATCTCTCCTTGGGAAACAAGTCTCAATTAAGTGACAAGATTGGCAGATCATTTTATACATGTGTAGGTAACCATGTTAAATCACGTTTGAAGATTCAGGTTGAAATATGTATTCGAGAACCACTCGATGGTAAATAATTTCCAAAGACTAAATCAACTTTTGCAAATTTTTGGTAAACCAAAAAAAATTTTTATTCAGATCCAGTTTATGCTAAATGGCCCGTTACTTCGTTAGGATTAATGGAGCTATCCTATTGGACAGTTTTGCTTAGTGCTAGTTTTGAAAATGAACGTATGAATAGTGCTGTTTTTGATTGTTACTATTAATTTCTGAACTATGTTTTTAATGGAAAGAGCTGCTTTTGAAGCAGTTTTTTATGACAATTCAATAGCCAATTGTAATGAAGAAAAATTGTGCATTCATATGTCGTTTCGCCAAAAACTGAAATAAAAAACTATTTAAAAAAATATAAAAACCGCCTTCAAAAATGTATGAAATAAAAAAAAAATCGAACCCTAGAGTTGAAGGCGGTCGGTTATTTTTGCTTGCTTTAGCACCACCGCCTTCAACTCTAGGGTTCGATTTTTTTTTTATTTCATACATTTTTGAAGGCGGTTTTTATATTTTTTTAAATAGTTTTTTATTTCACAGTTTTTTTAGTACTTTTTATTTGCTATTAATGTACTCGGCGGAATCGCTCGGCCTTCGGCCTCGTGATTCCGCCTCGCTTTCCAATCCGATCTTGACCAAAAAAAATGGGACCACCTTGGAACTAGATTGAACCGAACACAAAAATAATCATCGAAATCGGTTCACAAATGGGGAAGATATTGCTGAACATACATAAAAAAATATACATACAGCCGAACATAGAACCTCCTCCTTTTTTGAAGTCGGTTAAAAAGTGGTAAATTCTATACCCCTCAAATGTTGTTTTAGGGTGCGTCGCGTCCCGGTCTCAGTAACACGAAAGCCGCAGTGGTCATTCGAAACTTGATGCATAGGATTGGACACAAGACGTTCTACATCCATGGCGGTGACTTTGGCGCTAGCATCGGCACAGATATGTCTATCTTGTTCCCCCAGGAGGTTCTAGGTGAGATATTATTAGATAATTAGATTCCCTGCCACTCGTCCTATCTCCGCATGACTCGTCGCAGAGAGACTCAGCACCCTTTTGTTGTTGACATTGGGCTTTTGAGAACCCATCGGTTTTCTAAATCGTTTCTTTGTCGCACCGCTAGAGTGTGGAACTGTCTTCCGGCGAGTGTATTTCCTGAATCCTTTAACCTGGGTGTCTTCAAGCGTCGTATTAACGGGCTAGACAGCCTAGCAACAGTCCGCAAATCTGCTGGCATGGCACCTAACTGAGCGTGGTTTCGCGAGGAGAGGTGATTTTGGCTCTGTCGACTTGGTCCCTCGGCACAGCCACCTATGCTGGTTTACATAAAAAAAATAATACCGTACGGTACGTGTACCGTGTGGGGCCGGTACTTTAAAAGAATAGCCCCACTGCATATCTCCCCGTGTATGTCGTAAAAGGCGACTAAGGGATATGACTCCCTTCTTACATAACTAGGTGGTTGGGCTTAACCCCGCCCGGGGTGGTACCTGAATGAAAGGTCGGTCGAAACGGCTATGTAAATAGTTTGTGTTTTCCGTCCAGTTCAGTGTAGCCGGCACGACCGAAGGGAAGCACTGACGTGGCACCAAGTTCACCCGGTGTTGTGGGCTGACATCACGGATGTTGTAGGTGATGTAGCCAACCGTGTCAGTTTCCATAAAAAAAATTAAAATTTGGTTGTGGTCGTCTCCGAGCTATGTGGTTCCATTTTTCGGGTCCAAACACACGGCTCATCACCATGAGCACACTGCCCGCGCGACGGTTGATAGAAAGAGTCAGTTCAAATGTGATTTTGTAATTTGTGTAAACATTGCCGTTGTATTTTTTTAGCCACCAATAAGGTGTCTAACGACGCTCATGGACATTCGGTCGTATGCGGGGGTTGCGAATGCCATGCCGGCCTGACAGGTGCCTATTCACGCCTCTCTTGAAGGACTGTTCGAGACTGTTCTTGGGGGGGAAAATATATTTTAATATTGCATAGTTTTTTTTTCTTGTGTTTTTACATTAAGAGCTATCTATGTTTGTGTATGTAATTGTGTGTGTGTGAGTGATGCTAGCTATATGTTAATCTATTGTTTGTTCATATTTTTTATTACTTTCATGTATGGCTGTTTTGATATTGTCTATTGTATAATTTCATCCATAGGTAGGTAACCTAAATAGTTGGCATATGTACTAACATATTATGTAATAAGCAAGTATATTTATTGTGTATCCATAATTATGTAAATCTTAATAATTTTTAGTTCATTGTATTAAGTAAATAATTGATTAAAAGTTTTTAGGCTTTTATATTTATTATGTTTTATCCTTATATTTTCCCCAGGTTTCCACTCCAACTTCCTAATAAACTGGTCTGGTACCGCGACGCTCGCGTGGATCATAGGAGCCCTCGCGCCGAGTGCGTTCCTGGAGAAGGAAGAGATAGAACGCATGTATCCACTGTCCTACTATCTGTCTCGCTGGATGGAGGAGATGGGTTACATGCATATACAGGCCACAAAACCTGACACTATCGGTAATACATACTTTTTTTATTCTAAGTTATTTCATATTTTTTTTTATTATTTTTTTAGTGAAAGCGCAACATATGGCGCCGAGCCACCCATAAGGTGTCCAACGACGCCCATGGACATTCGGTGGTCCGAGCTCAAGTACACTCCCATAATGGTGGTATCAGTAATTGAGATACATACCTACAGAAAAATGCCCAGTGAAGTAGGGCAGCGGGCTGATGGGGTCTTTGGTCTTTTGGAAACAACATACATACATAACCAATTCCTATCATGAAAAGTTCCGTAGCCTGCGACGCGGGCACAAACCCTTATAAAATCGGTCAGGTGTCCGTCCGTCGGTCTGTCTGTCATCTTCTGGTCGAGTTGATTAATTATATGTTTCCCTTACTCCAGGCATCGGTCTTACAAACTGCCCAGCCGGTCTAGCGGCGTACATCCTGGAAAAGTTCTCATCGTGGAACGACCCCCGCTGGAAGCAAGCGCAGGACGGTCGGCTGCTGAACAAGTTCTCCCTGACGGACCTGCTGGACAACGTGATGATATACTGGACCTCCGGCTCCATTACTACTTCCATGAGGATCTACGCCGAGAGCCTCAGTTCCAAGCACATGGCGTTGCAGGTGGATTTGTGAGTATTGTGTTTTCTGTTTCCTGATACTTTTTTTTTAATGTAATCTGACACGGTTGGCTACTTCACCTACTACATCCGTGATGTCAGCCCATAACACCTTTCACACCAGTTCACACAAGATGCCATGTCAGTGCTTCCCTTCGGTCGTGCCGGCTACACTGAGCTGGACGGAAAACACGAACTATTTACATAGCCATTTCAACCGAGCTTTCATTCAGTGCGGTCGTACCGACCCGAGCGGGTTAATCCCTACCACCTATTAAGATAAGAAGGGACCTACAGTTTTATGTGGAATCCGAACCACGGTTAGCCTCCGACGGTCAAGCCATCATCCATCTAAGTAAGTACTGACCGTGCCGAGGTCAGATCACGATCGACAGTCGATCTACCGCACCACTGAGCTACCGAGGCTGACAAACTGACTAGTTAAAAATAAAGTAAAACTGTAATCCTTGTCGCCGTTACCTCATCCTCACCTCATCAAAGTCGCCAAGATGGCAGCGATGTGGGCGCCCCCATCTCCCCTTCCCCCGACCTCAAATCTTACCCAGTAATAGGTACTTTAAGAAATGAACATACGTAAATCAAATCAAATAATTTATTAGTATTCATGTTACACAATACAAATTGTCACATATACAATTTGACTATAATTCATTATTCAGCCATATTTTGGCATCAATCGATGTCATTAGTGTTCGCGACGACATCCGTCAAATACTCACCTAGAGAGTAAGTAAAAAGGCGACTAAGGGATAAGGACAAGATGCCGTGCTAAAGGGCGACAGGCTCGCCACCTCTCACCTCGGCACGGTACTTCCACCGAGTCATGCAGCAGGTGGTTCTTCGCGCCTTACTTGCTGCTTGATCGATTTAATCTTGTTCAAATACTTTGCGAAACGTGGTGGTCGGTGTTGTGCTGTAATTGACCAGAGTTCTTGCAGCACAACCCCGATTACTCTGCTTACCTACCCCGATTGTCGGGATTCAGCGTGTGTAATATGTATGTATGTAGAGTAATTAATAAAATTTGCCAAAATAGTAACTCTTTGATGGTGGCACTTCACTTGGCTTAGCGTATTCGCGATTGTTGCAAACATTTTAGTTTTATCTCGCTCTAAACAGGTCATTAAAGGGAGACGAAACGGAAATTTTTGCCAAATATTTGTGTGCATACAGCCAAGTGAAGTGCCGGCATGAGTCTGGACACAAATATTCCATCCGAAGCGGCCTTTCGAATCCTCGAATTTCCAATCTGTTGTCGATCGTGTAAATCACAAATATTGACTTCTCGCTCTTGGTGAGTCAGTGTTCCATGCTGCGTAATTGGTTTCGGCATCGAGTGGGATAGTTGTGATTGACCCCATTGACCTATAAAAGCCAGTATACTTTAACTCAATTTTGAATACATTACATCATTCTCTATCACTGTTATCGGGGTCAGTCAGTCAGCGTGTAAGCGTCCACTGCTGGACATACGTCTCTCCAATTTTCCTCCAGTCCTCCCGGCCTTCAGCGGTACGGAACCACTGCTTTCCGCCGACGTACTTGATATCCTCGTCCCACCTGGCGGGTGGTCTTCCCACACTCCGTTTTCCTGTCCACGGCCGCCAGTGTAGGACACTGTTACTCCAGCGGTCGTCGTCTTTTCGGCTGACGTGCCCAGCCCATTGCCACTTGAGCTTAGCCACCCGGTATCCAATATGGACTACTTTGGTGCGTCGGCGGATTGCCTCGTTACGCACCATATCACGTAGCGTTATTCCCAGCATGGCTCGCTCCATTGCTCGCTGGGCAACTTTCAACCTTTGGACAACACCGACCGTCAGCGTCCACGTTTCACACCCGTACGTCATAACCGGGAGGACACACTGGTCATATATACGGGTTTTTAAATTTTACGGAAGATCAGACCTCAGGGCGAATTTTAACTTTCCGAAGGCAGCCCAACCCAGTTGAATTCGTCTCTCGACCTCCTTTAGCAGACCTTGTCTACCAAGCCGCAGAATTTGACCGAGATATACGTACTCTTCAACCTGTTCGATCACTTCTCCGTCAATAACGATTTGTCCTCCCGTCATAACCTCGGTCGCCATGACCTTGGTTTTGTCCCGGTTCATCTTCAGACCCACCTTCATCGACACTGTATAGAGGTCTTCCAGCATGGTCTGAAGCTGATCTCGGGAATTTGACAGAAGGACAATGGCATCGGCGAAGCGCAGATGACTGAGAAGATCTCCATTCACGTTGATACCCATGTTGTCCCACT
This sequence comes from Nematopogon swammerdamellus, assembly GCA_946902875.1. NCBI lineage: Eukaryota > Metazoa > Arthropoda > Insecta > Lepidoptera > Adelidae > Nematopogon > Nematopogon swammerdamellus. Next base: position 7,601,873 of record OX336358.1, on the reverse strand, counting down.
CAAGCGTCTTGAACACATCTTCTAATGCGTTCGTGAAGAGCTTGGGTGAGATCACATCCCCCTGCCTTACGCCCTTACTAAGGGGGATGGGTTGGGTATTTTCGTGGAGCCTCACAGTCATCGTCGCGGACCGATACAGATTTCGGAGTACCTCGATGTAGCGGTGGTCGATTCTGCACCTCAGGAGGGAGTTTTCGACAGCCCATTTTTCAACTGAGTCGAACGCCTTCTCATAGTCGACGAAGGCTAGGAAGAGCGGCTATTGTATTCCTCGCACTTTTGCACCACTTGTCGCACAGTAAATATGTGGTCCATGGTGCCGTATCCTTTCCTAAATCCAGCTTGCTCACGAGGCTGGTACTGATCCAGCCTCTGTGTCAGCCGACTCGTGATGACTCTCGAAAAGACCTTGTACACGTGGCTGAGAAGTGAGATAGGTCGATAGTTTTTCAACTTCGCCCTATCCCCTTTCTTGTGAAACAAGACAACGACACTATTTCGCCATGCGGCCGGAACTACACCACTTTCAAGAACTGCATTGAACAGTTTCTGCAGTTCTTTCAAGATCGGTCGTCCGCCAGCATTTAGAAGCTCCGTCGTTATCCCATCTTCACCTGGAGCCTTGTGTTTTTTGAGTCCTTTCAAGGCAGCCTTTATCTCATAGACACTAATCTCGGGCAGATCCTCCGTGTAGTGTCTAGTGACCGGCGCACGCCTATCAGAGTCGACTGGTTTGCTTGGACTCGGGGCAGGAATTGCTGCGGAATACAATTCACCATAAAATTCCTCCACCGCCTTAAGTATATCCGGCTTTCTTGCGGTGACAACCCCATTCGCTCGCTCGAGTTTGGAAATTTGGTTAGCGCCGGTAGAGAAGGCACGGGCAAACACTTTGCTGCCTCGATTTTCCTCTATAATGCGCTCAACCAATTTCGTGTTCTCTCGGCGAATATCACGGCGAATGGACTTGCCTATGGTCTTGTTGAGGTTCCTGTGCACGACACTGCTCCGGGTCTCCGGTTTCATATTCCGTCGTGTTTCCAGGAGCCTCAACGTCTCTGCGGATAACTTGCTGCGGGGTGCCTGTCGACTTTTGCTGAAGTGCTGCTCTGCAGTGTCCGTTAGTGCAGATACGAAGTCCGTATACACCTTGTCGATGTCGGCATCCTCATCTCGTGGCACCAAGCTAAAAGCATCCTCGAGTTTCGCTTCGAAATTTTCGAGCGTCTCGTCCGGTATGTTCAGCTTGGCCAGCGGTTTGTGAATGAGTTTGCGCCGTTCCATCTTGAGGTTTAACTTCAGCGTACCTCGCACTAGTCGGTGATCGCTGCCAGTATCGAAGCTGTTAAGGACAGTAACGTCTATACATGACGATTTACTGTCCGCCAGTATGTAGTCTATCTCGTTTCTCGTACAACCGTCAGGGCTGGCCCACGTCCATTTCCTTTTCTCCTTTTTTAGGAAAAATGTATTCATGGCGTGGAGCTGGTTGGCTTCGAGATAGTTGACCAACATCTGGCCGCATCGATTTCTGGCACCGATACCGTACGGACCTACTGCTCTCTCTCCCTTCAGAGGCTTGCCCAGTTTGGCATTAAAGTCTCCCATCACGTACTGGAAGTGAGATTTGTTGGTTTCCAAGGCTTTGGATACATCCTCGTAGAACTGCTCCACCTCGTCGTCAGCGTGCGAACTCGTGGGAGCGTATACCTGCACCACCTTCAGCTGATACCGCTTGTTAAGCTTGATGATGATGTAGGCCACTCTACACACTGTCGATTTCGATAATGCTGTTCACGAGGCTGCGCCTCACCATAAATCCCACTCCACCTTCCGATTTTTGGGGATTTCCTCTGAAGTAAAACAGATTGCCGGAACGTAGCACTTCAGTATCTTCGCCCTTTCTTCTGACCTCACAAAGACCTAGGATGTCCCATTTTATATGAGCCAGCTCCTGTTCTAGCTCGACCAGTTTCTCGTGCGTTCTCAAGGTCCGTATATTGTGAGTAGCCAAGTGTAGTTGGGTGTGGCAGCCAGATCTAACCCAGGGATTCTTAGCACCCCTCACCCCGCCGGAACCTGGACCGCCACCACGATGATCCGGAATAGCGGGGCCGCTGGGAACTAGGGGCCGAGGTGTTATCGGGGTAATCAGAGTAATCAGAGTAGTGCTGCAAGAATTCTGGTGAATTACAGCACAAAACCGACCACCACATTCTGTAAAATAGTAACTAGGTGATAAGTTTTTTTTATGGAAACTGACACGGTTTGTTTACATCACCTACATCATCCGTGATGTCAGCCCATAGCACCGGGTGAACTAGGTGCCATGTCAGTGCTTCCCTTCGGTCGTGCCGGCTACACTGAACTGGACGGAAAACACAAACTATTTACATAGCCGTTTCATTCAGTGCGGTGGTACCAACCCGAGCGGGTTGAACCCTACCACCTTAGGCGGCGGGTGGCCGAGTGGTTTGGGCATCGGCTCCTCATGCGAGAGGTCCTCGGTTCGAATCCGGTCGGCGTGTACCAATGAGTTTTTTCTGACGAAAAAATTTACGTGCATACCTACACCTGCTGCTTCACCGTTCGGAACCGGTGTAAAACTGTAGGTCCCTTCCCTTGCCCCTTACTAGGTGGTAGGCTCAAATTGTAGCCCACTGGGTTGGTACCACCGTACTGGATGTAAGATGGCCGCATAGCAGCCGCGGTTGTGTTCTACTCTAGTCCAGTATAGCCAGCAATCCAGGGAAGTCTCCGGTATGGCACCTACCTTCTCGGAGGAAATATTGGCTGGTCGGAGCATGCGCTTTGGCCCCTCCGACTCAGCCACCCTTACCGGATTACATAAAAAAAAAAAAAGACCTAGTAGGTAAGAAGGGAAGGGACCTACAGTTTTACGTGGAATCCGAACCACGGTCAGCCTCCCAACGGTCGAGCGGTCACCCATCCAAGTACTGACCGCGCCCAGCGCCCAGCATCAATAGCGACAGTCGACTGTCTGCACCACTGAGCTATCGAGGCTGACAAATAATTATCCTTCCGGACCATAATGTTGAATTTGCAAAATGTTGAATTCTTATCATGTTGAATTCGCAAAATGTTAAATCCCAAAACGTTGAATTCGTAAAAAGTTGAATATCCCATGAGTACCACAATGTTGAATTCCTAAAATGTTGAGTTCGCCGAGTTCGCTAAAAGTTGAACATTGTGTTCCGGGAGGATGTTTTTTACTTTATGTTTCAGATTATCAAGGAGTTATTATGTTGTAAAAAAAAAAAAAAATTATGTAAAATATTTATTTATTTATTTTATTTTATCTTATTTTTTTATTTTAATTTCATCAAAAACAGGAAATTATGAACTTGACACTGACAATAGTAAAGGATAATGACAAATCACATCACTTTATTACAAGTGACCAGTACTAGTATTGGTTCACATACGATTTTAGGAATTCAACACTGTGGGTCCAGAAAATTAAACTTTTTGCGAATTCAACGTTTTGTGATTCAACATTTTAGGAATTCAACATTGTGGGTCCAGAAAATTCAACTTTTTACGAATTCAACGTTTTGGGATTCAACATTTTACGAATTCAACATGATAAGAATTCAACATTTTGCAAATTCAACATTATGGTCCGGAAGGATAATTATGTATTTGTTCAAACAGGATCCCGACCTACGTTCCAGCGTGGGGAATCAAATTCAAATACGAACTGTTCTACCAACCGGACGTGCTCGTGCAACTCAAGTACAAGAATCTACTTCACTCTACGCTCGTCGATGATGGCGGACATTTCGGGGCTATGGAGAATCCTCAAATAATGGCGGATGACATTTTTATGGCTGGACAGGCCTTTCTCGAATTTAATTTTAAGAAAAATTAAGATATTACACTCAAAGTGACTTAGGAAATAAGCAGGAAATATGCGTGCCCAATTTGAGCACCAGACATTGATAAGAAAATTGCATTAGTATAAATGGATATAAGCCGGTAGCTTATCAAAGTCGATCGCTTTATAGAGGAGGAGGAACCATTATATACTGTTTGGATGATTTTGTAACAAAGGTCGAAGAAATTAACTTAAAATCGTACAATATAGAAAAAATTATAGAAATAAGTGGAATAAGAATAAAAACAACAGCACAAGAAAAACAAATTTGCTTATTATTAATATACAGGACTCCAAATTCTAGCATCAACATATTCTTAGAACACCTAGACAAAATTTTAGAGCACTTAAGTGCAAAATATATTATATTGGTAGGTGATTTTAATATAAATTTTCTAGATAGAAATAACACAAATTTAAAAAAAATTCAAAGAATTATAAAACCATATAACCTAAAAAGTGCAATCTTAGAACCAACGCGAATCACACACAGCTCAAGTACAATGATAGACAATGTTTTGGCAAATTTGGATATTATTACATTAAAAACAGAAGTAATACCGTGTGACCTATCGGACCACGATAGTATAATAATATCATTAGAAAACCATAAGTCGCAAGAAGTAATATATAAACAAAAGCAAAGAAATTTTGGAAGAAAAAATATGCAAAAGTTTCATAATAAAATTATTGAAGAAGACTGGTCAGAAATTGCGTGTGAAGAAACACCTAACTCTCAATATAATATTTTCAATAAAATATTTACAAGTATTATAGAAGAATGTTTTCCCTATAAAATCCACATAATAAAAAATAGACAGAGAAAATGGATGAAAAAAGGGACAAGAATATCGAGTAATGTGAAAAGAAATATGTACATAAGCCTTAAAACAAAAAAATGCCCCAATTTAGAAATAAAATATAAAAAATACAATAGTTTATTTAGATAAATTATTAGAAAAGCTAAGAGCTTGTGCAACAATAAGGAAATACAAGAATCATCAAACAAAATTAAAACCACTTGGAAAATAATACAAAGAGATACTAATCAAAGCAAAAAAGAACAAAGAGATAACATAAAACTACAAATAGATGGAAAAGAAGTGACTGAAAATATAGAAGTTGCAAATGAATTAAACAAATATTTTACGAATGTTGGACTGAAAACATCAATGAACAGTAGGGCAAATAACACTCAACCAATTACTAAAAATGAATACAAAATTATGCTACAAAATAAAATAATTAACAATAGGAAATCGTTTTACATGGAACCTACAAACGAGACAGAAATTATCAAGATAATTAATTCCTTGAAAAATACAAGTTTTGTAGGCTATGACAATATTCCGACTAAATTAATAAAAGAAGTAAAATACTGTATTTGCAAACCATTATCTTATATTATAAATAGATGTTTGGAAGATGGAGTATATCCAAATGAACTCAAAATTGCAAAGATAATCCCAATATTCAAAAAAGGGGATAAAAAAGACCCATCCAACTATAGGCCAATATCAATATTGTCACCAGTATCTAAGATATTTGAAAAAGTTGTAGCTGATAGACTAACTGAATACTTTGAAAAAAATATGTTTTTTACAAATTATCAGTTTGGATATAGAAAATCTAAATCAACAATAGACGCCGTAAATAAGCTAATATCAAATGTTATAAATGCTCATAATGAAAAGCTCCACTGTGCTGGGGTTTTCTGTGACCTCAGCAAAGCATTTGACTGCGTAGACCATGAAATTTTGCTATACAAGTTAGAATTTTATGGTCTACGGGGAATACAACAACAGTTTTTTAAATCATATCTGGAAAAAAGAAAGCAATATATAGAACTACAGGTAGTAAATGAAAATAAAAGAGCAATAGTTAAAGTTAATTCAGACAGTGCCTATATTAAATGTGGAGTCCCCCAAGGATCTGTGCTGGGCCCACTGCTTTTTTTGATTTTTGTAAATGATCTGATTGATAATATAAGCACAGGTAAAGTATTTCTTTTTGCTGACGATACAAGCTCTATAATAGAGTCTAAAAATAAACAAGAATTAGCAAAGCAAATTAAAAAAAATGTAAACGAGCTGGAACAATGGTTTAGTAGCAACAAATTAGCACTTAACAAAACAAAGACATGTTTTATGATATTCTCGAAGAGCTTAAATTATGACAAACAAAGTATAACGGAGGAAATTAAAGGCTTACAATCGGTAAATAGTATAAAATTTTTAGGAATAAATATTGACGAAACACTAAGCTGGCAATTTCACATAGAGCAATTGCTAAATAAAATAGCAAGCGGCTGTTATGTACTAAAAACATTAAAACCTACAACTACAAATAAAACGCTCAAGCAAATTTATTATGCATACATAGAATCTAAACTTAGGTATGGCATCGAAGTATGGGGAAGTAGTGTAGACATACAAAAAGTGTTAAAAATGCAGAAAAAAGCTATTAGGATAATAACAGGTGCAAAATTTTGAGATATGTGTAGACCATTATTTGTAAATCAAAAGATACTAACAGTAATATCACTCTATATTTTCATGACATTGTGTAACATATTTAAAAATAAAAGTAAGTTTAAAACAGTTAATATTAAGGGGCATAACCTCAGAAACAAGGATGACATTGCGGGTGATAACCCAAAATGAAGGACGGAATGACGGAAGTTATTATATTATGCCACAAGTGGGCCTGGGCCATGATTTAGCAATGATATTGTATTACCGTGTGGGGCCGGTACTTAAAAAGAATAACCCCACTGCATCTCTACCCGTGCATGTCGTAAAAGGCGACTAAGGGATAAGGAAACAAGAAAACAAAAGAGTTTCTTTTGTTTCTTTGACATCTTATTCCTAATTATAGGAAAAATTTTGCGTTGGGCTGACATTTTGTAAGAAGTAAATAAAGAAATCCTAAATTCTTGTAGGTGCGCGCGCGCATAATCACATCAGCATGCCGTCAACACGGTTCGTGCTTATCGTGTCGACCGGGCGTCGGGCTGGCCTAGCTAGCACGGAAACACGATCGTGCTCGGAACATTTCGGCTTGCACGCACCGTGTTCGGGCTGTACCCGAAACTGTCGTGCGCGATTTCGTGCCGCAAACCGACACGACAGACACCTCTGCTTCGAGGCCTTTTTATAGTATTGATGAATATTTTGATAATAAGATTTTTAGTTTTGACCAAATAAGTACAAAAAACACGTAGTCAGCAGTCTATTTAGCATATTTTATTCTAGTCTTAGTTTTAATTTAATTTAATTTTTTATTTTATTTTATTGTAATGATTGTAAATTTTAAATATAATTGTATAATGATAGTTTTTTTTTTTTATTAATTTCATAATTTCAAAATTTATTTTGATTTTGATAAATTTAATTAACTTACGAGATGATATGTGATATGTGTATACATAATAATTTTTTATTTTTTTTTTATTTATTTATTTATTTTTTTTTTTTTTTATTCTTATTTTCTGATTTTATATATTGTGTGATTTTATAACTCTGACTTGTCCATTTAATTTTTAATTTAATTTAGAATCTTTATGACTAATGAATGATGTATTTAAAATAATGTTTATTGTAACCTTTATTCACATGTTTAATATGCTATCTTTGTGTGGTCAAAAGTTAAATAAAGAATTTGAATTTGAATTTGAATAAAAGTATATTTTTGAATATTTTCGACAGATGTAAAGTTAAAAAAAAAAAGGATTAGTCATCGGCGTGGGCTTGAACCTGGTAATCTGGCCTGCACAGCCACACACACCATCACACAAGCCACACACACATTGTGGGTTTTTTGTTTTGTTCATACATAAATAAACCATCAGTCATCCAACTCATCCAACACAGTACTGTTTACGCTTAAATGACTTGGTCATGATTCTTCTGTGATTTTATGCATTTACTTTTTAATATTATTGGGTTTATATTGATCGTGTGTATTGATAAAGTTTCTTTTTTATAAAATGTTAGGGACGCACTGAAATGGTACCTAGTTCACCAAGGTGTTATGGGTAGACAAGACGGCTGTAGTGGGTGTTGTGATGTTGTCAAAAATGTCAGGTTCCATAAAAACATGGTAAATACACAAAGTTCTATTGTTTAAGTTTATTGAGCATTCTTAAGACAGGAAGACTGCACTCGACTCGAACTTGTCACAATTTGTTGAAACGTGTCATGGGTACCGGCAAGAAACTTCGCACTGCATTTTTTTGAAATATTGTTACAAGTTTTTAGTGACTATCCACATAATGATGTCGCCTACAGTCTATCGAAAGTGCAGCTTGAGTGAGAGCAAGATGAACAATTTTACTGAGAGTTCTGACTACACAGACTTTTTATTATCTGTTCTTATAAATTAATGTGTACATCTGACTGTAGGTAGATGGATAAGTGCAGATCAACAGAATTAAATGTAGTTCCATTGAATAGATTTTTGACATTCTTATTCTTGGACAAGTTTCATGAAGCACATCTTAAAATATATATTATTTTTTTAATTATCATAGGTATCACTGTCAATCTATGGTAATATATATTGTAAATATGTAATTATTTTTTCTAAATAGCCTGCAGGCTGCAATGTTACTAGAATACATGAGTTTGGTAGGTATCTTCTATTATATTTTTACTTCTAAGCAAATAAAGTGACGCATTCAAATAATTGTGTATTCATTGTCAAAACCGCAAGTTTTACAGTCCTTGTTGGTTCACATGTAGGCTTGGCTGGGACCACCTAAGACTAACCGATAATAAACATATGAAATGGGCGTTCTATAGTTTAGGGGCATTGACAATATGAGTTAGTATAGCTTACCTATTAAATTTTGCCCGTTTGGGACAGATTGGCAAAGTGAAAAAGAAATGGAAACAAAATCGTGCATCAGTAAAATATAAAATTGTCAGCCTCGGTAGCTCAGTGGTGCGGTCGGTCGTCTGGTATTAAGCAACTCTGGGTGCGGTCAGTACTTGGATGGGTGACCGCTCGACCGTTGGAGGCTGACCGTGATACGGATTCCACGTTACAGTTAGTTTCCATAAAAAAAAAAATTAATTGCGGCGGAAAATAATTCACGTCGGGCTTTAGAAAGAGAATCCGGTCATCCGGAGCGTCTCGTCTTTGTCGCACGAACTCGCACGTCTCTGTGTGATAGGGACGATGTGCATTATTTACTGCCGCGTACGTTTCCCGTCAGCAAATAATGTGTGTGAGCTTTAGAAAGAGACAATCCGGTTGGAGAGCGTCGTTTATTGCAGAGATAGACTTGCGGTTCGTGCGACAGGGACGGCACCGGATTGTCTCTTTCTAAAGATCGACACCCATGTACAAGTACTGTACATAATGCTAAATATTCAATTCTGTCGTGTTGCTAGTTCCTACTAGATGGCACCCTTCTTATTATAATACTAAACTTGTGGCCAAAAAGTAGCAAAAATACAACAGATGGCGCCTTAAGTTAACTTTTTTTTTTAAGTATGATAATTGCGTAGTCTTGGGGAATATATTATACAGCAGGCAACATATTATATTATAAATTTACAGCATTTATAACGTTAGAAATATTCCACCACAACTGCTGTTTGCTGTAATGCTGTTTGCCATTTATCTCGTACGTACCGCCATCTAGTTGATATAATAAAAATTATTTGTTGTAGTATTTTGTAACTTAACCCTTAATGCAATGACTTAAGGTTAAATTTTAAATAATTAAATAAAACAGCAGATGATGATATGATATATTTCCAACGTGCGAGACGTTGGAAATATATCATAGACTAGACTGCTGTTTTTATAGTATTTTGTAACTTAACCCTTAATGCAATGACTTAAGGTTACATTTTAAATAATTAAATAAAACAGCAGATGATGATATGATATATTTCCAACGTGCGAGACGTTGGAAATATATCATAGACTAGACTGCTGTTTTTATAGTATTTTGTAACTTAACCCTTAATGCAATGACTTAAGGTTACATTTTAAATAATTAAATAAAACAGCAGATGATGATATGATATATTTCCAACGTGCGAGACGTTGGAAATATATCATAGACTAGACAGCTGTTTTTATAGTATTTTGTAACTTAACCCTTAATGCAATGACTTAAGGTTACATTTTAAATAATTAAATAAAACAGCAGATGATGATATGATATATTTCCAACGTGCGAGACGTTGGAAATATATACTTTTTAATTATTTACGACGACGCGGCAAACCAACTTATTCATCCGCCATCTTCCTTCGCAACATTCTTTATACACTTATAAAGGAAAGTTAATTAACAACAAGGAAGGTTAAATAACAATATTCTCTGAAGATTAATTAATTGTAATTGTAAGACAAGTAATTGTACATTGATTGCACAACTTGTCATTGTATGACAAGTTGTGCAATCAATGTACAATTACTGATTTATTAACTGAATAAAAATATTATAAAAGCCATTACAAATACATAATAAATACCGTCGAAAATATTATATAAATTTTAAAGAAATGGCAGAAGGACACGGCATCCAAGCCAATAATTAAAAAAAAAATTGACCATAGACACATTTCTGATCTGTCTGACTGCTGTATTCCCGTGATATAATATTTATCTCGTATTTCAAATATGCTAGTTATTCCAACAGCGTTAGGTTCAAATTCCAACAACACCAACAAAAACAGCATTCTAACGATACAGCACTATAAAACAGCTGCGATATAAAAACAGCAGATCATTATAACGTGCTGTTGAAAAACAGCCGTTGTCCCGAATGAATCTACAGTACCGAATGAATCTCGTGGATGTTACAAATTATGTGACGTTCGTTCAAAACGTATTTCTACCATGAAAGTAGGTAGTGGCGAAATGTTCACTTTAATTTCAGTTCTTTAAAAATTTAGAACTGGCGGAATTATCGACATGTCTAAGCGTAGGTTACCTACCTATGAATGAAATATACAATAACAATAAACAATATGATCCCGGCATCTTGTTACTAAATAATGGAAAAGATAAAAAGAAGTATAAAATAAAATATTATTGTGTAAGTGCGGATTGTAAGCGCTATGCTATGCTTCCATTACACCTTTGCAAAATTCACTGCAAATTCATTATACTGAGAGCGACATTTCTCGCGTAAAACAAGCGTAAAATTGTAAACAAATTCTTTTGTTTCCAATTTCTCTGAAGCCTTGCGCATCTGTCCCGGGAAAGAACTGTATTGGCATTTGGCATAATAACAACAACGTAATTCTCGTCATCGTAAATATTTGAAGTTAGAGAATTTATGCTAGTACATGAAAGATATCTACTGAAATAGTGTAACTGAAGTATAATCAATCGAAATACTGGTAATTTTTCTCCGAAACGTCATGCGTCAATCCACTGTTGGGGTTATACGGACAAGAAACCCTTGCCTTTCCGTAACGAGAGAAAAATCTGTGAACTGTCATGATGTCCTAACTGTCACTGTCAAGTGTCAACTGTCAAGTCAACAAGTCAAAATTGGTGGTTAGCTAAATTGGTTGTTTCATTGTTTTGCTGTGCAATTTATCAATTTATTACAATACGCTTAGGCTTCGTGGTGCAGTTGAACTAGTGTTATCCTGTACATTGTGAAGATATAGTTGTGCGCAAAAATATAACCGGCGAGGAAGTTGTGGTTGTTCTCCCATTGTCCCTAAACTGTCATGTTACGCGCGTTCCTTGCATGCGGATGTTACTTTCCAGGAGTAAAACAGTGATCGAGCTACCATGTTGACGCCGCGCTTCCGTTTGATGCAAAGCGCGGACCAGGTAACACTCACCATTCACGCGCCGTACTGCAGCGTCGGCGATACAGAACTGCACGCGGAGGGTGACTCCTTGCTCTTCGTGTCCACTCCGTACTTCCTGCGCCTTCGTCTGCCGGGACGCGTGCGCCCCGACGATCAGGCCAAGGGCTCCTACTCGTGCGACGATGGCGAATTCACCTTCGTCTTTGAAAAGGAGACTCCCGGTGAACAATTCGAAAATCTCGACATGATCACAAGCTTGTTGGCACCGCGTGACATTCCCGAAGTCAACCCAACGCTTATAGAAGCTCTTGACGAGGACGGAATAACTTTCGATGAAGACAACAAAGGCGAAAACCACGAAAAAAGTGGTGAAAATTTTGCCTACGGCTTCGCCAACCAGATATCCTCCGATTTCCGCGATATTGGTAGTGAGTTCCCACAGATATTTGAGCTGAGAATTCCGGAGCGTGTATCACAAGACGAACGCCACGCGCTACGCCTTCAGCATGAGAACGACAAATTTTCCTCAGATCATTACCTGGCTGATTACTTCGATGAGGAGCTGCTTCAGCCGTACCTGTCCTATCAGAACTGCTGGGAAGGAAAGTCTGCAGCTGTCAACTTCACGGATGATGAGGTTTCAGTACTAAAGGAATTGCCAAACAAGAGCTTTCTGATGACTAGGAAGCAATATGAGGAGTGTCTCATGGGTCTCATCGATATTCTCTTCGGGTTTTGTTACGACAAGAGAACCACTCTCAATGACGGCACTATCGAATCCAGCTGGACCATCAACAGACTGTCGGCAACTCTCAGTTGGTTCTGTAACTTCTGCGATGTTCGACAGACTCTCGTCTCGTCGTACCGACGTGCGCTCATTTACCCAATTTACCGCAACTTTGAGCTTTGCCAGAAAGTACACGCCGATTTGAATTCTCTATTGAAGCTCGGAAAGAAGTCGATAATTAAGAGCATGATCGAAATACACCAGATGTTCAACTGCAGTAGCGACGCGCGGTACATTCTGAATCAACTCTACATGAAGGATTATCTCGTGTTTCTGCAGAAATGCAAGGAGCGTGATTTTGAAGACCTCGCTAAGCGAGTTGCCAGCGTGAAAATCACCAAAACCTGCCTAGATCTCGAGTTGGAAGAGCTTGAGCATGCAGCTGAACTGGTACAGAAGGAGGAGATGGGAATAGTTGAGAACGAAATGGCACTCAAGATGGCATCCATGAGTCTTCTTTCAGGCAATAACCGGAACAACCGTATTCATCTCGAGGAGATCAGCGACTCGAGTAGTGATTCGAGCAGTGATTCTTCATCGGACGAGTCTTCCAGCGAGTTGGATTCTGATGACGATGTGTCCTGATGGCTGTTGAGCTGCACTGTGGATTTCCCCATTGTCAAAAGTATTTAATTGCGGAGAGAAACTTGTCAGCAGCAACATTGGACCATAGGGGTATCGAATTGGGATTTGCACTTAGTTTAAAAATTTACTATGTTATTGCAAACTTTACTGATCTTGCATATTACGTTTGATGGACTGAAGTTTTGTTTTATATTTAGAAGCGTTATTTAACTTAGTTTGTGTCGATCGATGTTAAGTAGTAGGTTTTGTATTCTATTGTGAAAAGTGAAGTGACATTGTATTAAAAATAAAATAAATCAGTTTCCTCATACATTTGGTAGGTATAAGCAATTAAGTCACCTTGTAGAGAAAAGATCTTTAGTGTCAGATACAAAATCACACTATGTCTGTTTAGAAAGTGACAAATAGGTCATTGTAAGCATTCATGTGAAATTGTTTATACTCACTCGTGCACCGAAGTTTTAGGGGCGAAATTGTAAAAGAATTTTAGTATCAACGGCAGGGTTGCTAGATCTCCGATTTGGACCGGACAGTCCGGTTTTTGAGGCTTGTGTCCGGTGTCCAAAATAATGAAAAACCGGACACCAAAACTTGCGGTTTTTTTTTTTTCATATAAGTAGGTAATGCAAATATTTACCTTTTCAGAACATTTTAATACTAATCTTACTGTGTTCTTCGATTTTGTAGTAAGTTCAATCAATTCAACCCTTTTATTTATTACTCTATCTTCCATTCATTTTAAAAAGTAAAGGTCATGAAACATTTTGTGCATAAAATGTACTTTAATTTTTTCTTAAACATTTGCACCTGAAAAATCAAAGGCCCTTTGATGGAAAATGTCCGGTTTTTTCAACTGGACCATCTGGCAACCCTAGCATGCGGTGTCAGAGCGTGGATTTTATTCCACATGGTAAAAAGCATGTTCTCGCAGATAGTACCCTACTGTTCATAATTCATAATATGTTCAAGTTACCCCAAAACTCAAAATTGAGACACATTTTATTATTAAACTTTTGTTGCTACAAATAAAGAAAAAAATGCATTCTATTTGTTTTTTTGTTGCTATTTTATTTGAACTATTTTCGTTTCATAATATTTTTTAAGTGTATGTAAAGTTTCTTATCAATATTTTCATGTGTTTCAGTGTAGTCATGACACTGTTCTGCAAAATTTTTATATAAATTGTTTATATAATATCTCGGTGTGCACAATGTGTAGATATATGTAGGTATACGTAGAGTAGTTATGTAATTTTTATGTTATGCACAGACATATTTTATCTCTATATTTCTAAGATAAAATTGTAAGCACAACAATAAATATTATCTCCATAAAACATGTTTTTATTTGTTTTGTATGAATTTTGTCTGTTATAATAAGTAAGTAGGTACTCAGATAATACAATAGGGTTGCGATTAATCCCAAAGGCATTTTCTTCGAGTATTACCTACCATTTACTCAATATACTTTTCCTAGCGATTAAGCAAGTTTGTGTTATTATCTCATTTATATATATGCAATACTTGAACAAACATAGTAACATAAATTCTAACATAGCATAACATAGATAACATAGATTCTCTCAAATATAATTTTATCTACAAATCAATCATAATCACGTGGTGAGATTGTCTTGGGCAGCCCTTAGAAAAGTATTTATTGTTTTATCATAATGAAATTTAGCCCATGGCTTTAGCAACCATTTGAAACATGATTTTAGAGTTTCGTAGCTGTACTCCGTAGCTACATTGGCGGGCAAAATTAATCAGTTGTCTGTCTGTTCGTCCGTTTGTCAGTATGTTCGTCTGTCTTCCACTGTACTCTGCTCCTGGGCGGTTTGATCTTTAAATTTGGAATGTTTATAGATTCCTAGGTCATAAGAACTTTTCAGGGGTAAACAACAGGTATTGTACTTATTTATTATTTAAATATTTCGTTACCATTAGGTAAAGAAATATTTAGATAATACTTACGTAATTTCAATGTATTATTTTAGTATGGGTTTTTTTTTTGTAATTACATTGCAAAACATATTGTAACATACTCAGTAAATAATATTGCTTAACATTTTATGTTATATTATGTAGGTCATATTATTTTGTCAATGTTTGGGAAGATAAAGTATTGCACATTCATATAAACCGTCTGTCTTAGGCCCACTTGCACCAACACGAGTTTAAAGTTAAGTAGCGAGTTATGGATTTAAACGCGGTTCACAGTCAACGGGTGCTAGCTTAACGAGTTAAACTGGTTTATATATTAAATTTGTGTTGGTGCAAGTGGGCCTTATTGATAGATAACAAATATTGCACAGTAGCTCTACTCTACCTAAAGTCAAAGATTACTAATTTATACCTACAGTTTGTGACGAGATGCTGGGAATAGCGGTTGTGCTTCTGGCCTGGTGAGATAAATACCTAATTGGTTTTTTATAGTTTTATACTTTCATAAACGAATTCCGACAAATTCTACATTCAATACTCATTCATTAGTTCATTACTATTCACTTTAATCCTGAGTGCAATCCTTGAACTGTATTATATACAGTCATCTTGAGCCATACGGTTGCCCCAAAAACTCGAATCACATAGTTCCATAAACGACTGTTAAAAAAACTGTATGAACCATGGTTCTGTTTTTTTATTTGCATATTTGTAAAGATGGATATAGATATTTTGTACCGTGTGGGGTCGGTACTTAAAAAGAATAGCCCCACTGCATCTATCCCCGTCGCATGTCGTAAAAGTCGACTAAGGGATAAGAAAATTCGTCAGCCTCGGTAGCTCAGTGGCGCGGTTGGTTAGTCAACTGTTATTAAGCAACGCTGAGCGCGGTCAGTGTTTGGATGGGTGACCGCTCGACCGTTGGAGGCTGACCGTGGTTCGGATTCCACGTTAAACTGTAGGTCCCTTCCCTTCTTACCTTACTAGGTGGTAGGGTTTATCCCGGCCGGGTTGGTACCACCGCACTGAACGAAACGTCGGTCGAAACGGCTATGTAAATAGTTCGTGTTTTCCGTCCAGTTTAGTGTAGCTGACATGAAATGAAGGGAAGCACTGACATGGCACCTAGTTCACCCTGTGTTATGGGCTGACATCACGGATGTTGTAGGTGATGTAGCCAACCGTGTCAGGTTCCATAAAAAAAAAATGGAAAACTATGAAAAAAATTAAGGTAGAACTTAAAATACACTTTCAACGATTTTTGTTTGGAATAAGAAAAAAAACAATATTAGTAGTGGCATACCTACCATAAAAAAATTTAATGAACATTAGCTTGTATCGTTGGATAGGTCTTAAGAAATTATAAAGAAGTTTCAAAATGACTTTGGTTTAAGTCAACATTTGGTGAAATATTCGCTTCAAAAGTCGTAAAAAGTGTCAATAACTATATATGAACTACCTACCTATATGGTGGAAAATTCTGAAAAAAAAAATTACGGTGGTACCTAGAACATAAAAAACACTTTCAAAAATTTTTGGTTTGAATAAGATAATATTGTGTATTTTTTTATATAAAGGATATTTTAAAAATATCGCCTGCATGTACTCTCCCACATCCCAAAGGTTAGTTAGAATGCCTCACGGCATTAAGCTCACCTATTGTATCTCATTTGTATCAATTTGTGTTCAATGAAGAATAAAATGCATACACATATTTAATACTAGCTCTTGCTCGTTGTTTGCCCGTGGCTTCGCTCGCGTAAAATTCGTATTAAAGAAGAAAGTAAGTAAGCCCGCTACCATACTTTTATTTCGGCTTGTATATGGGAGCCACATCTTAGCGTAACCGGAACTGAATTTAACTTTAGCCTATCCCGTGTCACGTATAGGTAAATGTGCTTGTACTAAGTTTAATCGAATTCGGATGATCGGTTTAAGAGTTATGGAGGAACATACATACATACCTACAGAAGAGATTTCTAAAAATCGTCAATTTAATTTTAGTATCCTACATAGAGTCTACAAACGCAATATAGTTACAAAGTATGACCATCCCTTAAAGATTTATTATTAGTATTGATATTTGATATATGTATGGGACGAGCATGGATGCACGTAGGTACACTAAAGTTAACACTCGTACCTTCGTACGACCTAGTTCTACTTTCCGAAATCGTCTTTGACTTGGGTCACGTGCGTACGTCGTCATAATGGAAATATTAATTTAGCAGGCTTATCTGCCGTTATGTTTTTTGTTTTGTTTTATTAAATGTTAATTAATTTCGTTTGGAGTTGAAACTGATATACCCAAAGATTTAAACGATATACCCATTGATAAAACATTCCAAAATTAACAAGTAGGTAGGTAGGTACCATCTAAGCGAGCATCTAAGTAATCAATAATCATACATGTAATGATTGTACCAATTTTTTTTATTGAAAAAATTAATAATTTTATCATTTAAGCTGCGGGTGGCCGAGTGGTTTGGGCATAGGCTTCTCATGCGAGAGGTCCTCGGTTCGAATCCGGTCGGCGTGTACCAATGAGTTTTTTCTGACGAAAAAATTTACGTGCATACCTACACCTGCTGCTTCACCGTTCGGAGCCGGTGTAAAACTGTAGGTCCCTTCCCTTGCCGCTTACTAGGTGGCAGGCTCAAATTGTAGCCGACTGGGTTGGTACCACCGTACTGGATGTAAGATGGCCGCATAGCAGCCTCGGTTGTGTTCTCCTCTAGTCCAGTATAGCCAGCAATCCAGGGAAGTCTCCAGTATGGCACCTACCTTCTCGGAGGTGATATTGGCTAGTCGGAGCATGCGCTTTGGCCCCTCCGACTCAGCCACCTATAACGGATTACATAAAAAAAAAATCATGCATCTCCAATAGGATATTTTTATAAGTTGTATAATTTCTTTATAATAAAATAAAATGTAGGTATGAAAAACGGGCAATGTTAGAAAGTGAGGGTAGATTTAGGAAGGAGCCACCCTTAAATAGTTAAGTCTAACTTGTCTATCTATCTACATACCTCTAAGCGAGCATCTAAATCATACTTACTTGTAATCTTGGTCGAAAGTTTATTTACTTATTTATACACTTATCTACTAATTAACTCGCTAACTAGTACGTCCAACTTGTCTATCTACATACCTACATGCTGATTGTCATTATTATAATTTCAACTGAACAGCCTGGCCTCACAAGGGCATGCAGTACAAAGGGACACCACGAACAGTGGTGTAAGGAGATTTCCCGATGGCTTCCTGTTTGGGGCAGCCACCGCGTCGTACCAAGTTGAAGGCGGCTGGGACGAAGACGGTAAGATGTGCTACGATGGTACTAATCCTATTGTCTAGTAACACTTGTCAGCCTCGGTAGCTACCTGGGTGCGTTGGAAGGGTGACCGCTCGACCGTCGGCGGCTAACCGTGGTTCGGATTCCAAGTAAAACTGTAGGTCCCTTCCCTTCTTATCTTACTAGGTGGTAGGGTTTATCCCGCCCGGGTTGGTTCGAATGAATGAAACGTCGGTCGAAACGACTATGTAAATAGTTCGTGTTTTCCGTCCAGTTCAGTGTAGCCGACATGAAATGACGGGAAGCACTGACATGGCACCTAGTTCACCCTGTGTTATGGACTGACATCACGGATGTTGTACATAGGTGATGTAATGGAATGTAATGAAGAATAGCACCACTGCATCTCTCCCCGTGTATGTCGTAAAAGGCGACTAAGGGATATGGCTCCCTTCTTATATTACTAGGTGGTAGGGTTTAACCCGCCCGGGTTGGTACCACCGCACTGAATGAAAGGTCGGTCGAAACGGCTATGTAAATAGTTTGTGTTTTCTGTCCAGTTCAGTGTAGCCGGCACGACCGAAGGGAAGCACTGACGTGGCACCAAGTTCACCCTGTGTGATAGGCTGACATCATGGATGTTGTAGGTGATGTAGCCAACCGTGTCAGTTTCCATAAAAAAAAAACAAAAAAATTATCACGTGTTGGTCTTAAATTCTGACATGGTTGGCCACATCAACTGCCACCTACACGATATCAGCCCATTCGTCACGCTCCTGCCGGATCTAGGTCCAGTGCCAGTAATAGTAGTGCAGTAAACGAATGTTTACACAGATTTTTTATTTTACATACATTGCACGACCTTCATTCAGTGTGGTGTGGTGATAACAATCTAGTAATGATAAGAGAAACCGTGGAAATCGTTTATAAAGCTAGACTGGAAGAAATCCCTGCAGAGGATAAGTCCGCCTTTGCCCCCTCATGTAAATTATATTCTAATTCAAAACGTTTATTAATTAAATGAATACACATTGACATTAGTCTCATTCCTCTAAACTAGTCTAAATATGTGTTCTAGATAGATTGCCGTAGGTACCTAGGTAGAGGACAGAGTACAATATTTTGCGTTAATATATTTTTATATTGTGCTTGCTTCTGTCTATATATTCTCTATTCCTATAAGTTTTTTTTATGGAAACTGACTCGTTTGGATACATCACCTACAACGTCCGTGATGTCAGCCCATAATACCTTGGTGAACTAGATGCCATGTCAGAGCTTCCCTTCGGTCATGCCGGCTAAATTGAACTGGACGGAAAACAGCAACTAATTAAATAGATGTTTCAACCGACCTTTCATTAAGTGCGGTCTGTGCGGTGGTAGCAACCCGGGCGGGTTAAACCCTATCACCTAGTAAGGTAATAAGGGAAGGGATCTACAGTTTTACGTGGATTCCGAACTGCGGTCAGCCTCTAACGGTCGAGCGGTCACCCATCCAAGTACTGACCGCACCCAGGTGTGCCGGTAGTTGACCGACCGCACCACTGAGCTACCGAGGCTGACGTTTCAAACACTCCTGATATCCGACTCTTTCACTTGCAGGACGAACGGAATCGATATGGGATCACATCACACACCTCAATCCATCTCCCATAGTCGACGCGAGTAGCGGTGATATTGCGGCTGATTCATACCACCTGTACAAGAGGGACGTAGAGATGATGAGCGAGCTGGGCCTAGATTTCTACAGGTTCTCACTCTCCTGGAGCAGGATTCTTCCCACGGGATTCTCAAATGAAATCAATGAAGCCGGCGTCCAGTACTACAATAATTTAATTGACGAGATGCTGAAGAACAATATACAACCGATGGTTACCCTGTATCATTGGGATCTGCCACAGCGTCTTCAAGAATTGGGAGGTTTCGCTAATCCACTGTTTGTAGACTGGTTTGAGGATTTCGCTAGAGTGGCTTATGAAAAGTTCGGCGACAGAGTCAAGACGTGGATAACATTCAATGAGCCGAAGCAAATATGCTACGAAGGATACGGAGAAGTTATAAAGGCTCCGCTGCTGAACCAATCCGGTATTGCTGAGTATATTTGCGCCAGAAACCTTCTCTTGGCACATGCAAGAGCGTGGCATCTGTACGACGATGAGTTCAGGTCGAGTCAAGGCGGAACCAGTGGAATAACTATCAACTGTAATTGGTTTGAACCAGCTACAGATGCAGAGGACGATTTGCAAGCGGCCAGTGACGCCAGAATGTTTGATGTTAGTGTTACCTAAGTATATACATCTGTTGTACTACCATCTTTGCAAGATACTTACCTATTCGTCCTAATTATTTCTGGTTAGTCTTATGGCTAGGTAAGTATTCAAGGATTTTAAGATGTGACACATTTCTCAGAATTCTGTCAGCCTCGATAGCTCAGTGGTGCAGACAGTCGACTGTTGCTATTGCTTGTTAAGCAACGCTGGGGAGGTCAGTACTTGGATGGGTGACCGCTCGACCGTTGGAGTCTGACCGTGGTTCGGATTCCACGTAAAACTCTAGGTCCCTTCCTTTCTTACCTTACTAGGTGGTAGGGTTCAACCCGCCCGGTTTGGTACCACCGCATTGAATGAAACGTCGGTCGAGACGGCTATGTAAATATTATTTAATATGTAGTTTGTGTTTTCCGTCCAGTTCAGTGTAGCCGGCATGAAATGAAGGGAAGCACTGACATGGCACCTAGTTCATCCGGTGTTATGGGCTGACATCACGGATGTTGTAGGTGATGTAGACAATCGTGTCAGTTTCCATAAAAAAAAAATCTGAATTTTATCTCAAAATTAACCCCACCGAATGAAGACAGATGTAGGTAAATTCAGGCTTACTTATAAAACTTTTTTGTAGGCACTGTGTGAGTAAATATAATGATATAGATCGTTTATATCATCGCCAGACTTACTGTAGTAAGTAGCTATATTCACTGTCTCCAAAAATCATGCATTGTGATTTGTGTATACTGTTGTGCTCCTATAATTTCTGACAAGCTCACTCACCCACCACCTCTTTAAACATTTTCTGTCTATTTCCAGTGGGGTCAATACGCGCATCCGATTTTCTCCACAACTGGCGACTTTCCCAAAGAACTAAAGGATAATGTGGCCGCTAAAAGTGCGCGGCAAGGCTATCGAAGATCTCGCCTCCCAGAATTCAGTAAGGAGGAAATCGACTACGTCCGTGGATCTTCGGATTTCTTCGGAATCAACACGTACAGTACCAAAATGGTGTACAGGAATGAATCGGTCGCTGGCATGTATACTGTGCCTTCGTATTTTGACGACATGAACGCGGTACAGTTCCCAGATCCACTATGGCCTCAGGCTGCCTCGTCTTGGTTACAGGTGATTCTAAGAGATCAGATACAATGGCCCATTTTCATTCGTTTGTCATTTCATCGAATGCTATAAAGATTGCATGTCATTAGCCCATATCGACGTTTCTGTCATACATTAGAACACAGAGCACCTCAGAGCAGAGCAAATTCCTCTTTCGAAGTATCTCGTATGCCTACATGCTCATTATCTCACCCCAAAGGTTAGTAGTAAGATATTGCCAATATTTGGCAATAAACTCGCCTTTTTGTACCATTATTTTGTATATTGGTGTACAAATAAAGAATATTTACATTACATTACAAATGCGCGCGCCCCTCCTTGAGGCGCCCTGAGCGCCATTTCTCTACAACGCCGTTGAAGCCTGCGGGCGTGGCCTATGACTTACATATGTGTGTTGTGCGTGTGCATTTGTTTTGTGCGTGTGCCTAACTTGCTCCTCTTTGTGTGTAGTGTCGATACTAGCACACACACACACATACGAAGCGCTAGCAGCACTGCGTGTAGTTTTTGGGTTTCAAATATTATCGCTTAGGGCGTCTCTAGTAGGGGGCGCGCGCGGTAGGTATTTGATGCTCTGTGCAGAGCACGAAATACCCCCGCCCCATTAGAACAAATAATATAGCTTATATAGGGCCGGCCCATAGATATTTTGCATGTTCTTATGAAGTAAATAATAATATGTAGGTAAATAGGTACGAACGGTGTAAGTACCTATTTACATTTTCACATTTTGGTTTCGCCATAGCCGAGTCAAAGAAGGAGCTAATTTCAGCATTAGTACAGTTGTAGTGTAGGTACGATTAATAGTAGGTACATAATATGTATATTTATGTATTGTTAACCCCCGACGCAAAAAGAGCGGTGTTATAAGTTTAATGTGTGTGTGTATGGGTGTGTCTGTCTGTGGCATCGTAGCTCCCAAACGGATGAACCGATTTGCATGCGGTTTTTTTTATTAGAAAGCTGGTTTTATTTTTTGTATTTAAATACGTATAATTATTTCATTGTTTTGTACTGAAATATAAATATGTACTTATGGGCACTTAATGTCTCTAGGCATTTTCTACCAGTGCTGTGGGCTATGATAACTGCTGAAGTGGCATAAAAAAATAAACATGATTAAATACATAATTGTTTGAAGTAAAATAAAATGTGCCTAGCTACCCATTAATTATTTAAGTCTTAGAAAATGTTGATGTCACATATATCACAATTTATGAGTCACGTGATAGAATTCAAGATGGCAAAGCACCCTTAGCTGAAACTTGAAAAAAATATTTTATTTTATTTTACTTGATAAAATGTTCCGTAGGCATACCTACCACTTTTGATGTGCATATTGGCACATACACATTATTGTGTGTCTTTGAAAAAGCCTCATGCTATGTTCACCTGAGGTGGTAAAAGTATTTTACTGAAAGATCAAATCATGTTTTGGTTCTTAGGTAGACCATACATTCTGTGTTAATCAGGCCATTTTGAATGACGAAATTGTGAGGGACCAATTAGGCAACATCAAAACTAGGTGCCTCAGATTCTTCTAGATTACCTACTAATAGCCCTACTGGTACTGGTATTAAAAGGTAAGGTAAAAAATAAAAAAAGGTAAAAAAAAAAAAAAAAAAGGTAAAAAAGGTAAAAAATATTTATTCTTATAAACACAAAAATAAACACAAAATATTGGCATCTTATTTTACGTTGGCTTCTTATTTTGAGAAGAAATTCCTTTGACATTGAGTTATTTAGATGTTTGGGGCCGGTACTTAAAAAAAAACCACTGCATCTCTCCCCGTGCATATCGTAAAAGGCGGCTAAGGGTTATGGACAAGGTGCCGTGTTAAAGAGCGTCGGGATACCCACCTGTCACCTTGACACGGTCCTTCCACGGAGTCATGCAGCAGGTGGGTCTTCGTGCCTTACTTGCTGCTTGATAGTTATCTTGTCCTAATACATTTGCTAAACGTGGTGGTCGCGGTGTTGTGCTGCAATTTACAAGAGCACTTGCAGCACAACACCGATTACTATACTTACCCCAATTGTCGGGATACAGCGTTTAATATGTACTAAGCCGCTTTCGGACTAATATCACATTTACCTGGGTTTACCTTCCCATTTAGTGTGTCACATACAATCATACATAACAGTGCAGTCGATCGCTATAGACGAAGGTGGAATCGTTGCCTTTGTCTTCTCAGGTCGTTCCGTGGGGATTCTACAAAATGCTGACATTCATGAGAAACAATTACAACAACCCTCCGATCTACATCACCGAGAACGGCTACTCCTCCACCGGCGGTCTCGATGACGACGAGAGGGTGGACTACTATCGCGGGTATCTCGGGGCCCTGCTGGATGCTGTGGACGAAGGCTCTGATATCAGGGGCTACACGGCCTGGAGTCTCATGGACAACTTCGAGTGGATGAGGGGATACACGTAAGTGTTTATTTATATCACGTTAAAAATTCTAAATTCAAATATTTGAATTTTGAAAAAACTGTTTAAAAAAACATTGAACCGACTTAATACCCTAAAAAGTATTAAATAATATTTTGATCTTGAGTAGAAGGCGGTACAAAAGCACACCTGAAAATTTATAGATGGACCCATTTGTGCTTTTGTAGCGCCTTCTACTCAAGATCAAAATATAATAATTTTTAGGGTTGGAAGTCGATTCAATATATTTTTTTAAACAGTTTTTTTTTTATTTCACTCTATTAAAACATACAATAATAAAATCGATTGACGGGAAGTGGGTGATTCCTTAGTGTGAAAGTGTTCATCCCTTAATTTCCCACCCTTAGTGGTGGTATTCTTTCATAAAATTTATGAAAGGATCACCCTTGAGATATACCCTACTAATGAAAAAAGAAGCATTAACATCGGTTGAGAATTGGCGGAAAAATCGAGTAACATGCACACACAAAAAAAAAACATACAGACGAATTGAGAACCGCCTTCTTTTTTGGAAGTCGGTTGAAAATAGTTCACAGCTGCCGTACATGGTAACCGCCCATTTCCCGACTAGGTAGTCTATGTATGTATATTTCTCACCTTAAACGTGATGTGTTAACATCTCTATAGCTAGATATACCTTGTTGAACTTAGCGATAGCTAAAAAGTGGTGTCATATTTTTTAAAATTTATATTTAGGGCTTTTGAATATTAATTTTTGTTAATATCAGCCCCATAGCAGGCCTCACGCACTCTATGTACTTGCGCGCGCTAACTACCTATCGCCCGACGGGCCGCCGGCGGTCTTTTTCAGTACAAATTCGTCAGCCGCGCGAAGTATACATAGACGCTCGCCCACGCAACTGCGCGCAGCTGCAAAGCAATAAACACTTTACACTCGATCGTTAAGGTACATTTTCGCACGCAGCGATTGGCGATGTGAAACAGTAGGCTATTAAAGCCCGAAGGTAGGAACATTTTCTATGGAGTGATTTATCTGTTACGAAGTAACTATTAAGTAATCTGTGCCCATAGTACTCAGCTTCTTAGGGCCCAGAGTCTCTAAGGGATAGATAGATAAATAACGCTCAACGAAATTCAACACAATTACTAAATAAATAGCTCTCACTTAGTCTCGCCATTAGTTTATGTATACTAAAACAAATTGAGCCTGTCCACCCTAAGTGGCGTCTGCAATTCCCTTCACAATTCCTCATTCTGTGGTGTCACATTTACTGAACACAGTCCTGCTTCATTTATCAAGGGTACTAACTCCTATAATGATTCAACTTTGTGGGAGCGATGGAACAATTTCGTACATTGTACGATGGAACGATTTGTAGCCGACTGGATTGATACCACCGTACTTTTTTTTTTTATGGAAACTGACACGGTTGGCTACATCACCTACAACATCCGTGATGTAAGCCCATAACACCGGGTGAACTTGGTGCCACGTCAGTGCTTCCCTTCGTTCGTGCCGGCTACACTGAACTGGACGGAAAACACGAACTATTTACATAGCCGTTTCGACCGACCTTTCATCCAGTGCGGTGGTACCAACCCGGGCGGGCTAAACCCTACCACCTAGTGATATAAGAAGGGAGCCATATCCCTTAGTCGCCTTTTACGACATACACGGGGAGAGATGCAGTGGGGCTATTCTTTTAAAGTACCGGCCCCACACGGTACTGAATGTAAGTTGGCTGCATAGCAACCTCGGCTGTGTTCTCCTCTAGTTTAGTATAGCCAGCAATCCAAAGGGACGTCTCCGGTATGGCACCTACCTTCTCGGAGCTGATATTGGCTGGTCGGAACATGTGCTTTGGCCCCTCCAATTCAGCCACCCATTCCAGATTTTTTAAATTTTAATTTTTTAATTGAAAGCGCGACTTATGGCGCCGATCCACCCGTAAGATATCTAACGACGCCCATGGACATTCGGACGTATGCGGGAGTTCTGAATGCCATGCCGGCCTGACAGGTGCCATTTACGCCCCTCTTGAAGGACCCGAGACTGTACTTGGGGGGGAATATATGATCAGGGAGAGCGTTCCAGAGTTTACCGATTCTGTAGAGGAAAGATCTGCAGATTCGGTTGGTACGCATCCGCGGTAAGTCCAGCGTGTAGGGATGCAATTCCTGCTCAGTGCGTGTGGTGCGGACGTGGAAAGGGGGCGGCGGGATCGCGTTAAAGAGGATTACATTTAAAAAATACTTGCTACTTTTTAGATAATATAATAATAACATTTTATTTCAGGGAAAAGTTCGGGCTCTACGAGGTCGACTTCGACAGCCCTAACCGCACGAGGACTGCGAGAAGATCAGCGTTCCTCTACAAAGAGATCATCAGAACTCGTTCCCTGGACCCTGACTATGAACCCCAGAATATAAATACTGACTGATGATGTGACTATAGAAGAATATTAGGATTATATTTTGAACAATTAAACGTATACATTTAGACGCACCTCTTGTTTTACTGATTGACCCTCTGGATTTTTTTTTTATGGAAACTGACACGCAAATACGCCGGCGGCCGGCCCGGTAGCGGAATTGGTAACGCGCTGGCAGCTCAAGCCGGAGTTCCAGGTTCGGTTCCTGGTCGGGACGTATTTTTTCTCTTCATTTTCGACCTTGCATTTTCTCTAATGAAGAAATATAAGAATATTTTAGTTTATTTTAAATTTATTTTTTTATGGAGACTGACACGGTTGGCTACATCACCTACAACATCCGTGATGTCAGCCCATAACCACTATTAAGTAATCTGTGCCATAACACCGGGGAACTAGGTGCCATGTCAGTGCTTCCCTTCATTTCATGTCAGCTACACTGAACTGGACGGAAAACACGAACTATTTACATAGCCGTTTCGACCGACGTTTCGCTCAGTGCGGTGGTACCAACCCGGCCGGGATAAACCCTACCACCTAGTAAGGGAAGAAGGGAAGGGACCTACAGTTTTACGTGGAATCCGAGCCACGGTCAGCCTCCAACGGTCGAGCGCTCACCCATCCAAGTACTGACCGCGCTCAGTTCGACCGCACCACTGAGCTACCGAGGCTGACAATTCTTATATAGTAAGGTAAGGAATTATTGTCCTACAGTTTTTCACGTGGAATTCGGATTCGGACCACGGTCAGCCTCCAACGGTCGAGCGGTCACCCATCCAAGAACTGACCGCACCCAGGTGTGCTTATGATCGCGACCGACAGTCGACAAACCGGACCACTAAGGTACCGAGGCCGACAAGTAAGTACATGCTAGTTAAAATTAATTGTAATTATTTGAGTAGATAAATTTAATGAATCTAATAGGTAGGTACTCTCGCCTACTCCAAATCTACACAAAATATTGATGTAATTGTCTCCCTGATTGATTTTGAGAGAACAGACAAGCAGTTGAACAAGAAGACTCTACATATCTCGGACTAATTGAAACTTAATTAATAAATGAGGATCACTTTTTCATCCGCATTCAAAAACGTGTTAGTATACCTAGTATACCTAATTATCCACCTATACCAACAGGTAAAAGATCTTTTTTTGTCAGCCCATAACACCAGGTGAACTTGGTGCCACGTCAGTGCTTCCCTTCGGTCGTGCCGGCTACACTGAACTGGATAGAAAACACAAACTATTACATAGCCGTTTCGACCGACCTTTCATTCGTGCGTTGGTAGCAACCCGGGCGGGTTAAACCCTACCACCTAGTAATATAATACATACATACATATCACACACGCTGAATCCCGACAATCGGGGTAAGCAGAGTAATCGGTGTTGTGCTGCAAGAACTCTGGTAAATTACAACACAACACCGACCACCACGTTTCGCAAATTATTTGACCAAGATTTAATCGATCAAGCAGCAAGTAAGGCACGAAGACCCACCTGCTGCATGACTCGGTGGAAGTACCATGCCAAGGTGAGAGGTGGCGAGCCTGTCGCCCTTTTAGCACGGCATCTTGTCCTTATCCCTTAGTCGCCTTTTACGACATACACTGGGAGAGATGCAGTGGGGTTATTCTTTTAAAGTACCGGCCCCACACGGTACAATTGCTTCTTCACCAAGCCTTATGTATGAGTTATGATCATTCAAATCTTCGGATATACCTATCACTCAACTGATTATTTTTGACACATTTATCTTGATCTTACTTTAAAATTGATAAAGCCAAACACGTGTTTAGTTATCAACATAAAAAGGCAAACCTTTTCGATGACATTCGTTCTAACTTAACAAGTTGCCGGTGTTAAGGTATCACTATACAATATGAAACTGTTCGTACTTTTGTTTCTAAGGTAAGTTACCTACTGTATCAACCATAAAAAAAATCAAGAACACGAATTGATTACCTCAACGAATATTATGGCGCAAATCCGGCTATATCCGCTGTCGATTTGTTACGATAAATCTCTGCTAAATGGATCTACTAAACAAAAATAAATTTACAATGTTTTTTTTATTTTAGTCCTTTTCAATATTTTTGAATTAATGGTTTTCCATACGCCTACAAAATTGGCCTTGCCACAAAGATGTTTCCGTCAAACTTGTCTAAATCCCGGGTTGACTACATTAACATAGCAAGTTGCCAGTGTTTAAAGGTTTCAGTGTTCAATATGAAGGTGTTCGTACTTTTGATTCTAAGGTATCTAAGTACCTAATGTATTAACAATAAAAAATTTCAAGAACATCATGATTCTAACCATATTATCTGTCCTGTACTGTGTGAAGAGAAGCATTATAAATCTACTGAGCAAGGCAAGATGTAGAGTTATCATTTTAAGTTTGATGTTATTGTTGTAGTCCAACAGGTCTCTCTTGTTTTCAGCCCGGTGTGCCTGAACTACATAAAATCCGCAGATACCAAATCCACACGAGATGTCCGTCGGTTCCCTGATAACTTCATCTTCGGTGCAGCCACTGCCGCCTATCAAATTGAGGGCTCTTGGGACGAAGACGGTGAGAAAAGAACACAACGTACAATCTTTGGAAAGAGTTGCTGGTTCTTTATATAGGTAACAAATCATAAATTTGATATGTTGCAGGAAAATCTGAATCAATTTGGGACCATCTGACGCATACACAACCTGAAATAATAGCTGATAAACAAAATGGTGATATCGCTGCCGATTCCTACCGCCAGTACAAGCGTGATGTAGAGATGATCAGAGAACTCGGGGTGGACTACTACCGCTTCTCTGTAGCTTGGACCCGCATCTTGCCCTCCGGCTTCGCCAACCAAGTCAATGATCTCGGAGTCAAGTACTATAACAACTTGATTGACGAGTTGCTCAAGTACAACATCCAGCCGATGATCACGCTGTACCATAATGATTTGCCACAGAAGCTTAAAGAGCTAGGCGGTTGGGACAACCCGCTAATCGTGGATTGGTTCGGCGACTACGCGCGAGTTGTTTATGAACTCTTCGGCGACAGAGTCAAGAACTTTATCACGATCAATGAGCCACGAGACACGTGTGTGTACCACACGGGGATCGATGGTATTTCTGAGTACCTGTGCGCAAAGAACACCGTTTTGGCTCACGCCAAGGCATGGCATATTTACGATGAAGAATTCAGAGCATTACAGAGCGGTACCACAGGCATCACCCTCAGTATGAGCTGGTACTTGCCAATCTCGAACTCAGAAGATGATGTACAAGCGACATATGACGTTCGCCAATTTGAAGTGGGTAATATTTATTTATATATTTATTGTGGTACACTTTTAAATAATAGAAAGGTTCCACAAAAGTCACATTTGTCTTGTTACAGTGGGCGTGGGGCTATCCGATATTTTCTGAAAATGGTGACTGGCATCCCACATTCAAAAGAAGGATCGCGACCCGCAGTGCTGAGCAAGGGTTCTCGAGGTCTCGCCTGCCGCAGTTCACACAGGACGAGATTGACTACGTGAAGGGCGCTTCTGATTTCCTGGGGATCAATATGTACACATCATACCTCGTGTACAGGAACGCGACTGTTCTCGGGAATTACCCGGAGCTTTCATACTTTAACGATGCTTACGCGGACGCGACCACAAACGATCCATCATGGCCTACGTCGGCGGCTAGCTGGCTGCAGGTGCGTGAACACAATTTAGAACTTTCAGCTTGTTTATGATAATCTACTTTTGGATTACTAGATACTGTGATAAGTTCCTTTATGGCGAACATATTTGTAACTTGATGTGCCCGCGGTTTAATATCATCAGAAACTATCGCTTCCGTAATATTCGCTACGGAATAATAATAATATATTCCATAAAGCTAAGCGCGTGGTCCGCTCATGTGGCATTTTTGTTGGGCAATGCCGGTTTAGGAAAATCTATTTATAGTACACAGTCATTCAGTCAGTCAGTCAGTCAGTCAGCGTGTAAGCGTCCACTGCTGGACATACGCCTCTCCAATTTTTTTTTAGTACACAGTACCCGGCAGTAAATAATTTACATCGGGTTTTAGAAAGATACAATCCGGCTGTAGAGCTTCGTCTCTGTGCACGTCTCTGTGCAGAAATAAACACACAAACTGACAAACACTCCAAAAATGATCTCAATGCATTTTATAACTTATCCTTCATCCTCCCAATTATTTGTTTTGCTAAAATCTTCAATGTCTCTCTCTACATTTCACGCCAATTTAGAATTTTATTATGTACTGATAATAATTAATATGTAATGTATTAATAATCTACTCTATATGTTCCAGGATAGAATAGCGTAGGTACCAAAATACCCAAGATACAAATGTGAATAATATTTAACGCTAACACTAAAAAAAAGATGTGGAGAGGAAATTAAGGATAATTCTTTTTTTTTTTTTTTATAGCAGCAATGCAGTTTATTGAATATCTAAATAACCTAATACAATAAAATTAAACTAAAATTAAGAAATATGATAAAACTAAACTAAAATAACTTATAAACTAAACCTAAAAACATATGTATTGATAATAATACTTCTCATCCAGTAGGTACCTACATAGATCGTGTACGATCAGTTGTCGATCACATTACCCAAACCGGATCACTAGGAGTGAGACTCGTAATAAACGACATAAGTACACACTAACCTACATATAAATTTTAATTGTTCACCAGTGAAACTGATCCCCTATTTAATTGCATAGTCTTAATTTGAAATTTTGATCAGGAAACTCCTTGGGGTCTACATCTCGTGCTGCTGAAAGTCAAAGAAGAGTACAACAATCCTATCGTCTATATCACCGAGAATGGATTCCCTTCGAGAGGTGGCTTGGATGACGAAGATCGAGTCCAGTATTACAGGAACTATCTGAATGCAGTGCTCGACGCCCTCGATGACGGTTGCGACGTGCGAGGTTACTTGGCCTGGAGTCTCATGGATAACTTCGAATGGGCACAAGGCTATACGTAAGTTTTGGACGTGGCGTGGGAAATATGCGCAACTGTCTGCATTCCTAAGAAGGGAGGTGAACTTTCGATCGAAAGTTTGTCGATAATTAGGTTATTAGGTCATACAAATTATCGACAAACTTTCGACCGAAAGTTCACGTCCATTCTTAGGAATGCAGACAGTTGCACATATTTCCCACGTATCATAACTTCCTGGTGGCACTATACTTCCCATGTGTTATAATTATAAATCATAGTCTGTCAGCCAGTCAGCGTGTATGCGCCCACTGCTGGACATATGCCTCTCCAATTTTCCTTCAGTCCTTCCGGCCTTCAGCGGTACGGAACCACTGCTTGCCGCCGACGCACTTGATGTCCTCCTGTCCTCGTCCCACCTGGCGGGTGGCCTTACCACATCTCGCTCCATTGTTCGCTGGGAAACTTTCAACCTGTGGACAACAGCGACCGCCAGACTTCACGTTTCACACCCGAACCACAGATTACTTAATAGTTACTTCGTCCCGAACGTCATAGCCGGGAGGACGCACTGGTCATATACTTATGCGGGTCATTTTTTAATGAACTTATTTCAGGGAGAAATTCGGACTGTACGAAGTGGATTTCGAAGATCCGGCGCGGACGCGAACTCCCAGGAAGTCCGCCTTCGTGTACAAGGAGATCGTGAAGTCCCGCGTCATAGACTATAGCTACCAGCCCGCCACCACCACCATGACCATTGACGAGGGACACTGATGGATGAGAATAGAGTATGGCGCATATACAACTATTTTCAATAATTTGTAAATATTGTATTTTTAATATTATTTCCAATTTATTTGTACCCGACACAACGTTCGGTCATGTAATATATTGCTTTTCTGGTGCTTTCCAGTCATGAAGCCTATGTTTTAATCTGTTCCTTTTCTCCCGAAGACTGGCTGAAAGAAATAGGTGACTCTTTATGATAAATTCGCTTCTGCGTGCTACACTCCATCGTCTAGGTTTTATAAATTAAATAAATAAAAAAACCGGCCAAGTGCGAGTCGAACTCGCGCACCGAGGGTTCCGTATCGGCATGTCATGGCTAGCGCCACTCACGCCATCTATGGTGTGTTATGAAATGCTTCATATTAGTTAAATGTCATGATTAGTTAAAATGCTTCATAGTCTATTCGGTAGATGGCGCGCGCGCATACACTTTTTGGTTTCTTCTGTGGAAACCCCCGTGAATTTTTTACTTTTTCTTATTTTTATTATTTGTTGTTATATCGGCCATAATAATTAATAACACATATTCTGTGAAAATTTCAACGGGCTACCGGGTTACGGTTCAAGAGATACAGCCCTCGGACAGACAGATGGGCGGACGGACGGACAGACAGACAGACAGACAGATAGACAGACGGCGTATGCTTAGTAATAGGGTCCCGTACCGGATACGGAACCCTAAAAACGGCCAATTTCCACCGTCGCTCCAGCGTAGCTGTACCCAGCACGTTTGCTAATGTGGATTGCTAATTCTGTGTGGCTAAAGTGGTTTGCTAATTCTTATGCGTTTGGTTTTAGAGACAAATTCGAGCCCTCCTGCCACGTTGAACTTGGAATTAGGTACTACCCGCACAAGGTCTGCAAGGAAATCGTTGCTGCATCAATGTGGAAATCAACAGGAGCCTTAGATTTGACCACGAACAAGAAATTTTAACATAATTTGACGAAATTAAATTATTTGTGGAAATTTAAATATAGAACTGCTGAGCAGTTTGTTTTATCTATACATATAATAAAATCGTAAAGGTAAGAAAGTCTGTACATTGAATGTATTCGGAAAAAAACTAACCAGGGTGGCTTAAAATGAGATACTGAACATGTTAGAACTGTTTTTAAAATTTTTGTTTGTTTGTTTGTTTGTTTGTTTGTCTGTACGCACATCACGCAAAAACCACTGAACGGAATTAGACGAAACTTTTTATAGTGGCAGTTTATATGCCGGGTTAACATAATACGTAAAAAAAAATCTAAAATAAAAAAAAAATTAACAATTATAAACATTATTGCGCGTTTAAAATCACGTAGTCCAAAGTACATAATTATATCTTGAGAACTGGCAGCAAATACAATTTGAATAAAATATTCATTCGAAATTTAAATATAAGCAGATACAACGAAAATGACAGTCCTTCTTTTTTATAACTTGAACACAATAGTCTATACATATCTATTCTTTCTATACATATAATAAAATCGTAAATGCAAAAATGTCTATTTGTACGCGCATCTCGCAAAACCCACTGAACGGAATTTGACGAAAATTTTTATAGTGACAGTGTATAACCCGGATTAACATAATAATTAAAAAATATAATAAAAATCACGTAATCCAAAGTAAAGGTAAAAAACAATTTTGAATGTCATGTTGACAACAGAGAACTGTCATCTCGACGTGAGCTGGTCGGTGACAAATTGTTTGATAAATAAAAAAATCATTGAAAGTCGAAGTTATGTCGCTGTCATTGGTGCAATAACATTTATATATCTGTTGCCCGCGGCTTCGCTCGCGTGAAATTCGTATTTAAAAAAAGAAAGTAAGTAACTAAAGGCGGGCCCGAAGGCGGATCTGCGCTCACGTAAACGATATTCTTTCTCGATGAAAGTAACTAAGGGCGAGGCGGAAGGCGGAGCTGAGTTCAGGAAGAAGAAAAACATTCTTGAAGAAAGTAAGTAACTAAGGGCGAGGCCGTAGGCCGAGCTGCGTTCAGGAAGAAGGTAAACATTTTTGAAGAAAGTAAGTAACTAAGGCGAGGCCGAAGGCCGAGCTACGTTCTGACAAATGATAAACCATCTCGAAGAAAGTAACTAAGGGCGAGGCCGAAGGCCGAGCTTCGTTCAGGAAGAAGCTAAATCATCTGGAATAAAGTTAATTAATATTAAGATTGAGTTAATTTAATTTAAATTTTATTATAAAGTCCACGCTTCTGAGGGCAAAATATATACCGTGCATCCTAGAACCTCGCGGTTATTCCCGGCTGGATGGCAAGAGGGCCGATGCTATCACCTTAGTGCCATGGACTAAGGGTAGTTCGATTTGATGTGGGACGCCACTTGTGTTCTCACATTGGCTCCAAGTCACGTTAGGACATCTTCAAGAGCGGCTGGCGAGGCCGAGGCTGGGGCGGAGAGCCTCAAACGCAACAAATATAGAAATATAATTCAAGATTTCGAATTTATTGCGTTTGCGGTTGAAACCCTCGGTCCGTGGAGCAGTGAAGCCAAAAGAGGCTTGGGCCTCTGCTGGTTGACGCAACTGGTGTCCCGCCATCGAGGGCTTATGTACTTCATTCAAAGGGTAAGCCTTGCCATCGAAAGGGGTAATGCCGCAAGTGCTCTAAGAACATTTGAAAATGCCCGTTTTGATAGTTATTTTAATGTTTGTTAGGTAGGTTTTAATTCTTTAGTTATTAATATTACTTTTTTACTTTTATGAAATAAATAGATTGAGTAAACGATATTATATTCTATCGAAGAAAGGAAGTCTTTAAGGGCGAGGCCCGAAGGCGGAAGAGGGTTTTTGGTTTACCTGAACGCAGCTCGGCCTTCGGCCTCGCACTTAGTTCCTTCCTTTCTTCCAGAAGGTTTATCGTCTTCCTGAACGTAGCTCGGCCTTCGGCCTCGCCCTTACTTACTTCCTTTATTTGAGAAAGGTTTATCGTTTACCTGAAAGCAGCTTGGCCTTCGGCCTCGCCCTTAGTTAGTTACTTTCTTTGAGAAGGTTTATCGATTACCTGAACACAGCTCGGCCTTCGGCCTCGCCCTTAGTTACTTACATTCTTCTTTGGAATATGAATTTCACGCGAGCGAAGCCGCGGGCAACAGCTAGTAATAAATAAAATGAGGAATGGGAAGTACCGTGCGGGACCGGTACTTTAAAAGAATAGCCCCACTGCATCTCTCCCCGTGTATGTCGTAAAAGGCGACTAAGGGACTATCCCTTCTTATATTACTAGGTGGTAGGGTTTAACCCGCCCGGGTTGATACCACCGCACTGAATGAAAGGTCGGTCGAAACGGCTATGCAAATAGTTCGTGTTTTCCGTTCAGCAGGTCTATTCTTGTAAATTCTGACAGCGGAATCAGCGCTGTTGTGGCGCTGAGAGCCACTTACTAAAGTGGCTCTCAGCGCCACATCATCGCTGATTCCGCTGTCAGAATTTACAAGAATAGAGCTGCAGTTCAGTGTAGCCGGCACGACCGAAGGGAAGCACTGCGTGGCACCAAGTTCACCCGGTGTTATGGGCTGACATCACGGATGTTGTAGGTGATGTAGCCAGCCGTGTCAGTTTCCATAAAAAAAGTAGGTACAAGTGCAGCTCAAATACCCTAAAAGTGTAGGAGATGGTTGCAAATGTTTAAGTATACATGACATTAAATCATAAATATAAAACATTGTATTTCCTTACACCTCCGTCCTCAGAAGGATAAATGGTCAGGAGATGCGTAATCCTCGTCCACTTCTTATGTTAGAAACAACCTTATCGCGAGTACCTACCTCCATAGATAGAAGGTAACTAAGAATGTTTTCGGTCCATAATATTTTAAATATCTATAGATTACGGGTCAATAATATAATAATCAATACTAGTCTAGTACCTATATGCTTGAAAGTTTAATAATTTCAGTACTAACCTTGAGTAATAAATAACACACAGCAAGTGATACAATTTCTATAAATATTTCTTTAATGCAATACATTTTACAAGTTAAATGGAAATTTTTCTTTTTGTAAAATTAAATTGTTGCGGACTTGGACCATTCAAATATTCTTTTATGTTGTTGGCTGAACCCTATGTTATGTAAATTTCATTATCTTTTTTGGATAAATAGTTGCCCGATTCTTCCGCAAAAACGGGGATGCACCAATCCGAATTTCACAATAATTGTTAAAGTTATAGGGTGTCCCAGAAACCGACGATAATCCTTTAACAGGAGATAGGGCTGCTAATTACCTCTCAGAATATCAAATTTTAGGTTTAGTAAAAATGGCTTAGTTTTTGAGATATTGTCATTTTTGTAAAAATCCAAAATTTTCTCCCTCAGCTCATTTTTTTAAATGCCACAAGTACAAATGTAAGATTTTCTTAAATCTAATTTTTGTCAAATATTCCTGAAAAGTAAGGCTTTCACACGGTATAATTTATTTTTTCATGTTTAATCCTGTTTAGCTGAAAAACGACTTAAGAGCCACATGTTAAATTTTTTTCAGCCTCATCCCTTGAGTTTGGCCCATCGCGGTGAAAAAAAATATTACTACACTAAAGTGGCATTATGCAACAAAAATACGCTCATCTAATTTAGTTTTTAAAATGGTACATCACTTACCGATTTGCCCAACAATTTATGAGATATTGTTATTTAACTGCAAAAGGACCTCGGAATTTGATAACAGTTCTACCAAGTACGAATTGGAATAAAATAAACACTTGAAGTAAATTGGTCTTTATTAACCTGTTAAAGTAGATGTTCAAATTGTTTACCACCTGCACAAATGCTAGCTCGACATCTTCTCACAAATGCCCGGTTGATGCGTCGAGCAAGTACTCGATGCAAGTGCAGATACGTCCACCTATTCTATGTAGTTTGTGTTTTCCGTCCAGTTGAGTGTAGCCGGCACGACCGAAGGGAAGCACTGACGTGGCACGAAGTTCACCTGGTGTTATGGGCTGACATCACGGGTTGTAGGTAATGTAGCCAACCATGTCAGTTTACATTTAAAAAAACCTGAGCTACTGCCGTAATTCTTTCTTTGAGCTCTATCAAGTTTTCCACCGGTTTCCAGTAAACTTTTTCTTTTAAATAGCCAAAATAAAAAAAATCTAACGGATTTAAATCCGGTGATCTAGACGTCCGGTCTATCTGTGGGGATGCAAGTGGCTAGGAGGCCACAAGACTTCCGTTGAATTGTAGAAACTTTAAACGGGCGAATTATCTTGAGTTTCTGCAATAGGAGCTTCAGAGCCTTTTAGAAGATGTACCATTGGCCATACGGAGGTGGTTGCAAAATGAAGGCTGCGCAAAAATTACGCAATTCTCTAGCGTAATGGGCTGGCCCATTACGCTAGAGAAGTGCGTAATTTTTTAGACCAAGCATATCCCCACGCATGGATCGGACGTCTAGGTCACCGGGTTTAAATCCGTTAGACTTTTATTATTGAGGCTATTTAAAAGAAAAAGTTTACGGGAAACCGGTGGAAAACTTCATAGAGCTCAAAGAAAGAATTACGGCAGTAGCTCAGGTTTTTTTTAATGTAAACTGACATGGTTGGCTACATCACCTACAACATCCGTGATGTCAGCCCATAACACCGGGTGAACTTGGTGCCACGTCAGTGCTTCCCTTCGGTCGTGCCGACTATAGTCAAGTGGAGGGAAAACACAAACTATTTACATAGCATAGGTGGACGTATCTGCACTTGCATCGAGTACTTGCTCGACGCATCAACCGGGCATTTGTGAGAAGATGTCGAGCTAGCATTTGTGCAGGTTGTAAACTATTTGAACATCTACTTTAACAGGTTAATAAAGACCAATTACTTCAAGTGTTTATTTTATACGAATTCGTAGTTGGTAGAACAGTTATCAAATTCCGAGGTCTTTTTGCAGTTAAATAACAATATCTCATAAAATATTGGGCAAATCGGTAAGTGATGTACCATTTTAAAAACTATATTAGATGAGCGTATTTTTGTTGCATAATGCCACTTTAGTGTAGTATTTTTTTTTTCACCGCGAAGGGCCAAACTCAAGGGATGAGGCTGAAATTTTTTTAACATGTGGCTCTAAAGTCGTTTTTCAGCTAAACAGGATTAAACATGAAAAAATAAATTTTACCGTGTGAAAGCCTTACTTTTTAGAAATATTTGACAAAAACTAGATTTAAGAAAATCTTACATTTGTACGTGTGGCATTTAAAAAAATGAGCTGAGGGAGAAAATTTTGGATTTTTACAAAAATGGCAATATCTCAAAAACTAAGCCATTTTTACTAAACCTAAAATTAGATATTCTGAGAGGTAATTAGCAGCCCTATCTCCTGTTAAAGGATTATCGTCGGTTTCTGGGACACCCTGTATAAATATATTTGAAATCTAAATGAAAAGGTAAATGGATATACTTTAGCATGAGCGATCAGCGATACATAATACAATCAAACTGATAATTTTTGACACGCTCAAGCCCATCTTAGAAATTGACTGACGGATATTTTATTTGATAAATAAAAAATATAGTTTTGTACGAGGTTTTGTACTGTCACTTTGACCACACGTTGTGGTGGTCGCTCTACAAGCAATTCAGTTCTCGTAATGAAAACGCTAACATGTTTTGTTTTGAGGTAGGCTTGTACGAATAAGAAATATTTGTGAATGCATATACTTAGCGTAATAACAAAATACTACAAACATTTTCTACTAGCCGATAATAATATTAATGAACAATGTTCCATAATCCGCAGTCTAGTGTGCGTGAGCTGGACGAACGGCGGAGCAACGAAGTCCTCGCTTGGTATTCGCCGGTTCCCCGAAGACTTTATCTTTGGGGCAGCCACAGCCGCTTACCAGATCGAAGGAGCCTGGAATGAAGACGGTGAGAAGCCATGTAGTAAAAATTGAGTCTTATTACAAACTGCAAGATTTTTGAACTAACTAAACTAAAGATTAACCCGCACAATCACTTGCAGGGAAGTCTGAATCTATGTGGGACCACATTACTCATATACAGCCTGATATAGTAGCGGGTAGACAAAACGGCGATGTCGCCGCCGATTCCTACCACAACTATAAGCGTGATGTGGAGATGATAAGAGAACTCGGGGTAGACTACTACCGGTTCTCTTTAGCCTGGACACGCATTTTACCCTCCGGCTTCGCCAACGATGTGAATGAGCTGGGAGTTCAGTACTACAATAAATTGATCGACGAATTGCTCAAGTACAACATTCAGCCTATGATTACCCTCTACCATTACGACCTTCCTCAGAGACTTCTAGAGCTAGGCGGTTGGAGTAACTCGTTAAGCGTTGAATGGTTTGGTGACTACGCACGTGTCGTATACGGGCTGTTCGGCGATCGAGTCAAGAACTTCATTACAATCAATGAGCCGAGAGAGTCGTGCCTCTACCAGTTCATAAAAGCTGATTTGTTCACAACCGGCATAGCTGAATACCTATGCGGAAAAAACATTGTTCTGGCTCACGCTAAGGCGTGGCATATTTATAACGAAGAGTTCAGGACTTCACAGGGCGGTGTCGTCGGAATTACTCTCAGTAAGAACTGGTACATGCCATTGACTGACTCAGACGATGATATACAAGCGGCAGTCGATGTTCGGCAATTTGAAGTAAGCTAGTAATCAAAATCAAAATATATTAAATTCCACATAATTATAATTGATATGACATAAAAACCTGAGGTTAATGCCATGAGGAATGTTTTACGAAGTTATTTGGCAGCATTTGCTTTCTACTTATTGTGATGAATTAATAATTTTATTTATATTTGTTACACAGTGGGCGTGGGGCTATCCGATATTTTCTAAAACGGGTGGCTGGCATCCAACATTCAAGAACAGAATTGCGATTCGTAGTGCAGAACAAGGATTCCCGAGATCTCGCCTGCCGGACTTCAATCAGGAAGAGATCAACTACGTGAAGAATGCTTCTGACTTTCTGGGGATCAACATGTACACGTCATACCTCGTGTACAGGAACGCGACTGTCCTTGATAATCATCCGGATATTTCTTTTTACAATGATGCCTTCGCCGATGCCTCCACAAATGACCCATCGTGGCCTACTTCTGCATCTAATTGGCATCAGGTAAATCTTCTTATTAGTATTTTCGATTTCACTGGTGCACAAAGTTTTGTTGTGATTGTTTTTATTTTTAATAAATATCTACTTAATACAATTCTTAAGACTGACTGACGGACAAGGATTTTTGAAAATTAATACCCTAGAAAGGTTAAATAGGAATTAATATTTGTCATTTTTAAAGTTAGAAATATGGAAATTAGTTTCTGTTTATAAATAAAAAAGCTAGTGTTTTATAAATTATTCAGGAGACTCCGTGGGGCCTACACTTGATGCTGCTGAAAGTGAAAGAAGAGTATAACAACCCCATTATCTACATAACTGAGAACGGATTTCCATCGAGCGGTGGCTTGGAGGATGAAGATCGAGTCCAGTATTACAGAAACTACCTCAACGCTCTCCTAGACGCCCTTGATGACGGCTGCGATATCCGAGGATACATGGCTTGGAGTCTCATGGACAACTTCGAATGGATTCAGGGTTTTACGTAAGTTATAGTTCAAAATCACCTTTAAACTCTTTATAGATTATTTTCTATATCTCTCTCTACACATACATTCACAAAGCCAATGCTACCCAAATAATTCATAACAGTATGATGACCGTTCTTTCTATTAAATTTCCAATAAGTATTTTGCGGTTAGGTTTGTTTCGTGAGAATTACTACCTGAAAGATAAAAGTTGTGGATTGTATCCGTCATCAAGGTACTTAACTCTAATCCTTATGCTTTCCGATCACATGATTAGACCAAGCTTACATTGCATTTATTTCAGGCAAAAATTCGGGCTTTACGAGGTAGATTTTGAAGATCCGGCGCGGACGCGAACTCCCAGGAAGTCCGCCTTCGTGTACAAGGAGATCGTGAAGTCCCGCGTCATAGACTATAGCTACCAGCCGGCCACCACCACCATGATCATTGATGAGGGACATTGATGTAATAGAATATACATAGGTCTTAAGATAGGGCCCATCATCAACTATTGATTTGCTTTAACTTTTACAACTCTGTTCTGCAACTCTATTAAACAATATAATAAAAGAATTTAATAAAATATCTAGATGTTTTAATTTACCATTACCTAGATCATGTAAATGTAGTACATGGTGATTCTCAAGAGAGAGGGCCTGATTCAAGGTCTCAAGACACTATTAGATCCGTGATTTGACTAGGTTTGACCTCCCGGGAGCTAGTCTTGCGTTGTATAC
The DNA here is from genome assembly GCA_946902875.1 of Nematopogon swammerdamellus. Classification (NCBI taxonomy): domain Eukaryota; kingdom Metazoa; phylum Arthropoda; class Insecta; order Lepidoptera; family Adelidae; genus Nematopogon; species Nematopogon swammerdamellus. Next base: position 7,560,289 of record OX336358.1, on the reverse strand, counting down.
TAACATCACAGAGATCAAGGAGCAAAACAAAAAATATGACAAACCATATCATACATAATTTATTGTTAATATAATAAATATTATTAACAAATATTTGAATTTGAAACTACATCTGAATCCCATCTCCAGATGTGATAAGCATTTGTATAGCTGTGTCAAAACGATTGTTGAATATATTCCAATTTACATGCATACTTACATATCACACACTGTATCCCGACAATCTGAGTAAGCAGCTATATGACTCGGTGGAAAGACTGTGCCAAGATGAGACGTGGCAAACCTGTCGCCTTTTAGCACGGCATCTTCCTCCTTAGGTCCTTATCCTTAATCGCCTTTTACGTCATGCACGGGGAGAGATTAGTGGGGCTATTTTTATATTTAAGTAGCGGCCCCACACGGCACACTACCCGGCAGTAAATAATGAACATCCAGCTTTAGAAAAAGAGACAATCCGGTTGTAGAGCGTCGTCCCTGTCGCACTAACTCGCACGTCTCTGTGCGACAGGGAAGACTTTCTACACTACAACCGGATTGTCTCTTTCTAAAGCTGGATGTTCATTATATAACTGCCGTGTACTGTTCCAATTTAATAATTCAATTCAACTAAGACAATGATGAATTAACAACAAGTGCTTTTAGAATACACACTTTTATAAGTAAATATACTAGGAGCTAGCTACCCTGACTAAGTTAGCTGGATAAGCCAGATGTAACAGATTCGAAGTCACTAGAAGTACTCGTACATTCGTACCACCATAATGAGTTATCTGGGAAACTGAGAATAACCGGGCTATTATCATTCATGACCCCACACATTCATCTCAAGTTAATAATACGTGTTATCTGTTCTTAGTTTTCGGCAAAATTTCACCCTATCTTTGCTATATGTCCTCTTTCAAAATTTGATAGACAGGCTGAATCAATCATCAAGATATAATAAGCCTGTGATAAATTTACCTAATATAAATAGAATGATACTTGTTCTAGCTTAAGTTGTTACCACCATGAAGCTGCTATCAGTCATAATTCTAAGGTAAGTGATGATAATATACAACTTTCCTGTATGTCTTTGGGCACAGTATTTATTTTTATAAAAAGCGCGGAATGTGGCGCCGAGCCACCCATAAGATATCGAAGCCCATGGACATTCGGTCATACGCGGCGAATGCCATGCCGGCCTGACAGGTGCCTATTCACACCTATCTTGAAGCACCCGAGACTGTACTTGGGGGGAAATAATGTGGGCAGGGAGAGCGATCCAGAGTTTACCAGTTCTGTGGAGGAAAGGTCTGCAGAATCGATTGGTACGCATCCGCGGTAAATCCAACATCTAGGGATGCAATCCCAATGCAAGCCCAAGTCGCGTTGTGCGGAGGTGGAAAGTAGCAAGTTAATTAATTTCCCAGGTAAGAAACGTAAGCACGTTCCCTTTGACCACAATGTGAGATAGTAGGATTTGAGAGCTTAAAAGACCACATTAAACAAGTTCTGTAAATTTCCAGAATTCTTATTCAGATTAATATAAATTGGTTCTGATATCATGTAATTTTCAGCTTGGGCTTCCTGACCTGGACGGAAGGTGTAGCAACTAAAGTCAAACGCGATGAGTTGCGTGGGTTCCCGGATGGCTTCGTCTTTGGTGCAGCAACCGCCGCCTACCAAATCGAGGGCGCTTGGGACGAAGATGGTGAGAACAGAAATGTTATCTGTTTACCAGAAGTAACGAAGAATGGGTTGTTTCCTCAGATGGTGTTTCCTTGCAGAAAAGAACTAGCGCTCCATCAGGAAGATAGCCGGTGATAGCTGTTCAGTGATTGTTTCCTACAAAATTACGTACCGCACATTGTATCCCGATAGTTTGGGTAAGCAGAGTAATCGGTATTGTGCTGCAAGAACTCTGCTAGATTACACCAGAACACCGGCCACAACGTTTCGCAAAGTATTCGGACAAGATAACTATCAACCAGCAAGTAAGGCACGAATGCGTCCTATATGCCCTTTAGCACGGCATCATATCCTTATCCCCATAGCCGTCTTAAACGACATGCATGGGAGAGATGTAGTGGGGTAACTTTTTTGAAGTACCATCCTTGGTTGTTAATGGTTGACAGGCTAGCCACCTCTCAGCTTAGCACGGTCCTTCCACCGAGTCATGCAGAAGGTGGGTCCTTGTGCCTTCTGCTGCTTGATAGTTATTTTGTCCGAATACTTTGCGAAAAGTGGTGGTCGGTGTTGTGCTGTAATTTACCAGAGTTCTTACAGTGCAACACCGATCAATCTGCTTACCCCGATTTTCGGGATACAGCGTGCGGTATGGATGCATGCAAAATATGTTTAGGATATTTTTTGTTATGATTATTATAGAAAATTAAATATTATATATAAGCTTTAAACCAAATTAACTATAGCCGAAATGAATCGTGAGACACGAAAATTATTATAGAATGTTCTCAATGACAAAGGAACAAAGATTTGGATAAGTGACGTATGTTATACAAAATATAATTTAAATGCTGCTGCTGATATTACAGGACGAACCCCATCAATATGGGATGAGTTAACTCATTATCGCGCAGAACTTATAGACGACCAACTGACCGGTGATGTCGCTGCCGACTCTTACCACAACTACGAGCGCGACGTAGAGATGATCAGAGAACTCGGTCTGGACGCCTACCGCTTTTCCATATCCTGGAGTCGAATTCTACCCACTGGCTTCCCTAACGAAGTGAACGAGCTGGGAGTTGCATACTATAACAACTTGATCGGCGAGTTGCTCAAGTACAACATTCAACCTATGGTCACGCTGTATCACTGGGATCTGCCTCAGAGACTGCAAGATCTAGGTGGATGGACAAATCCTCTCATCGTCGAATGGTTCAGCGACTACGCACGAATTGTGTACGAACTATTTGGAGATAGAGTCAAAAACTTCATCACACTGAACGAACCTAGAGAGATTTGTTTGCAAGGATATGGACGACTGACAAAAGCACCTGCTTTGAACTTCGGCGGTATTGCTGAGTACATGTGTGCCAAAAACTTACTATTGGCTCACGCTAAGGCTTGGCACATTTACGACGAGGAGTTCAGACCTTCACAAGGCGGTATCAACGGTATTACTCTGAGTATGAACTGGTACTTACCAGCATCTGACTCCCAAGACGATATACAAGCGACAGAAGATACCCGACAATTCGAGGTAAGAGCTTGAGAAATTCCACATTCAAATGAATTCAGTACATATAATTTAATACTGGTACTAACAGTTCGTAAAATTTGCAGTGGGAGTATATAAATCCGATATTTTCTGAAACGGGTGACTGGCATCCGACGTTCAAGAATCGAATCGCGGCCCGCAGCGCAGAACAAGGGTTCACGAGGTCTCGCCTGCCGCAGTTCACGCAGGAAGAAATTGACTACGTGAAGGGCGCTTCTGACTTCCTTGGGATTAATATGTACACACCGTACATCGTTTACAGGAACGCAAGTGTGCTCGAAGACGTTCCAGAGTTGTCTTACTCAAACGACCTTTATGCCCTTACATATCAAGATCAGGAATGGCCTGCTTCTGCTTCTATATGGCTGAAGGTATAGTTGAAACAAAGTTTGACATTCACTAGCGTACGAGTAAAATGATCTACTTCAATAGCACGGTGATGCGTATATGTAATAATATGATTTGTAATATTGTCTCTAACACAAAACAATTCTAGGAAACGGCTTGGGGCCTACACCGTCTACTGCTTCATGTCAAAGAAAATTACAACAACCCCATTGTCTATATCACCGAGAACGGATTCTCTTCAAAGGGTGGTCTGGACGATGACGACCGAGTCCAGTACTACAGGAACTATCTGAATGCCGTCCTGGACGCTCTCGATGATGGGTGTGACGTCCGAGGGTACATGGCGTGGAGTCTCATGGACAACTACGAATGGATGAGGGGATATACGTAATATCTTGTCCAAAATACTTTATTTCTTTGTTTCTTTCCAATTATTTAAAAAAATCCCACTAGATTATTGTATTTGATTATATTTTCAGCTCTATCCGTAGGTAGGTACGTCAACGTAATGCCATGACATGCATTAATGCATCTAGATAAATCCATAGCAAGTCTGCAGTGACATATGTTTATCTGTCCATCAATCGCCAATAAGTGTTTTGTTTATGCTTGTTTTGGAAGAATACCACTTCAAAGATAAATGTTGTAGATTGTATCCATCCATCAAGGAACTTAGCGTAACTCTTATTAATCTAATCATAGCTGGCAATGGATCGAGTAATTTCAGACAAGTAAAACACATTGATGTTAATATTTTAAATAATATTCCATACAACGACATGGTTGCTTACATCACCGTTGTGAAGAATCACCGTCCTTCATGCCTTGAAATATATTGACAAAGTTATAGAAAAGTGTTTTTGTTGCAGAGAGCGATTTGGACTGTACGAAGTAGACTACGAAGACCCAGCAAAGGCGCGCACTCCCAGGAAGTCCGCCTTCGTGTACAAGGAGATCCTGAGGACCCGCGTCATAGACTACAGCTACGAACCGACGACCGCTAGTATGACCATCGAATAGAAATACTGACACATGAATTAATAAAATATTATTATTTTTAACTTAATGCTGATGACATAAATACACGGTTTTTGTAATGTTTATATGGTAATTTTTAATTATAATAAATTATTTTTATAATAATTTTCCACCATCCTTATTAGAATAATGTTAAGGTATTCCACTTAAATAAAATAAATTAGGACAAAACGCAACACTTAATGCATAAGGGATTTTCAGCCAGTGTATCTTTGGGGTAACTATGATAACTGCTAGGTGAGTGTAGAAGAGAAATATACTTAATGAGAGTAATACAAAACATAAAATAGGTTCACTTAAATCGTAACTAATCGTAACTACTAACGTATTTGTACATTTGTTACATGTAAGGATTTTTGTATGTAATCCAGTATGTTTGGCTGAGTGAGACGAGAAAAAAGCACATGCCCCGACCAGCCAATATAACCGCGAAGATAGGAGCCATATCGGAGATTTCCTTTTGAATTGCTGGCTATACTGAATTAGAGGAGAATACAGCCGAGTCTGCTATGCGGCCACCTTACATCCAGTACGGTGGTACCAACCCAGTCGGCTACAATTTGAGCCTACCACCTAGTAAGGGGCAAGGGAACGGACCTATAGTTTTACACGGATACTCTAAACATACATATTATTTACATAGACATGTACTAACTCTGAACACATCCAAACATTACATTGCACTTGGACACAATTTCATTGCGCTCCTTATCATACCATTACTTTCGTTTTGGTAAAAAAACTTTCACTTTCACATACATTGCCTCTTCCTACATACCACACACGCTGAATCCCGACAATCGGGGTAGGCAGAGTAATCGGTGTTGTGCTGCAAGAACTCTGGTAAATTACAGCACAACACCGACCACCACGTTTCGCAAATTATTCGAACAAGATTTAATCGATCAAGCAGCAAGTAAGGCACGAAGACCCACCTGCTGCATGACTCGGTGGAAGTACCGTGTCAAGGTGAGAGGTGGCGAGCCTGTCGCCCTTTAGCACGACATCTTGTTCTTATCCCTTAGTCGCCTCTTACGACATGCACGGGGAGAGATGCAGTGAGACTATTCTTTTTAAGTACCGGCCCCACACGGTCTTCCTTTCTGTGAAAATAGGCAAAACTTTCCCAACATTTACTGTATTTACTTACTGGTTGACATGGAACATCAAGATAAAAGCATCAAATTATTATACAATGATAAAATACAATATATAAAGTAGAATGTGCAGTAGCACGGACACAGTCGCAAACATGAAGGTGCTGTCAATAGTAACTCTTAGGTAAGCCACTTGTAAGTCTACAATGTTTGTAATGCATAATATTAGATAGAAACCGGTATTACTAATTCAAATTGTATCAAGATAAGAGTTTCAGCTCTCTGGAAGAGACTAAATTGATGACAACAATTGTATAAGTTTAAATCATGACATTGATTACAAAGCCATATGAGTTGCTCGAGGACTAAAAGTAAGAGAACGTGCTAGGCCCATGTGAAATTTTATATGTACGTTTTATTTTCATAGAATTAATGGCTTTGCATAATAGGTGTATGCTTTTGATTCTATTTTAGCCTGGTCTACCTGACTTGCACGGAAGGTGCAGCAACCAAAGCCAATCGTCAAGAGTTGCGTCGATTCCCAGATGACTTCATCTTCGGCGCAGCCACCGCTGCCTATCAGATCGAGGGCGCATGGGACGAAGACGGTAAGGATACGACTAGCTCTGTTATTCGAGAAAATATAATTTCTGTAACAAATGAATTAGCAAAAAAGTTTCCTTTCAAATACAAAGTACAATACTGTTATTACAGGACGAACTCCATCAATATGGGATGATCTGACTCATTATCGCTCGGAAATGATCGCTGATGGTTTGACCGGCGACGTCGCTGCCAATTCTTATCACAACTACAAGCGCGACGTGGAGATGATGAGGGAACTAGGTCTGGATGCCTACCGCTTTTCTATCTCTTGGAGTCGAATCCTACCCAGCGGGTTTCCTAATGAAGTGAACGAGCTGGGAGTAGCTTACTACAACAACTTGATCGACGAGATGCTCAAGTACAACATAATACCTATGGTGACGCTGTACCATTGGGATCTGCCTCAGAGACTTCAAGATCTAGGCGGCTGGACAAATCCTTTGATTGTCGATTGGTTCAGCGATTATGCCCGAATTGTATATGGCCTATATGGCGATCGAGTCAAGAGCTTTATCACAATCAATGAGCCTAGAGAAATTTGTTTGCAAGGATACGGAGATGTGGACAAGGCGCCCGCATTAAACTTCGCAGGTATCGCTGAATATATGTGCGCCAAGAACTTATTATTGGCTCATGCTAAGGCTTGGCACATCTATGATGAGGATTTCAGGCCCGCACAAGGCGGTATCAACGGCATTACTCTCAGCCTGAACTGGTACATGCCAGCCACCGATTCGGAAGATGATATTCAAGCGACAGAAGATAACTGGCATTTTGAGGTGAATATTAAATCATATATTATATGAAACTGCGTGCTCAATGGAAATATCAATCAAACGTACCTCTATAAAATTTAAATTTATATGTCGTTACAGGGGCAGTACCTTAATCCACTCTTTTCTGACACGGGAGACTGGCACCCAATATTCAAGAATAGAGTTGCTGCCCGCAGTGCAGAGCAGGGTTTCCCGAGGTCTCGCCTGCCGCAGTTCACACAGGAAGAGATAGAGTACATGAAGGGCGCTTCTGACTTCCTGGGAATCAACATGTACTCGTCTTACATAATTTACAGAAATGCAACTGTACTTGAGAGGGTTCCAGAGCTGTCGTACTTCAATGACGCATATGCTCTCTCATATCAGGACCCAGAATGGCCAAGTTCCGCATCAAGTTGGCTGAAGGTATGGTTTTTGATAATCAGATGTAGATTTAAATGTCATAATTATGGACTATGTCACAAAGAATGAAATATTTACTTATTTTAATATTTTTCTGTGATTTCATATAGGTACGGCATGGTTCGATAAGTTTGATGTTTTCAATCATATTGATATTTCCAGGAAACTCCTTTCGGCCTACATCTTCTACTACTCAAAATCAAACAAGATTATAACAACCCCATCGTATATATAACCGAGAACGGGTTCTCTACATACGGTGGTCTGGACGATGATAACCGGGTGCAGTACTACAGGAACTATCTTAATGCAGTCCTAGACGCTCTGGAAGACGGATGCGATGTCCGAGGGTACATGGCCTGGAGTCTCATGGACAACTTCGAGTGGATGATGGGCTTTACGTAAGTTATGATATTTTCCATTAATAAAGCTTTTGGTGATTTTTGACAATAATTGTGAATAACGTTTTAAGTTTTTTCTTTTTAACTTCATAACTATCCCGAATGATGTCTGGAAGGAATCACTCATAATAGTGATACGTGTGTATTTGCGTACTCCTGTACTTCTTTGTTTTTTCTCATGCAATGTTTTTACTTTTTGTAAATGTGTACAATAAAATAAAGTCCTGTACACGTCCATCATTGATATGTACCAAACATCAGGGACGTGAAATCATTTTGCTAGTATGATGGACATGATTACATAAGGTATCATTTCCATTCATGCAATATCATTCCAAAAAATACGTAAGCTCTTTATCCATATCCATATGGAGTTTTATGAGAATAGTGAAATTTTAAAAATCTAGTAATTAGAGCTAGTAATTTTGTATTTGTAAATGATTGTACAAATTCGTAATTTGTTGCAGGGAGCGATTCGGACTGTACCAAGTAGACTACGAAGATCCCGCTAAGACGCGGATTCCCAGAAAGTCCGCCTTCGTGTACAAGGAGATCCTAAGAACCCGCTCCATTGACTACAGTTACGAGCCGCCCACTACTATGACTATTGACGAGGGACATTGAGGCTTCGCTAACTAGGATTTTAAAATTAATTACTGTTTCGATGTCAAAATTGATCTTTTCAACGAAAATAAATGATCTTATAAAATATTTAACATCTTTTCCTTTTACCCCCCTTTTAACTCACATAAAAAACGACAAAGGAATATGTTACTAGCTCTAATATTTATATTGTTAACTCCATTCTTTATTAGATCGGTTATAAACATTATTCTAAGGGCAAGCACTTCACGAAAAAACTAATTTGTTGACAATTTCGATATCCTTCAGCACCCACCTACATTTCAGAGCGTTGTATTTTTGTAATATCCTAGATTTTTTTAAATTTATTTATTATTTCGATTACATAATTACATGTTAACAGTGCTGTCCCTTAAACTAAACATAGTTTGTTTCTTAAGAGCACAACATAAGTAAACGGATTATCTTATAGATGACTTATCTACTATGTACTTAATTATTTACCTTATTTTATTATTTTGTCGTGTAATGTGAATGTCTGGATGTATATGTGCGTGAAGGCATGTGAATGTTTATACATTGTGATTTTTTGTTAGCCTATGTATGTGTAATTATGAATGTGTCTAGTATAAAAGTGTGCGTGATGACATGGCAAGCGTGAAGGCGTGTGACTGTTGATGTACGGTAAGAGTGGGGTACCTAATACTATAATACCTAGTACTGTTAGCGTGGACTTAGAAAAAAAAACCTTGTTAATAATATCCATTACTGTTAATACGTATGATGCGTTTATCAATTATCTATCGCTCTACACAGTAACTAACCCTTCCACCACAGTAACCGTCATTCTCTTTAACATTCACGGCGGCAGAGTGCTCATGAAGATGGGCCAAACGTAACTCGGTGAACGACTGTGAAATTTAGTAAAATGTTTAATCCGAAAGAAGAAATCCAGGGAAGTCCCCGGTATGGCACCTACCTTCTCGGAGGTAATATTGGCTGGTCGGAGCATGTGCTTTGGCCCCTCCGACTCAGCCACACATACTGGATTACATAAAAAAGTCATTCTTTGACCTTGAAAATGTATCAACTTTGTTTACGGGTGTTTTTTCAAAACCTGATTTGGACAGAATTGAGTGACAGAGTGCATCTTAAAGATAAAGAGATCAAGCCACCAGAAAATGATAAAGTTACCTCATATAAGGTAGTGAGTACTCGCATATGTCACAGTCGTCATCATGAAGCTGCTGTCAGTCGTGATTTTAAGGTAGGCCATTTTACTATCGCTAACTTTTTGAACAGTCAAGTTGATCAATGTCAAGGTTATTTGATGTTTCAACAGCTCACATTAAAATATTATGTTATACATATATAGGCAATATATATAATACATATATATATATATATAATATATAAGCAAATAAATACGCGAAAAATTAATTTCAATAATCGCTCACTGAACATTCAAATGATTTATCTCATCAAACACGAAAGAAAGAGATCCCCTCTTTCGATTGTATTATTTCAATATTTTTGTGATTTCAGTCTAGCCTGTCTGTGCCTCACGGAAGGCGCAGCAACGACACGGCAAGACTTGCGTCGATTCCCAGATAATTTCATATTCGGGGCAGCCACCGCTGCCTACCAGATCGAGGGTGGTTGGGACGAAGACGGTAAGAATAAAATTCACAGGTTGATTTGCAGCGACCATGCCTGCTGTGTTACCACATCAGATTTTAGCATTTTACCGGCCAATCTTGTTGTCTTTTCTTAAGTTTTGTGGTATTAATATTACAGGACGAACTCCGTCAATATGGGACCACCTAACTCATACTCGACCAGAAATGATTGTTGACGGGCTGTCCGGTGACGTCGCCGCCGACTCTTATCACAACTACCAGCGCGACGTGGAGATGATGAGGGAGCTCGGATTGGACACATACCGCTTTTCCCTCTCCTGGACTCGTATCCTACCCAATGGCTTTGCTAACGATGTGAACGAGCTAGGGGTAGCTTACTACAATAATTTAATCGACGAAATGCTAAAGTATAACATCCGGCCAGCCGTTACCCTGTATCATTGGGATCTGCCACAGAGACTTCAAGATTTAGGAGGCTGGGCCAATCCTCTCATCGTTGATTGGTTCAGCGACTACGCACGAGTTGTATATGAACAGTTTGGAGACAGAGTCAAACATTTCATTACAATTAACGAGCCTAAAGATATTTGTTTGCACGGATACGGAGATAAAATAAAAGCCCCCGTATTGGACTTCAACGGTATCGGTGAGTACCTGTGCGCGAAAAACTTGATAATGGCGCACGCTAAAGCATGGCATATCTACAATGACGAGTTCAGACCTTCGCAGAGTGGTATCAATGGAATTACTCTCAGTATGAACTGGTACGAGCCAGAAACTGACTCAGATCATGATAAGGAAGCAGCATATGATACTCAGCAATTTGAAGTAAGTCATTCATGAGCAAGTTCTTAATGAATTTTTTATTTGATAGTTTGTTCAGTGGCAGAGATCCACAGTGTTTAAATATTGTTTCAGTGGATGTATATCCATCCGATATTTTCCGAATCGGGTGACTGGCATTCTATAGTCAAGAACAGAATCGCGGCCCGCAGTGCAGAACAAGGTTTCCCGAGGTCCCGCCTGCCGGAGTTTACCCAGGATGAGATCGACTACGTGAAGGGCGCTTCTGACTTCCTCGGGATCAACATGTACACAACGTACATCGCTTACAGAAACGAAACTGTTCTCGAGATAGTTCCTGAAATCTCGTATAACAACGATCTATATGCACTCTATTATCAGAACCAAGAATGGCCCGGTTCCGCGTCTAGTTGGCTGAAGGTACAGTGGCAAATTATTTTATTTTTAAGGGTTAAGATCATTTCATATTTCCGATAACAGATTAGCTTAGGTTAGCGTCTTCAGGACACATACGGGCATTTGATGTATTTACGCGGGTAGTAGATGTGAATATTCGAGTTATTTAAATCTCCAAACTCAAATATACTTAACTTGAATTCAGTTCTGGCGCAATCACCCTCTTTCGCAACCCTTTTAAAAAGTTTATAGGTCAACAAATACTACACGGTATGTTAATAACTTGCAGAAGTGAAATTTCAGGAAACACCTTGGGGACTACATTTTCTACTACTCACCGTGAAACAAGATTACAACAACCCCATCGTATACATCACTGAGAATGGTTTCTCTTCAAACGGTGGTCTGGACGATGAAGGCCGGGTGCAGTATTACAGGAGTTATCTGAATGCGATCCTGGATGCTCTTGATGACGGGTGCGATGTTCGAGGGTACATGGCTTGGAGTCTAATGGACAACTTTGAGTGGATGGAAGGCTACACGTAAGTTTAAGACATCTGGCACTCTACTAGGAATGTTATACGTGTTAGTTAAATCATTACAAATAATGACTGGACTATAATCCAACGGAAAGCACTTACATGCCTTGTTACCACAGGGACAAGGTGAATAGGTAAAGGAGCTGACTTCACTGGTGTAGCAGTTGATGTAGATAACCCGATGGGGTTGGCGATTAGGGAAGGCGAATGAACCACCTGATCAGGTGGTTCATTGAATTTCTAAACGCTGCGCCGCCGCTTGTATTCTTGGGACCTTTAGCTCTAAAAATGAAATTTCAGGAAAGACGATTCATTCATGAAGGTGCAATAGCTTGAAAATTTGGAGACAATACGTAACGGTCCGGTGGCGTAGTTGGTTATCGCGTTGGCGGCTCAAGCCAAAGACCCAGGTTCGAATCCTGGCCGGGATGTATTTTTTTCAATGATTTTCGCTTTGCATTTTTCTAATAAAAAAAAAAAGATTCATTCACTTTTTCCTGTTGTCAAATATGTTGTTTAAATCAACAATATCCATACGTTAAATTTCCAGATAACTAGCTAGATTTTTCATTCTAATGTCGTTTACAGGGAGAGATTCGGACTGTACGAAGTAGACTACGAAGATCCCGCGAAGACGCGGACTCCCAGGAAGTCCGCCTTCGTGTACAAGGAGATTCTGAAATCCCGCGTTATAGACTACAGCTACGAGCCCCCAAGCACAGTCATGACTATCGACGAGGGACACTAAGATATTAGGCTATCTTCATTATGATGGTGAAATGATTTATACGATTGATAAAAGTTATTTGTGTGATACTGATAATAAACGATCTTGTAAACATTTCAAAAATGTGTTTCCATTCGTAAAATAATTCTGAAATGAACGCACTGACTCGAATTTCAAGAAATATACCACTAATATTACGCACCTGACAGATTCAGTTTTAATATACGTAAAACTTCATCTATCAGTGCAGATAGCGAGCTTTTTGAAAACACGATTTGATTAACTTCGCTGGATAGAAAAAAATCATGAACATGCCTCTAAAATTACTTGAATGTGAAAGTTTTGATTTTTTGCGTAGCCGTGTAAATTTGCAGGTCCTATAAATAAAACCTTTTTAAAATATTTTTGAAAGATGGAGAAATTTTTTATTACGCATTCAAATTCTGATGAATTAATTTCTCAAATGCGCAATTCAATATTTTATTGTATTTTACTTACCTACTTACCTACCTATTAGACCTAAACCACCATTTCAAACCCTATTACGGAGTATTGATCAATTCAAACCGTGTGAGGCCGGTACTAAAAAAGAATAGCCCCACTGCATCTCTCCCCATGCATGTCGTAAAAGGTGACTAAGGGATAAGGACAAGATGCCGTTCAAAAGGGCGACAGGATCTCCACCTCTCACCTTGGCACGGTACTTCCACCGAGCCATGCAGCAGGTGGGTCTTCGTGCCTTACTTGCTGCTTGATCGATCGAATCTTGTTCGAATACTTTGCGAAACGTGGTGGTCGGTGTTGTGCTGTAATTTATCAGAGTTCTTGCAGCACAACACCGATTACTCTGCTTTACCCCATTTGTCGGGATTCAACGTGTGTGATATGTATGTATGTATGATCAATTGTAAACTGTGTCAAAGAGAAAGCTCATGCCGAAGGCTCATGCCAATGAAGGGGGTATTGGGATTGGGGTAAGGAGGTTGTTACACTAAAAGAAAGAAAATTTGCTCATATTTAGGTAGGTACCTACTGTGAGCGCGCACGTTCGTGGCCTCTGCGGGCGGAGGCCGATAGATCTTTAAAATATTATCCCTGTTTTGTCTTCGTACTTCAACCCCGCAATAAAACCTTATTATATAAATAATTTAATGCCCTATATAAAAAAGAGGTTTCGTAAACGTCCTTACTTTCAGAGATTGATTCACAACACTATACATTCCATTCTCGCTTTCCTGCCGGAGGCCACGAACGTACGCGCTGACTGTAGGTATGTAGTTTTTACCGAGGTCATGGAATAATGTGTTTATTCGTTTTAGGCACAGAACAACTGTCGTTTAGTGAAATGGAAATACATGCTCTAAGATTAACATGTAGATAGGATTTAAAACATAACTATTCCTAGTATGGCTTTGTGTATTAGCTTCAAAATAATGAAACTCCAGCGTTTTTTTATTATTTTATTCAAAACTCAGTGTCCCTCGTCAATGGTCATGGTGGTGGTGCCGGGATGGTAGCTGTAGTCTATGACGCGGGACTTCACGATCTCCTTGTACACGAAGGCGGACTTCCTGGGAGTTCGCGTCCGCGCCGGATCTTCGTAGTCTACTTCGTACAGTCCGAAGCGCTCCCTGTAATATTGTAATCTCATCTCATCTCACTATAATATCATAAATGTGAAAGTATGTTTGTTTGTTTGTTTGTTTGTTCCTCTTTCACGCCTGAATGGCTGGACGGATTTTGACGAAACTTCGTATAGGGGTAGTGTATATCCCGGAGTAACATAATTTTGAAAAAAAGTGGTCAAGTTCGAGTCGAGCTCGCGTAAAGAGGGTTCCGTGTCATCGCGTTTTCTGTGAGAACTAGAAGGATTGGGATTTTCGTTTACTTTTTCACGTAAATTAAGTGTATATCCCATGGTAACATAATTTTTTTTTAAAGTGGTCCAGTTCGAGTCGAACTTGCGTAAAGAGGGTTCCGTACCATCTAGTTTTCTGTGAGAACTAGAAGGCTTAGGATTTTCGTTTAGGTTTTCCTGTAAATTAAGTGTATATCCCATGGTAACATAATTTAAAAAAAGTGGTCAAGTTCGAGTGGAGCTCGCGTAAAGAGGGGTTCCGTACCATCGGGTTTTCTGTGAGAACTAGAAGGATTGGGATATTCATTTACGTTTTCCTGTAAATGAAGTGTATATCCCATGGTAAAATAATTAAAAAAAAAAAGTGGTCAAGTTTGAGTCGGGCTCGCGTAAAGAGGGTTCCGTACCATCCCGTTTTCTGTAAAGGGGGGAGGGGGAGGGAGAGGGAGAGGAATAGGGAGAGGGAGAGGGAGAGGGGGGAGGGAAGGGAGAGGGCGAGGGAGAGGGAGAGGGAGAGGGAGAGGGAGAGGGAGAGGGAGAGGGAGAGGGAGAGGGAGAGGGAGAGGGATAGGGAGAGGGAGAGGGAGAGGGAGAGGGAGAGGGAGAAGGAGAGGGAGAGGGAGAGGGAGAGGGAGAGGGAGAGGGGAGAGGGAGAGGGAGAGGGAGAGGGAGAGGGAGAGGGAGAGGGAGAGGGAGAGGGAGAGGGAGAGGGAGGAGAGGGAGAGGGAGAGGGAGAGGGAGAGGGAGAGGGAGAGGGAGAGGGAGAGGGAGAGGGAGAGGGAGAGGGAGAGGGAGAGGGAGAGGGAGAGGGAGAGGGAGAGGGAGAGGGAGAGGGAGAGGGAGAGGGAGAGGGAGAGGGAGAGGGAGAGGGAGAGGGAGAGGGAGAGGGAGAGGGAGAGGGAGAGGGAGCGGTTTTTGTAAATTTGCAGCAAATTTCTTCGTGAAGGTTTAGTCTTCCTGAACGCCCTCTGTTACTTACTTTCATCAAGAAGGTTTATAGTCTTCCTGAACGCAGCTCGGCCTTCGGCCTCGCCCCCAATTACTTAATTTCTTGGAGAAGGTTTATAGTTTTCCTGAACGCAGCTCGGCCTTCGGCCTCGCCCTCAGTTACTTACTTTTATCAAGAAGGTTTATTTATAGTCTTCCTGAACGCAGCTCGGCCTTCGCCCTCGCCCTCTGTTACTTGCTTTCTTCGAAAAGGTTATCGTCTTCCTGAACGCAGCTCGGCCTTCGGCCTCGCCCTCAGTTACTTACTTCCTTCAAGAAGGTTTATAGTCTTCCTGAACGCAGCTCGGCCTTCGGCCTCGCCCTCAATGACTTAATTTCTTCGAGCAGGTTTATAGTCTTCCTGCACGCAGCTCGGCCTTCGGCCTCGCCCTTAGTTACTTACTTTCTTCGAGAAGATTTTATTGTCTTCCTGAACGCAGCTCGGCCTTCGGCCTCGCCCTCTGTTACTTAATTTCTTCGAAAAGGTTATCGTCTTCCTGAACGCAGCTCGGCCTTCGGCCTCGCCCTCAGTTACTTGCTTTCTTCAAGAAGGTTTATAGTCTTCCTGTACGCAGCTCGGCCTTCGGCCTCGCCCTCTATTACTTACTTTCTTTGAGTAGGTTTATCATCTTACGCAGCTCGGCCTTCGGCCTCGCCCTTAGTTACTTACTTTCTTTGAGAAGGTTTATTGTCTTCCAGAATGCAGCTCTGCCTGAAGCCTCGCCGTTAGTTACTTACTTTAGTTGAGAAGGTTTATCGTTTACCTTAACGCAGATCGGCCTTAGTTACTTACTTTTTTCCTTTGAAATACGAATTTCACGCGAGCGAAGCCGCGGGCAAAAGCTAGTGTAATATAATTTTATTAAGTAGATAAGTAATAATGACAACTACCGGATCCGAATTGAGTACAAGATATCCTTAAGTTTGGTCTTCATTGTTCTGAGGATCGCCGATCCAAGACGGCCGGCGCGCGATATCTGTTCTGTGGTTTGATCGTTTAAATAAGAAACAAAAATCATTGCACTTACGTATAGCCCTGCATCCACTCGAAATTGTCCATCAGACTCCATGCGGTGTATCCTCTGACATCGACGCCTTCGTCCAAGGCATCCAGCAAGGCATTCAAATAGTCCCTGAAGTATTGCACCCGGTCATCATCTTCAAGCCCTGTGTATGTAGACCAGCCGTTCTCCGTGATGTAGATAATGGGATTGTTGTACATTTGTTTCAGTTTCACCATCAACTTGTACATTCCCCATGGCACCGACTTGTGGAGAAAGAAGATATTTTTAAATTGAAATCTCTATCCATGGTAATCGCCGATGTTCATTATCACGAAATATTTGATCATTTCACTGCCGTATTTCCTTATTCTGATATGCAATGGTTGGCGAAGAAGATGATTAGAAAAGGTTAGCGTGACTTTGTGGTAATTTACTTGAGCTACTCAGAAATCATATCGAAATAATGAGAAAAATATACTGGTAACATGATACTGACCACCAACCAGCTGGACACCGAAGGAGTCCATTCTGGGTCACGGTATCCACCAACAGACAAATCGTCATAGAACGAGGGCACTGGACCACCTCCGTTGACAGATTCATTCCTATAAGAGTAACTTGAAGAATACGTATTGATTCCCAGGAAATCCGATGACCCTTTCAGGTATTCGATCTCTTCTTGAGTGAACTGTGGCTGACGAGATCTGGGGAAACCTTGCTCGGCGCTCTTTTCTGCGATTCTTCTTTTCATAACTGGCGGCCAGTCACCATCTTCAGTGAATATTGGGTGAGCATAATGACCACACTAAAAGAGAGAAAAAAGGGGAAACAATAATCTGATATGAGTATGTTGATAATAATACAAAACAAATAGATATTTATCAATACTATTTTAAAATTAACCTCAAATTGAATAGTGTCTTCAGCTGCTTCAATATCTTGAGGATCATCAGTGAGGGGCTCATACCAGCTAAAGCTGATCGTAATCCCGGTGGATCCGCCCTGTGAAGGTCTGAACTCCTTATCATAAATATGCCAAGCTCTAGCGTGTGAGAGCAGCAGATTTTTCGCACAAATATATTCAGCAATACCTTTGATGTTTAAAACAGGGGCCATAGTATTATCTCCATAGCCCTGGTAGCAAATTTCTCTAGGTTCATTCATTGTAATAAAAGTTTTGACTCTGTCACCGAATCTCTCGAAAACCACCCGTGCGTAGTCCCCAAACCAATCTACTATGAGTGGGTTAGCCCAGCCGCCAAGGTCCTGCAGTCTCTGAGGCAGGTCCCAATGGTAAAGCGTGATCATCGGCTGGATGTTGTACTTGAGCAACTCGTCGATTAAGTTGTTATAGTACTGGACTCCAAGTTCGTTAATTTCATTGGCGAACCCGGAGGGTAATATTCGTGTCCAGGCTACAGAGAACCGATAGTAGTCGACGCCCAGTTCTCTCATCATTTCCACGTCTCGTTTGTAACTGTAGTAGGAGTTGTCGGCAATATCACCTGTATGACACTCCTTTATGATGCAGGGCTCTGTATGCGCTAGGCGGTCCCAGATGGATTCAGATTTTCCTGTCAATTTGTATAAGGTTACTCGAATGCAGGTGAATATGTTTATGCCTGCAGTAGCGGCAAGGATCATAAATTTGTAGATTAAGTAGGTAATGGTGGTCACAGAGAAATTAGAAATGATAGCGAGGCCACGAAGGTATCGTCACTCTATGAGGGAACATACGTGCGATAGTTTTTGTGACATCGCAGCGTAGAGTTGAAGTTAGTTACCATCATGTCCCATTGATGCCGTATTACACTTTACGATTTGAGCGGCACTATGAGCAGAATTATGTTTAAATTCTAGGTAGTAAATGTTCAAATGTCTCACCGTCTTCGTTCCAAGCGCCTTCGATCTGGTAGGAAGCGGTGGCTGTTCCAAATAGGAAGCTATCGGGGAACCTACGCTCCGATTTGGCTCCTGCAGTGGCACTTGTGGTACAAGATGCCCATGTTGAACTGTAAATGAAATTTCATGATTTGTGTGTATATTAGACAGATTTGGTGGTTCAGCTTGAGGCTGGAGACTCAGGCATAACCAATTGGCAAAACCATACCGAACCATTTTTTTTTATGGAAACAGACACGGTTGGCTACATCACCTACAACCATGGATGAATAACCATGTCTTATTCATCCATGCCTACAACATCCGTGATGTCAGCCCATAACACCGGGTGAACTTGGTGCCACGTCAGTTCTTCCCTTCGGTCGTGCCGACTACACTGAACTGGACAGAAAACACAAACTATTTACATAGCCGTTTCGACCGACCTTTCATTCAGTGCGGTGGTACTAACCCGGGCGGGTTAAAACCACCTAGTAGTATAAGAAGGGAGTCATATCCCTTAGTCGCCTTTTACGACATACACGGGGAGAGGTGCAGTGGGGCTATTCTTTTAAAGTACCGGCCCCACACGGTAACATTATTAGTAGGATTTTGCTTGTAACCAACAGGTCTATTCTTGTAAATTCTGACAGCGGAATCAGCGCTGTCAGAATTTACAAGAATAGACCTGCTGATCATCTTAGGGTTATGTAGCTAAAACTAGTAACGGTATTATCGACGAAACAAAACAACAACAAAAACTCACCATAAAATTATAAATAATATAGCCTTCATGGTAACTGAGGCAAGCGGACTGCCAACAATTCTTGATCTATTGATATTTATATCGTTCTTTGATAATAAGACAGGATCACTGTGAGTGCTTTATCATTTGACTGAAGGGACTATGTCGGCACTTTTATCGGAGATCATCGAGGTTTTAGATGTCGGATGCGACTCGGTCGGAACGAGTAGTGTTTTTTTTTGCACTTTTAAAATTTCGGCCATTAAAGGCCAAAACTTAATGTGCCATACATTAAAGTTTTGGCCTTTATAGCGAAAACTAATTCGATTTTTTTTAAATAAAAGAAAAACTCTTTTTTCGCTCAACGCTTTTCTTTTTATTCCCAAATCAACTTAAAATCAACCACCATTCTTAAACGGTGGTTGATTTTTGTTTGATTTGCTATATCTATAGTATTTTCTTATAGAATCTGGAGAAACCTCGTGAATTCTGCCCATTTTAAATATTAGATCTTAGTGCCATGTCTGTGCACCACTTAAGTCGAGCCGGTTACCAGATATCATCAATACTATTAATAAATCTGTAAGGGATGGTCATGGAGTAAGTTACTATTTTTTAGGAATATTGCGTTTGCAGACTCGATGTAGAATACTAAAACTAAATTGACGATTTTTGAAATATTTTCTGTATGTATCAATGGATGTATGTTCCTCCATAACTCTTAAACCGATCATCCGAATTCGATGAAACTTAGTACAAGCACATTTGAAAACGAGACACAGGATAGGCTAAATAAAATTCAGTTCCAGTTACGCTAAGATTTGGCTCTAATACATACCTACAAACCGAATTGTTCCGCGCGCCGAAATAAAGGTACGGTAGCGGGTTTACATACTTTGTTCTTTTTAAATATAAATTTCACACGAGCGAAGCCGCGGGCAAAAGCTATTTACAATTTAAAAAATTATTGCATTGATAAAGTCTTCCTTTTATCAATGCTAAGAAACTGCTCACTTAATAATTAAGCGTGTTTTGCTCCATGTACGAGGCAGGTAGGGTAGGGTAGGACTGCCGCGCCGCCGTCACGTGCGCGGTGTTATACAAGTTCGCGAGTGTACCATGAGTGTACGACCAACACTAAATGCGTACCTAGGTACCTACTCGGGTACCTATGCAACAAGCACGTGATATCACCTGTGGACTATGGTACCAGTGTGGTACCTAATATAAAATTATTATCTGCAGCTGCCAGATACTCTATACTCATAGCAGATACGCGATATTTTGTTTGGCCGATTCCGGAAACTGACACGGTTGGCTTCATCACATACATACATACATACATATCACACACGCTGAACCCCGACAATCGGGGTAAGCAGAGTAATCGGTATTGTGCTGCAAGAACTCTGGTAAATTACAGCACAACACCGACCACCACGCTTCGCAAAGTATTCGAACAAAAATCAATCGATCAAGCAGCAAGTAAGGCACGAAGACCCGACTCAGTGGAAGTACCGTACCAAGGTGAGAAGTGGCGAACCTATCGCCCTTTATCACGGCATCTTGTCCTTATCCCTTAGTCGCCTTTTACGACATGCATGGGGAGAGATGCTTCATCACATCACCTACAATATGTATATAGCTATAGCTGTCATGTCGGTGTTCGGAAATTTTTTATTGAAACTGTTCTCCACCGTCCCATCTCTTGGCAGACCCGCTCCCAGCTATCCGACTGTCAGCATGACTTCAGACCACAGCGATCAACTGCCACCAATCACGTTGTATTCGTACATACCTATGTGGCTTCAAAAATGGATGCGGCTCAACTGGTAGATGTGGCTTACTTTGATTAATTCATACATCGGAATCCGCGGGGCACGAATGATTCAAGGTTGTTTAGTGATGGGACAATGTATCCACAAATATCGAAAATCGATCGTTATTTTAGAATAATATGAAATAATGTCGATTATTAAAACTAAGAGTATTTCTATAGAAAATAAGATATAATAAACAAATGTTGTATTTACTTTGTAGGTACAATACAAATCTGTTCAAACCACAATATTAGTTTTATTAGTATGGAATAGAAAGAATTTGATTTTTTTTACCAACTTACACGTGTTACATCATAATGATATTGAAGACTTTGAAATGAAATGAAATGAAATGAAATGAAATATGTTTATTTATCTTATTTACACGATTATACAATTGAAAGAATAACTTAACTAGCTTAAAAAAAAACAATAAGATAAATGGGTGTCTGTCTCAGCTTATTGCTGCGACAGCTGGCGAGCCTTCTGCCGCAGCACTGATTTTCAGACAGACCCCTCTTTTATATTATTAAAAATAACATAACAAACACAATTGCGATAGGGATACAAATAAATACAGTACAATATACTCACATACATATAAAAACAATTTACATAGAATAACGCAATCTGAAACAGTCATCATAAATTTATATTGATAAATATATATATATATGTATATACACACAAATAGGACTAACTAATGGGAATTATTAATTAATAGGACTAAACTAATAAAAAAATAAAAAAAAAATTAGAAGAAAGTGGTGTTAGTATTATTTATTTATTTATTTATTTATTTATTTATTATTTGCTAAGGTTTTTTGTTTATCCAGCAACCACTTCTTGCAGGATATTTTAAATGCGCCAATTCCAGACATTCCTCGGGTGGGGGGAGGCAGATTGTTCCAACATTTGGTGGAGTTGTATTTGAAACATCCCCTGAACCTTGTCGAAGAATGTCTGGGCACCACGAGCAAGTAGTTGCTGGCTCGCGTTCTGAAGCTGTGCTTCTCTCGAGACCAGACTTTTTTGTTACTGTTATGAAACTGAATCGATTAAGCTATAAAAACCAACCGCCTATTATTTTATTTAAACACATAAAAAAATATTTTACATAAAAAAAAGGCCAAGGTCCAAAAAAATAGGTCTTACAAAATTTGTTCATAGTAAGCTAAGGGGGGGTTCTGTATCGGAAATAGATCACTTTTGAAGAACAAAGAATTTTTTTTTTCACAAAATTTTTTTTTTTTAATTTTAAATGTAAAAAAATTTTTTTCTTAATCGTTTCGGTTTCATGCTAGGAACAAAAAAGTCTTCCAACACGTATATCTCTTTCTTTCAGAAATTGTGAAAAACCACAATTTTAGTTTTATTAGTATGGAATAGAAAGAATTAAATTTTTTTTACCAACTTACACGTGTTATATCATAATGGTCATGAAGACTTTTTTGTTACTGTTATGAAACTGAATCGATTAGGTTATAAAAATCAACCACCTATTTTTTTATTTAAATACCTACATACAAAAATTTTTTACTTAAAAAAAGCCCAAGGTCCAAAAATGTTTATATAGGTTTTACTCCCTATATGATACAGAACCCCCCCTTAGCGTACTATGAACTAATTTTGAAAGACCTTATATAAATATGTATCATATTTACTTAAATCGTTAACATAAAGTATAAATGTTTATATAATGTTTATATAATTTTGCTTTAGGAACTCAAAGACGCATGGCGAACCAAGAAATTGTTAAAACTGCAGAAGAACTAACGCTAAATATTGCTAAAGAAATTACCTTTTTGGGAGTACTATTTGATGAAACTCTCAGCTGGAAGCCCCATATAGACTCACTTACTGGTAAATTAAGTTCAGCATGTTATGCCATCAAAAAAATCAAAGAATTGTGTGGTGTACAAGCTGCAAAAACTGTTTACTTTGCCTACTTTGATAGTCTCATGTCATATGGATTATTGTTTTGGGGAACTGCAGCTGAAGTAAACAGAGTACTTGTTCTGCAAAAAAGAGCATTGCGTTGTATACTGAATATGAAAACGAGGGACTCTTGTAGAAATGAATTTAGTAAAATAGGAATTATGACACTACCAAGTGCTTATGTGTATCAAAACATCTGCTATGCTAGAAAATACATACAAAATGCTACTCTCCAGTCTGATATACATCACCATGAAACTAGACACAAAAATGATATAACAATTGTAAAACACAGGTCGTCTAAAATGTCCAAGAGTTTTGTTTGTAATAGCATTCGATTTTATAATAAAATACCATTAGAAATAAAAAATCTTAATGATGTATGTTTTAAGAAACGCATTAAAGCCATTCTTATAAAGAAAGCTTATTATAATGTAAAAGAAGCTCTAACTGACAAAATATTGTACTCTGAGGCTGACCGTGTATAGGTTAACATAGTGTACTCGGTGCTAGTGCGAGTGGTATAAGTAATAACAGGATAAACAGAACCTGTACATATTATGTGTATACAGGTTTATAGAACTTCATATTGCTTTGTGATCGGGGCACTGTAGCAGTTTGTGACAGAAGCAGTGGTATTATGTAAAACAAAATGCAAACATATCGTATAAGTTTCATGTTGCCACTGGAGTAATGCATCGCTTTAAGGTCTTTGCTTACGGTGACGCTTGGTCCGGGTCGCCTCTCTCCCTAAAATATGGTTGAGGGAAGCGATGGCTGGCCCTGGCGTGATGCTCGTGAACGGGTGCTGTTCGTGGAGACTGGCCTGCTCCAATTGGTAACATTGTATATTTTATATGTTAGGCGTATATTTTTAAAAGGAACTATAGTATCTGTCATGAACTGTTACATTTGTCGCAGATTTATATTTTTCATCACATTACTTTTTGGTCTTTGAGATTTGTACTACCTCGTATTATCACTGGTATAAACTGAAAATGCTACAAACATGTTCACTTGAGATTCTGACTGCATACAAATTTTGAATCTTGACAGGGTACAACCTGTACCTTAATTTATACTGCTGACGCATGCTGAATATTAATTTGACTAATTGATACATTAAGTATCAAGTTTATTTAGCACGCATACTAAAATATTACCTTGACTAATTGATACATTAAGTATCAAATTTATTTATTTTATTTTTTGACATTGTACTACAATGTGGTATGAATATTTATAACTGACATGACTTGATACGATATGTATCAACAATTTCTGACAAAGGCTCTATACACCTGATTTTATCTATACTTTTACTTTAACTTTTGATTTTATGTGGTCAGAATTATCAAGCTTAAATTATAGTTATTCTAGCTCTCAAACTATATCTTAACACTGTAAGCGGTGTCTGTTGTGTAGCTAGTCACAATGTATTGTAATTGAAGACGTTAAAAAAAGAACCCTGCGAAGTTTCTTGCCGGCTCTTCTTTGTGGGTGTAATCGAACCGGATTGTAAAAACTAACAGGACAAATTCCAGCGTAGTGTACTACCTTACGAATGATGAATAAAGAATAAAGAATAAAGAATAAAGTGCTGTACGTATATAAGTATTCAGGTCTGAAATATGACATGAATAAAATACAATAAACAAATAAATATGAGTATCGATAACAGTGTCGATTGTTTATTGATCGCCGTAGTCAATCCCTAACAAGGTTGTATTCGTGCCTCGCGGATTCCGATGTCTGTTGATTATCGTAAAGTCTTTGACCGCGTGAATGATGACGTCCTCTTGCAAAAGTTTGCAGCTGCCGGCTGCTCTCCTAAACTCCTACATTTCTTCGCTGACTACTTTCGAGATAGAAAGCAGTATGTGCAACTGGCAGTTGTCCGTTCCAACATCTATTTCACCCGCTCCGGTGTGTGTGAGTCAAGGTAGAACTCTCGGTCCTTCTCATTTCATCTTAATGATCAATTACCTCCCACAATCCCTAACGACGACGGCTGTGTCTGATGTTTGCTGATGATTTTAAACTGATTTTGGCCATTGAATCCTCATCTGACTGCGTTTTGTTACAATATGACATCGACGGTGTCCAAGAGTGGGGTGAGGAACATGATGGATTTTAATATAAATTAGTGCTCAGTAATGATCACTCCAGATCTCGTAATCCCACTCATCATGATTACACATTGCCCGGCACCACTCTTAGCAGAATCCATCTTACAAAAGAATTAGGTGTTTACTTCGACGAACGATTGACATTTCATGAACACACAAATTGAGAAATTCAAGCAGGCATGCCGGAGTCTAGGACTAGGACAAGGGTACAACTTCCGTAGTCCTCTTGTCCTCAGGCTCCTGTATGATGCATATGTTCGCACCAAATTGGAATGAACTGGAATCCGCATGAATCGAAATATATACTAATGGTGGAGAAGATTCAACATAAATTCACCAGGTTCTTATATAAGAAGTCGTATGGCCGATACCCGTTCAACGTTGACCTCTGTCAAAACTATCCATCTTTGTATGTAAGTGGAATGGTTGGATATATGACCCTTCGGCTAAGAAGCAATGTACAGTTAGGCCTAGCTCAGACGTACCACTTTCCGCCCACATTAGAACCACAAAAAAGTGGGCGTATGTTGAGAGTACTCTATTAGTATGCAATGTCGTGATAGCGCTCAGACGGACGACAACTTGTGGTCCATTTCAACAACAGTGGTCGAGCGTGGACGGTATCATCCACAAAATTGTCGCAGATGCTGACCGAACCCGACTCACACGTGCAACTCGCCGACCACAAACCGACCACAGACGAACCGCGCCCGGCAGCGCGGCGGCAGAGGCGAGCTCATGGGCGTATCCTCCCGTTTCAAATTATCCTTCAACACTGTTAACAAATAATCGAAAGTACTATAAGTTCCTATAAATCTCACGAAACTCACCGAGGGGGGGGGGGGGGGGGGGGGGCATGGCACGCCACGCATAAGGTGCCTAACGACGCCCATAGACATTCGGTCGTATGCGGTGGTTGAAAATGCCATGCCGGCCTGACAGGTGCCTATTCACGTCCCTCTTGAAGGACCCGAGACTGTACTTGGGGTAAAATATATGGGCAGGAAGAGCGTTTACAGGTTCTGTAGATAAAAGATCAAACATCTATAAGCCAGCGTACATTTATTTATGCGACGCGGTCATTCATCAGAATGAACTACAAAATGAAAGGCGCATAGGTAGGTACTTAAAACAATTTAATATTTATTTGTAAACAGTCTGTCTAATGACCCTCATCTATAGTCATAGTCATGGAAGGCGGCTCGTAGCTATAGTCGATAACTCGGGACTTGATGATCTCTTTGTAGACGAAGGCACATTTTCTGGGAGTTCTCGTTTTTGCTGGATCCTCGAAGTCCACTTCGTAGAGGCCGAACCGTTGACTGAAATGTTGACCAAAACTTATGTTTTAACGGAAATCATTTGTTTATTCTCGAGAAGAGACAAACTAGCAGGTTTAACTAATTTAATAAAAATTTATAGATAGATAAAGAAAGGAAGATTGAAAGAACCTTAGAAGTATAGAAAGTTTGATAGATAGAAAAAGATAAAAAAAGACAGAAAAAAACTTTAAACTACAGAAACACTGACATAAAGAAGGACAGAACAAAATCTATTCCATCATTGCAATGTTTTCTCCTACAATACTAGGTAAATTTACTACCAGCCTAATTCAGACCTTTTTATGTCAAACATTTCTTTTTAAAACATGCACACTCCACATTCTCGTATTACCATAATCCCGTAACATAATCCTTGAGAAGAACAACGCTATAAATAGATAAATTAAAAAAAAATAAGACCAACAAATATTTTTTTTTATATTAAGAGTATAATCATATATATAAAAGTATAATGTAGACAAGACAAACAGAGAGAAAATAAGTTATCTAAACACTTTCTGAAGATACTCGTATGTCTCTCAAACCAAATATTGGATCAGGAATGAATCTCCGTCATCGAGGCAATGCTTTATGGTCACGGTTAGGTTAGGTTAGGTATAAGAGAAAATTGTTAGAATGTGTACTTTAGGATTAAATTTAGGTAGACAAAGTCTTTATGACATTAAATTATTTAAGGAGAATTGTTAAAAGTAGAATTTTCTCGAACGAACTCAAAAGTACCGTCGAGTTATACTCACGTGTAACCCACGTACCACTCGAAGTTGTCCATAAGAGTCCAGGCTACGTAGCCTCTGACGTCACATCCGTCGTCCAAAGCGTCAAGAACAGCATTCAGATAGTTCCTGTAGTACTGAATCCGGTTGTCATCTATCAGTCCATAATTGGGCGGTGTTGAGAATCCGTTCTCGGTGATGTAGACGATGGGATTGTTGTAATTATTCTTGACGTGCACCAGTAGAGCGTGAAGACCCCATGCCGTTTCCTAAAATAATATCTTTTTTAAACATTACGGTACTGAATGTGGGCGTGTATTAAGTGTAAGGATATTTAAATAAAAACCAAAGGACTACCTTGTACCTTGGCATTGTCATTTTGAAAATAACCAAAGAAAAATACAAAAAAATGACTGTCAAAAAGGCTTCGATGAAATAGCGACGAAATTTACGTCCAGTTCAGCGCATTCGACATGAATACACTGGAATCACTAGCTTAGTATCTAATTCCGGCAGGAAAGTCTTGTAGCCTGACATTATGAATGTAGCGAGTTGGTGTATATTAAGATATTATGACTTTAAATTCTAACTGGGGTTTTCAAACTTAAATAATTTAAGTTTTTGTTGGCATTTCATTCTCATGGTTGGACTGCTTGGTAGTTGCTGCAGGCGTTTTGGCTGCCTTTCGCGTAATATAACCTTTAACTAAACTAGCTCGCCAACCTTTAACCAACCAGACGCTGAAGATGGCCAGGACGGATCTTGAGAACTCGCATCCCCGTAGGCATCATTGTAGTAATGTATATCGGGATACTTCTCCTGGATAGTAGCGTTTCTGAAAACGAAGAATGTCGAGTACATGTTGATCCCAAGGAAGTCAGAAGTGCCCTTCACGTAGTCGATCTCTTCTTCAGTGAACTGGGGTAGGCGGGATCTCGGGAACCCTTGTTCCTCGCTACGGGCGGCAATCCTACTCTTGACTATAGGATGCCAGTCGCCCGCTTCGGAAAATATCGGATGAATGTACTCCCACTGCAACAACGGAAGCTAGTTATGACCACGAAATACATCCTAACCCCAGTGTTTGAGAATATCATGTTTTGAGAATATGATGTTTTGAGATTATGATGTTTTGAGAATATGGTATTCAGCGCCTGAGGGGTATGTATATATGACAGAGGTAGTATATGCTACTAGAATTTGACTGACATTCTGATGGAGAATGAAATACTCCATTAAACAATACTCACTTCAAACTCCCGCACTTCTTCAGTAGCTTGAATGTCATCTTCCGAGTCCGAAGCAGGAATAAACCAGTTCATACTAAGGGCGATGCCGTTGGTACCGCCTTGGATCGGTCGGAACTCATCATCGTAGATGTGCCAAGCCTTAGCGTGGGCCAGCATTAAGTTCTTAGCGCACATGTATTCAGCAATACCGCTGATGTTCACTCCTGGTGCTAGGGAATCAGCTCCGTACCCTTGAAAACATATCTCTCTGGGCTCATTGATTGTGATGAAATTCTTAACTCTATCTCCGAAGAGACCATATACAACTCGAGCGTAGTCACTGAACCAGTCTATTATGAAAGGATTGGTCCAACCGCCTAGTTCTTGAAGTCTTTGTGGCAAATCCCAGTGGTATAGCGTAACCATAGGTTTGATGTTGTATTTGAGCATCTCATCGATCAAGTTGTTATAGTATTGGACTCCGAGCTCGTTGACTTGGTTTGCGAAGCCCGAGGGCAGGATTCGAGTCCAGGCTACAGAGAAGCGGTAGTAGTCGAGACCGAGCTCCCTCATCATTTCGACGTCGCGTTTGTATTCGTAGTAGGAGTTGGAAGTCACTTCTCCTGTTCCGCCGTCTGCTATAACGCTTGGTACCTTATGCGCGATGTTATCCCAGATTGACTCGGATTTGCCTGTTTTTGAAGAAGTAAGACAAATTTTAGAACATGCAGACGTATGACATCAGCACCAGACTTTTGATTGGCGTCCCCTCTTCATCAATCTTATGAAAACTGACGTCTGCTACATAAACTGTTATTTCACGATGACACCACATTCTGTCCTGATAGGTTTCCTCAAGTTTTCAGTTTCTATCACGGGGACTAGTAAAGAAAGTGCTTTTAAAAGTAAGCATTTATTTCTTTCTTTTGTTTCAAGGGTCACCAGCACATACAGATTTTGGAGACTCACCGTCTTCGTTCCAAGCGCCTTCTATCTGAGCCGCCGCTGTGGCCACGCCGAAGATGAAATCGTCAGGGAACCGGCGCATCTCATCACGCTGTGTGCTTCTGGATGCTCCATTTGTACAGCATAGACAACACACGCTACAATAACAAGCACACAAGCAAGATGTTAATTATTCAGATTGATAAAACTTATTTCAGAAAAGTCTAAACGTACGTTTTGTTTTCACAGTACAATAGCTAGCTTTTGTAAGCCTCGGTAGCTCAGTGGTGCGGTCGGTCGACTGTTGTTAAGTAACCCTGAACGCGGTCAGTACTTGGATGGGTGATCGCTCGACCGTTGGAGGCTGACCGTGGTTCGGATTCCACGTAAAACTGTAGGTCCCTTCCCTTCTTACCTTACTAGGTGGTAGGGTTGATCCCACCCGGGTTGTTACCACCACCGCACTGATTCTGAATGAAACTTCGTCGGTCGAAACGGCTATGTAAATAGTTCGTGTTTTCCGTCCAGTTCAGTGTAGCCGACATGAAATGAAGGGAAGCACTGACATGACATCTAGTTCACCCGGTGTTATGGGGTGACATCACAGATGTTGTAGGTGATGTAGACAACCGTGTCAGTACCCATAAAAAAATATAATATGTACTTGTACCTTGGGATTTTGGGTTGTATGTGATTTTAATGGAGAAGGTTTTTTTACAAAAATAAAAAGGTTATTCAAAATTTCTACGCAGTACAATATGGTTTGAGCACTTTTTCAATTTGTTTTTTCAAAATCACGTTTG
Source organism: Nematopogon swammerdamellus (assembly GCA_946902875.1). NCBI lineage: Eukaryota > Metazoa > Arthropoda > Insecta > Lepidoptera > Adelidae > Nematopogon > Nematopogon swammerdamellus. Next base: position 7,530,315 of record OX336358.1, on the reverse strand, counting down.
TAATAAAATATTTAATGCATTGCCTACACCTGGTTAAAAATAAGGCTGCTTACCCCAATACTAAAATAAGTGTGTTCTTCATGATTGATTACGTGTACATGGACCTCCCCTAGTGATTGTCGTTGCCTTATAAACAGGTTTGAGATGCATATCCAAGTATTTGTTGACTGTCTCAAGTAGTGGATTAGGCTTATCTCTTTTATGTGATCTATATTTGGATGAGTACATTCATGAGCATGCTTTTTCAATTGTTATAGTGTGTATATAATATCTTGTCTTGCATAGAATGTCGTCTTGTTTATTAGCTTATTAAACTTATTATTTGAGTGCTAAGTCACCATCTCACTCACCCAATAATTTGACTATATTAATCTGGAAAGAAATCCCTCGTGATAAGTCCGTTTTTGCGCGCTTTTGCTCACTATCATAGGCGTGCCGCGGGGGGGGGGAAGGGGGGGCTGGGGTGTGTGGTTCAAACCTCTCCCCCCGAAAACAAAAAAACTTGCTTGGTGTCATTTTTTTTTAATTACAATATTCATTATTTTCTCACTAACTAGGAATGCAGTGCAATGCCAGGTCGACCACCTAGAAAATGTTTTAAGCTTGTTGAAGTATAGGTATTCAGTATCGTATGCACAATTGCCTTTGATCAAATCTGAAAACCCCGGACAAAAAAAATACCTGACATCTATATCAATCTGCTAGCATGGCAACTAATTGAGCTTAGTTTCGTTAGGTGAGAATTCCAGCCACTCATATTATGTAAATGACATATCGCATTATCATATCTGCAATATTCTGTCAAAACAATCAGATATGTTATGTTGTTACTGTATTATACGATATATCCTATCACTACATAACACATCACACGATTGAATATCCATCGTTTCTCAACCCTATTAATGTTGAGAACCACTAAATAGCCAGAAAGTTAATTAAACAATTTTGCGACTCCCTCACTAGTGCATAATATTAATTTGATGTTTATCAATGTTTTACATGGGCATTCCTGCCCATGTAATAAAATACCTACAGAACCGGTTGGTGCCGTGGATCCGTAGTAAGTCGATTGAATAGGGGTGCATCCCCTGCCCAGTACGCGTGGTGCGGAGGTGGAATGGGGACGGCGGAATCGCGTTAAACAGCTCCTCCGAACACTCCCCATGAAATAGACGATAGAACACACCTAGGGAGCCGACGACGTCCCTACGGAGTTGCAGTGGTTCTAAGCCGCGGGACACCACAGGGTCATCCACCAGTCGCATCCTTTCCTTCACGTGCAATGTGTTTACATTACGATAAATAAATACAATAGAATACATACAATACAATACAATACGATAAACAGTTCATCCTGTTCCAGCTCCATTTTCAGCTAAACTATACCTACTTCTAAGTAATAAAGTTAAGGAAGGTGGAAATAATCAAACACTTATATTATTAAGTCGAGAGAAAGCTTTATCTAAAGCTCCTAGTGTTAGGGGCACTAATCTGTTAGGTCGGGGAAAAAGTTTCTTCGCATTTTATATGAAAAGTCAAGAATTTTTTTTTCAAAGTTTAATTACTTTTAATTAAAGTATATTGTGCCATTTTGTTCTTTGACTTTCTGCCATCTTGTAGGTAGTGACACGATCCCGTTGCTGTAGAAATGTTGGGACTTCTGATTAAAAATACGCGACAAGTAGTTTTCGCAGTCCTTTCGCGATGTTAACCTGACTGACACTACCTAAAGAATTCTGAAGAGACCGAAACAGGTGGAAGTCTGAAGGTTCAAGGTCAGGGCTATATGGTTGATGCATTAACACCTCCCAGCCAAACTCTCTTAATTTTTGCTGAGTGGCTAAAGATGTGTGTGGTCTTGCGTTATCGTGATGAAAAACCACACCTTTCTATTGATCAATTCCGGCCGCTTTCTCTCAACTTCTTGCTTTAATCTCATCAGTTGTTGACAGTAGAGATCTGAATCGATGGTTCTGCCCAGCGGTAAAAGCTCATAATGAACAATGCCCTTCCAATCCCACCATACACACAGCATCACCTTATTGCAAGTTAACCCGGGCTTTGCCACAGTCTGTGAAGCCTGACCGACCTTTGACCACGTCCTTTTTCGCACATTCTTGTCGTACGTGATCCACTTTTCATCACCAGTTATGAATCTCTTCAAAAACGGTTCGGTTTCATTACGTCTCAATAAAGAATCGCAAATGAGTACACGGTTCATGGTTCATTAGGTTTCTTTCAGTGAGCTCGTGGGGCGCCCAAATATCGAGCTTTTTTGTGTACCCGGCTTTCTTCAAATGGGTCAAAACTGTTTTGTGGTCAATTTACAGTTCTTCAGCTACGTCGTAATTACTCATATGCCGATCTTGCTCCACTTTTAAAAAAATGGCGTCCATTTTATCCGTAACAGGGCGACCAGAGCGAGGTGCATCTTTGACATCAAAATTCCCAGATTGAAAACGCTTAAACCAACTTTGTGCTACTCTTACTGACACTGCATTAGGTCCATAAACGTCACAAATTTTTATCGCGGCATGCGTTGCATTTTTTCTTTTTTTGTAATAAAATTTAAAAATGTATCGAATTTCTTCATTAGGTTTACTCACTTTGACAGAATGAAAAACAAATGAAAAATAGCGGGAAAGAACATTTTACTAATCTGTTCCTTTTTTGAAAATGTAACCTTTGTAATGTCATCAAAACTAGCCAGATACAAATAGTACAGCCAAAGAAATTGTGTTACAAGTTTATACATACTATATGCGAAAAGACTTTTTCCCCGACCTATTATTTCCAAATCCTCCAATATAATTTGGTAAGTACCTATAACGATAAAGAAATATAATAAAAGCACCACTTGTTACGATTGTATTATAAATTTGAAAATTTTCAATTAATATTCTGTTCTAATTAAAATTTAGAAAATTTCACATTCCATTTTCAAAAGTTTAGTTGACGATATACTCTAACTAAACTGATAGATGGCAGTATTATGTTTACAAAATAATATATTGTTGTTCCAATTCAGCCAAGCGCCATCTGTACTTAACAAAGAGGACTTGGACTAACGTGAACGTGAACCAAATTAGAGGAAAGTTTATGCCAGTTTAGTAGAAGTTTTGTAGCTTGTATAACGCTGAAAACGCAGAATCATAGATGTCGCCACATAAATGTGATTTTTAAGGATTAGAATCAGTGATATTTATGTCAATGATTAGAATGGAATTTTTTTCACCGAAGTGAATCGTTTTCATTTAATTCAATTTCGTTCATGTGCCACTTCATTTCAATTAATATAAATTCAATTTCATTTCATGAACCTACAAGTATTATTAAATCTAAGTTTATTTGATCATTTTATCTTCGAAGAAATCTCTGTCTGCCTTTGCAATTTGCACCTCATAGGTATATTGTGGTCACTTTTTTTATGAAAAAATGTGTTTTTTTTTAGCAATAAAGTATTTTTGTTTTCTATTTATAATGTGAAGGCGTTATTACTTCTGGGTCCGCCTTGTTGTTCTTTTTGTATCTCTTATTCTTGTTTAGATTGATCTTATGATTGAAATGTGTATTTTGTTATGGGCACTTGGTCAAATATAAGTTACTCTATGATGAGCACAGACCCACACCCAGCTCAGACACCCATCACATTTTTGTTTTCAGGCATCCGAAGATCGTGGCTATGTATGGCTTGTTTCATTTTCCGTTGTTTATTACGATTCGTAATACGAATGAGTTGTATTCAATGCCAACTGCTCCATCAATCCAGTCAATGATATATTTAACTAGAGGCGTGAAAGAATATTCACAGGCTTTATCAAGTTTGCTGTGTTTTTCTCTGGAGTGGATCCGTGAGATTTTGGTCCTACGGTTGTCGTACGAGGTGGGGCGGAGGCGGGGCGTCAGCATTTACAACACGGACGTCAAAATACGTCTTCCTCCAGTTCCCACACTTTGTGCAGCATTTTGTCACCTATCCTAATAAATAAAGCGAAGTTTCTATGGCCGTGTAACGTACTTCAATATGAATATCCTTATATCTCGAGTAGCACTCCATCGATTTACATACGGTTTTCATTGTTACCTTCTGGCACGTCTCAACATTGTTTTAGGCTATAAATCATCACGCTACGTCATCGGCGGCCTGAGAGATGAGCAAAAAGTCACGTGAAGCCTAAGCCGCAGGCAAAAGCTAAGTTAGAAATGGTTGATAGAGATAGTTGCTTGGAATATTATCGACACTGGCCAATCTTTGCAGTAATATCTGTGGTTATGATGGTCTATGTTTTCGCCCAAATCAAACCAAATCTATCCTTAACTAAATCTAAGATCTTAGCTATACATTTGTGGCCGATAGCCGTGACTGTTTTACCGACGACGGCACCCCAACATCACCAACGTCAGTCGGCTAATTTGTCTGAGAGTTATTGGCCGAGGACTGGCTCGCGTGACTGCCGACATTGGGCGCCATTAGACCGACAGTTTGCCGACAGTTTGCCGACATTTTACCGACATTGGGCCGACATAGCCGACACCCGCGGCGAGGTAGTGGCACATTGACTTGTTCGTAAAGATTACGGTTTGGCTAGGAGGGTTATCTATCAGTTCCTATAAAATCGTTATATTGTTATATACAACGGTCTTATTTTCCTATAATAGTTGTTTGTTATATACAATATTAATTTAATTTTTTTTATTTTTTTATGGAAACTGACACGGGTAGCTACCTCGCCTACAACATCCGTGATGTCATCCCATAACACCGGATGAACTTGGTGCCACGTCAGCGCTTCCCTTCGGTCGTGCCGGCTACACTGAACTGGACGGAAAACACAAACTATTTACATAGCCGTTTCGACCGACCTTTCATTCAGTGCGGTGGTATCAACCCGGGCGAGTTAAACCCTACCACCTAGTAATATAAGAAGGGAGTCATATCCCTTAGTCGCCTTTTACGACATACACGGGGAGAGATGTTAAATAACATAAATAATTTATTTAGAAATGTTACATTTGCTCGAATATTCAATCATAATTTAATTCATCAGTTATAATTTTCAGTTTTCATAATATTTATACATACCTACTATAACTATACGTACCGTGTGGGGCCGGTACTTGCAGAGAATAGCCCCACTACATCTCTCCCAGTGCATGCCGTAAAAGGCGACTAAGGGATAAGGACAAGATGCCGCGCTAAAGGGGACAGGCTAGCCACCTCTCACCTTGGGACGGTCCTTCCACCGAGTCACGCAGCAGGTGGGTCTTTGTGCCTTACTTGCTGCTTGATAGTTATCTTGTTCGAATACTTTGCTAAACGTGGTGGTCGATGTTGTGCTGCAATTTTCGAGAATGAAAATATTATTTAACACTTTTCAGTTCTAGTTGTTTTTTGAAGTCGGTGCAATGTTTTTTAAAGCAGTTTTTTATTTTAACTTCGTGCAGTCGAGTGCTTAAGGGAAAGTTTGCTTTAGATAGATAGATAGAAAATTCTTTATTGCTCCAGTAAACATTAAACAGTAACAAAAACATTGGAAAATTTACATACGGTGCAAAGGCGGACTTATCCCTTACAGAGTCCCTTACAGGCTTTATGGGTGGAGCTGAGAAGTAATTTTTGTTTCCTGTAATCTTGGTATGAATGGCTCAGTCAAAAGGGTCAGAGAGGTGGTCCACATCCGAGAAAAGGTGCCATACCGGAAACTTCACTTTGGATTGTAGGCTATACTGAACTAGAGGAGAACACTGCCGAGGCTGCTGTGCGGGGCCATCTTTCGTCCAGTACGGTGGGATTCATTAAATTTAACGACCAAAGGGAAGCACTGTCATTGCACCTAGTTCTCCAAAGTGTTATAGATTTATTTATTTTTTCTCCGCGGTTTTATGACTTGACCGCTAGGGTGTGTAACTGTCTTCTGGCGAGTGTGTTTCCCGAATCCTTTAACCTGGGTCTCTTCAAACGTGTCGTATCAACGGGATAAACAGCCTAGCAACGCTGCGGTGCGGTAAAACGGAGCGTTGTGGAAAAAGGTTTAATATCGGAAAATTTGATTTTTTATTTTCTGTTTCTGGGGGGGGGGGGGGGGGGGGAGAGGGGGGGCACCACATTTCTGGGTTTCTGGGGAGGGCTGGGCCCCCCCTGGCCCCTACCTTGTTACGCCAATGGGCCTGCTGCTCTTACATTCTCTTTGATAACACATTTCTCAGAAACATAACAGACAACATAACAAAACCGCGCAGGGATTGCATTGCACCAATCGGTTCTGCTGATCTTTCCTCCACAGAACCGGTAGACTCTGGAACGCTCTCCCTGCCCACCTATAGTCTCGGGTCCTTCAAGAGAGGCGTGGAATGGGCACCTGTCAGGCCGGCATGGCATTCGCAGACCCCGCATGCGACCGAATGTCCATGGGCGTCGCTAGACACCTTATGGGTGACTGGGCGCCACATGTCGCTCTTACTATAAAAAAAAACATTATTTCGAGAATTATAAAATTAATTCTTATCAAAACGACAAACTTCCACGGAATCTCTACAAATCGATTCCTCCCGATACACAAAAGCTTCGCTCGCGGTAGCCGATCCCGAAAGGGAGTTGCCGCGGTAATACGATCGAGTGAAATAGTAGGTATTATGTTATTTATTATATACATAAGTATCTGCTAGATAATTACGCGCTTAATACAACAAAGAGATGAAACATTTAGCTTACGCTCTTTTGGATGTGTAGCAAACGATACACCGCCCGTGATACATGCTGATTTATTTGTGCAAATGCATTTAATAAATTAAGTTAGTTCAATTTATTGACGTCCTGTGTAAAATTAAATGTTGTGTGTTACAAGCAATAACATTTGTACATTCGAGTACAAGTTTCATTTCAATTAGTTTATTTCGTAAAGAATGCCGCGAGGCATTAAACTCGCCTTTTGTAACCCTTTTATACAATGGTGCACAATAAAGTATATTTTCATTTCATTTCATTTCATATCACCGATAGAAATCGAATTTGAATTTGGTCAACATTGTCAGTCAGTCAGCGTGTAAGCGTCCACTGCTGGACGTAGGTATGTCTCTCCAATTTTCCTCCAGTCCTCCCGGCCTTCAGCGGTACGGAACCACTGCTTTCCGCCGACGTACTTGATGTCTGAACATTGGCTGAACAGGAAATTCTGTTTCTTTACAATGTTTACTTAGTATTCTTATCTTAATATACTTTCAGCAAATTTCAAGGGTCGGTTGAGGTATTACTCGTATCTGTTAAAAAATTGGTTGTCTGTAAAGTTGGTTTACGGACGATAGTTTTACGTGATAACGTCAATATTCTAAATTTGAAATCTTTTCCGACCGGCCAGATGCGCTTAATATATTATGGTACGAGTAACCTCCTTTCAATTTGTGCTGCCCTGGTACTTTAGAACCAGAGAGATAAATGTGTACAAGCCGACGCTTGGGCCGATTGTGCCTCTCTATCGCTTGTTACGCGCTCTCGCTTGCACACACAGGCTCAGATGGAACGTGACACTTTTTCGTGCGTGCAGCCGGTGTTCATCAATTTATAAGACGTTATCACGTCAAAAATAAAAGAAAATACTCCGGACTCTATTAATTATTTCCCAGTAAAGTTTGACGTTTGAAGTGTCGATAAACTTTCTAGAAATCTCTGTAATTAACTAGAAAAACTTTTGTTTGTTTGTCTGTACATTTTTATAAGCAATCCTAAAATGTGCTTCTGTATTAACAGGAAAATTACCTGACTTTCTCTATATGAACCATGTGAGATACAGAAAATGTATCGCTGTGGATAGGAATGGTGCTAACCATTCCTATCCATAAGTGAGTAGGTACTTAGGTATATTATTATCATACACTAAAATTAAATTATTTACCTGTTTTACCTAATCACCTTGTAGAATAAGTACCTATCTTTATTCTGCTTATTTCCCAGTGTATGGAATCACCCTATATCACAAATGATCCACGCACGCCACCAAGTACGCACTTCAACACCATTGTCCGACTACAAAAGGTGATCCAATTTTCCACACTCATTATGTTCGGTTTTTGGCGGTAGTTACTAAAAACTTGCCATTATAAAAAAAAAATCGCCGGCTCCTCAAACAAAACTCTGCGGGGGGTACTCGTACTAGAAACATACAATACCCGTACCAATATCCAAAAAGACATTTCAAGCTAACATTGTCCATTGAAACGTCAACCTAAACGTCATAGGAAGACGACACAAAATTGAATGAAATAAAAGCATGAGAGCAGATTAAAAATCAATGAGGCGAAAAACTGTTGATGTTGCTACCGTCATTGTAATGGTTGTAAGTGTATTATTATATTTATTTTGATAGAAGGTAAATATACTGCACTGTTCACTCTTAGCCCGGAGCGAAATCTTTAGAACCTTTTCATAGTCAGAAGCTAGCAGATTGCCCTTCTAACGTCTACCTTCAATGAGTCAGAGCAACTGTGACAGAGTTCCAAATGGCTATTTGTGTGCTAAAGTACTTGGGTAACTTGACACAATAATGTCTATTGCTTAAATACTTGCATCATTAAGATGCTATCAGGCTTCTTGGAGAATTGTATTGAATTTCGCACCAAAATGTAGAGTAGAGGTAGAGTCAACGGAAAGTGTTAGCAAATTTTTTTTTTAATTTTTTTTTTATGTAATCCGGTATGGGTGGCTGAGTCGGAGGGGCTAAAGCGCATGCTCCGACCAGCCAATATCACCTCCGAGAAGGTAGGTGCCATACCGGAGGCTTCCCTGGATTGCTGGCTATACTGGACTAGAGGAGAACACAACCGAGGCAGCTATGCGGCCATCTTACATCCAGTACGGTGGTACCAACCCAGTCGGCTACAATTTGAGCCTACCACCTAGTAAGGGGCAAGGGAAGGGACCTACAGTTTTACACCGGTTCCGAACGGTGAAGCGGCAGGTGTAGGTATGCACGTAAATTTTGTCGTCAGAAAAAACTCATTGGTACACGCCTACCGGATTCGAACCTCGGACCTCTCGCATGAGAAGCCGATGCCGAAACCATTCGGCCAGGGCCGCTTAAATTTATACTAACTTAAAACTTAAAAGAAGGGAGTCATATCACTTAATTACTTAGGCTGGAAGTAACTTAGACTGTTAAGTAATTTAGGCACTTAGATGAAAAAAGTCAAAACAGTATCTAAATACTTTACTTTATATATTGTCAGCCTCGGTAGCTCAGTGGTGCAGTCGGTCGACTGTTATTAAGCAACGCCGGGCGCGGTCATATCTTGGATTGGATAGGTGACCGCTCGAGCGTTGGAGGCTGCCCGTGGTTCGGATTCCACGTTAAACTGTAGGTCCCTTCCCTTCTCACCTTACTAGGTGGTAGGGTTTAATCCACCCGGGTTGATACCACCGCACTGAATGAGACGTCGTTCGAAACGGCTTTGTAAATAGTTCGTGTTTTCCGTCCAGTTCAGTGTAGCCGGCATGAGATGAAGGGAAGCACAGACATGGCACCTAGTTCACCCGGTGTTATGGACTGACATCAAATGTTGTAGGAGATGTAGACAAGCATGTCAGTTTCCATAAAAAAAAAATTATAATAAAGTCGGTTTACGGACGATAGTTTTACGTGATAACGTCATAAATTTCTGCTGCCCTGGTACTTTAGAACCAGAGAGATAAATGTGTACAAGCCGACGCTTGGGCCGATTGTGCCTCTCTATCGCTTGTTACGCGCTCTCGCTTACACACACAGGCTCAGATGGAACGTGACACTTTTTCGTGCGTGTAGCCGGTGTTCATCAATTTATAAGACGTGACGTTATCACGTCAAAAGACTTCTTATCTCTTGCAGATATTTATTAAGTACCTACACCAAAAAGTAAATTTTTGTATTTAATTTAATTAATTGAATTTTAAATTAAAATTTTAAAATAAATAATAGTCAACAGAACTGACTGAAGTGTAAAATAATATAAGAATATTTACGTATATTAGTTCATTTTTGCATTCGCTTCTCGATGATAAATAAATATAATAAAAATATTATAATTCACGAGCTATATAGAAACTAAACGAACTTAAGCTGTATAGATAATCTACCACTACTTGACTACTAAGTTACTAAGCCTAAGTTACATCTACTCTACTACAATACTAGATCTCTAGGAAACTAATTTAATTTAACGGCAACCCTGCTTGTTTACTTCTGTTTCAGTAAAGCATATAGGCAGGCAAGTGAAGCTTGCTCTATAAAAATCCCTCACAGCCGAAAAATTGTATCAACCCCCAAAAATATGAAGAGAAAAATGAAATATCTTCTAGAGCTTCGGCTAATGCTGGCTGGATATTACGAAATTGGATGTGAATTTCCTTTGATACTCGTCCTTGTGTTGGCGTCTCTCTCTCGCGCGCATCATCCGTATTACTTTACAGATTTTCTCCATTCTTGTGTGCATTATTCAGCTACTTCGTCCCACCTCTAGATCAGTGATCGCGGGTGAAACTAGATACAGAGCTTCTTATTAGGGGTTTGTTTCATAAAAAATCTGTTAAGTGCGAGTTTTACTCGCGCACGGAGGTTTCCGTATCTATTTGCTATTAATAACCGCTCAATCGGAGAGAAGCCTCAATGAGGTCGATCGCAATTTACGGTGGGAAAATTACAGCACCTCACAATGCAATGTATAAAATCCTGTGGCGCCATCTATTATTCAATAGTGTGACTAATCGACTTTTTAGACATTTGTTGTGTGGGAGAACATTTTCTTATTTTTCTTATTTGTTGCTATATCCGCCATAGTATCACATATCCTGTGAAAGTTTTAACCGGCTACCTATTACGGTTCAAGAGACAGGACAGACGGACAGACGGACGGGCAGACGGCGTAGGCTTAAACCTAAAAATGGTAAAATAGGACATATTTTGGTAAATGCCTAAATTGAAAAGAAGTTATTCTAAATTTGACTTAGGGCCGCACACAGACTTAAGTCCACTTAAGCTTATCTTAAAGATACGATGAAAGTTGTCAGCCTCTATTTACATAGCCGTTTCGACCGACCTTTCATTCAGTGTGGTGGTACCAACCCGGGTGGGTTAAATCCTACGACCTAGTAATATAAGAAGGGAGTCATATCCAGCGATCATACAAACTCGCGACTCTATAAAGTCACAACTTCACGGCATCTAGTGAGTAACAAGCGAGTGTTGACGTAAGTATCGCGGCGTGCGTGGCGGCCGGCCGGCGTGCTGGGGGGTAGGTAATACTCTTCGTACCTATATCATATCATAATATTACATCAGTCAGCTCTACTCCGCTCGGGTTAACTGACATCGCGACCTCAACGCGAGTGTGGAGTCTTAGTAAGATTTGTATTTACTTCTTGTCACAATAACAGGAATATTTATAAATCTCTATTATTACAAGTCCCCGTGAATGTCGTAAAAGGCGACTAAGGGATAAGGACAAGATGCCTTGCTAAAGGGCGACAGGCTCGCCACCTCTCACCTTGGCACGGTACTTCCACCGAGTCATGCAGCAGGTCGGGTCTTCGTGCCTTTTACATGCTGCTTGATCGATTGAATCTTGTTCGAATACTTTGCGAAACGTGGTGGTCGTGTGCTGTAATTTACCAGAGTTCTTGCAGCACAACACCAATTACTCTGGCTTACACCGATTTAATCGGGATTCAGCGTGTGTGATATGTATGTACATACGCACAAGTCTATTCAATTCAGTACGTACGTTTATTTGTAACTAGATTTTGCCTGCTGCTTCGCTCGCATAGCCTATGTCCATCCTGAAAGTTCATTCTAAATATTGGTCAAATAATTTTTAAAATCGGATGAGTATTTTCGGAGATTACAGCCTACATCCAAACTTAAAAGTGTAGACGAGTGAAGTCTACAATGCCTGAAAAGACTGACGCTCAGTCTTCTGGAAGCTGACACAAGTTCGGCGGAATGGATAATAAATAAGCAAGATTTTTCTCTATCAGGCTGAACATGGATGGAAGGAGAAAAAACGTACGACAGAAAAAAAACGGTTTAGCCGTTTCCGAGCTGATCCGTTGCGCCTAGGAGTAGAGTACGAGTAGAGAGTAATTTAGCGCTGAATCCAGTGAAATTCACTTCAAATCAACAATACAAACCGATACAACACAATACATACATACATACCACACACGCTGTATCCCGACACTCAGGGTAAGCAGAGTAATCGGCGTTGTACTGCAAGAATTCTGAAAAATTGCAGCACAACATCGACCGCCACATTTAGCAAAGTATTCGGACAAGATGACTACTCGTATCAAGCAGCAAGTAAGGCACAAAGACCCACCTGCTGCACGACTCGGTGGAAGGACCGTGCCGAGGTGATAGGTGGCTGGCCTATCGCCCTTTAGCGCGGCATCTCGTCCTTATCCCTTAGTCGCCTTTTATGACATGCACGGGGAGAGACGCAGTGAGGCTATTCTTTTTAAGTACCGGCCTCACACAGTACAATACAATTTAACTTTTATGAATTTTCACTGAGTTTAGATGGCGAAGATTATTTTATACCTTACCAAAGTGTTGACAAAACACAATGAAACACATACCTACACGATGATACAGGACAACCACATTCCAAATTCCAAATTCCAAATGATTTATTCAGTACTTACATCCTTCCTTACCTATAATAAAATCCAACGTCTGCTTTCTGTCCGTCTGTCTGTCTGTCCGCTTATAACTCAAGAACCACTGAACCGATTTTAATAAAACAAAATTTTAAGGATAGCTTGATTCTTCCCATCAACTATAGGCTACTTACTATCACGCTAAATAGCTTATGAGGTTAGCAGTGAAGTGAAATATGAGAGCGGGCGGAGCCGCGGGCACAGCTTGTTACTTATTATAAAAGATACATCAATCAATGACATAAAAACTATACATGATACTTAAGATTATGCTTTGTAAAGATAGTTTAGTAAAGGTAGCCGGGAGTGGATGGATGAGAAGAGCGGAAGCCCGCGTGTGGTGGCGTGCCTTGGGAGTGCCCTATGTTCAGCAGTGGACCGATACGGACTGATGACGATGTATTAAAGAGATAAAGTAATGCTCCTTATTTCTTCGCTAGAGACTTTCCATAAGGAGAAGGTGACGTGCTAAAGGGCGACAGGATATCCACCTCACACGTTGGCACGGTCCTTCCACCGAGTCATGCAGCAGGTGGGTATTCGTGCCTTACTTGCCGCTTGATAGTTATTTTGTGCTAATATATTGCTAAACGTGGCGGTCGGTGTTGTGCTGTTATTTACAAGAGTACTTGCAGCACAACATCGATTACTCTGCTTACCCCGATTGTCGGGATACAGCTTGCGCTATGTATATAGACTGTACATAATGAAGTAACAAAATCCCAGAAGGGATTTCTCTACCAGGTTAATAGGAATCATCTACCCAGAGCAAAAATTAATAAATTATGTTTAGAAGTCGACTCCATACTTTTCGGATGTGATCCAAAGAGTACTCGGATCACACATCCGTACATTTTTTATACGAAACCGCCAAATATAATAAAAAGCTTTCAGACGTTTCCAGAGAAAATAACTGGGAACGTCTTCTGTGATACTTGTGCCATACTCACACGCACGGCGCGGTCGCTCGGTTCCTTTGTACGTACATAATATCACGCCTGTTTCGTAATAGACTAGGTAGAGACAATGGAGTATAAATTCTTAGTATTTATTCATCCATTAACTTGTATGTGACTAACTGGGTCGCTGTGTATGCGTTGCTTAATTGGTGTATTTTTAAATATCTACGACAGAATACACATATATTTCACATGCCTTCCACAAAATAAAGAAAATTGTATAATAAATGCTACCCTTATATAATAATGTTCATAAATGAGTCTTTGGTTGACTGCCAAAGATTGTCTTATGTAATTAGATTGCCGTGTAACGTAGGTACGCCAATGTATGAATATCCTTTTAACTTCTGTCAGTCTCGGCAGCTCAGTGGTGCGGTTGGTCGACTGTCGTTAAGCAACCCTGAGCGCGGTCAGTACTTGGATGGATGACCGCTCGACCGTTGGAGGCTGACCTTGGTTCGGATTCCACGTAAAACTGTAGGTTCCTTCCCTTCTTACCTTAATAGGTGGTAGGGTTCATCCCGCCCGGGTTGGTACCACCGAACTTAACGAAACATCATCGGTGGAAACGGCTATGTAAATACGAGTACTTCGTGTTTTCCGTCCAGTTTAGTTTAGCCGACATGAAATGAAGGGAAGGCTAACATCACGAATCTTGTAGGTAGGTGATGTAGCCAACGGTGTCAGTTTCCATAAAAGAACTAGAGAGCCACTTTATCAATTTACACACAGTTTTCACCGCTCCGTCCACTTGAATCCATTGCATGGATCCATTGATGGATCCTAGTAAACTTTTTCCTCCACCTGAGTCCATCATGTCAGTCGATTCCTAATAATGGATTCTAAGATACTTCAAGGTGCACTTGGATCCTCCAAAGAGTTTTGTACGCTAATTTAAATTTATGTATTCCTCATTTGACGCGCACTGGCCAGTTAAGTGGCCACTTAATCATGACGTTTAATAAAGATAAAATTCATCAATATAGTATTCAGGATTAAAAATCTAACAAAAGAGCATGGACCAAGTGGACGGAGAGACAAATTGAATTTACTCAATATCCCTGCAGTGGGATGTATAAGGACTGATGATGCGACTCATAATAATACTTACTTCCTTCATCGTCAAGGTGCCAACACAAACATTTTTTTTACATAAGAATCCCCAATCCTTTAACCTGGGTGTCTTCAAGCGTCGTATTAACGGGCTAGACAGCCTAGCAAGAGTCCGCAAATCTGCTGGCATGGCACCTAACTGAGCGTGGTTTCGCGAGGAGAAGCGATTTTGGCTCTGTCGACTGCACCATTGGTCTCTCGGCAAAGCCACCCATGCTGGTTTACATAAAAAAAATGAACATCTCCACAATACCACGGACAATGAATCTCTTTGACCACGGAGTACTCTTTTCTATTCTGTGGCAATACCACTTTTGTATTGTACTTTCTTGTGGTACATGTATCCGTCATGAAGCAGCACTATTCCTCCTTTATGTTTAATTAATATATTCTACTTCTTTTGCCTCCATTTCGCAGAAATTAAACGAAATACTAATATTATGTTGTTTATATCGTGACAAATGTATCATACAATTTTATTTTTAAACGTCATCATTAAATGGCCACTTACCTAGCCAGTTCGCGTCAAATTAGGAATAATTTAAATTAGCGTTAAATAGCGTTAAAGCAATAAAAAAAAAATTAAAAATTTGCGTACTAAAATATTTCGAGGAGCCAAGTGCACCTTGAAGTATCTTAGAATCCATTATTAGGAATCGACTGCCATAATAGACGCAGGCGGAGGAAAAAGTTTACTAGGATCCATCAATGGATCCATGCAATGGATTCAAGTGGACAGAGCGGTTTTCACTGTTACATTTTCTGTCACTTCTGAAGATGGTTTTAGGCTATACATCATAACGCTACGTCAATCGGCGGCCAGAGCTGTGAGCAAAAGGTGTACAGTATAAACCCATCGTCTGTGGCACCGAATGTCCATATGGGCCACAACTTTACCTTTCAGCTGTGCTGTGCGGTCAATCGAATCGTCAATAGAATTTCCCAAGGCGCGCGTAGCCTTACAAAACCTACCACCGAGTACAATTAGATTCTCTAGTTGCACTCGATTCTCGCCCCAATCTTAAAATGTCGTATACATCTTAAATCTTCGACAAATAGTCGCTTTTCTTCTTCAAAACACAACGTTCCTTTTTGCAAGTGTAAGAACAGTTCCAATGGATGGATTAAACTTTATTTCAAGACCAAAGAAAACATGAAACAGAATCGGCATTGTCACACTTGATTAAAATATAATGTGTTACCGACTTGTCCAGCGCGCACTACATTTGCATCACACAGGTATGTTACGTGTGACAGAGTACCAGCTTTTACCCGCGCCTTCAGTCGCGTGAAATATTGTGCCTATTCGCTGTTTCGCGAACTTTTGAGCGGTCATAACACCGGGTGAACTAGGGTGCCATTCTAGTCCTTTCCGTCATTTCATGTTGGCTACACTGAACTGGACGGAAAACACGAAATATTTACATAGTTCTTGCGAAATTTCAAGTATATTTTTATGAAACCAAGTGGTTGATGAAGTGGCCTGTATTATATATACGTTTAAGAGCAAGAAATACCCAGACAGGCACACACACAACAAAATGCTATTTATAATATCTACTAGAGATTCGTCTGTATGAACTTATTGCCTTCGCACCTCCTCGACAACGCGAAGGCTTCTCCAGCTGTTTTAATTCTCCTACCAAGTCTATACATTCAGACGGCTTTCACAAAGGCACTAGTTCGCACAATGGGCCTTAAGATGCTTGGTTAAGCGGGAAGATAAACAGTATTGTGAAATTTTTATTAAGTAGCTACCGACTGGGTACTTGACTGGGGCTATTTTTGGGGCTTACTTGAGAAATAATTTTCGAGGCTCTTTGATCGTATCCGAATGCATTTGTGTGGATATCGATCACGTACTATGCCATTATTATTTAGGATATAGTATACTGCACATTGCACTTGGACATGATTTAATATTGAGAAATATAGCTACAGATTGTTTTCTAATACTTCCGGGTGACCTAAAACTATTCATAATGTTATTAGAAATATTTTTTCATAAATAGTATGGTCGAAGACAGCAAGCAGGTGGTAGAGTATAACTAAAACTAATTTTATTATAAACATGAAAATATTTCGAATAGTGAAATGCATTGTGCAATTTGTGCATGGCATTTGTTAATTTAAATATTATGTAAGATAATATTAAAATTCGAAGATAATAAATTAAATCTAAAATTAAATTAATAAAACTAAAATAAACAATGTAAAATTACCTATAACTATCAACTAAATAAATAAATAACTTAATTAACATATAATAAAACTAACCTTAAATAAATTTCATCTAAACGTTTTGCCCCTGGCATAGTGCCGAGGACGGCTGCCGCGTCTCCCCTCTGGATTGCCTTTGCCGGAAGTAGTCGAGGCACGGTGGTGTTTATCTGTGCATAGCATAGATAAAGGTTTTCTAATTCTATCACGATATGGGACTGAAATATAATTTGTTTACATAACACTCTATACTATAATATAAATAATATCGATGATTTATAAAGAACGAAGAACGTAATGTTTTGGTGAAAAAGCAATTTTACTTTAAAAAATTATAATTTTAACAAAACATCAGTGACAAACTCTACTGCCGACTCCCGTGCAACGTTGGAAGGTCCGAAACGCATTAGATTTAGCACGACTAAGTGTTAAATCGTGTATCATTGTGGCCAGTGCATTGTGCAAGCGATCAAGTGTATGAGAGCATTGTGGTCATTGTGATCTGCGCAGTACGAGCCACCTTTATGTACCGACTACGTACCGGCACAGCAGTATGCGATGGCGGTGGCAAAATTGTGCGGGTCGATGACATATTTCAAAAGAATAGAGCTACTATCGTCATGCATAGCGTATTGTTTACTTCGTTCCTAAAGTAATCCAGGCTCTTGGTTGTTACCCAGACAGGCACACACACAACTAAATGCATTTTATAATATCTAATCTACTAGAGATTCGTCTGTATGAACCGGTAAACTCTGGAACGCTCTCCCTGCCTACATATTATACGCACACAATTTTCATAGTCAAGCCGTCATGGCATTCGCAACCCCCGCATACGACCGCATGTCCGCTTTCAATAAAAAAAATTACGATTATGAAATTTTTCGACATTTCCTTGCGTACAAGTAAAGTGACCAAGTAGATATTTTTTATGGCAATTTTAGTGTCAAATGGCACAAATATTGCCATAAAAATATTCACCTTTTCTCAATACAAATACAGTCAATAGTATATACTTGTACGCAACGAAATGTAAAAAAATCTCACAATCGAGCTTCAGATGGATCATACATAGTCCATACATAACACGTGTGTCGGTCGGTGAAACATTATGACAATTCAAAGATTTTCAAATTCAAATTTTTGATACAAATTAGTCAACTACCGAAATACGTTTAGTGGAAATCGCAAGTGTCGCGTATGCTCGCGTAAAATTATTATGCCCTTGCAAATATTTTTTTTCCTCTCTTAACCAATTTATTACACGATTTGTTGTTTGTTATCATGAAAGTTAGTTGATCTCATCTCACCCACAGAACATAGATGGACAGCGGCTGTATTCCCCATAGTCCACCAGTAAAACTGGGCGCATTATCCAAATAAAAGTATCGTTGAACGGCACAACTTACAGACGAGTACTGCAGTTATAAAGCTATAGATCCACGCGACAATAGCACTCGAGATAATCCTATTGATAATGATATCTTGTCAGAAGATTGAATGCAATTGTTGAGTACATCCATCCTAAAATTTTAAAACACATCTGTGCAACCTTATCACTCCAAATATTGTTTTGAGTTGTTAATATGTATTGGAGCATGGAGAATGCAGTGATTATGACATGGTTTTATATAGATATATAAATATCTTGAATATTCTGTACTTGAATGCATGAAAGTTTCTGAGAACTCGTGGAATATATGTGTGAGGTTGACCGCTCTTCTATTGTAAACGTATGAATTACGTAAGTAAGTATTTTTTTATCTTCAAGTCCAAGATGATGAGGGGGCTGGCCAGAGGAGAGTAGAGCATTTGTTAATGTAGTTGAATACATATTATTTATATTTATTTAATGTAGAGAATCTTTAAGGCCCATTTTGATTGGGTAAAATATTGGAATTTTTATTTGAACGGAAATTTTCTCTTTTTCTATAATTATAAAACAACTTTATATGCCATTTGAATTGAAATTGTCTCTCTTTCTACAATTTTAAAATTGTTTATATGCCATCTATTCCACCTATTAAGTGTGGTTTTTGGTGAATTTAATAAATTTTACTTTCATTCATAATGTACGTTCCAAGGACGTAGGCTGGTAGAATACCTTATTGTTTACTGTGAAACTTTAATCACTTTAGCAATGATTATAAAACTCACAACCGTTCCTTCGGGCTTCGCTGTAGTCGGTTAAAAATTAAAATAAATACACATGAAAAAAAAATTAAATTGAAGGTTAACCATGTTCTCAGAGTTCCGAGGGCCCCATGTGAGTTTGTGTGTTCTCTAACCTACTACAGAGTAAGGTTTTTGGTCTTAGGGCGTTAGGGAACATTAGGGCGTGCGATAGGCCGCCGACCTATGTTCTATGGCTGTGTCCCTACGGACTATTGGACACAGTCACCTGTGCCGCTACCTTATATAATAAG
Source organism: Nematopogon swammerdamellus (assembly GCA_946902875.1). Lineage (NCBI taxonomy): Eukaryota > Metazoa > Arthropoda > Insecta > Lepidoptera > Adelidae > Nematopogon > Nematopogon swammerdamellus. The sequence continues at coordinate 7,510,915 of OX336358.1, read as the reverse complement.
AGTGCGGCGCGGAACGCGCGCGATCGACGTTCTTGTCACCAATGTCTCCCTGGACATGGTTTTTCAGCATTTTTGAAATCAGTACGTTAGCAGCTTTCGCCCGACATCCAAATTGCCTACATCTATCCTAATTATTATTTTGCCATGTCCTCTATCTCTATCTTCTCTATCTCTATCTCTACTTCTTATAAAACGGAACGTCTGTCTGTATGTAAGAAAGAAAGAAAGAAAGAAGAAATAAAGAAAGAAAGAAGAAAGAAAGAAAGAAAGAAGAAAGAAAGAAAGAATTTATTTATTATTTATTTTTATTTTAAACTTTTAAAGAAACAAACAGTTACAATATTAATACATAGAAAATTAACTCTAGTCTAACACCTAAACCAGTAATAATGTTTATTTTCCCTATTTTATATACAATCACGCTAAATAGCAATAGGGCTGAGCAGTATCAAAGAAAGTATAGTATGAACGGAATTTAGTGTCGAATGCTAGTGCCGGATCGAGAGGGCTGAGAAGGACGGAGGGGAGTGGGGAGCGAGGGGGGGGGGGGAAGGGGGGAGAAAGAAAGAGAGAGAGAATATAAGAGAAGCGCATTAGTCTGGCCATACAGAGGGCTAATGCGCTGAGTGTCTTGGAAACTTTCCCTTGATCGGTCGGTATGGATGAGATTTTCTATTTATCAACCTGATTTAGAGATCTCATTCATATCACTGGTCCGGGGTTGTTCTTTTGTCTTTTATGTACTCTCAAACTGTTTATAAGAGAAGCGATCGGTTATTATCATATTTGGGTTTAAATCGGATTTGCTGTTAAACCGAGTCTACCGCCAGCGAAGCCGCGGGCAAAAGCTAGTTTCATACAAAAGTGAAATTTTGACCTTTCAGAAATCTAGATTTTTCTCAAAATCAATCTAATATGAATAATTTTGTGTAACTATACTGTAAAAAAAAATTTGAATGTTTTAACAACCGTTAATAAGTTCAGTAGATCCGGAGATATCAGCGTGTGACCGACATACTCACGGACTGACAGACAACCAGAGTGTTCCCATTAGTGTAGATTTTTTCGCATTTTGCGACGGAATTCTAAAAAAACTATAGGCAAAAGATCTACTTACGCAAGACAAGACGCTCCACAAATAAACTATTCAAAGTGTTACACAAAAAAATAAGTAAGTAAAAACATATTTGTTCGCCTCTTACCAGATTACGCAACAAAGATTGATCGATCCGTATCGGCGTGTCTATGGACACTTCCAGGGATATGTTGTGTAACACGACACACCTTCGCGACACTTTTGTATACATTAGCGGGGCGGGTATTATCTAACAAATCCCTCAGTTATCCTTCGAGGAATGCCCGACAGAAGCAAATAGCTTTAATGGAGGCGAGAAAAAAGATTGTTGATTTGGAGATGGGGAAAAAATGGTTTGTTGATCTTGGAATGTGTTAGGTCGATGAAATAATGAAGTGTCCAACAATAAGAAAACAGATTACTTATTTAGTATAAATAGATTTTGCCGGCAGCTTCGCTCGCGGTAGACTTGGTTTAATAGCAAATCCGATTTAAAGTTTTTATTATGTATTTTCATACTCTACTTTTAAGATATTAGGTTTTTTTTTTTTTTTTTATGGAACCTGACACGGTTGGCTACATCATCTACAACATCCGTGATGGTATCTTATAAGTGTTCATAATTAAGTAAGGTTGACTAGCAGAGATTGCCTTAGGTAATAAATCCACCTTTTGTACATTTTGTATTTGAAAGCAATGAAGCATATTCTATTCTATTCTATCTTAAAAGTAGAGTTGGTGAAAATATAATATTATTCAATTTATTTTATAGTACTGAGGTTAAGGTACTCGTATTAAACACAGCCAACTTCATCTACGATAACCATCATCATCTACGGTACCAATACGGATGGGCTATTCGCCCCATCAGCTAGTAGTTAGTATCCTACAGTTTTAGCTATCCGAATCTTGGAGAAACTCGTATTTAAGACTGAAACGAGTTTACAAGAATAAAAATAAAAATTATTCTAAGCTTTTCAGTACTTATACTGGCAACATAGTAAACCTTCACTGCTTTGCCACAGTCCTTCATAATGCGTTCTATTATTTCAATATACACTCATACATAACATACCTACATACTTCCTACGCCTTAATGAGAGGAGTTTCCTAACAAAACCATTTAGCAAGAATCACCGCGATAATGTTTCACTTTTATGGGCTAAATTGGACCCCACAAAGGACATAGGGGGTGAAGTGAGCGCCCCACGCGCGGGCCTAAGAGGCCGCGTGTCCTCCATTAGTTGAGTACGCGTCTAATTAAATGAAATGCACAAAATATGCTCCCACATTAAACCGACTGCGTTCTACCTACGCTGAGTAGGTACTTACCTCATACCGTACTTATACCCTTTGCGGGAGTAGACTTATGAATCTATAGAGTTAGGATGTTCGTTTGTAGTGAAAATTTAAATTTAAAATTTTTATTTCTATACATGTCATACATCACTTTGTGACAGGTGAAACTAGAGAAATAATTTCAAGAATTTTATTGATAATGAGGAGAAACCCCTACGTCTTAATTAAAGCGAGCTGTCTCCGTACCATAAGAGACAGGTATCTAATTGTTTTCATGTAGATAAATAACTTTAAAATTATACAGTTTGATCTTTCTAGATCCTTTCAGGGGATTAATCTGGGAAATAAATAAAAACTCATTGCGTTCACCATACATTTTGAGTTTAGGTATTTTCTAAAAAAAATTTAAGCCTAGGAAAATGATAGCATACACACTTCAAGATATGGATACCTAATACTAAAACAATTACAGCTTTAATTTTTTTTAAATTTTGTTTTATGGAAACTGGCACGGTTGGCTACATCACCTAAAACATCCGTAATGTCAGCCCATAACACCGGGTGAACTAGGTGCCATCTCAGTGCTTCCCTTCATTTCATGTCGGCTACACTGAACTGGAACTTCGCGTGAAAAAATCAGTGTAAATATTTTTCTTAGTGAAAACTTTCGAGTCTGTACGTTGCAAACAGACAGTCTTGCATTTTATAATGGCAGAGAAAATTGTGAAGACAATTTTATGAATAGAGAGCTGTCTACGAGAGCGCTAGCTCTGCACTGTGCTGCGGACGCCGCGCGCCGACCGCCCGCAGCCACGGGCGAGTAGGGTTGCTTGTGTGCGGTGTTCATAGTTAAGTACCTGCTTGTAACTAAGTGGTGCTTCCTAAGCCTCGCTCCTATATCATACCGCTTCGTACCAGCCTGAGTAGTTTTGTGGTAAATAAACAGTTCAACTGCGCCGTTTTCTGTGTGAAAAGTCTTGCCTTCAAAACACATGGAATGGGTAAAAAGGGCCTTTAATAAATTGAATCTCTTCCCTACTATTGAGCAGAGACACGGCCGCGGAGACGCGGCGCCTAGTAACCGACTGGAACAAGACTGTGTGTCAGTCAACCAAAGATTTTGGAAGGAGAGTATAGTATGCGAAGGAGGCGTGTTCGCGACACCGTAATATGGGCAGATTTTCCCATATTAACTATCGATGTGTGCGTGAGCGTACGTCGATGCAACACTTTCGATTGGCTAAAAATAGCTGGTGCGAATGCGTACGTGCGTTCGTGTGTGTGACTTGTGATTGTGTGCGATCGGAAACTGGCGACAGCGCAGCGGCGAGTGGGCGTTCATGGCACATCTTCTCTCCTTCCAAAATCTTTGGTGTCTGTCAACCATGCCAGGGTGCGTAAAAATTACTTATCCAAATGTCCGTCCGCCTGTAATTTAGTTAAATTCTATGCTTTAAGTTCTCGGCAGCACATATCTGAATCAGCATAGATAAAATCAATCTGAACGCAGCTCGGCCGCCGGCCTCGCACTCGATGAAATTCTTCGAGAATGTTTATAAAACTGTTTCTTTCTGCTGTATCGAATACCATTTGATCTACTTCAATATTTTTCAAAATCGAAATTCGAACGAGCGAAGCTACGGGCAAAAGCTAGTATTATTTTACGATTTTGGAAAACAATCGAAAAGGCAAATCAACATTTATCACATTAAGTACTAATGCAGGTAGTAATTTGGTAAGGAGTTTTTTGAAGTGAAAACTTCTTTAGCGGCGCTTGGCACTATTTTTAGATGGGTAAAAAATGTTAAACTCGCGTCAAGATCCGTAGCCTGATCGAAAAAGCGTAAGATTCGTTGAAATTATGGATGAAAGTTGATTTTTCTGAGAAATAAACTTTTTGATGTAAAATAATTATAATAGTTCTGTAGTGTTAAATTATTTATGTAATATAAATTGTCGTGATTGTCTACGATAGCGCAATAAATGAATTTTATATTTTACCACATAAATGATAGTACTTTTATACTGATAAATAAAACAATTCGTGCGAAATTATTCCCTAACCATTCCAAAATATTCAAAAATGCACAACGTTGATGTTTAAGTTTTCACTTCTGCCGGCACTCCCGGAGTGAAACCCGTCCGTTTTTTTATAAAGAATATTTTATTCGGGGATTAATGTATTTTTTTTATAGTTAAAAAAGTTAAAACCCGTATGTCTGAAGCTCTGGTAGGTATGAAGCTCTGATAATAAGAAAACGTTCTCTCAGCGGTAAGCACCGCTCTAAATCCGCTCCAAAATCTTATTTTGCACGAAAATCCTCTAAGACAGTGTTTCCCAACTTTTTGATACCGTTACCGCTAACTAAAAAAAAACTTCGCACGAACAAATCAGTGTCAAAATAAGGTGCTTCGTTATTTATGTCAAAAATTTCGGGAGGGTTACATAGACACTCAAATAAACACGTTACGCAAAAAAATATATATGTTTTTAGCATTACTTTTCGAGAAATTTAACAAAACATGTTTGCTACCTAAACATTAAAACCTGTGTGTAACAGTATGTAACTTGCATTGTACGGGGTCAATGACCGTACTATGTTCAAACGCAGAACAGCTGTTTGTTGTAAGTAAGTCACAAGGTCACTATGATTGGTTTTTACAGCTAGGTATTTCATTTAATTTTTTTCTTAGGAGAAAAAATGCTCCTATAAACATATGTTTTTTTCTTACGTAAAGTATTTATTTGAGTGCGTATGCAACCCTCCCGAAATTTTTTACATAAATAACCAAGCACCTTATATATTCAAATAAATGATAAGGCTGGTATTGCGTCTTACTTAATTCATCAGTTTGTAAAGTATTTTATACAAACTTAGGTACAGTACGCGGCAGTGAATAATGCTCATCGGGCCTTAGTCAGAGACAATCCGGTTATAGAGCGTCTCGTCTCGGTCGCACTAACTCGCACGTCTCTGTGCGACAGGGACGATTCTTTTCAAACGGATTGTCTCTTTCTAAAGCCCGATGTTCATTATTTACTGCCGGGAATTGTACCTACTGTTACAATAGGTAGGCTGTGCTGTAACAACGCACATTCAAGTGTCACCGTCCACACATCTGACGCCTCTACTCTACCACACATTTGTGTGTGGTAGATGTATCAGATTTCAATATTCACCTACCTCACTTTCGTATTTGCGAACTGTCTGTGGCACATTTGCGCTTACCCCTAAGAAAGAAAATACAGTTTTTCCCCGAAAGAGGTAATTATTACCCCCAGTTTGAGAATGTGAATCGCTATGCAACATGTCAGATTTCAATATTCACTTACCTCACTTTCGTATTTGCGAACTGCCTGTCGCACATTTGTGCTTACTCCTAAGAAAAAAACAGTTCTACCCCGAAAGAGGTGATTACCCCCAGTTTGAGAATGTGAATCGCTATGCAACATGTCAGACTTCAATATTCACATTTGCGAACTGTCTGTCGCACATTTACGCTTATACCTCAGAAAATACAGTTTAACCCCGAAAGAGGTAATTACCCCTAGTTTGAGAATGTGAATAGCTATGCAACAGTCAGATTTCAATATTCACCTACCTCACTTTCGTATTTGCGAACTTTCTGTCGCACATTTTCGCTTATACCTCAGAAAATACAGTTTTACCCCGAAAGAGGTAATTACCCCCAGTTTGAGAATGTGAATCGCTATGCAACATGTCAGATTTTAATATTTACCTACCTCACATTCGTATTTGCGAACTGTCTGTCGCACATTTGCGCTTACCCCTAAGAAGATACAGTTTTACCCTGAAAGAGGTAATTACCCCCAGTTTGGGAACCATTGCCCTAAGCAATGGAAGCAGAGTCGTCCTCGCAAAATGGTAGCGAGAATGTATCTCAGGTAGAATTTAAAAGCCCATCCGGAAAATGGGAAAGCATCCTGCAAAGAGTCAAGGGGCAAACGAAATTATCCTTATTTACGACGGAATTATCTTTACTGCAACGATTCGTGCCGAAAGGGACGGTGTAATAGTATTTTTTTTTACGTTTTATTTTCGCTGGCGTCTCAATTTAGGTCTAAGCACATAGGGATCGCTATGCAACATGTAACATCGGAATCCATCGTAATATTGTTGTCATGAATTGATGATACATATTGTATAGTATATTAGCAAAAATACGAGTAAAAAAAAACCGGCCATGTGCGAGTCGAACTCGCGCACCGAGGATTCCGTATCGCCATGTCATGGTCAGCGCTGCTTCATACTGTATTTGGTAGATAGCGCTCATACACTTTTTAGTTTCTTGTATGGGGACCCTCGTGAATTTTTTAACTTTGTCTTATTTTTATTATTTGTATTTATATCCGTCATCATAATACATCACATATTCTGTGAAAATTCCAACGAGCTACCTATTACGGTTCAAGAGATACAGCCCTCGGACAGACGGACAGACAGGCAGACAGACAGACGGCGTAGGCTTATTAATAGGGTCCCGTACGACGGATACGGAACCCTAAAAACGTGTCTGCCGATATCCATAAAGGTAAATGCGGCATCCACCATGGGGAACAACTACAGTAAACTTATTTTCATAGTTCACTAGATTTTTGACAGATAAAAGGTGAAATGGTACCGTGTGGGTTCGGTACTTAAAGTACCGTGTGGGTTCGGTACTTAAAGTACCGTGTGGGTTCGGTACTTAAAGTACCGTGTGGGTTCGGTACTTAAAGTACCGTGTGGGTTCGGTACTTAAAGTACCGTGTGGGTTCGGTACTTAAAAATAATTACCCCACTGCATCTCTCCCCATGCATGTCGTAAAAGGCGACTAAGGGATAAGAACAAGATGCCATGCTAAAGGGCGACAGGCTCGCCACCTCTCACCTTGGCACGGTACTTCCACCGAGTCATGCAGCAGGTGGGTCTTCGTGCCTTACTTGCTGCTTGATCGATTTAATCTTGTTCGAATACTTTGCGAAACGTGGTGGTCGGTGTTGTGCTGTACCTAATTTAACAGAGTTCTTGCAGCACAACACCGATAACTCTGCTTACCCCGATTGTCGGGATTCAGCGTGTGTGATATGTATGTATGTAAAAGGTGAAATTGCGATGGATTTCAACGTTTCAAGAAATGTTAGCTACACTGTAGAGGAGATACAGAGGTGTACATAAACCACTTTTATTATAACGATACCTTATTATTACTTCGAGTGCGGCACGGATTACTCCTGGTTGCGGCAGCGCGATCGTGCGGCAAAATTTGTCATAGAAGAACTGTTTATTTGCGTGAAACGAATGCAATAAAAAAAATAATGAGAAACATTTCAATATTTGTATTGTACTAGCTGAGCCCGCGGCTCCGCTCGCGTGAAATTCGTATTTCAAAGAAGACATTAAGTAACTGAGGGCGAGGCCGAAGGCCGAGCTGCGTTCAGGAAGACTATAAACCTTCTGGAAGAAAGTAAGTAACTAAGGGCGAGGCCGAAGGCCGAGCTGCGTTCAGGAAGACTATAAACCTTCTCGAAGAAAGTAAGTAATTAAGGGCGAGGCCGAAGGCCGAGCTGCGTTCAGGAAGACTATAAACCTTCTCGAAGAAAGTAAGTAACTAAGGGCGAGGCCGAAGGCCGAGCTGCGTTCAGGAAGACGATAAACCTTCTCGAAGAAAGTAAGTAATTAAGGGCGAGGCCGAAGGCCGAGCTGCGTTCAGGAAGACTATAAACCTTCTCGAAGAAAGTAAGTAACTAAGGGCGAGGCCGAAGGCCGAGCTGCGTTCAGGAAGACGATAAACCTTATCTAAGAAAGTAAGTAATTAAGGGCGAGGCCGAAGGCCGAGCTGCGTTCAGGAAAACTATAAACCTTCCCGAAGAAAGTAAGTAACAAAGAGCGAGGCCGAAGGCCGAGCTTCGTTCAAGAAGACTATAAACCTTCTTGAAGAAAGTAAGAAACAAAGGGCGAGGCCGAAAGCCGAGCTGCGTTCAGGAAGACGATAAACCTTCTGGAAGAAAGTAAGTAACTAAGGGCGAGGCCGAAGGCCGAGCTGCGTTCAGGAAGACTATAAACCTTCTCGAAGAAAGTAAGTAACTAAGGGCGAGGCCGAAGGCCGAGCTTCGTTCAAGAAGACGATAAACCTTATCTAAGAAAGTAAGTAATTAAGGGCGAGGCCGAAGGCCGAGCTGCGTTCAGGAAAACTATAAACCTTCCCGAAGAAAGTAAGTAACAAAGAGCGAGGCCGAAGGCCGAGCTTCGTTCAAGAAGACTATAAACCTTCTTGAAGAAAGTAAGAAACAAAGGGCGAGGCCGAAAGCCGAGCTGCGTTCAGGAAGACGATAAACCTTATCTAAGAAAGTAAGTAATTAAGGGCGAGGCCGAAGGCCGAGCTACATTCAGGAAGACCATAAATATTCTCGAAGAAATTACGCAACTGAGGGCGAGACCGAAGGCCGAGCTGCGTTCAGGAAGACTATAAACCTTCTCGAAGAAAGCAAGTAACAAACGGCGAAGCCGAAGGCCGAGCTGCGTTTAGGAAGACGATAAACATTCTCGAAGACAGTAAGTAACTATGGGCGAAGCCGAAGGCCGAGCTGCGTTCAGGAAGAGGATAAACCTTCTCGAAGAAAGTAAGTAACTGAGGGCGAGGCCCAAGGCCGAGCTGCGTTCAGGAAGACCATAAACCTTCTCGAAGAAAGTAAGTAACTGAGGGCGAGGCCAAAGGCCGAGCTGTGTTCAGGAAGACGATAAACCATCTCTAAGAAAGAAAGTAATTAAGGGCGAGGCCGAAGGCCGAGCTGCGTTCAGGAAGAGGATAAACTTTTTCGATGAAAGTAAGTAACAAAGAGCGAGGCCGAAGGCCGAGCTGCCTTTAGGAAGACTATAAACCTTCTCGAAGAAAGTAAGTAACTGAGGGCGAGGCCGAAGGCCGAGCTCCGTTTAGGAAGAGGATAAACCATGGGTCAGGCCGAAGGCCGAGCTGCGTTAAGGAAGAGGATTAACCTTCTTGATGTAAGTAAGTAACTATGGGCGAGGCCGAAGGCCGAGCTGTATTCTGGAAGACGATAAAAAAGTAAGTAACTAACGGCGAGGCTTCAGGCTAAGCTGCATTCTGGAATACAATAAACCTCCACGAAGAAAGTAAGTAACTAAGGGCGAGGCCACCGTCACACCCATCCCCCCTCCCCCCCCCCCCCCCCCCATTTATTTGTTTTGAGTAGCTATAATTATGATTTTCCTTTTAAAAAAAACGATATTCCCATACAATCTTTAACACTCCGTTTCCTCCCCTTATATGTGAAAATCCAACAATCCTGGACCTTAAGAAACCGATACTCCCATACAAACTTTCGCATCTCCTATTTCACCCCCTTAAGGGTGGTTTTTTGAGACTATGTCCTTCCTCAGGATGCAATTCATCTCTGTACAAAATTTTATAAACTCCTAAAATCTAATTTTGAAATCATTCCCTATTTTAATCTCCCTCTCCCTCTCCCTCTCCCTCTCCCTCTCCCTCCATCTCCCTGCCTCTCCCTCCCTTCCGTTGAGTCTCGCTATCATCGATACTTCGAGTAAATATGGCAACCCCAAAGATGGTAAACAGACAGACATACATACAGACAGACAGAAAGCAGACGTTGGATTTTATTAGAGGTAAGGAAGAAAGGTCCATCGCTCTACCTCCACACTCGTGACCTCCACCTCCCCTCCCGCCCCTCCCTCACCCCCCTCCCTATATGCCTCTACTTATCCCCCCACCTCCCCCCCCCCCCCCCCCTTCAGGATATTGTAATGTCATCGGTTCTTACTCGGGTGAATGATTCCGTGTCCGTTACATACAAATATTGCCAAGTGCTCTCATATTTCACTTCACTGCTAACCTCATAAGCCATTTAGCGTGATAGTAAGTAGCCTATAGTTGATGGGAAGAATCAAGCTATCCGTAGAATTTTGTTTTATTAAAATCGGTTCAGTGGTTCTCGAGTTATAAGCGGACAGACAGACACTCAGACATTCAGACAGAAAGCAGACGTTGGATTTTATTATAGGTAAGGATAAGGAAGGAAAGGATAAGTAACTAGCTGTGCCCGCGGCTCCGCGGCTCGGCTCTCATATTTGACTTCTCTGCTAACCTCATAAGCCATTTAACGTGATGAAAAGTAGCCTATAATTGATGGGAAGAACCAAGCTATCCGTAGAAGCAAACTGTATTAAAATCGGTTCAGTGGTTCTCAAGTTATAAGCGGACAGACAGACATACATACAGACAGAAAGCAGACGTTGAATTTTATTAAAGGTAAGGATAAGGAAGGAAGGAACGATAAGGAAGTACGTGCCTAAGAGTTGATCTAAATGCTAAACTTTTCTGGTCAGCCTCGCCACGGTAGCTCAGTGGTGCGGTCGGTCAACTGTCGGTCGTGATCATAAGCACACCTGGGCGCGGTCAGTGGATGGATGGGTGACCGCTGGACCGTTGGAGGGTAACCGTGGTTCGGATTCCACGTAAAACTGTAGGTCCCATCCTTACCTTACTAGGTGGTAGGGTTTAACCCGCCCGGGCTGGTACCACCGCACTGATGAAAGGTTGGTTGAAACGGCTATGCAAATAGTTCGTGTTTTCCCGTTGTAGAGCGTTGTCTCTGTCGCACAGAGACGTGCAAGTTCGTGCGACAGAGACGAGACGCTCTACAACCGGATCGTCTCTTTCTAAAGCCCGATGTGTATTAGTTACTGGCACATTGGGTCAGAGGCGGCGCAAGGCGTGGGCGGCCGTCCACGGCCTCGCGGCCCGAGGGGCCTCGCGCCTCGAAAGTTCATGCAGGTTTGATTCATGAAAAACATTCAGCTAGATCTATTAAAAGAGACCCCGAGTAAACATGTTTAGACTTAATGAAAGGCAAACTAAACCTCACTATACAGCCTTTACCCGACACAAGAATGGAAAGCAGGACAGAGGTAGTGAATATTGCAATAATACAGTGGCTGTATTATTGCGTTTTGATTATGTTGTCGAATGTATTGAGTATTGGCAAAATTGAAAGGGCCTCGCAAAATTTATCTTGCCCACATCAAATTAAGTTCATGCCCCGCCACTGCATTGGGTACTGTAAATTTTGAATTTAAAAAAATCGTCGTTGAAAAATACTAAAGTGACTCCATCCATAAGAAAGACGAACATATATTAAGGAACACAGAATAAATCCCCGCGCATTACCACACGCCGAGTAAGGCGATGGAGACAGTGAAAGTAATTTGAAATCGGAATAACCCAAGCCAACCAATTGGAAACGACGCCTCCGGAGGCGGCAGCCAATGGCGTCGCGCGTTGACACAGATTTTCCCGCTTCTTGAGGGTATTTATTACATTTATAATAACGTGAAATCGTCCATTTTGGTTTTGTCGCTCGGTTTTAATGCTTCGTTTGTTTTGGGAGGAACAGGAAGTGTGAATGGAGTTTTCATACATACATACATACATACATGGCATACGCTGTATCCCGACAATCAGGGTAAGCAGAGTAATCGGTGTTGTGCTATAAGGACTCTGGTAAATTTACAGCACAACATCGACCACCACGTTTAGCACAGTATACGGACAAGACAACTATCAAGCAGCAAGTAAGGCACGAAGAACCCACCTGCTGCAATACTAGGTGGAAAGACTGCGCCAAGGTGAGAAGTGTCTGTCGCCATTTAGCGCAGTATCTTGTCCTTATCCCTTAGTCGCCTCTTACGACATGCACGGGGAGAGATGCAGTGGGGCTATTCTTTTTAAGTACCGGCCCCACGCGGAGTTTTCACTGCAATGAAAATGTAATCTGAGTAGAACGCGGTCAGTCAAGCCGTAAAACCTTCATTCATAGCTAGGCGCATGCATACATGATACAATGTTTTAGTTGTACAACTATTTATTTAGATATATATAGATAGATATTTAGAAAAGACTTCATTTATTCAAAAACGTTTTACAGAAACAAGTACAGTATTAATATAGGTAGTAAAATGTAGTAGGTAGGTACGCACTAGGACTTAGTAGGTACCTACCTACTTACATTTCTGTAGGTAGGGTTAACCCGGGCGGGTTAAACCCTACCTACCACCTAGTAATATAAGAAGGGAGTCATATCCCTTAGTCGCCTTTTACGACATGCACGGGGAGAGATGCAGTGGGGCTATTCTTTTAAAGTACCGGCCCCACACGGTACTTTTCAGTACTTTCAATTTCTTTCTTTCTTTCTTATTTCAGTTACTTTGGCGCGCCCGCAGTGGTTTCTGACAAAAAAATAAATTAAATTAATTCACGCGAGCGGAGCCGTGGGAAGAAAAGAGCGCCGCGCCGCCGGTGGCGGATTGTCGACATAAAACCAAATTGCTGGTGGTCGGTGTTGTGCTGTAATTTAACAGAGTACCTGCAGCACAACACCGATTACTCTGCTTACCCTGATTGTCGGGATGGAGCGTGTGGTGTCCATGTCTGTGTATGTAAACATTACTCGCGGGGCAGTGGGGGGAAAATCTGCAATTCTTGGTAGCTAAATCCTCTTAGTATAAGTATTTATTTAAAAAAAACTCTCTGCTAAATCATAAAAGCTGCCTCGACAATTTGCCCGGGCCCACGCGAGCCATTGTACCAGGGAACAATATAAATGATATTACGATCGCTGTAGCGGCGCGGCGGTAGCAGTGGCGGAGTCGAACGGAAAGTATAAGGAAATAATTAGCTGGAGTATTGCTCGCGCTTGCCGCCACGCCCGGGGGTAGGCGTCTGAACTCTGTCGGATTCTAGAAGCAGGCAACTGTGAATAATTCCTATAGAGATAAATAGACAATTCTTTATTAATAATGAATAAGAAAAATTCTTTATTTCGGGCAAATTTGTCCATAACTACACAAAACAACATCAAAACACTAAATTCACGAAACAAATCATAAAATAAAAATACACAAGAAAAAGAAACATTACAGACAAGACTCCACAAATATTTTACATGAAAAATAACACAATGAATACAGGTCAGCCTCGGTAGCTTAATGGTGCGGTCGGTCGACTGTTGTTAAGCACACCTGGGCGCGGTCATTAGTTGGATGGGTGACCGTTCAACCTTTCGGATTCCACGTATAACTGTAGGTCCCTTCCCTTCTTACCTTACTAGGTGGTAGGGCTTACCCGCCCGGGTTTGTACCATCGAATTGAATGAAACGTCGGTCGAAATGGCTATGCAAATAGTTCGTGTTTTCCGTCCAGTTCAGAGTAGCCGACACGACCCAAGGGAAGCACTGACATGTCACCTAGTTCACCCGGTGTTATAGGCTTATATCACCGATGTTGTAGGTGATATAGCCAACCGTGTCAGTATCCATAAAAAAACGTACATGAGGTGCAAAGGCGTACTTATACCTTGAATAGACTTCTTACAGCCAATCTTTAGATGTGTGTAATGAATGAATGAGTAAATGAAAGAATGTAGGTGAACATTTTTTTTTTATTAAATTAAATAAATACAAGTATAGGTACGTCGTCATATTGGCTGACGTGCCCAGCCCACCGCCGTTTGAGCTTAGTCACCAATTATCTTATTTATTTTTTATTATGACTGCAAATTTGCAGCTACCGTCGTCTTCCCCAAGAGCGCGTGGGCGTTCTTTCAGTCGCTGAACCCTTCCTACCAATTATCCTTGCTCCTGCTGGGAGTTGCTATTTTTGTTGCTTTTTAACTGAGTAAATAAAAAATAAAAGTTTCATACAGCCCGGCCGCGTGTACTCCCCCCCCCCCCCCCCTTTCCGCTGGCGGCTGGAAGGGAAGGGGTAAGGTAATTGTTTTGTCTAAGTCTTAATTGGCTGTGTTTTGGTTAAGGGGGTTTGTCAGAAAGGATTTGGCTTTAAGAAGATTTTGTAATGGGTTGATCAACCTGCACATCATATTTTATTTTACATCACTGTATATTAGGAAGTCCGATTTTTGAAGCAACTATTTCATTTTTTGTTAATATTATGTACCTGCCTACTTACTCAGATTCAAGTTAATTGGTACCTTTTAGGAATCTATAGTAAAATTTCCTAACCAACCCATAAAATATAATTTTGAACGCGACTGTACAAATACGCCATCGGAGGGAGGGTTGTTGGATCGATTCATTTGGATAAAAGTGTTGTAGACAAACAGACAGACAAACTCTCTGCAAGAGTGCCAGTGTGTTTTCATTTGAATGCACTTGCGCTTCTATTTCTAGGGTTGGCGATTTACCAAACACCCTGTATAATTGTTAAAATATTTTAAATGTCACATCACATACATATGTACATACATACATACCACACGCTGTATCCCGACAATCGGGGTAAGCAGAGTAATCGGTATTGCGATGCAAGACTCTTGTAAATTACAGCACAACACCGACCACCGCGTTCAGCAATGTATTAGGACAAGATGACTATCATGCAGCAAGTAAGGCAAGAAGACCCACCTGGCCTGCTGCAGGCCAAGGTGAGAGGTGGCTAGCCTGTCGCCCTTTAGCACGGCGCATTGTCCTTATTCCTTAGTGCATAAATAGTAGGAAGTACCTAAACTAAATTCCATTCTCACGGCTGCATATCACTTTATAATGAACTAGCTGAGCCCGCGGCTCCGCTCGCGTGAAATTCGTATTTCAAAGAAGACATTAAGTAACTGAGGGCGAGGCCGAAGGCCGAGCTGCGTTCAGGAAGACTATAAACTTTCTGGAAGAAAGTAAGTAACTAAGGGCGAGGCCGAAGGCCGAGCTGCGTTCAGGAAGACTATAAACCTTCTCGAAGAAAGTAAGTAATTAAGGGCGAGGCCGAAGGCCGAGCTGCGTTCAGGAAGACTATAAACCTTCTCGAAGAAAGTAAGTAACTAAGGGCGAGGCCGAAGGCCGAGCTGCGTTCAGGAAGACGATAAACCTTCTCGAAGAAAGTAAGTAATTAAGGGCGAGGCCGAAGGCCGAGCTGCGTTCAGGAAGACTATAAACCTTCTCGAAGAAAGTAAGTAACTAAGGGCGAGGCCGAAGGCCGAGCTGCGTTCAGGAAGACGATAAACCTTATCTAAGAAAGTAAGTAATTAAGGGCGAGGCCGAAGGCCGAGCTGCGTTCAGGAAAACTATAAACCTTCCCGAAGAAAGTAAGTAACAAAGAGCGAGGCCGAAGGCCGAGCTTCGTTCAAGAAGACTATAAACCTTCTTGAAGAAAGTAAGAAACAAAGGGCGAGGCCGAAAGCCGAGCTGCGTTCAGGAAGACGATAAACCTTCTGGAAGAAAGTAAGTAACTAAGGGCGAGGCCGAAGGCCGAGCTGCGTTCAGGAAGACTATAAACCTTCTCGAAGAAAGTAAGTAATTAAGGGCGAGGCCGAAGGCCGAGCTGCGTTCAGGAAGACTATAAACCTTCTCGAAGAAAGTAAGTAACTAAGGGCGAGGCCGAAGGCCGAGCTGCGTTCAGGAAGACGATAAACCTTATCTAAGAAAGTAAGTAATTAAGGGCGAGGCCGAAGGCCGAGCTGCGTTCAGGAAAACTATAAACCTTCCCGAAGAAAGTAAGTAACAAAGAGCGAGGCCGAAGGCCGAGCTTCGTTCAAGAAGACTATAAACCTTCTTGAAGAAAGTAAGAAACAAAGGGCGAGGCCGAAAGCCGAGCTGCGTTCAGGAAGACGATAAACCTTATCTAAGAAAGTAAGTCATTAAGGGCACGGCCGAAGGCCGAGCTACATTCAGGAAGACCATAAATATTCTCGAAGAAATTACGCAACTGAGGGCGAGACCGAAGGCCGAGCTGCGTTCAGGAAGACTTTAAACCTTCTCGAAGAAAGCAAGTAACAAACGGCGAAGCCGAAGGCCGAGCTGCGTTTAGGAAGACGATAAACATTCTCGAAGACAGTAAGTAACTATGGGCGAAGCCGAAGGCCGAGCTGCGTTCAGGAAGAGGATAAACCTTCTCGAAGAAAGTAAGTAACTGAGGGCGAGGCCCAAGGCCGAGCTGCGTTCAGGAAGACCATAAACCTTCTCGAAGAAAGTAAGTAACTGAGGGCGAGGCCAAAGGCCGAGCTGTGTTCAGGAAGACGATAAACCATCTCTAAGAAAGAAAGTAATTAAGGGCGAGGCCGAAGGCCGAGCTGCCTTCAGGAAGAGGATAAACTTTTTCGATGAAAGTAAGTAACAAAGAGCGAGGCCGAAGGCCGAGCTGCCTTTAGGAAGACTATAAACCTTCTCGAAGAAAGTAAGTAACTGAGGGCGAGGCCGAAGGCCGAGCTCCGTTTAGGAAGAGGATAAACCATGGGTCAGGCCGAAGGCCGAGCTGCGTTAAGGAAGAGGATTAACCTTCTTGATGTAAGTAAGTAACTATGGGCGAGGCCGAAGGCCGAGCTGTATTCTGGAAGACGATAAAAAAGTAAGTAACTAACGGCGAGGCTTCAGGCTAAGCTGCATTCTGGAATACAATAAACCTCCACGAAGAAAGTAAGTAACTAAGGGCGAGGCCACCGTCACACCCATCCCCCCTCCCCCCCCCCCCCCCATTTATTTGTTTTGAGTAGCTATAATTATGATTTTCCTTTTAAAAAAAACGATATTCCCATACAATCTTTAACACTCCGTTCCTCCCTCTCCCTCTCCCTCTCCCTCTCCCTCCATCTCCCTGCCTCTCCCTCCCTTCCGTTGAGTCTCGCTATCATCGATACTTCGAGTAAATATGGCAACCCCAAAGATGGTAAACAGACAGACATACATACAGACAGACAGAAAGCAGACGTTGGATTTTATTAGAGGTAAGGAAGAAAGGTCCATCGCTCTACCTCCACCTCCCCTCCCGCCCCTCCCTCACCCCCCTCCCTATATGCCTCTACTTATCCCCCCACTTCCCCCCCCCCCCTCCCCCCCCCCTTCAGGATATTGTAATGTCATCGGTTCTTACTCGGGTGAATGATTCCGTGTCCGTTACATACAAATATTGCCAAGTGCTCTCATATTTCACTTCACTGCTAACCTCATAAGCCATTTAGCGTGATAGTAAGTAGCCTATAGTTGATGGGAAGAATCAAGCTATCCGTAGAATTTTGTTTTATTAAAATCGGTTCAGTGGTTCTCGAGTTATAAGCGGACAGACAGACACTCAGACATTCAGACAGAAAGCAGACGTTGGATTTTATTATAGGTAAGCCATTTAGCGTGATAGTAAGTAGCCTATAGTTGATGGGAAGAATCAAGCTATCCGTAGAATTTTGTTTTATTAAAATCGGTTCAGTGGTTCTCGAGTTATAAGCGGACAGACAGACACTCAGACATTCAGACAGAAAGCAGACGTTGGATTTTATTATAGGTAAGGAAGGAAAATATGGCAACCCCAAAGATGGTAAACAGACAGACATACATACAGACAGACAGAAAGCAGACGTTGGATTTTATTAGAGGTAAGGAAGAAAGGTCCATCGCTCTACCTCCACCTCCCCTCCCGCCCCTCCCTCACCCCCCTCCCTATATGCCTCTACTTATCCCCCCACCTCCCCCCCCCCTTCAGGATATTGTAATGTCATCGGTTCTTACTCGGGTGAATGATTCCGTGTCCGTTACATACAAATATTGCCAAGTGCTCTCATATTTCACTTCACTGCTAACCTCATAAGCCATTTAGCGTGATAGTAAGTAGCCTATAGTTGATGGGAAGAATCAAGCTATTCTCGAGTTATAAGCGGACAGACAGACACTCAGACATACAGAAAGCAGACGTTGGATTTTATTATAGGTATTATAGGTAAGGAAGGATGTGTGTTCTCCAAAATCAAATATAATTATATTTTTTACATTAAATAAAATTATTGGCAATATATTAGGAACGCCTGAATAACAATTGGATCGTTATTTTACAGTAACGTAAGGACTCAATGTGTTTGAAACTTCCGACAGCAAACGTTTAAATAAATCAATATGCAATTAATAATTTAGATTCAGCTTGAACGTAGAATAAAGTTCTCAAGCACAATCTATATGATTTTATTTTTAAGCTATATTATTTTATCATTTATAATTTTTATATTTATGGATAAAAATGATTTATATCATCGAGCTACCTATCTATTTTTCTTTCCAAATGTGGCAGCCCTAAATATCTTCCATGATCTCGCTTGGGATTGGAGACAATCGAAACAAAACAATAATTCCTGGCTTAAAAGTATTGTGCACTGAGTCGTAACAGCGTGATGCATTGAACTAGGTTGTATGCGTTAGGTGCACACGAATAGGTATTATATTATGTAAGTTCAAATGTAAGTATGAAATATTATTCATTTGAAAGTAAAGAACTCTCAGATGCATTAATACCTCGACATTTATTTACGACTAGCTGAGCCCATGACTCCGCTCACGTGATATTCCGTCCAATTTTTCTTTCCCTAAAAACCTTAATCGGACTATTATTAACATTAGAAAAACATTTTGTCAAATCGGTGCAGCCGTTCTCAATCGACGTGTACCAAGGAACAGCATTTAATTTGTATTTATATATAGAAGATTAACGCAGCAGCAAACCAAATTTTAGGGCAATATTTCATTCGAAATACAAATTTGTCTGCCATTGATGATAGATAACATTCTTAGGAAAAGTTTGGCTTACTGCGTGATTTTGTTTTCTACCACGCGTTGTCAGAAAAACGTTATCCAATCCAATCTTACCAAATAAAAAATAATCAAGCAAAATAACAAACAAAACAAAAATATATTATTTTCAATCGATATGAATATAAAAGAAATACCTACCTAATATAAAATCGAATCCAAACTCAACCCACAGTAAATAAATGATTAGTACAAATAAACGTTCAAAATAAGAATTCGAACATAAAATTCTTCTGTTAAATTACATCCGGGAATCGCGATTAATCTTCCGAGTGGGAGTAACGGTGACACGGTGTCCGACAGACAAGGAGATTCACAGTAATTAACAAAATGTCCTATTTTATCTCCGAATTAAATAGCTTAAGGCGCGGGGGCGAGGAGTCTTGATGCATCTTATAATTACCGAAATAACTTCTGCTTTGAGGGGACGGACCTCTTTGAAGGAGATAAGATGATCTTCTTTAGAAATTGCGACGTTGGTTTAGCATGGGTGTGTATTCATGAAATGTTTGCGATTTTTATGAAAAAAAATTTCAAACCTATACGGAATTGATCTCACATGCAATTATATGAGTTTATTGTCAAGCAAATTATACGACACACATACAAATGACGGAAATCATAATAAACAAAAACAAACAAAAACATTTCTTTAAAATACAGTACCTACATACAACCCAAAGAATGTTATTTGAATAGACGCTGATTTTAGGTGTGTAATAAACATTATATATCTAAATAATAAAATATAATATATAATTAAATATTAATTTTTTTTTAAGATATACTTAATTTATTCCAATAATATTAAATCCAACTGTACACCTAGATTTGTCTACTACAATATTAAATTATGACAATAAATAAATTAAAATATTAACTTTTGGAAAAATAAAAAAAATCATTCACTTAATCTATTTGTTTGCCCATTACTTTTAAAATATTATTTAATTTCTAGTATTAGTAGTATTATAAAACATCTCTTCAGTAGCTAAAATACTAACAATATGAAATTATAATAATAATACAGTTAGGCCCGGACTATAAGCAGTCGTTTTTCTCCGGAGTTGACTAAAATAGGCCACACCCACCGGTGCGAGCGACAGAGTAAGAAACGGATTCATGAAGTTCTCACTCTGTCACTCGCACCAGTGGGTGTGACCTATTTTAGTCAACTCCGGAGAAAAACGACTGCTTATAGTCCGGGCCTTAATGTGTGACAAGGGCCGCCTTATTGCTTTAAGCAATTTTCTCCAGTCAACTCGGTGGACCCACATTTTTACATGGAACCCGAACCATGGAGAGTGGGTGAAGGTATGCACATAAAATAATAAAATTTCCTAATTTCCCGTATAATACAATAATAACACGTTCTTGTAATTATACAAATGTTTGCCGGCACTAATGTAATTATACTCGTATGTACGGCTTTCCTACTTTTTAGGGTTCCGTATCCGTCGTACGGTACCCTATTACTAAGCCTACGCGCCGTCTGTCTGTCTGTCCGAGGGCTGTAGGTATCTCTTGAACCGTAATAGGTGGCCCGTTGAAATTTTTAGAGAATATGTGTTATTATGGCCGATATAACTACAAGTAATAAAAAGTAAAAAATTCACTGGGGTCCCCATACAAGAAACTAAAAAGTGTATCTACCGAAAAGAGTATGAAGCATTTTAACTAATCCATAGATGGCGCGAGTGGCGCTGACCATGACATGGCGATACGGAGCCCTCGGTGCGCGAGTTCGACTCGCACTTGGCCGGTTTTCTAATTAAATGTTTACACGCTACACATAGGCATGTCCACAATTTCCTCCACAACAAATAAGAAGTAGATGATATGGGATTTATTTAACCTGAGAGAGATTTGCGAAGATAAAATGAGACTGAGGTGAGCGGGCGACTTTATAATACAAACATTTTACAGTTACGTGTGTTAAGTACGTAGCGGTTTAGTACCACCTACCACCTAGTAAGGTAAGAAAAAGGGATCTACAGTATATACGTGGAATCCGAACCACGGTCAGCCACGGTCGAATGATCCAAGGTCTGACAGTCATGATACGTAAGTGAAACGATTTTTAGGTTTCCGTATCATGTACGGAAGCCTATTACTAAGCCTACGCCGCCTGTCTGTCTGTCTGTCCTACTGCTGTATCTTTAGAACCGTAATAGGTAGCCGGTGGAAATTTTCACAGACTATGGCGGATATAACGACAAATAATAAAAAATTGAAAAAGTAAAAAATTCAGGGGGGGTTCTCATACAAGAAACGTGTTTTTTTTTTTCAATTTGTTTTTTGTAGTGCGGAAACCTCGGTGCGAGCGTACGATTCGCACTTGGCCGGTTTTTATAACACGATGTAAAATACACTGTCTTGTAAATAAATAAATGCAAATTTAAAATACCTAAAGCTAAACGCAAACAATTCAACACACTTCTTAACTTTCTAGATTCAGGTCTAGAAGTACGATAAATTAATAAAAAAATTATAATAGTTAGTCCTTACATTAAATTAGACCGAAAGAAATATAAGTTTGCCATAAATTATGAGTATGTATATTGTAACGAATTTCTTGTCAAACTATAGTTTGGCCGAATAGCAAGACAAAGTTCTGAATCTCAGCTAAAGAAACCTTTACGAATGTTTTATAGGAGGAGTAAGAAGTTTTGATATTCTAAAAGTTGCTTGAACTAATAAAATTGTAACTCCTATATCTTCAGCTGCCTGTTTGTATGTCCGACTGCCTTTCTGTAACGGTTAGATAAACACAACATCCAATTTATATTCTGTTCCACTAATATAATCTGTGACATCTCGGGATGATTATAGGCATTACTATAATTAAAGGCTTAACGGGCGTCACACACGATGAAGATACTTTAATATTTTATTTGAAGATGCCCTTGAAATAGTATCTTTGTATATGACACACGTCTGGATACAATAATATTTTATGAAACCATTCTCATCATCGGCAGTTGGCTTTTCTGGTATAGTATAGCCAGTTTTCCAGGTATCTTGGATATATAGAATTGAATGGAAGGAATGGAATGGAATGGAATGGAATGGGATGGGATGAGACGGAATGGGACGGATGGGATGGAATAGAATGGAATAAATAAAATAGAATAGAATAGGTACCTTCTCGAATCCATCTAAACCAGATTGCATAAAAAAGTTGGATAAACTCAATGACGAAAACATATTTTTTGTTCCAACAATAACAACTCGCATTTATTCGGTTTTCACACTTCTCAGCTCTCTTTCACACTCGCTGCCCGTGTCCGATGGAATGCGCGCATGCCAATCTTAAATGTTATTGTTCAAGTATGAAAGTGTGTTGGTCCAGCAACTCGTTATCTAGAATGGAGTTGTGAAGAGAGTTTCTCGAGCGCGGCTGTCACTAAATGTTTTAAGTTCTCCGCCGCGAGTGCTGTTTCAAATTCTACCATTTAGCTAATTCACTACACTTCTGAATATATCATTAGAGTTTATACAGCTATAGAGGTGATATTTTTTGTTTTAATGAAAATCAACATTGATAGCTTTGCCGAGTGACCAATGGTTCTGGCCAACTCAGCCGCCAACCAGAGACTCAGCCGCCAACCAGGGACTCAGCCGCCAACCAGAGACTCAGCCGCCAACCAGAGATCGCTCTTGTTAACTCTGTGGAGTTGAAGAGCGCCTTCGTTTTTGTTTCAGATATCGCGGGGTAGACGAGTCGAACCAATGATCTCGACGCCTGCCCGACACTGAATCAAATCTGTGAACTGAGCTTATCTGAAAATTAGGACTGATTAAGCTAACTATTGTATAATATATCCTACGAAAAAAGTAATTAAACATACTGGTAACCATAGAGAAATAATATACGGGGGGAATTTTATCTTCCCTTATACCTCTATGCTGGTAACATAAGTGAGGATTTTGTTTTTGAGATATCTAAATGTTTGCTAATTTTGTCAACGTTTATAAAATATGTTTTTTTTAAGTCTAATAAAACAATCTTCCAAAATTTGTTTTGGTAGAAGTAGAAGTAGCGTCGTCCCTGTCCCACGAACTCGCACGTCTCTGTGCGACAGATTGTCCCTTTCGAAAGCCCGACGTGTATTGTTTACTATCGCGTACTTTAGGTACCTACCTACTGTTTAGCAGTAAATACATTCTATAAAAACCATTTTGTACAATTAACCTCGAATCTTTGTAGTTTGTTTGATTCAGATTCTGATATTTATTTCGCTATAAAGAAGTAATATATAAGTCAATGCATAAAGAACACACAGCATTTAACAATATTTCATTGAGACATATGCATATTCAGTATGGTTTGAATAATTTGTTTTATTTATAATATTTTTAAGCGCCATTTTGGGCCGATCATAGTCCTGCCGATGTGTCTTAATGCTTAGCTCAGTTTCCGTTTGTGTATAAAACACTTTTATTCTTATCCAGTTCCTAGACTCCTAGGCTACGGGCGGGTGTTTGAACATGTATTTTCTGCTTTTTATTTAGTCATTCATTTAAAATAAATAAATAATACTATTTCATTTATTCGTAGACCTACTCTTACAATATTATACCTATTATAATTTAACACCAACTTCCTTATCTCTTTACAGGTTTTCTTATATATTTTCAGTTTCATCACGACTCAGGTCTATTAGAAGATTAGTTCTGTGGCAACATCACTCGCTTGATGTGTTCGCTAATGATCTCTCAGTACTTGTGAGAAGATGCGGGGTCGCGGTGCGGTATACAGCTAACATCTGAGGAATACCCACGTCCTTTGGACTGACCGTGATATTTTCATACTTTATCTTGTCCCATTAAATCATTGTTCATGTTGACGTAACTGCGACCAGTAATCTGTGCTGCGTGCGACGCGGAAGTTTAGTTTCATCAAAGTCAGTCAACGTATATGCGTCCACTGCTGGACATATGCCTCTCCCATTGTCCTCCAGTTCTTCAGTGTCTTTACTATTTTTTCAGAATATATATTTTTTTCATAGCTAATTTCAGTTCTAAATATTTTGTCTATTGATATTCCATACACAGTCAGTCAGTCAGTCAGTAAGTCAGCGTGTAAGCGTCCACTGCTAGACATAGCCTCTCCAATTTTCCTCTAGTCCTCCCGGCCCTCAGCGGTACGGAACCACTGCTTTCCGCCGACACACTTGATGTCGTCGTCCCACCTGGCGGGTGGTCTTCCCACACTCCGTTTGTTTCAAAGAGACGCCAGAGCCAGAGGTATCTCAGAGCCGTAGCAAGTGGAGAGATTCGTTGTCTCCCCCAATTGGAAAACAGGCGTGTCGTTATTGTCTGTTGTAGTCTCTTAATTATTTTTTTATCACACTACAGCCATCCTCCTTTCTTCTGCACACTAATATCTACAATAACAATTTCCCGAAGAAGCGCCATCGCAAGCCAGGAGTCTAACATAAAGGGGTGTACGCGAGTGGGGTAGCCGAGATGAGCTACCCGCCTTGCCGCCACCGCCGCCGCCGTGCTAACACTACCCGCGAAGCATTACGGTCTATAGTGCGGAGTCTTTATAGAAGCTGTGCTTAAGACTCCAGTCATTCCAGGGCTTACTTAGAAGTAGGTAGTACTGTAGTATAGTGGAAGAGTGTTGGTGTTGGTTTTCGTAGCGAGTTTATACTGGGTGATTTCGTTACCATGCCGGATACAGGGAGTTCATATGTATCTAAAACTAATTCGATTCAAAAAAGAACGGTGGCTAAATTGGGAAAAGCTATTTTTGTTCTCCATACATTTTGAGGTTAGGTATTGACGAAAATGTATGGGGAACTCTCGATATGGAAATGCTCTCCGTTCGTCTTCGCGTCGTTCATGAAGAATATCTGAAGAGGCTGACGAGAGATTAATCTGCAAGTTCATCTATTCATTCGCACCGCAACCTCCTACAGCCTCCCGCCCTACCCTGGCGTGGCACCCCGCCCCCGCCCGCCCACACTCTGCATGGGAGCGTTCTTCTGTACGTATATTTTCCGAGAGTGTTAGGCTTTCGATCCACATTATTTAGCGGCAGACAAAATCGTATGAGATGATTTACTGATATGAAAGCAACTCAGTGGTAGTAATGAAATGAAAGAAATTTATGAAATGAGTTTATTTGTCGCCAGTTTAATATAACACAGAACATTAAACAATTGACGACAAATTGGGCCCAACTCAGCTGATGCAACAGGAGACAACGACGTTGTCTATTGCGCTGATTTGCAGTTGGACCCACTTACAAACTTATAGGCTAGACTAGACAAGGCATCATACAAAAGAAAATGTAACAGAAAATATATAAAACATCATAACTTATACAATTTAAAAAATTAAATTATTACTTTAAAAAAAATCTGCTATAACAAAAAAAAAATATAAAAACACAAAATGGAAAACATGAGAAGAGAAGACAAAAAATTCACACTATACTTACACACCCACGGAACATAAAAAACCCCTAGAATAAATACTAACCCACCACAAACACAATTTTATTCACTCTGACTGAGTTATACTGAGAAGTAATGAAGAGTGAGTAATGAATGAAGAGAAAGATGTACAGTAATATATATATAACGGAGAAAGAAAATACTCTTGTCAACCTGAGCCCAGAACGTTGGCACTGTAGCAACTTATCTTTGGTAGCAACCAAGTCTTGCAGGCGACTCGAAGAGAATATATAGTGCGTTTTTCACGCAAAGGTGGCGGAAGATTGTTCCAGCACTTGGTTGCACAGTACCTGAAAGACCCCTCAAAACCTGCTGAGACAACGGCACTTGCTTATTGTACTTATTCATCACTATATTAGAGACAACCATGGCTTCTCTTGGGTGCCTTGTACATTATAATTACAACAATGTTTTTGTTTTCATTGTTTGATTTTGTTTAGCTTTGTTAAATAATATAAAATTGTTTTTTACTGTAAAAAATTTGCTGAAGTTTTAGTACGTAATTCAGAGTGATTTGCTGGAAATATTTAAATTTCGATCTGTTGATATATTTTAAGGGATCAGGCTTAAAATCAGTGTCGTCGTGGTTACGGGGGAGACTTATGCTTGGCCTGTCCATTCACAAACCATAAGCTAGATTTCATATTTATATTTTTATTATTGTTTTCTTAGCATTTATTTAATTATTTATTTATTCTTTATCTTGTCTTCTTCAATTTGTGAACATTTTTCGTATTGAAATTTTGATTTCGATTATATTTCGATTTTAATTTTACCGAGGCGCTCCACATACATTTAAGACACGTTGCTGACTTAGAGAATACAGATGTATGAATGAAGAATATTTGCTTTTTAGTTCTATAAAAAGTCCATGCCAGCTATTACTATTACTCGAATCTATCTCTAATTAATATTAGGTACTCGTATCTATCCCTATAAGAATAGTTCAGAAACATTATCTCGAACTCTAGCGGTCCTGCACGGACCAAAGCTATATGTGTACATGAAAAGGTCCAGTGGGGATGCGGATAGCGGATACGTATCTCTCTACAGCCGTAGCCGCGGCTACTGCACTCTGCAAACTATCTTTGAACCTCGCCTGTAACCCGACGTCTCGTCAATCACTCAAATTGAGGCGACACAGGAGCAAACGCATTTTCTGTCTGTCTGTCCCTGTGAGGAGTTCTAAAGGCTAGTGCGACATAGAAGGACAGACGAATTCAATGCGAAAGTTATGGACAGTTCCGTTCACTCGAATTGCACGAAATATCTAAGTAATAGTTTTTACCGGCGGTTCTGAATTTTGACTTGCCCAATATCATTCGCTCCGGTGATGGAAAAAACCATTATAAAACTCATAACGCCTATTGCTCGTAGAGAGATTATCTTATGTTTCAGCTAATCTTTGGATTCAAGTTTTTGTGTGTTAGTACTAAGCATATAGTCGCTTTATATTTCTTCATTAGATAGATAATCCTGATCGGGACCTTTTTAGGGTTCCGTATCCGTCGTAAGGGACCCTATTACTAAGCCTACGCTGTCTGTCTGTCTGTCCGTCTGTCTGTCCGAGGGCTGTATATCTTGAACCGTAATAGGTAGCCCGTTGAAATTTTCACAGAATAGGTATGTGTTATTATGGCCGATATAACAAACAAATAATAAAAATAAGAAAAAGTAGAAAATTCACGAGCGTCCCCATACAAGAAACTAAAAGGTGTATGCGCGCCATCTACCGAAAACAGCAGCGCTGACCATGACATGGCGATATGGAACCGTCGGTGTGCGAGTTCGACTCGCACCTGGCCGTTTTTTTCTCTCTTTATTTTCGGCATCTAATGAAGATAGAAATTTGACGGTCGGTCATTGGAGGACCCGAGACTGTTCTAATGGAGGCAGGCCCGGATTTCCCCCTAGGCCTACAAGGCCCCGGCCTAGGGGCCCAGCTAGCCTAGGGGCCCCCCACCCACCCAGGGATCCCGATCACCTGCCCGATGCGACGGCAGGCGTAAATAGAATTTGGATTAAAAAAATAGCACATTTTTTTTCAAACACTCGAATAATTAGCAAATTATCCCCCAATTTTTTTTTATTATATTTTCTGTACTATGCATTTTATGTTCAAAATTTCCAAAATGGCTTCGGGATGGGGGCCCCAAATGTTAAGTGCCTAGGGCCTCTGGGTCTCTAAGTCCGGCATTGAATGGAGGTATATGATATTGATAATCCTGAGATAGTGGATAGAGAATAGAAATTCAGAAGATAATCGTCTATAGTTTTGTACAAGGTTAACCATGTGAAATTATTTTCTGCATTACGTTCAAATTGAGGTAGATCAAAACGGCTTTGAAAAATGTTTCGTTTTTTTTCATCCAATTATATTATGTAATCGATACTATCAAACGCAATGACTTGGCATCTAGTTCAAACAGGAACAAGCGGCACACAGCCAGTCACTGTCTGCTTAAAAAAAGCCCGTATTTTCCAACCCAGAAATATATACAAACAAACATATCGGTGCCTACACACATACATACATACATACTACGCCTACACATTACATTTGAAGCAAAATTTTTACTTTAACCTTATACAAACTTACATACATACTAAAAAGTCAAACAACACTCCGATCAGTTTTGGTAGTAAATTAAAAGAGCGTTTGCCAAAGATCGGGCCCCCCGCAGCGGAGGGTGGGTTTTCTCCCAATGAAAAGAGGCATTTTCCAGCCCCATTCACATCGACGGCATTCACAGAAGCAATCGCCATATGCGAATGTTCTGTGTTAAGCACTTAGCTGGTTGATTACTTTGCCTTTGTAGCGCGTTAGGGGCCTGTAGATTAAACCAGGAACTGTATTTGTGTCGATGGAATGTCTGTCCATCCATCGGTCCGTCAAGTTAGTTTGGCACATCTCTTGCGTTCACCTACATGTACCGATCCCATATCTCAAAGGTTAGCTAGAATAAAAGGCTGATCTGTTGTGCCAACTTTTTGTCTATAATTTCGGTGTTCTATTAAATATTGACCGATTGAGTGATAAGGTTCTGATACCCAAAGAGTTGATTAATATGTTGACCAACCAATGGACTCAAACAACATAATATTTTGGAACTCTTGCGAATTTACAAATGTATATAGGGCTCTCTGAAATACTCATACTCCGGTTTATTGTTTATAGTATAATTTCATCCATAGGTAGGTTAACCTACACTTGGACATATCGAAAATTCCGCCAGTTCCAATTCAATGTTTACCTTATAAGTATTATAGTAACTTACAAATAATTAACCCATATACTACCGATCACAAGAACATTAATATTTACAGCATAAACATGAATACTTAAGAATCTGACCACTCTAACTATTTATATTACCTATTCATATGAATTCACATCTGGTGTACAGATTCCATCGTCAATTTTGAAACTGAAATGAATGGTCGGTTCTCTATGGTTAAAAAAAGAGAAAACTATGCGCGATTTCGCGACCAATTCATTTTCGCAGACGCACAATGGTTTGAATAAACTCCGCTCAAAAGTCAGTACCTTTGACTGAATGCAAAATTGAAAAAAAAAAACTTCAAAAGGTCAGGATCATAGAGAGTAGAACAAAGGACGGATAAAAAAGTGCGATTTTACGCTTGCATACTACCTGTTCAATATGCCATCACGCCTGGTATCTTTTAAGATGAGGGAAGACATTAAAGGTATGGTATATTGGAATCGAGAACAAAAGATCGTTTGATAGATTACAAAGGATTCTGAACTATGCCACATTTTCCTAAAAAAATGTCATACATCTCTAAGAAAATGCTAGCGTTCGTTGATTTATGTGACGAGGTCGTATATGTTTGGAGCTTCATGATTATGTTGATTTAGCTCTTTGATTTCAAGGTACGCCACACTCTATTAGATAAAACATCATATAAGTCGTCGTTGCATTTTCTAATAGAAGAGAAGATAATATGTTTGGCAAACTATGCAAAAATCACACAAACTGCCCACATATCAGCAGATATTCCACAGTTAATACTAAAGCGCTAAACGGGCTACCATCGAAACAATTTCGATTTAATCAATCCGAACCCCCAACGCCGCCCGGTTGTCCGCCAGTCAAAACATGCATCGTCCACGCACAAAAGGAAAAAAGCAATCTTCTCCGATTGGCACTGGAGGGCCTACACAAAAGAGTCCCCCGCTTGATTCTGGGCCATTGTGCAAGCCTCAGATGTAGAATATTGTTAGGGAAATTGAAAAGCGTTTTGTCCCCGATATGTTATTTCGGTAATCTGGCAACGACCCGGAGGATGGAGGAATTAAAAACGAATTTGCGAGCAGGCCGAATTCTTGCGGGTTCGCTCAATGGTTTGGTCCAATGATGGCGACTCGTATTAATCTGTACGCCCACAAAAATATGTTTCGAGACATTTTAAAAATGTTTTCTATGGCGAATGTATCTAAAAGAAATCTAGAAAGAAGCCTTAGATTATCAAGAACGAAAACGGTTAAGTATACGAAACCAACAAGCATATGAAAAACTATGAGTCTGGAAGATATATCAGAGTTATAGGGCCATCACACGTGGTCCGTTGTCTCTACTCTGCCCACCACACTGCGGACCAGAAGTGACGATATGTTTTCATCTCAAATTTGAAGCTCCTCCTTTTTTTATTCAGTACAAAATAAATATGGATCATACTCGTATGAAGACTGGTCACAACTTTATCAAGAGGTCTGAAACACAACATGATTCGTTAGTTGAAGTAGCTCAATATTGTTCCCTCTATGCTCTGACACCCGATCCCCGCCTGCCTACTGTGTGGATTAGAGACTGTACTTACAACTCACTCACTCACTCAACATCCCCCTCAGTGATGGTATACAGGGTCGCATTTCTCTCACTGCACCTTAAAGAGTCCGATAAAATTAAGTCTGCAATGCGATATATTTATATATTTTACCCCTCAAAAACCGGAGGCTGCTAACTGTTGACATTTATAAGCACTATTTGGAAATTAATACCTTGGTCTAATTTCTTGCTAACCCATTCTTACATCTTCCATTTTTGATTTACCTGTGCAATTTTCTAGAATACTCCTTTCAAAGAGGTTCCTTTCCCTATTTGTCTTAGTTGCTATTTCTGTGTTCCGTATCGATAGTTCTATGAATCTCTATATGTATTCCTAGCCTTAATTATATTTCTGTTTCTTTGTCTTTCCCTGTTATTATCGAACTTTTACTATCTACAAATCTATCTATTACTTTGTACATTTATCTTGATTTCTGTTTCAATATCTGCCTTTACTTGTTCTATATCTGTCTTTGTGTCTGTTTTTAACTCTATCTCTATAACTCATTATATCTCTACGCCAGATTGACTGTTTCTATTTATATCTAAATTTTCACCGATGTTATTAGTTTCAAAAGTTATACATAGTACCTTAAACTCTACATAGTAGACAAGTTAAGTTAGTCTGTTCGTTTTTAGATCAAGAACCATTTAATTTATTTTCATTGAATAATTTATATTTGAAAATCGCTTGGTTCATGTCATATCAACCATGAGGCTAAATAACATAGAGAGAGACCGGACAAATGAAATAAATAAGAGGTTAAATTAAAATGTCCCTTAATTCGTCTCTGTATCGTATCCACCCCAACATATTTTTAATCACTATTAAACGAAGTGATTTAAGCCTTTGCAGTAACGGGAGTGTGTCTCTAAGTAAATTTGAAATAACCCTTAATCATATTGAAATAAGATCTACAATTGATTGCATGTAGTACAACGTCGAGTTTATAATGTGTAATTGAGTTTTACTCTTATATAAATCTGGTGTAATCAATACAAATGGAGCGGGCGACAATTTGTTCTGACTTCATTATTTGATCCCCACATTGTGTCAAAATAACACTGTAATAATAATAGTGTTATCAGATTATATCTCGAAGGATTAAGTAGATAAGCTATGTTAGTAATTTAAAAATTTGCCAAAACAGCGTTTTTTTAAATATCTAACATATATACATACCACACGCTGTATCCCGGCAATCGGGGTAAGCAGAGTAATCGGAGTTGTGCTGCAGGTACCGACCACCACGTTTAACAAATTATTCGGACAAGACAACTATCAAGCAGCAAAGTAACTCCCACCCAAACATCACAGCAGATCATATTGAAAGAAACCTGTAAATCATATGAAAAAAGATTCTCAAATTTCGATTAATTTTGACTTTACTACTGGTACCCTATAAGCGATGGCATGATGTTACAACATCACAGATCACATTGATGGAATAGAAACCCTAATATGCATATTTGGTTGAGTACGTTCCGAATAAATCACATTTAAGCAAACCGATTCTCAAATTTATATTACTTTTGACTTTACTTAGTACTCGGTTCTTTTAATTGATGGCGTGATGTTACAACGTCATAGATCAGATTGGTGAAAATCCTTTATACATTGGTTGATTGCTTTCGAATAAATCACATTAAAACCAACTGATTATTTATCGAATTTCAATTACTTCCGACTATACTACTAAATATGGCGTGCTTTTACACAAATTTCAATAACACCAAAATATCCCAGATCATATGGGTGAAAGCCCTATGTAAGTCGGCTCCGTAGTTTTCGAGTAAATCGGCGGCGGGTGGCCAAGTGGTTTGGGCATCGGCTTCCCATGCGAGAGGTCCGCGGTTCGAATCCGGTCTGCGTGTACCAATAATGTTTTCCTGACGAAAAAATTTACGTGCACACCTACACCTGCTGCTTCACCGTTCGGAACCGGTGTAAAACTGTATAGGTCCCTTCCCTTGCCCCTTACTAGGTGGTAGGCATATGATTATGGCGTGATGCTATAGTGTGATGCGACATATCTCCACCAGATGGTGAAGATATGTCGCGAAGATATATAATATAAGCGAACATACATAGCCTCGATAGCTCAGTGGTGCAGACAGCCGACTGCTGCTATTGATTGTTGAGCAACGCTGGGCGCGGTCAGTACTTGGATGGGTGACCGCTCTACCGTTGGAGGGTGACCGCTCTACCGTTGGAGGCTGACCGTGGCTCGGATTCCACGTAAAACTGTAGGTCCCTTCCCTTCCTACCTTACTAGGTGGTAGGGTTCAACCCGCCCGGGCTGGCACCACCGCACTGAATGAAACGTCGGTCGAAACGGCTATGTAAATAGTTCGGGTTTTCCGTCCAGTTCAGTGTAGCCGTCACGATCGAAGGGAAGCACTGACATGGCACCTAGTTCACCCGGTGTTATGGGCTGACATCACGGATGTTGTAAATAATGTAGCCAACCGTGTCAGTTTCCATTAAAAAAAACACACACACACAGACGGTAGACATTGCATCTTATAATATGTAGGGAGGATTAGGTACTCTTCGCTGTAAAATAAATTCACAAATAGGTTTAAGTATACAAAGAGAGAGAAATGTATTTAACTAATAATCTCTCACTTATCATCTGCCCGTCTCCTGAGGGAGGTAATTCTGTTTGAGGAGAGTATAAAAATGTTAATTTCACGCTCGAGATGTTTTGACCTCCCCTCGCCGGGTAGCGAGAGCGCTAAACTTTTACACCCACCCTCCGCTCCTTGTCAAAATACATTTAACATTTCGTTGACAAAATGTTAACAGTGAGTGGAAACAATATGGCGAATACCTAGGTGCCATCATTTCGAGTCGAAGAATATATAAATCAAATAATCGATTAGCGATTATTATCGAAGTTAAGCACACCGGGGGCGGTTGGGCTTGGTTAGGTGACCGCCCATCCGTTGAGGCTGGTGTGGTTCGGATCCACGTAAAACTGGTAGGCCCTTTCCCTTCTTAACTTACCTCTATACTTACTTACTAGGTGTGGTAGGCTTTAATCCGTTCGTATTGGGTGGTATTGGCAACACACGACGTATCAATGTCCTCTATAAAAGAAAAAAAAGGTGAGGTGTCGTGGACCACCCGTCAGAAGAGAAGCTTCTTACGGTTTTTATATAAAATCCAATTCAATATTTTAATTTCCTTCCTTTCAGCTTATTCTTTCACAATCTACCTAGGTAACAACCAATACAAATGGTTCGACTTCAAAATACTCTCATAGATGGTGCGCCCGGCCAATGAGGAGCGTTGCAACTTCCATTCTTACTTTCGTGACGTTTCACTTTTTCTGAGTTAGGTCCCCATCCCGAACGTGCGTTAAAAAGCTTCGCTTCAAAAATCTATTCGAAACATAGACGTATAAAGGAATACCCCCGTATATTATTTCTCTATGATTCGAAAAGATTCCCGTACTTATCTGTATTTTAGAAGTCTTCTCTTATATTCTACTCATTGCATTTCGAAGCAACTATTCAACCATTGCGCAAATTGAATGCACTTACTTATACACGGTGTCCCAAAAGTTGAATATAGCCCGAAAGGAATTCTAAGGGTTTTGGTTATAGTAGGGAGGCCAAGTGAATAAAAAAATATTTTCGTAGGACTGAACAGGTTTATACCGACTACTGGTATCGTTGGAATCAGCCTGATCTCCTGAGTACGGAACTGCCGGTAGTCGCTCTGTAAAGTGGTGGAATAAGTAGTTATGACGTCACAAAGATGGCGGCCCAAAAAAACAAATTTGTCAATTATATCAGTAAGTACTTAACGGATTTCAATAAATCTGGTATCATGCGATAGCTATTTAAATGTTCATAAAATGTGTCTTACATGTAAGTTTGTATGTGTGAATTTCAAGCTATATTTTCAAAAAAACTTTTTTTCGAGCATGCTTATTTTACTTTTTTACTAAATAATATTATTAATTACAACAATTAAAATAACACTAAAGTTTTAAAATATTCCGTACTTCTTCACCTATATTACAAAATTTGAAAATTGGAAATCGCATTAAAACTTATTAAATTGTAGCCGTTTTTGTACATGCGGGTGCGCGATGACATCGCCCGGCGTGCGCGTCGAGAATTACGCGAATTACGGGAATAAACGAAAAAAAATGTCTGGATAGCTATTTAAATGATTCACAAAATGTGTATACATATAAGTGTGTAAATTATATACTTAAAAAGATATTTACAAAAAAATATATACATTCATTGTTTTTATTATTTTTAAAGTTACGAAATAAATTTCACCACATAAATAATACTACTTTGAACAAAATATTGCTGTGATCTTTACCTATATTTACAATTTAAAATTATAGAATTCTCGTGAAAAACAAGAAAGTTATCGCTATTTTACTGAGAGGCGCCGCGCCGCGCCGAGTGTCGCAACAAACACGGCTACTAAATTTACTTCTTAAAAATATTTTACCTGATTCATGAACATAATATATCCCGAGGTATATCCTTCAGTCAGCTAGCGTGTAAGCGTTAACTGCTGGACATACGCTTCTCCAATTTTCCTCCAGTCCTTCCGGCCTTCAGCGATACGGAACCACTGCTTTCCGCTGACGTACTTGATGTCGTCGTCCCACCTGGCGGGTGGTCTTCCCACACTCCGTTTTCCTGTCCACGGCCGCCAGTGTAGGACAGGATACGGTTACTCCAACGGTCTATCCTTATCCTTATAGGTATATCCTTAAACATACCTAAATAAAATTAAACGCCAAATCTGGAGATAAGTATATGTATTGTCTTATTAATACATACATATTTATATCTATTATACGCATACTGAATTAGAAAAAAATCAAAGGTCTGTTTTTGCGGCAAATTAGTATCTTTCAGAATTAAACTCATTAAAGCATATCACACCAACATAGCAAACGTCTTCCATACACTTCTGATTTCGGTCAGCGCAAACACAACGTGATGTCCTACAACCAGTGTTGCAACTGCAATAGGATCGTTCAATGATCTCCCACGCCCATTGAAAATATTATAATATTGTCATACGTGTGTGTTACAAGTGACGTCAGTTCATATTTTGTGACATTTTGCAAAGCCTGCATCCGCTTGTTTTAATAACTCATCAAAAGCCTTGTCGTACAAAGAGCTTTCATCGCGATTCTCCGTTTTGTGCATCTGTAAGTTCGGTATTTTATATCGGCAGCAGTAGGATGTGCAGTGCCTAGTCGGCAATTAATCTCCCTATTACTTAGGGCAATTCCACGAATTTGCTCCGCTACGTTCTGATATTGGACTTGAACAATTTTTTCTTCTGTTTTATTATTTGATTTCTCTATTTTTGACAGAGTGTACACATATCCATATTCATTATCACGCCAACATTACTCCTCGATAATCGTTTATTAGACTATTGACCATCCTGTAAGAAATCCTTTATTTAATGTTCGAAGAACCTCGAACTACGATGTTTTAGCATTGGTGTGGTTTAGGTAGGTAGGTAATAGACGAACTTGACGAGGAACACAACATCCAACTAAATAACTTTTGTTGTGGTTTATAATTGAATACTACATAGTATTTTCATCTCCAACAAAGGATTTTCCATGTTGGAGAAACCGATTTTCAATACGTTTGATATTTGCGTTGCTTGTAAATGAAGCATAACACATTGTGTGCCATTTCGCTTTATCGACGAGATCATCAATTTTGTCTCCTGAATTTTTCAAATAGGTAATAATTTTTTCCATCAAAACATAAATAGACAGCACAAAGATTAAGACAGACAGACAGGAACATATCATACATGACATGCGTGGTAAGCATTAAAACAGAACAAAAACCAGTGTTAGTCTTCATTACGTTTATGCTTTTTACTGAACCATTAAATAAAATTCAAAATTAATAAATTAAATTAAATTCAAATCAAAAGTAAATGTTGCATCACCATTTTACGTTTTTCATAATACTCATATTTAATACTTATTATTATATACGCAGTACCAATTTTATTTACTAAACAATATTAATAATTGGATCATGCATCTTTTGTCTAGCCAGAGGAATTTTTAATAAGTTTTCATAAGTCCTATGTCAGTTACGCTATGTCCGCACGCCGAAATAAAGGTACGGTAGCGGGCTTACTTATTATCTTCTTTTTAAATACGAATTTCACGCGAGCGAAGCCGCGGGCAAAGCTAGTCGTTAATAAAATTGAAAGCTCACTCACCGCCAAGTCTTGCAAATAAGTCAGAAAATCACAGTCCAGAATTTTTTTTCGTTTATTCCCGTAATTCGCGTAATTCTCGACGCGCGCGCCGGGCGATGTCATCGCGCACCCGCATGTACAAAAACGGCTACAATTTAATAAGTTTTAATGCGATTTCCAATTTTCAAATTTTGTAGTATAGCTGAAAAAGTACGGAATATTTTAAAACTTTAGTGTTATTTTAATTGCTGTAATTAATAATATTATTTAGTAAAAAAGTAAAATATGCATGCTCGAAAAAAAAGTTTTTTTGAAAATATAGCTTGAAATTCACACATACAAACTTACATGTAAGACACATTTTGTGACTCATTTAAATAGCTATCGCATGATACCAGATTTATTGAAATCCGTTAAGTACTTACTGAGATAATGGACAAATTTGGTGTTTTGGGCCGCCATCTTTGTGACGTCATAACTTCTTGTTCCACCACTTTAGAGAGCGACTACCGGCAGTTCCGTACTCAGGAGATCAAGCTGATTCCAACGATACCAGTAGTCGGTATAAACCTGTTCACTCCTACGAAAATCGTTATTTGACGACTTTATTTAAATTGGCCTCTCTACTATTATACCTTCGTCTAGGAATTAAAATTGTCAGGTGTTTCACCACATATTAACTCCTAGCTCCCCAAACTCGTTTTCCTTTCTATATACCTAAACAGCAAATTTCTTTCAAATGAGATAGTCTCCGACTTCATAACTTTATTCCGTGGCAAGTTAAATAAACATCGAAGCATCGAATCAGTGGACACGCGATCCAATCAGAAGGTTCATCCATATTTATTGAAAACAAAAAAAATTTATAAAACAAAACTGAACGAGAAAAATAACGACGTTGTCATCATAGACTTGTCGTGTTGTCACCTAGTGTTACGGGATTCATACGTTATCCGGACATATACATAGCCAAAATTTTTCCAATGAGAATAAAACGAATTCAGATTTTGGTTTTATTTATTTTTAACGAAGTAGTTTTTTATGGAAAACTATTTATTTTATAGTAAATCAAGGATAAACATAATGACATAATGAATAAAACAAATTAAATAAAATTAACCTACATAATATACTAAACTTCTACTACCTACTAACTAAAAATCCTCCTTCAAGGCAGATTACGACGTGGGCTCCTCACCGAGTACGCTAGCGGCGTTTCCTGTCATAAATTTCAAATAAAATAATTTTATTTACACACATTTTTATAAAATTTTAGCAGCCAGTGCTAAATTAGGTATATTCTAATTGTCAATTTATAATATTTTACTAATTAAATGTCCATTAGTCTTATTATTTTCTTATTATATTGCTTATAAAAATAAAATAAAAAGATTTAATTCGGTTTAAAGAATCTTTATTGATCTCAAAGAACGTTATAACATTATAGACTTATAACATTATAGTATTAACGTTACAACTTATAGAGATTTGTACATTTATGCGGTTACATATAAGTATAAAATAGAAAGATTAAGCTATTAGTAAAATAAAATTATTGTAGGTACAGATACAAGGTTAGATAATCTTATAAATATTCCGAAGACAGACGGACAGACAGACACATAGAACTGAACACAAGTAGTAATTCTTATTATAATTCAAAATTCGCTACGCAATAAATAATCACGTAAAATGTTTTATCATTAAACTTTTTCGTACCACGCATTTAATTGCGACCTAAATATACTGAGATAGGAGCACCCCCTGACCCTCGTATTTCAACGCGGGAAACGGAAGACGCCCTTTCAATTAAAAGAAAATGAGAAAATGTTAATTTTGGCTGTGATGGTTATAGTGGCGTGAAGACATTCAGAGAAGAGGCCCTTCGACAGTTTGGTCTCATGACACCGTGATCGGTATACCTATATCATGAGCGGATGCCTTTTGCCAGCGTAGAGGCACTGCAGGTTATTATGCAAAGTAATAATCTGTCACCGATAGATATTATTTTTATTTTTCAGAGATATAAATAATTGTATTTGAGGATATTTATTACATGAGTGATGACGTTCTATAGTTCGGCGACAAGTTATTTTCACATAAGAAAAGGCGCCTACCTAACAGTCTTCACGTGAAGCTAAAATTATAACTAGCGCGTAAATTCTAGCGTCTTTATGTCCGTCCTGTCCCCTCCCCGTGACCTAGATATCTCCCACCTTTTGTTTTCACAACGTTTGGGCAAAAACTTAAAATACACGAAGTCAATCACCCAATACATGAGCCAGTTCTTAGATGCAACTCCTTTATTAAGCGCAGACTCCGCAGATAATATGCACTTGTCCAGGTTGCTTTGACACTAAAGCTTCCTATGCTTGCCTCCAGCTAGCGAAACAAGGAATAATACGTCCTGCCAAATTGAGCCGCCAACCAAACGCCAGTGCTTAGATGAAACGCCTGCTCGAAAACCCCATCTGACAGACACAGAACTCCCTGATCCAATAGCTACAGACCCTTCTCATCCCACAACCCCAAGTTACTCTCTCACCAGTCCAAAGGTCATTGTCATAAACAGAATTGCGTGTCGCGCAGCATCCGAAGGAGTTTAAACTCTTGTGTGTATAGAATATATATATAAATAATTACCGATCTATCACAATACGTACATTTTCATAATTTTCTGAAGGCCAAAAATTAACCCGAACTACTGAATTGGCTTCCTGGTATATCGTACGAACGGTCATCGAACGGAAGTCGATGTGACAGGAGCGGAAAACAACGGGAAAAATGTACATTAATATTTACGTATTAAAACTTGCGCACGACTTTTGTTTTCCAATTTTCTGGCGTTGAACAAAAGTATTTTATATTCAAAGCGACGCCGATACCGAGTCAGTCAGTACTCTCCACAGAACAACCGACTGCGCAAAGTGTGCTTTATCAGAAGCGGCAACTGTCGAATAAGTAATTAAATGAATATAATAAACTTTACATTGAAGTGACCATGGAATAATGCTCGCTGGAAGTGATGTATAGGAAGGTACCTACATATTCTCTCCTTTTTCTTTCGAGGAGAATAATAAAAACAGCAGGCTTTATGCTTGAGATGTGGTATATTGTTGTAAATAAAAGCCGATGAACATAAACCATAATGAAATTATTTGCCGAAACCATCGGAAAATTGATAGTGTGTAAATCTGGTGACGCAAGTACTTTCTTTGGAAATTCAAAGATTGAACGCGATAAGTGTCCTAGGGACCACGGCTGCCTCGGCTCAAATGGAATATATTTTTATTTATTTATAAGTTGAAGTTTGGTTTATGAGCCCAACAGCACTTTTTAGTGCTCTTCAAACAGTAAAAAGTGCTGTTGGGCTCATCGATAAACTATAACACTAGATTTAGCATAGCGACGTAAATATAGGTACACTTTTATTAAAATATAATAATGTATATTCGAATCTTTCTAATACAATATGGACATTGGCGGCCGCCATTTTCTTTTTTATTTGTCCCCCAAATTTGACCCCCAAAATCTAAATTCATTCATTTACGCTATACTTTCGTGATTGGTTCATCAAACTCTGTATAATATGTACCAAATTTAAATTTTTGTTTTTCGTCAAAATTTTAAATTTTTGATTGGGAAAAAATAAGCTGTGCTGTGACAGACGGTCAGACAGACAGACAGATACAAGAGTGATCCTTTTAGGGTTTTTTTCTTTTGAGGTACGGAACCCTAAAACTCACTCACGCTCACTATCGAGAATAATAAAAAAAATTGCCGTTGAAATCGGTCAAGCAGGTACTGTAGGCTATGTGAGAGAACACATGAACAAACATGCGCTGCCAAAATCGTAATCTCTTGGCTTCGTCGTGGTCGGTTAAAAAAAAAAGATTGCTGGCCAACTGCCCCATTAATCGTCTCAATTGCCCGTGCTTTCTCAATATAATCAATAATTATAAATAGAAAGATATGATTTTTTTTTTAATTGTTTTATGGTTTTGATGTTTCGAAGTATGTACCAGTAGTTACTCGCACTGGGTATATAATTAGGCATATAGGCGGGAAAATACGAGATCAATACAGTGTAAGTAGGTACATATTTGTCGTATTCTATGTTAACAATAATAACTTACACTCGTATAATCGTAGTGTTATCAAATCAAAGAAAGAATTAACGAAATCTATTACTTAAAATAATATGCATGCCGAAATAATCGTAGCAATCGTAGCGATACATAAAGTTCCAGACTGCACAAAATTACATAATATATCCCCACACAACACAATTTAACAGCATTTGTAAACGTTCTTTGGAATTTTCATCTATTAAACATTTTTTCACTCCATGACAAATTCAACTTTTGCCGATACTAATAGAAACAGCAAAACATTATGCACAATTAAAAAATTGCTCATTCCCCATTTCCCTAGACAAATTAGCAATCGGCTCGACTTACAATACTTTTTTCAATCACACTTTATTAGTTGTCAATCGACTGAAAACAAATTCTCGTGCAAGTTTTCATATATACAAACATTTCCATATTCATGTACCTATTGAAATGATTTGAAATATGGATTCGGAGTATTTTACAATATGATGGAATCTGCTGACGGCTGAGATGTGTCTTCAATGTGGCGTTATGGATAGGACAACTGCTAAAATGTTATATGTCAGAAAATAAAAAAATCCAGTATATAAAATAAGTCTGTCACTATTTGTTGTATGGAGTATATTTTCATTTAATTTCTTTTAATTTTAAAAGTAAATTGTTTGTTGTTTTAACAATTTTTTTATTATTTACTTTGTTGTAAATAATAAAAAATCGCGAAAGAGGCAGAGACTTGTCAACACAAGTCTCTGCCTCTTTCGCGACAGGCAACGGATTCAATAACGTTCGGCGTGCACCAATTTCGTTCCCATTCCCGATTTTGTAAGTGCCCTTTTTTTATGTAATCCGGTATGGGTGGCTGAGTTGGAGGGGCTAAAGCGCATGCTCCGACCAGTTAATATCACCTCCGAGAAGGTAGGTGCCATACCGGAGACTTCCCTGGATTGCTGGCTATACTGGACTAGAGGAGAACACAACCAATGTACGGGGTCAATGACCGTACTATGTTCAAACGCAAAACAGCTGTTTGTTGTGTTTTTGAATGGGTGTGCGTGTGTCAGTGTGAGTATGTGTGGGTGAGTACCCACACATACTCACAATGACACACTTCACTTACACTAGTCTAGTAGTTTGGAACTTACATTTTTGTTTTTTTATTTTTTTTATATAGAAAGCGCGACATGTGGCATCGTTTCACTTACGAGTAGGTGACTTACGATGCCCATGGACATTCTGTGATGCACGCGGATTGCAAATGCCATGTCGGCCTGACAGGAGCCTTTTCACGCCCCTTTTGAAAAACCCCAGGCTGTACTTGGGAGGAAATAGATGAGCTCCCTGCTCATCTATTTCCACGCACTAGTTCCACATTTTCCCGGTATGTCGATCATCGCGCATCCACGGTAGGTCGATTGTATAGTGGTGCATACCCTGCCCAGTACGCGTAGTGCGGAGGTGGAATGGGGACCACGGAATCGCGTTAAAGAGCTCCTCCGAATACTCCCCGTGAAATAGACGATAGAACACACTTAGGGAGCCGACGTCCCTACGGAGTTGCAGCGGTTCTAAGTCGCGGGACACCACAGGGTCATCCACAAGTCGCACGGCACGACGCAAGCTGGTATTTAGCTGAGCCATCCCACAGGCGCGAGCAGTACTCCAAGCAAGACCTAACCTGCGTATTATACAACGTCAGTTTTTGGCTCGCCGTGAAGTACCGCTTCACCTTGTTGAGTACACCCAGCTTTTTTGAGGCCAGCTTGGCCTTGCCCTCAATGTGACGTCAGAAGTTTAAGTCGTGCGGCAGTTCGACACCGAAGACCCCGAGGTGGTCGCTTAATTTCAGCGACGTGTTTTGGAAGGAAGGAGCTGATGTGAACGCCGTTCTTTTCGCACTAAAAGCGCACACTTGTGTCTTCGATGCGTTGAACACGACCAAGTTGCTCCGGCCCCATTCGGCAATGGACTTTTTTTTTTATATAATCCGGTAAGGGTGGCTGAGTTGGAGGGGCTAAAGCGCATGCCCCGACCAGCCAATATCACCTCCGAGAAGGTAGGTGCCGGAGACTTCCCTGGATTGCTGGCTATACTGGACTAGAGAAGAACACAACCGAGGCTGCTATGCGGCCATCTTACATCCAGTACGGTGGTACCACCCCAGTCGGCTACAATTTAAGCCTACCACCTAGTAAGGAGCAAGGGACGGAACCTACAGTTTTACACCGGTTCCGAAC
Source organism: Nematopogon swammerdamellus (assembly GCA_946902875.1). Taxonomy (NCBI): domain Eukaryota; kingdom Metazoa; phylum Arthropoda; class Insecta; order Lepidoptera; family Adelidae; genus Nematopogon; species Nematopogon swammerdamellus. The sequence continues at coordinate 7,468,035 of OX336358.1, read as the reverse complement.
GGTGAAGCAGCAGGTGTAGGTATGCACGTAAATTTTTTCGTCAGAAAAAACTCATTGGTACACGCCGACGGGATTCGAACCGCGGACCTCTCGCATGAGAAGCCGATGCCCAAACCACTCGGCCACCCGTCGCATACTACCTACTTACCTACATTTTGCCATGAACACGATTGCTCCAGACTCCATATTACACGTTAAACTCTATCATTATCTTTACGTTGTGGTGGACTATTAGTGCTAATAGACAGTGGGAGCCCGCCCGGTTTGTTACCACCAAACGTTTGGCGAAATCCATGTAAATATTTCGTATTTGCTGTCCAGTGTGTACCCCTACAAAAATACATGGGAAGTTCTGACATGGAGTCTTGTCCCTACAGAAACATTGTGTAATGGTCTGACATCCTTAATTCAGCAGCTGATTTATGCTACGTTCGTACTAAGTTGCTACTATTCTCTGTAATACAATATTTTTCCAAAAAAGTTAACATATACAATTTTGACCTGCGACGCCCGTCGAATGTATCTACGGATGTGACAGAGCGAATCGAGCAGGTGAGGCTTTAGGAGGTAAAGAGGAGGAGATCGGGGGAGGTCCCCCTGGAGGAGAGGAGGAGGGGAGGGGCGAAACGAACACTTTTTATTAAGGACATCGTCTGTTGGTTACATTCGCGTTTCTACTCACTCGCAAGTGATGGAATTTTTTCAACTTTTCTCCGGTTCAGCGGTTGTGATGAAATGAGATAGGTGTTTGAAACACGTCAGGAATTATCATTCTATAATTACTGGTCTGGTCTATTAAAACCGACACAAAGGGAAGAACAAAATATATCATTAAGACCTTTCTTAGTACTACTTCCCAGGAATATTTATTGGAACAATTAATACTTTTATTATACTTATTATAAAGTATTTTATAATAGCAATATTATGTTGTTTTCCTCTTATCTGGTTCAATAATATATGTTGGTGATTCTTTAGAAGAATTTTGAAATTTCATAGAATAGAATAGAAACTCTTTATTGCACACAAATTGAAGGAAGAAAAGTACACGACAAGAAACAATAAATATGGGAGTGCGCAAAGGCGGACTTATCACTACAAGTGATTTCTTCCAGTCAACCTTTCGGTGATGATGAATAAAATGCAGAGAAAGAAATAAAGAAATAATAAATTCATATTCATATTCATAATTTTATTAATTCCTTTAGTACAAAGGTACACTCGAATAAGTCAGGCATAAACATTTACACACACATTAAATAGAACACATTATAAATTATTATTAGCTAGGTATTTATAAGTAAAATGTTTTGGTTCGAGCAAAAAATAGCTTTCGTCAATACAATTTTACAACTTAATAATAACACAATACCATTTGAATAAAAAGGCATAGGAAAAAAATCACAACATAAAAATATAACAAGATTTCAAGGTTATATCTAAAATATCACAAATGGACAAATACATGAAAAACAATCAACGTTTCCGTCTATTTTTTTTTAATATTTGCATTTATTTAACTTTGTAATGAATCATAGCTTTTATTAAAGCTACACTAACATCTGGCTAAAAGAGCAGCGTAAAGCTTCGCCATGTCTGCTGGCAGGGCGGGGGTGGGCTAGGGCGGTAGCGTCACTCCGCCTCCGCCTCCGCCGCCCGCCCTAGCGGAAAGCACGTCGCCATGTGATTGGAGCCTCCTAGCGCGTGCCGCTGGGAAATCAGGTTCGGTCGCGGCGGCTGACTCGCGTCGCCTTTATTTATTCTATAGACACAGAGCAGCCTTCCGGGCTATTCGAGGATATAGCTCATATAGGCTGACGTGATAGGTCGCCATAGGTTGCGAATTAACTATAAAAATATAAAGCGGACAAAATAAGTTTGTAATAAATAAATATATTTTTGGCCTAAGCAAACAACTACGGATATACGCAACTCGGCCATGCGGCATCGACCTCACGGGATTATTTCGTGAAAGTACCAGTAAGTACATATATTATATGTAATTTAACTGAGTGTAGCTCGGCCTTCGGCCTCATCGTCGAATAATAAGGCAGAGAAATCGTACAAAATTAATATACAATAAGTGTATAATTATTGTATGTGTTCTTTTTATATCGAACCAAAAACATAAGCTGAAGTTATTTTGAGGACGTGTGATATTTTACTATTCGCAGCTCGGCCTCCGGCATCGTCCTCACTAACTTGCATACTTCGAGAAAGTTTATCAAACTATAGATATACATGATTGGCTTTCGCTTTCACTCTCGGTGTTTTACTTTTTTTGTAAACTAAAACTTGCTCGCAAACTAGATTGGCATCGACTCGACATTGCCATCACTCTCATTGACTAACTTATTTTGGGAAACAGTCGTGTAAGTAAATCTCAACTTTCGGCCTCATTCATACTGATTTAGTTTTTTTTTCACGCTCTATGAAGTGTACACATTTAGTTTCATCCTACCAAACTAAGTGATGCTGTCGAGTTCGTAGAGGCAGATCTTGAAAGTGCGTGGCGGTGGTCAGTGGTCAATGGGTCAGCCTAGAATCCGAAAAAAACCGCGGTAATGGTCATGGGGAACAGGATTAAGGTAGGCGGAGATATGTCATTGGGCCCGGACATAGAAGGATGAACGTTGTGGTATTGCCTATAGTTGAATCTGCAAGAAATCTTCGCGTAATACAATTATTAATGTTCGATTCGAGAAACATGTGACCGACAAGTTTCAAAGCTTCTTTCGCTAAATTGAAGAATCAGGGACTTTTTAAGTAGAGACGAAAAGCTGGCTTCCCACGGTGCGTGATATTGCGGACGCACGCGGACCAGCCCGCACGACGCACCATGGGAAGAGTGTCGTCTGTGAAAGCGCAGACACGTCTGTAGCGGTGCGCAGGATCCGCCGCGAGTCGGTAACTTCAAAGGTGCGTGCTCGTCCGCGGTCGTCCGTATAAACACAGACTTTGCATTTTGGAATGGCAAGATGTGCAGTGCGTGGCTGTCCGTGGTCGTCGCCCTTGCGTGATGATCCGCAGAATCACGCACCGTTGGAAGAGCCTTGGTGCGCGGTGCGTGGCTGTCCGTGGTCGTCGACCGTGCGTGGTAATCCGCAGAATCACGCACCGTGGGTAGCCAGCTTAAGACATACGTCCACAGAAACGTTGATTCTATCTCAATTTAATCACTGAGACTTTGTGTATTTTTGTGTGTAGGTATATAAGAAAACAGGTAAAGGAATACAAAGAATCCGGTTTTGAGGTGAAGTAACTACTAGAATAGAATAGAATATGCTTATTGCTTCATGAAACATTCAGCAGTAACAAGCACATTATAACATTACATAAGGTGCAAAGGCGGACTTATCCCTTACAAATATTTCTTACAGTCAACCTTTGGGTGTTTGAGATTCGAGTAGGCAGTAGCAAAAGAGTTGAACGTGAGAATTGAAGATAAAATATAATAAGAATACTTATATATTAGTAAAACACCTAAGTACATGCTAGTTAAATAAAAAAACATACTTGGGTTAATACATATAAATTAATAAATATAAAATATAATATACATAAAAATAAATATATATACATATTATAACACATACTTGTCCATCCAGGTTTAAAATGAAAGGGGTTTTTTGTTTGTTTTCACTTTACTGCTTAATAGGTTAAAATTCTCAATTTAAAAATTTCATTAGGTATATCTCTGCCATTCACTGCTCTACTGAATCGGTGCGAAGTTCGCCGTTGTATCAGACACCTCCTCCTCTCGCCTACCCTTTCAGCACACCAGGTGAGGGGGTAGGGGGTGGGAGCTCACCCCGCAGGTAAGTAAGTATCACTCACACGAGCGACAGTGCCGAGATGATTTGCGAGCTGTGTTCCGGGGATTTTGCGATTTTTGGGAATATGGAGCCGAGAATTTGAGCAATATGTATCATGTACATAGGAAGCCTAACTTATGGATTGAAATATCTACATAGTATAACCGATATTCATAATATATATACTTATATATTATGTATATATACCGTGTGGGGCCGGTACTTTAAAAGAATAGCCCACTGCATCTCTCCCCGTGTATGTCGTAAAAGGCGACTAAGGGATATGACTCCCTTCTTATATTACTAGGTGGTAGGGTTTAACCCGCCCGGGCTGGTACCACCGCACTGAATGAAAGGTCGGTCGAAACGGCTACGTAAATAGTTTGTGTTTTCCGTCCAGTTCAGTGTAGCCGGCACGACCGAAGGGAAGCAGTGACGTGGCACCAAGTTCACCCGGTGTTATGGGCTGACATCACGGATGTTGTAGGTGATGTAGTCAACCGTGTCAGTTTCCATAAAAAAAAAACTTACCAACATGTCTAACTGAATGCCCATAAGTAATATGGAAGGACTTAAGGATTAGCCTATAATATTTACTTATACCTAACTTGTGCAATTTTTTTGAGCACCTAAAGAATTAATATAACCGTCACTTCATCAATGCTGTGAAGGAAAACTTCACGAGGAAACCTCGTGCATTGTTAAAGTAGAATAATTTTAACAAGGATAGAACAAAAAATACATTTCACATTAAGTCCACTTTTAGCACTGCCAAAAAGTGGTTTAATGAAATAGATATTATTATTGCTATAAAGCATCGTTGAGACAGACATACAGACTTACACATGAACATTTGGGACATTCATGTGATAAAATTATAGGCACCTAAGTATATACTTTAATCACCAGCCAATGTATGAAATCCCTAATTCCCAAAAATAAACCAAGAGTGGTCTATGGCGGAAGCCTAAGCCTAAATGCTTTCGACAAAACTAATCGGAGTGAATTCGACAAAATGCGAGCTCAGTAAAATGAAAAAGGTGTCAAAGATCGAATTTACGATTCATTATACTTAATCCAAATGAAAAGAGGGCGAGGGGTATCTTTTTACTTTTCATCTGTGTGATGGAATAAACTACTCGATCAAACTAAATTCAATCTTATTCACTTCCCATGAAAACTCTAATTTCAAATAAGATATTTCAAAATTGCGCCTTTCTAGATATGCATTCGAATACTTGATACGTGCGGGAATTATAAATGTATCGAACAATTTTTTACTCTTCTGCTATGATCGTATGGTTGAAGTTTGCTGGAGATAGGATGCGCATATAACGTTACATTCCCGGACAAAAACTGGCAAGTGCGTAAGCGTGTAAGTACCCATTGTGGTGGCAGATGGTCCCATAGAAAATACAAACGCGTAACGTCGTATCTGCACAAACCGTTCAAAACCATAAAGCCGTAAGAGTCATACAGAAGGGGGCGCCTGTATGACTCTTTGGCTTCATATGAAGAATTCTATCTGTTTAATGGGTGTGTTTTTGTGTGCGTTGAATGAAGATGAATCGGTGCATTAAAAAGTAATTCGTAAATAAAATGCGAGATACCAGTTTGCCCATTTTGTGGTCCATTAAAACACGAATGGCCAACAGTTTAAAACTTTTGTGAATATTCTGAATATCGCTTGAATTTGAAGCATTTATATTGCCGAATAAATTATTCAAATGTTGTATTCTCAACACCAATTGTAATAAAGTTCTAGAAGAAATTGACTTAATGCTATACAGAAGACAGAAAACGGTTTAATTAACAAAGGCCCCACCAATGTTATTCCCTACAGTGATTATCCTCATATAGCAAAATATTAGATAATACATTTGACATTAGTTAGTTAGGTGTGCTCCTTGCCTTAAATGTGCACATACATTAGCGAAAATAAGTGAAATTATCTAATGTTTCACACAGTAACTAAAATAAAAACTAATTAAACAAAAAAGTTCTTCAAAGCAAGAGTATACTTACCACTTTCCGGCAAAACACTTCCAAAACCTCAAAAGGCACTCTGCTCAACTACGTGGTGGCAAATTATAAACAATAATAAAGCGAGGTAAATAAAGCTGTACAGCACCCCCACCCACTACGCGGTGTTGCCATCGCGAGGAAGTCGGACCCAAATGGTGCGTTATATGAGTAAACTCTACTGTAGGGTGACAAGCATTTGTTATGTTTTGACGAGGAGAACTTTTCGCCCCGAACGGGAATTGGATGCGGACCTCCTGAGCTGTGCTAATTTCGTTTCTATGACGAATTCCTTCTAAATTTCTAATCAAAACTTTCATTATTTTACGCAATTTACGTCGTAAAAAGGGTCACTTATTTGATTCCAATCAGAAGACATGTCTAGTTCGGGCAGGATATCATGGAAGTACTAACGCTCTCCTTGCCCACATATTTTCCCTCAAGTATAGTCTCGGGTCCTTCAAGAGAGACGTGAATAGGCACCTGTCACGCCGGCATGTGTTCGCAACTCTCGCGTACGATCCATGGGCGTCGTTGGACACCTTATGGGTGACTCAGCGCCACATGTCGCCATTTCATGAAAATAAAGTTCCCAGGTGAAGAGTAACCAGCAATCTCAGGTCCGATATAAATAGTCCCCACGGTTCCTGTAACCTGCAGACGCTACCAACTTCATTTTGCATTAATTATCTCTTACAAACCAATTGAAATCTTTCCTTTGGTTTCTGCATCCTCTGGGCCTTACGTAAAACAAAAGAAAGTAGTGTGTTCATGTTATTGAGTTTCATATAAATCAGAACACGTTACGCATCCTAAAAATACCAATCCATCCGCGTAATGTCTGCAGTCTGCGGACGCTACCCGTAAAACAGTTGGGCGGTTTTCGGCCTGACATTTAGAGTACGATGCCCGAGGGACGAGCGCGGAGAAGGACCCTAATGCGCCAGCCCTAATGGCCCAAACATATATTCTCAATTCATTGTACTCATTCCATTGTTGAGCTGCTGAAGCAATTATGAGTGGAATACGCTTGAGTGGACTCCTTATACTGCCCACGCAGAAGCGGCGGCGTTAGTACGACTGTGATGGTATAATCTCGCATGGCAGTGTTGTAAAATTGTCGAGCTTTATCTATGAAAATTATTTCCGAATTTCCAAGTGCGAGAAGGAACATAACATCAAAGATCTCTCCCAAGGTAATGTAAGCAGAGACAACAGATCTTCACGATTCATGATACAGACATAACTTTGACGCCTCTTCAATATTCCATTGGTTTGGGGATAATACTCGTACACAGGCACATAGTTTGACATGATATGGTCAAACTAAGTACCTACGTCTAGCCTCATAATATGAAGAGCCCTAGGCTCTTCATACGATGCTTCCACTCACATTACCTTCTAAGTCTTGGTATTTCAACTTCCACTTAGCGACAGAAGGACCGTGACAGATTCCTCATACGAAAATGTTACATAACGTGTTTTCTTTCAACATAACCGAATTACCGAAGCATTCCTTTCTCAATCTTCGTAGCTAAATCTTCTTTCAGACCGCAACATTTTCTCGAAGAATCGCATAGAAAATAGACATATCCAGATATTAGAGAGAAATTAAATTTTAACGAACATAAAAAAAGAATAATCTCAATTAGACCGGTATATTTTAACGTATTTGCAAAAGCAAGCAGATACATAGTCCGCACAGAACAGAAGTCCAGTGTCCATAACTGAACAAAGAAAGGAGGCATATTGATTCAGAGTTCGGATAAAGGGGGAGTCTCATAATTACTCTATTACACGCCAATAGCAACATAAGATGTTTTTTGTTCTCCAACAATAAGGGTTGTTCGTAATTGGACATCGCAGTGACGCCCTCGCCCTTAATCTGTGCCGACCCTAGTCTGGCTTCCACTGAATATTTTTCGTCTGGTGTACAAAGGGCGTACATAATTCTGAATACAATTTCTTCCAGTCCACCTTTTACACTACTGTACATTAGATTTGCAACACATTACACTACTTGTATTTACATACATACATACATAGCGTCACGCCTGTTTCCCGGTGGGGTAGGCAGAGACAACGGATCTCCACGTGCCACGATCCTGACACACCTCTGCCGCCTCTTCCACTCCCATAATGTTCTTCATGCATGCTCGTCGGTTACGGGTACTACGCACTTGCCCCTTGCACTACGTGTATTTGTGATGGGTAACATTGAAAAATCATGACAATAATTATTACTTACTTAGGTACCTACTTAGCACTATTAGTGTAAGCACAGTGATAAATTGCTTAGTTTTCTTCACAGGAGTGCAAATATTGTATTTCTTCCGCCGCCGCACTCACGCATTGAATCTTGTCACTGTTACCTACAATTTAGGAAAATTAGAGAGCAAAAAAAAAAACAAAAATTAAATAAATCGCGACAGAATAATTGCTCACAATCCTAATCAAGTCGTAGTATGTGCCACTATGTTAGAACAGGACGACTTAAAAATATCAAGAAATAATAATTAACATTGGAAACTGATAATAAATCAACGTTAGGTACCTACTCAAACCATCTCAAACACTGTTGCAGCAAATTTTATTAGAAAATGTATTGGCTTATCTATCACTCACGGTCGTCTCCGAGTGTTGGTGCGACGGTTGGCAGAGTTCTCTGCCAACCGTCGTACCAGGCAGAGCACTCATGAGGATGGGCCATACGATTGGCCCGAGCCACATAGCTCGTAGACGAATTAAATCGGATAAAGCAGCAAATATTATTCTGCTCTCGAATTTCGAAAGCGATCATCGTGCAGGGCTAAGGGCACCCTGAAATAATTCGTTCCTACTATTAAGTAGGGTTGATTTTTCGATGTCCTTTGTGGATTCGTCGTTAATGGCCGGATTTATATTTACATTTTATGCTGACCGTGTTTTTCAGAACAGTAGTTCTAATTCTAATTGGATGCTGAGCTGTCTCATCTTAGGGCTTTGAGATAAAAATAACTCGCGAATATCAAATGTTAGGACAAAATGATAGCTACAAAAGCCTAAACCATTTTCAGGTCCAATAGATTTCCATCGGTGAATGTAATAGTGTCAATAAACCTTTTTTTGTCTTTTTAACAAGTTTTAGTTAAATACTTAAGACTAACTGTGAGAATCACTATAATGTTTCTCAAATTCAGTTTTGTCGATTTATTTCCGGTCTAATTCGCTATCGGTGAATTTTTTTGCTTCTCATCATTTATGTCCACTGCAAAATTACACTCACCCTACACCCCAACAATGAATCTGTGTGCACAAAACTAGTAATACTGCAAAACTCACTTCAAAGCCACTACATTAACATACCTCTTGATGGATGGCTCTATAATAATAATACTTATAAAAAATAATATAATATTCCGATCTCGGTCACTTAACAAGTGTTTATACAGACGAGAGCACCCCATTTACGAAAATGCCAAAATCTCTAAATCCCTAAATTCCTCAGGGATTAATACAGCGGTCGGGTGTCGGTGCGCCCGAGTTCATCAACTGTCTGCCTTATGTCGAATGAGTGATCATTATAGGTCGATTTAGGGCAAGGTCGACAGTGAGCATGGTCAACTATAGGGCATACATAATTATACAGTCTACTATTTTCTGCTTCAATTACGTAAATACTCGTAAAATTGTATTGACGAAATCAATTTTTTGCTCGAACCCCGAAACTAGCTATAATAATTTATGTGTTCTATTCATGTATGTGTAAATGTATATGCCTGACTTATTCGAGTGTACCGTGTTACCAAATGAATTAATAAAAATATGATTATGATATTATGATTATGATTATGATAATGTGTTTAACACGAGTACATGGATGCACCAAAGCGGTATCCCGATTGTCGGGCGGGATACAGCATCCCGCTCGACAATCGAGGTACGCACAGTAATCGGCTTAGATATTATGCGTGTGTCTGACACTTGTTCTAGTTCTACACGCACAAATGTTTTTCATACGAGCTCGTCAGTTACTAGGCAATTCACTCTTGGAGCACATGCCCGATCTAAGTGCGTGCGTCCAGTCTAGGGCGACGCTTCCCGACTCTTCCACTCACATTTGATACATACATCTCTTTCGTCAGTCTCGTCATCATTAATTCAAGAAATTGCATCATTTGTTAAATATTATTTCTGCAGAGCAGTAATTTTTTTTTTCTCTCCTTTATGAAATAGGGCTTCAGCCGCCTTTCGACTATGCCAGCCCCATCGTACTACTAAACAATCTCTAGCCTCTGAGGGCTAGAGATGCTTGGAAAAATGTATTGAGTATTTTGCATTTTTCCGTGAGGGGCTCACCTGACGCCCTGTGGATAGCAAAAAATAAATTTAATCGGTCCGTCTTTGAATCTTTGATAAGAGCATTTCTTAAATTATCTATACATTTAACACGACCATTTTATTGTCAACATAAACTATGTATCCCGTGATCGTCGGCCACCACCAACGCCCTAGGTCGCCTCCCCCAACTCCCGCGACCCGCTAAGGGTTCTGATTGACAAAGTAATTTATTATTATTCGCTTGTTGTTTTGATTACGTTGATCTTTTGTTATATCTCGGTGAAGTAATAACATTATTTCAGGGGTCGAATTTGGGTGCAGAAAATGTTGCCCACATTATAATTCAGATTTTAAATAGCTACTGTTGGCTTTTATGGCAAATTGGCTTATCCTTTTTGGAAACCTCTTGAATACTGGGAAGATGCACACTTTTCTTTGTGAATAATGTTTGGTTGAGATCAAAGGACGATACTGGTATGAGCTCGTTTTACTTGATCACCACATAAAGCAAAAAAATAAATACAATAAAATTATGATGAAAAGTACTTAGTACAGTCCACTAAATAAGTGGAGATTCATTTTGTGGCACCTTGTCACACGCAGTTAACTGTTTGTTGTTAGTATATGAAAAGCGCAAGCACATTCATGTGACTTACATACAAGTCACATGAATGTACTTGCACCTTCCAGCTGTCACTGAGTGCGGTGGTACCGATCCGGCGGCGGGTCGGTTCTAACTAAATGTAAAGTAATGCACTACATATCTTTGTAATAAACTTATACTAATTTGTTGTTGATGTATGAATCAAAATGTATTCCTAAGTTTTCACCTATAAGCTGTAAATAAACCATTTCCAACCAAATTCATGATTTTCACACAATATCCATAAAAATATACTTTCGCCCCAAACTCCATTTGCGCCAAACGCGTGACAAAGATATACATACTTAAACATATTTATTACTAGCTTTTTCCCGCGTCTTCGCTCGCGTGAAATTCGTATTTAAAAAGAAGAAAGTAAGTAAGCCCGACCGTTGGAGGCTGACCGTGGTTCGGATTCCACGTTAAACTGTAGGTCCCTTCCCTTCTTACCTTACTGGGTGGTAGGGTTTATCCCAGCCGGGTTGGTACCACCGCACTGAGTGAAACGTCGGTTGAAACGGCTATGTAAATAGTTCGTGTTTTCCGTCTAGTTCAGTGTAGCCGGCGCGAAATGAAGGGAAGCACTGACGTGGCACCAAGTTCACCCGGTGTTATGGGCTGACATCACGGATGTTGCAGGTGATGTAGCCAACCGTGTCAGGTTCCATAAAAAAAAAAAAAAAAAAGCTCGCTACCGTACCTTTATTTCGGCGCGCGGAACAATTCGGTTTGTATGAGAGCCACATCTTAGCGTAACCGGAACTGATTTTATTTAGCCAATCCTGTGTCCCGTATAGTTAAATGTGCTTTCACTAAGTTTCATAGAATTCGGATGATCGATTTAAGAGTTATGGGTGAACATACATACATACAGAAAAGATTTCAAAAAATTGGTAATTTAGTTTTAGTATCATACATAGAGCTCGACATAGAGTCTACCACGAGTCTACAAACACAGTATCTCATAAAACAAAATAACACTCCATGATCATCCATTACAAATTTATTATTAGTATTGATTCGTCTGAGTGCAGTTTTCTGTCGACACCTAGGCGGGTTGTTTCACCTTCCTTACCTATAATAAAATCCAACGTCTGCTTTCTGTCTGAGTGTATGTATGTATGTCTGTCTGTCTGCTTATAACTCGAGAACCACTGAACCGATTTAAAAAAAAAACCACAGTTGCACTCCGGGAGTGCCCGCAGAATTGAAAACAACACCGTAACATTGCTTAAAAAAAAACAAAAAAAATTTATGTTAAATTTAGTAGAACGGACCGACATGCATTTGTTACGGAACCCTACATTAATTTTGAAATAAATGTTAAATTTAGTAGAACGGACAGACATGCATTTGTTACGGAACCCTACATTCATTTTGCAGAACTTAGTAGAATGGACAGACATAAACGTGTTACGGAACCCTACTTTTATTACAAAATAACCGTCGGAGGACCTTGGTTGAAAATTGTAAAATTTAGTAGAACGGACAGACATGCATTTGTCACGGAACCGTTCATTCATTTTGAAATAAATGTTAAATTTAGTAGAACGAACAGACATGCATTTGTTACGGAACCTTACATTCATTTTGCAGAACTTAGTACAATGGACAGACATAAACGTGTTACGGAACCCTACTTTTATTATAAAATGACCGTCGGAGGACCTTGGTTGAAAATTGTAAAATTTAGTAGAACGGACAGACATGCATTTGTTACGGAACCCTACATTCATTTTGGAATAAATGTTAAATTTAGTAGAACGGACAGACATGCATTTGTTACGGAACCCTACATTCATTTTTCAGAACTTAGTAGAATGGACAGACATACCTAAACGTGTTACGAAAAGGGTTTCGTAACACGTTTAGGTATACTAACACGTTAGGGTTACTTAACAGTTGCAATCCGGGAGTGCCGGCAGATCCCGTGCCAATCGTAACTTAACCCTTAATGCAATGACTTAAGGTTACATTTTAAATAATAATGACGCTATCGCGGTGTCGCGAACAGAATTGATCCCGTGCCACTGTAACTTAACCCTTAATGCAATGACTTAAGGTTCCTTTCGCTTTTCGAGACTGACGAGGACGCGATGACGCGAGTTTAAAATTTTTTACCCAAGCGCCGCTAAAGAAGTTTTCACTTCAAAAACAAAATTCTACGGATAGCCTGATTCTTCCCATCAACTATAGGCTACTTATTATCACGCTAAATGGCTTATGAGGTTAGCAGTGAAGTGAAATATGAGAGCGGGCGGAGCCGCGGGCACAGCTAGTCTAGATATAAATCTCTATGGCACTATGGCTTATTTTATTGCACACATCTGTTTGGGAGTTAAAACCGTCAGGGTCTGCCATGCCAGATGATATTTTCGCTCGTCCCGCTGCTGTCTGTGTGCAGAAAGTTAGAAACCGAACTCCATAATTTGCGATTACGTGCACCATTGAGTCCAGTAAAGTCAAATAACCCGTTAGTAATTTGTTTATTTGACGAGAACGCTTTGTCGGTGCCTGGCAAACATTTATATTTCGAGACAATGTAAATAGATTTCTCGTCTCCATACGTTTTGTATGGCGGCTAGATTTCTCTTGATGTGTCTAGATTGGAACCATAACTGACTAATGTGAGCGTAGCACTTATTGCGGAGGATTTTAAAAATAACTCTTGTTTATTAAGTTTTCAAGTAAAATATGATTTAATAAATACTCCTATAATGTAAAAAAAAAACCGGCTAAGTGTGAGTCGGACTCGCGCACCGAGGGTTCCGTACTACCTAATTTTTTATTATATATTGTTTTATTTACTTTACAGTTTACACTATAGTCACACCAAGTTTGACGCTTGTATGTGTAATACTAGTTTTTACGATAGAGCAAAAACAAGAACGTTGAAAAAATTCGTTTCTTGTATGGGGACCCCTTAATGTTTTACTTTATGTTTGTTAGTATATTCGTCATAATAACACATTATCTGAAAAAATTTCAACCGACTACCTATTACGGTCCAAAATATACAGCCATTGGACAGACAGACAGACAGACAGAAGGTAATAGCTTCCGTATTGATAAGGGACCCTACCAATTGCAGCATTTCCACATTATGCCATAATAAGGATCACACCTATACACGTCATTTTTATCTATCACACAATAATATGTAGAGTTACTTCTCTTCTACTTCTCATTATCGTATACCGTGTATCATTATCTTGTACCGTGTGGGGCCGGTACTGTACCGTGTGGGGCCGGTACTTTAAAATAATAGCCCCACTGCATATCTCCCCGTGTATGTCGTAAAAGGCGACTAAGGAATATGACTCCCTTCTTATATTACTAGGTGGTAGGGTTTAACCCGCCCGGGTTCGTACCACCGCACTGAATGAAACGTCGGTCGAAACGGCTATGTAAATAATTTGTGTTTTCCGTCCAGTTCAGTGTAGCCGGCACGACCGAAGGGAAGCACTGACATGGCACCTAGTTCACCCGGTGTTATGGGCTGACATCACGGATGTTGTAGGTGATGTAGCCAACCGAGTCAGTTTACATAAAAAAAAATGTTGGTATTGCTTTATTATTGTCACTGGCGCCACAGCTAAACCGTTCATCCCACAGATTCCTTGTCTATAATGCCAATTTGCCACGCTGCCCCTAATTTTCCCTTTCAGCCAAGCCGACGCAGCTCCAAATATTATATGAATCACGCCTGATTTGAGCCACACAATTGGTAACAGTAGGCGGTTGCTTTAGACTTGTTGAAACAGGCTCGAGTGGGCTTGCAAACTATTCCGAATGGTCGAATTCATTGTTGAGGATGAGAAATGGATAATTTTCATAACAGCTTTGTTTTCGCCGACCGTGAAAGCGCAATATGCCCCGATGTGACCGCTCGACCGTTGGATGCTGACCGTGTTTTGGATTCCACGTAAAACTGTAGGTCCCTTCCCTTCCTACCTTACTCGGTGGTAGGGTTCAACCCGCCCGGGTTGGTACCACCGCACTGAATGAAACGTCGGTCGTGTCCTCAAAGTATCCGGACCGACGAGACGTTCCACTGCGCCGCCGCCGCCGCTGCCGCTGCTCGACGTAACGTGCACGTATCAAGTTCGCTTTCACGCACTCACTAAAATTTACAACTTTTTGTGTAGCGAACTAGTTCTATATTGCATCGCTATCTTGAAATGTCGCGTCGCGTCTCAGTGTGAACTGACCCTAACGATGCGAAAAGTACTCAAAGCGGCACGTTAAAAAATACTACGTAATTTCAAATCTCCGAGCACAGAGATGGATGACTTACATTCAAAGCATTCGTAAAAGCCGCGCATACATCACATGACTTTGACAAAATCGCTGGAAATAATCACAGAAACCTTTCAGCAGTACTCGCACGGGCTGCGAACATTAATAACGTTACTTTGACTTTTTGCCTGCTCGCTACGGGCTTTTTTTTGCCCCATTTTCAGTGGAGCACTTTTTAATTTTTTTTTTGTGCCGGCAAATCCTGTAGTCCTCGGATTGTACGTGTATGTATGTACCTTTGTATTTAGTTGCAGTTGATTGGACGGTCATTTTCACTGCGAAATAAATGTGTTTCTGTAATATTTTTTATTCATCATTTTATGGTAGTACACTACGCTTGAATTTGTCTTATTTTGTTTTTACAATCCGTAACATATATGTTATATTATATATAAATAACGTATATATTATTTCACTAGGAAATCCCCCTAAATGGAACTTGAAGTAGGTAGGTAATTGTAGTTCATTTCATTATTCATAGTTTTAAGTATTTATAATAATAATTTTAAAAAAGCAAAAGAGAAAAAATTGCGGAGGTCCTCATACAAGAAATGTGTTATTGAACGTTTATTCAACGTTTATTGTTTTTGTTTTCAAAACTCAAAAGTATAACCACCGGCCAATTACGTGGTGGTACGGAACCCTCGGTGCGCGATTCCGACTCGCACTTGGCCGGTTTTTTATTTACGTGAACACCACCGTCCACAGAGCCTACTGCCTGCCTACATACCCTGAATGTTTCATTAGTGGAACACATGATGTATCTAGGCATGTATGGGGGACGATTATAAAATTTTCGGCAATGCATTTGATATTATGCTTCAATACTCAATCAGTAATACCAATATTATGGACAAGCCATCAATTTTTAAAGACTATGGTAGCGGTTGATGTTATAATATTCATATTTTGACTCGACCATTTTTACAATGTATTACTATGAATATTTATAATATCATTATCCTAGGTTTCATCAGATGTAACAATCCAACCAAATACTACCTCTTCGCTAGTCAACGTGATAGTAACACAATGTTTTTAGGCCTAATGGCAAGTCACGCTTTCGGGTTTCGAAAATGTGTTTTACGAGTTTTTTCTTGCTCAGACTTTCAGTAGCCCCGTGCGTTGCTGGCCGAAAGATTTTTTTAATTTGTTTTATCAGTCCGTAACTGCAGAGAGCCAGCCGCGGCGTCCGATCCCTGTACCTCTGTTGGCTTCTGGCTTCCCTGCTAAGCTCTAGAGGCTTATGGGGAAGTTTTATAAATTATATAATGAAAACACAACCGTTCACCTTGATTGGATTGATGTCTCTATACTACATTTATTTAAGTATAACTTTCAAGCTGAATGTCTACAAAGTTATTATAATTTTCCAAATTAATTAAATCTCCGCCTTATCATATCATCCAATAATAATTAACGCATGCATGATTCATGCACTTACACAACATGCAATTTTGAATATTTTGTGTGGAACTAATAACTTCTTTTTTTAATTTTATAGTAAGCGCGACATGTGGCGCCGAGCCACCCATAAGGGGTCTAGCGACGTCCGTGGACATTCGGTCGCATGCGGGGGCTGCGAATGCCAGGCCGGATAAAATCACTGATTTTTTACAAAACACAAACTTAGGTACCTACATGAGTTTCCCTGTTTAATTTATGAATAAGATAATGTATTGTACCTACCGTTACAGAAGGTTACGGGTACTACGCACTTGATCCTTTTTGAGCACATTCGCGATCGGTTCAGGTACGTGCGTCTAGCTAGGGCGACCCTTCCCGACTTATTCACTCAGATTCGCTCCATAAGCGTATTTCGTTAGTCTCCTGTCATGCATTCTTCCAACATGACCGAACCATCAAAGCAATCCTTTCTCAATTCTTGTCACTTTATCGTCTTTGAGACCACAGCGTTCTCGCACTACACTATTTCTCAATCTAGCTTTCATTATAACTCCACACATACTCCTCAACGCGCGCAATTCCACAGCATCTATCCTGCTTTCATGCTTCGTCTACTACCATGCCCAACGTTCACTCCCGTACATCCGCGTAGGCGCCAGCACTCCACCATGGACAGCCAAACGTGGCCTAATGTACAATACTTTGGCTGCTCATAATAAATAGTGTTCAATTCTTTCAATTTGTTCATTATTTCAGACTAGCTTTTGCCTGCGGCTTCGCTCGCGTGAAATTCGTATTTAAAATGAAGAAAGTAAGTAAGCCCGCTACCGTACCTTTATTTCGGCACGCGGAACAATTCGGTTTGTATGAGAGCCACATCTTGGCGTAACCGGAACCGAATTTTATTTAGCCTATCCTGTGGCTATAGTTAAATGTGCTTGTACTAAGTTTCATCAAATTCGGATGATCGGTTTAAGAGTTATGGAGGAACATACATACAGAAAATATTTCTAAAAATCGTCAATTTAGTTTTATTATCATTAATAGAGAAATGAGATACTACAAACGCAGTATTTCATAAAACAACGTAACTTACTCCATGACCATCCCACACAGATTTATTATTAGTATTAAAACAAAGTAACTTACTCCACGGCCATCTCTCACAGATTTATTATTAGTATTGATTAAGCACATAAAGGTCGCAGATTTTAGTCCGCTAAATGTAGAGATGAAAATAACAAACAGAGCGTAGTTCAGCGTAGTTGCCCGCTGCATCCGCCGGAGTAACATCAGCGGCACAGTTTTTTATTTATTATCTTTGCATATTACTTTTCTCTCTGTAATCCAAAAGCTGTTTCATGCCCCGCTGCAGTCAGTGGGGTAGGCAGAGGCTTCGATATACCTACCGCAGCCATATTCTACTATATTTACACACACTGGCGCGCACGTAGGCAAGTACACACGTTTCAACACTTACGAATATACTCCTCACACGTAAATGGGATTGTTACACCTAAAACATTATATTAACATAATTCCAAAAAATTTCGGCTTTACTGTACTTTTGTAATTATGTTTAAAACAACCGCTCTAATTTAAAAACCCATATATACAACGATTGGCATTTTTAGTCGGTCTAAGTTTAGACTGCGCAGTCCACGTCGATCTTAAAATATTGTAGTTTAGCAGTTACCGTGTAACTGCTAACCTACTAAGCTATAAAGGAAATATAAATAAATAATAAAAAAAGGTTGGCTGTAAGAAATCTCTTCAAGGGATAACTCCGTCTTTGCACCTCATGTACCTGTATTCATTGTGTTATTTTTGTAAAATATTTGTGGAGCAATAAACCATTTTCTATCTATCTATTTATCTAATAAATAAATAAATAAAAGCCCCTGTTCCTGTCGGAGGTAAGTGCCATCTTAATGCCCATACCATGTTTTCTTGTGTCACTAATTAAAATGATAGAAAACGTTCGAACAGAATGAATTGCAAATCCGAAAACTACCCAAAACAATTAATTCCATAATTACTACTAAAATTAGACATACGCGTGCTCACAGTCAAAATATGCTAAGTCCAATGTTTAATTGTATTTTTATTTAAATAAAGACGGACATAGGATGTTCGTTCAGATAAGAGAATTAAATTACTTTAGAAGATGTTAAGGGGAGATAGGGGTGAGGCTTAAAATGCGTTATTTTTAACAATGACTTGTGGTATTTTGACATATCTTTCTTTAATTCGAGTGAGTAATCCAAGTGTAGTCCTCGTTACGCTCTACGGGTTTTAGGTTTAAAACACTTTTTGGATGTAAGTAAGTTCTACCTCCTGACTCATCCATCAGCCACATTTATATTACATGTCTCTCAAAGGTCTGTTATCTATCACTATCAGTCTTAGATTTTTACTGTTTTATATGCTAAAATCGATTTAATTATGATGAAATCAATGTATGCCCAAATCTTGCTTCTATTTTACTTATTTCTCATCACCCAAAGGTTGACTGGATGAAATCACTGACTGAATGATGATAATATACTGTGATATACTGTGATATATTGATAATATGCTGTGGTATACTATACTCTGATGTAATGATGATATACTGTGATATATTGTGTGGGGATATACTGTGATATATTGTGATATAGGTATTGTGTGGGGATACACTGTGATATAATGATGATATAATGTGATATACTGTATGATGTAATTATATCTGTGTGTTTTCTTCTTGTTTGCATTATAAGGTTTCTATTCTATATAATTTATTCTATTCTATAATAAAAAATATATACCACGAAATATATTAATTGATCTTAAGTTTATCTGTATTCCACTGCCTTCTGCCGGGGGTTGTTTTAACCAGAATACAGCGATGACATTTTGAACTAAATAAAAATAATAGTTCAAGTTGAGAAAGCACTTTCCGCCAACAAAAAGCATTTTAACAGCAGATGTTTCGTATCGCGACTCGATCATGGACATAATTATTTCGCTAGTGACACTTCTAAAATATGAGACAACTCCACATTTTTAACTACCTACATTATATTAGGCTAATTTTAATCATTTTATTAATTTTAGACGTAGAACACTTTAGGAGTGAAACTTTTGGGTAATTAATTTATTAGTGAGTGTCAGCTTTCATATACTTATAGATTGCTGATAATTACGAGAATGAATGCCAGAAAATACATAAGTTTATCAAATATAATATTAATAATAAGTAAGCTAATATTAAAATTAAGTTTTTAGGTGTACCTACATTTATATTATCTACCTACCTATAGTTCTAATCAACTGTGCATATATGTATTTTCAATAACTACTCATAGACCGAGTAATATAGGTAACTAACTTCCTATAATGTGTACTAACATAATTAATCAAAGTTTGACAAAGGCTCTTTACACCTGATATACTTATATAATAAATGTTTGTAGTTGTAATCAGAACTCTCAGTAAAATTGTTAATCTTGCTCTCAAGCTGTGTTTTTGATAGACTGTAGGTGGTGTTATTATATGTCTAGTCAATAAAATACTTGTATGAAAAAAAAATACCCGGCGAAGTTTCTTGTCTGTTCTTCGTAGGTGTAATCGAACCGGATGCAACAAATTGTGACAAGTTCAAGTGCAGTCTTACTGCCATATGAATGATCAATCAACAATAAACAATGAACAATTTACAAGTCCATTGTAAAATTCAGATTACAAATGTCGTCCGATTTGTTTTTACTCTTAAACGCGGTAAAACTCCGCTCTTTCTGGGAGATGTGATGTACCGTCAATATTACTTACACCTGACAGATTCAGTTTTAATATATCTGAAACTTCATCTATCAGCAGGGCAGATATTTAAAAATACGATTTGATCAACTTCGCTCGATAGAAATAAATAATGACAATTACTCTATGTAACGGGACCAAAGCTAGGTTTGGAAAAAATATATTTTATTCGTTGATTAAATATCTATGTCGGCTGTTTTTACTTTTTTTGTTTCAATTGGTAATTTTGCATAAAACAATTAATATCGAATTCTCGCTTACCCTAAAAAAATCCGTGCGATGCACCCGCGAAATTCGCAGCAAGCAAGCATGCTTGCCTTATATAGCAGAGTGAACGTTCCGATTATAGTTTCAAAATTTTAACCCAGCACCGAAACAGCAGAAAAAATTCCAGTTACAACTGAAACTGCGGTAGTTTATCATGCTACAAGCTAAGAGTATTTAGAATTAGTTGCTCATAATATATTTTCTAGGATATAAATGTAGAAAGTTTATTGAGGTGGAAAGATGGCCAATAAGTTGACTGATAAATCGAACAATGGACAGGCCGACTCTATACACCCACACTACTAGAATCGATAAAATCAAATCTACCCTCCGATTCAGACAGCTAATCCGAACATTCGACGCTTTTTAATCTACTTAACACAGCACTTATACACGCTCATCTTCAACAAAGCAAGCTAAAATCGACTCTATTCATTCTTTAAATTTGTTGGTTTCTATATGTCCTGTGAAAGTGTGCCAAAGTTCAATTTACACTGAGCGAGGTTGAAGTTAAGCGTTAATAGATTTTGTAACTCGAAACTGGGTGTTTGAAGTTTTTCCGTATTTGTTTTTTTATAGAGAACTTAACGCCCAAATCGTCAATATAATGTGACAATGGACGAAATAAACAGCTTCGAATAATGGAATGACCCTAGGCTTTTTTGTCAAATTTGAAAATAATTTGTAGCTTCGTATTACGGGTGCGGCGCTCAGTTTTCAAAACATTTCGGAGGCGTCATCGGACACCCCTTTTCGCATAGGGGGAGCAAATTGTCGGTGACGCTACCTCATGTGTGTAGTTTATATTTCTACTTTACTTATAAATAACTATTTTGAATATACTAGATGCAGGTAAAGTTTAGTCGTAAAATTTAGACAGGTTAGGTACTCACGTCTCTGAAATCAGAGACAATATTGAATTGTGTCATTGGGGAGCGCCTTGGATCGCTTCCTAGATCGCAAGGTGTGTAGGCTAATCGGCACAATAATAATTATTATTGAAATCGGACGGACCCAAGATTCAGGGGCGATTTGCGGTAGGTCGTCGACGGTGGATACATTGACGTGTGTAGACTAGCGTCCGATTTTACCCCCACCACCAATGCCCCAGATATTGACTCTAATTTAGGGACATAAGTGGACAGCTTTAGATTTCAACTTTTATTCAAGGACGCGCGGTCGAAAGGGCACAGCCCTTTAATTTACATAGATTTAAATCTTTGGCTATGAATGAAAGTAGTTCCTGTTTTCCGTACAACTTAATATTGCATGAGATTTAGTTTTGGCAATAACCTTAGATGTGAGGAAAGTAATATTACTTAATATAAGTAGGATATTACGTATATTAGTGTATTACACGTATATTATAAGTAACATTAATTACGTAATATTCACATTTTCTAAACAAAGTAACGGTTGATAAATTAAAGAAAAATAATATTTTCGTCTTCTATCCCCGAAACGAGCATGAAAAGAAAGGATGCAATTGTTGAACTTCTGACATACACTTCCGATATACAATACAATCCCGACAAACGGGGGTATTCAGAGTTACCGGTGTTGTACTGCAAGTACTCTTGTAAATTACAGCACAACACCGACCACCACTTTTAGTAATGTATTAGGAAGAGATACTATCAAACATCAAGCAAAATTCTGAATAAACGTCTCCTAAACATGATTAATTAAATTGAACTGTGAAGTTGAAATCACCCCGTAGGAACGCAGACTCAGTAACCGGAGGCAAATGTTTTACAAACGCTACTTCTGTCGCCCACAATGCCAGTAATCACTATTATATTTACACCCAGTTTGCATCACACTGAGAGGCTTCACAGTTACTCTGTAACACGATAGGTCAACTTTGGCTGTAATCATTCCTAATAAATAAAGCGAAGTTTCTACGGGCTACCGTGTAACGTACGTCAATGTTTAAGTATCCTTATAACTCGAGAACCACTTTATCGATTTACGTACGATTTTCACTTTTACGTTCTGTCACTTCTCAAGATCACTTTTAGGCAATAAATGATAATGCTACGTCATCGGCAGCCTGAGCTGGCAAAAAGGTAAAAATCTAAATAAAAACAACGAAGCCGCGAGCAAAAGCTAGTTAAGATCGTCGGAACAAAACGTCAGACACGCCAATGTAAAACTTTTGTTTTTCCATTACACCCAAAGGTTGAATCGACGAAATAACTCGTAGTGTAAAGTTCACCATTTCTATTACTGGTGTGCAATAAAGTATTTCTATGACATGAGAAAAATTACAGATGACCCCATGAAGGCCCATGAAGATATGCCATACTTTGATTTGAAACTCTAAACTAGCTCAACTACACAGTTATTTAATTGCGGTTTGTCAAATTTCACTTTCAATTCTTTCAACTACATTTGTGCGTGTCGCGTGTAACCGTCGATCTAAACATTTTTAATTCGTGCAACCATACGTATGAATCCCAGCGCATCAGGTGTCAAATATCGGTTTTGTATCCAATGCATTAAAAAGTAATACGTTTAAAAATTAAATTCGGGGTCATTCAGAATGTGTCGTTTCCTACAAGTTTATTATTAAGTGACACTTTAGTAGATATGAATTGAATTTTGATAAAATTAGATTCCTTTTATGATGTCTTTCCTTTAGGAAGTAGAATGAGAAAAGAAGGAAGAAGGAAGTTAGAAAGAATTATAGAAGGAAATAAATTCACTGAAATAGTAAATGTTATTTATTTAATGTTACTTAAGATAGATTACGTAATATAAACGCTTCGTTCAAGTTAGACACTTATATGTATAACCTTTTTTTTACGATAGAACAAAAACAAGAAAACGTCGACAAAAAAAACAAGTTTCTTATATGGGGACCTCCTTAATTTTTAACTATTTGTTTTTTTTTGTTGTTGTTTGTTCGTGTGTCCGCCATAATAATATCATTAAATTATATTTTAATTACCAATTTTTTGGCTTTTTATATAATAATACATATTCTGAGAAAATTTCAACGACTACCCCGTACGCGGTACGGAACCCTAAAAACGAATAAAAGAAGAATGTAACCATACAACATTTTTGTCCGTTTTGATACCTCCATAATATCATCGTTTATAATAAGGTCGTTTTCGTCGAGTTTGATGTAGCGACCACGATCAAAAAGCACTGAAATGGAATTGAATTAAAATATTTTTATTAGGAATTCAATAATAATTCACAGGTACTTATCAATCCAGCAACGTGTAGGCACGCACGCACGTCCCAACTGCGACAGAAAGCTAAAAACACTCATGTAGTGCCACCCATCAAGGTTGAGACCCGGTTGCTATTGCAATATGTCACATATAAAAAGGGCAAATTTTCAGGAGACACTAAAAACTATGTTCATGTGATACTTTGATATTGTTCTATTACCAAAAGTTGAAAAATATTTAATTATTGTTTTCTCTTAATTTACTCTTAAATAAGGATGCATTGCATAGACATAATACATTTCCTATATTTTCCATTGACATCTTTTGACATGTGACAATTTACTGCTAATCTTTTTATTTTGTTTTACTTGACTGCGATGAAGGCGCTTTACACATAAAACGTAATTTTCGATGCATTTTGCCTACAAAAAAAAAAGAATAAAATTTTCACATTGTTAAATTTTTTATTTTAAAATTATTCACATTAAATGTTCACCTTGTCACATGTAAAGAAGTTTAAACATCAAACAAATATTGTGACTTGCACGTGAAAATTTTCAATATGCTGTAGCTAACTTAACGCTGCTCTTTGACTTATCACGTTTTGAGCACACGTGAAGCTGGAATTTTGCATATTTTTGGCATACATTTTTGTTTTTTTTTACATGTGACATTATTTCTTAGTTAGAAATAATGACCGACTAGCGGAGCAATATTGAAGTATCGACGACGCAATATACTTATTAATATTTTAATTACTAATCGACTGACATGACGTACGTAGAGAATGGCATAATGTGTACACACATAGCTAATTAGGTCACGTTACATAAATAAATTAAAATTGATAACGACAAAGTTGTACAAGTGAACATCAATTTGCGTCCCCAGCCGAACGTCCAGCTCACCCACGCGTGGACTCATAATGAATTCAAGAGCGTTATCATATGATAATTGGATTTGGCTAATTCGGGGGTAGTCGCCGTGTTAAATTGTTGTTTAGACTTAACATAAAATAAACATTATTAAACAACGGATGGCCCCACCTCTCGGCCGGCCGATACTCTTATCTAATCTCATCTAATATAATGGCATTCATTTATTGTAACGTTATTTCGATAGTCACTGGGCAAGCGTACCTAATCGTTGATATTTTTAACTTTTTAATCGCTATGAAAGTTTATATTTATAATTATATTATATTTTTAATTTCGAAAATTTTAAACATGGTTGTTTATATTTTTTTACCTACAGTTGTATTTTTTTACAGTTTTATAGAATTCGAACCTTAAGGAGCTGTTCACGTTTATGACGGAGAGATACCTACTAAAAGTTAAAATACAAATTTAAAAAACCCCGACCCTTAAATATTCACAAACAATTTTAAAGGAATCGAGGGACAGCTAAGTAAAATACCAGCTCTGAGTTTTTATATTTACTTACTTAGTGGTCCGATTTTTGACTTTTTAAGGATCATTTTTAGGTTTCCGTTTCCCGTACGGAAACCTATTACTAAGCCTACGCCGTCTGTCTGTCTGTCTGTCTGTCCGTCCGTCTGTCCGAGGGCTGTATCTCTTGAACCGTGATAGGTAGCCCGTTGAAATTTTCATAGAATATATGTTATTATGTCGGATATAACAACAAATAATAAAAAATAGAAAAAGTAAAACATTAAGGGGGTTCCCATTCAAGAAACGTGTTTTTTTTTCAATGTATTTTTTTTTGTGGTGCGGAAACCTCGGTTCGCGAGTCCGACTCGCGCTTGGCCGGTTTTTTTATTTGTAATTTTCATTTCAAGCTTTAAAAAAAAAAACTCATCCAAATGGGTCCATCCGTGAGACGTAATTTTTTTATTATTTCATAATAATTACTTTATTACTTGATTACTAACATTAGCTTAGAACCAACCCGGTTAAACCAGCTTTCTAATAAAAAATAAAACCGCATCCAAATCGGACCATCCGTTTAGGAGCTACGATCCCACAGACAGACACACATATACACAAATACACATTATATAACAGTTTGTTTTTGCCTCGGGTGTTAAAAACTCGGATTGAGGAAGAAAGTGGTGAACGTCAACGGATATCGAACTCCTACCTCTCGCAAACGAAGCAGCGTACTACTTGACCACTATTCACTATTCAGACCAAAGTGTCTATTGTAATAGTGATAGACAAGCGTGCGGTCCGCTCATGTAAAACGGTCATTAAGGGAGCAATTATTTTGAGTAGGATATCATTTCACCGTTACCCAAACAACTTTACGCTGATGTTATTATTTTGGGCGAAAACTGCAATTATTCAAATTAACTGCGGCCGGCAGATGGCGCTAAAACGTTAGCTCACGCGTTTGTTTAATATTTTACTTTTTCAGAAGGATGGTATCTAAACCTATCAGATGTATGAGTACAGTTAGAGTAAAATCACGAATCTAAACAATTAAAGTAGATTTTTTGAAAATTCACAATTTCAAAATATGACGTGGAGAAGATTAGTGAATGTATTATCATTTCATTTTCACCTTTGCATTTATCTAATAAAGAAATATAAAAATATAAAATTATACAATTAGTGGCTTTTGAAATTTCTTAGAATTAAATTCCAAATTCGAAAATTATTTATTCAGTACATTTTACAAAAGATACATCGATTACCTAAAAACTATGACTTAACTAAAATATTAGTATTGTTTCGGAATAATTAAACTATTACAGTAATTTCTTTGTATGCGTAAATAACCTAAATTAAATAAAACATAATAACAACAATTTAATAATAAAAAAGTCATCATGATAAAAGTTATTAAATTTACATGAGTGAAACAGATAAATCAAGTGAAAAAAAAAAGAATATTTTGCAGTATACAAATATCTACACTTTTCAACACATTATAAGTGCAGCCCTGCCATTGCGTGCTACAAATCCGCCGCTCTAAATGAACATGTTTAATTCGCAAAAAAAGCTCCGATCCAAGTAGGTACCTTCAAGTATTTGGCGCGTGGCCGAAATTTGTGAAGAGACTGCTATCGCACATCGATGCTTCCGGCCAAGCCGACCACCGTCCGCTGCGGGATCCCTACCATATCCATAAGACAGTGTGTCAGTCACATGAAATGCAATGCAGTCAGTATGGAAATAAAACATATTACCAACTGCTTACACTCTATAAAGCACAAGTAAGACCGGTGAATGAATATCCTCATGAATAAGGTGAATGTACTCACAAAGGCCCTTCAACCTCTAAAGCACAGACGTATCGTTGGGTCATTGACCCCGTTTTATCGGTACTACTATGGCCGCTGCTCTGACGAAATTGCTTCCCTTATCCCTCCTTCTCCTGTTCGCCTTCGCCAAACCCGCCATTCTCTCGCGGAACACCCCTTTGTAGTGGACAGACGAGTACTTCGAACTGCACGATTCTCTAAATCGTTCTTGTGCCGCACTGCAAAGGTGTGGAACGGGCTTCCGGGGAATATCTTTCCCCACTCCTACAATCCACGGATCTTCAAATCGCGGGTAAATAGCTTTTCCCCAGCGACATTAGTCCACCTCCAAGCCGGACTGGCACCACCTCGGCGGTGATATTGGCTGCGCCTGAGGCTTCGACCTCGGACACAGCCAGCTAGTTCGGAAACAATAAAAAAAAATATATATTGAACAACTTTTTTTATGGAACGCTACATGGTTGGCCACATAGGCGCCGACTACGTGGGTGCTCGGGGGCTCCAGCACCCACGAGGGGTGAGTAGTGGGTTCGGAGCACCCACGACGATACATATAAAAACTGATCAGTAATAGGATTTGAGCTACGATAAAAGTGCCTTATTTACTTACAAGCCTTTGAGCGGCCACATTTACACATTCGCACTAGTGGCGCGACGAATAGCGTACGTTATAGAGTTATAGTATACTGCGCGGGACGGATCTCGGCGTGTCGTCGCCGCAGCGGGCGACCCGCCACGCGAATACACTATACACGTACGGTGCGGGTGCGAGGGAGAATACTGACGAACCGCTGCGGCGGCGACACGCCGAGATCCGCCCCGCGCATTATACTCCTATATTATTCTATACCATGCAATAGAATATAGGAGCATTACATGTGTAGGTACATCCAAAGAATATAATACTACTAGGGTACATCGTGCGGATATGTAGGTAAATGCGGCAAATGCAAAACATTGTGCGAACGTTTTGCGAATCCATGCTGCCAGGTGCGCGGGAGAATTAATGAAAAATTGGAGAAGCATATGTCCAGCAGTGGACGGCAACACTTGGATGATTATTGTTCAATAAAAAAAAATTGCATGAGCACCCACGAGGATTTCTAAAAGTCGGCGCCCCTGGTTGGCCACATAAGGTCCGAACGTTATATCGGCCCATGACACCTTTGTGAGCTAGGTGCTATGTCAGTACTTCCCTTTGGTCGTGCCGGCTACACTGAACTGGAAGGAACACATGAACTATTTACATAGCCCCTTCGACCGACCTTTCATTCAGTGCGTTGGTGCCACTCAGACTCACGACGGATTAAACCGTACCACATAGTAAGAAAGAATGGAAGGGACCTACATACAGTTTTATTATTATCGAAATTTCATTCAGTGTGCTGGTACCAATTCGAACGGATTAAACCCTGCCACTTAGTAAGAAGACTAATTAAGTAACTTAGAGGGTCCTACAGCTACGTTGTGTTATTTATTACGCTGATGATTTGGACTGTGCGACGGACGCTGATACCTGACCTGACAGTAGAATTTCGCAGTAGCGTGAGACAGAGTAAAGTGCATAATTGCGTTTTACGGTGCGCTGCTGTGTCACACTGTGACACACACACAGCTCTGTCTATTCAAATTAAACTCCACCGCAAATATTAAATTAAATTTAATAAATTTCAAATATTCAAATCAATAATGTTGTGAAATGTCACATAACCACATTTTACAGCTGTACTGGCCACCTGTAGGTACTTTGTAACTTTCGCTCACCCCACCTGAAATAATTTTGAAGTTTTTTTTTGACGTGAATTTGATGAAACGTCTTTGGGCTCGGGTAAGGGGGTGCGACTAAAAAAATAAAGACTTGTTTTGTACTTTACGACGCTTAGTACTCAGCAAGCAGACTACGTACAACAATTCTAAATATGTTGGATGAAAGATCCATCTGAAGACTTTAAATACGTAATACATTTTTATTTTATCATTCCATCCCTTCTGGCTCAAATCAGCCCTTCAAGTTGGCATGTTTTAAAAAATGCGAAAACACGCAAATTTCAAACACCTCTCGCGCTTTAGTCATCGCTGCATAATCGGGACCAACTCTAACGAACAGACAAAGGTTTTATTCAATACTTCAAACAAAACCCAGTAAGAAGCCTAGGTGGGGCAATATGGGCTACCAAAGTTGAAAAATTTTCTTACGAAAAAATGGTTTCAAACTGCGCAAACATCAAATTTTAATTCATGAACTTAGTTTGACGGCTGCGTGTGTACATGCAGACTCCCTCGATTTTTTTATGGATACGTGGGACACTTGGCGCCGTCACCTTGGATTGTTCAGCCGACGACGCCCAAAAGCATTCGGTTTGGAACAGGGGCTGCGAATGAAGTGCCGGCGTGACAGATGCCTTTTTACGCTTATCTTGAAAGATCCTAAGTCATACACTGAAGGAAACACATCGGGAGGAAGTGCATTCCAGAGTTGCGCAGTACGGAAGATAAAAGAAATACTGGAGCGCTTAGTCCGCACTTTAGGCAGTTCTACAGTGTAGGGATGCATTCCCTGTCTGTTACACGTGGACCTATGTTTTGACTAAAAAAAATAAGCGGGAAAGTCTGTCTATTATGCGTACCCCGACACCGGTGCCTCACTAATGAACGATCTAAACTCGAGATTACCCCGTCGTTAGCTAACCGAGTTCGTTAAATAATAACACAGAATAACACCCCTTTGTTTGCATTAAATTGTAACGAGATGGTCGCTCAGTGCCACGCACACAACCACCCACCCTCACACATACACCCCCTGGTCGGCAGCACTCCTTGTCTTTATATATTTTATATATTTTTACTTCATTATGACCGCGTGTGGTGGCGTGCCTTGGGAGAGGCCTGTGTCCAGCAGTGGATCGATACAGGCTGATGATGATAATAATAATACCATGTGGGGCCGGTACTTAAAAAGAATGGCCCCACTGCTTCTCTCTCCCGTGCATGTTGTAAAATGCGACTAAGGAATAAGGAAAATACTCCGTGCTAAAGGGCGCCAGGTTCGCCACATCTCATCTTGGAACGGTCCTTCCACCGAGTCATGCAGCAGATGGGTCTTTGTGCCATCTTGTCCGAATACTTTGTCAGCCTCGGTAGCTCAGTGGTTCCGTCGGTGGACTGTTGTTAAGCAACGCTGAGCGCGGTCAGTATTTGGATGGGTGACCGCTCGACCGTTGGAGCCGGACCGCTGTCCGTGGTTCGGATTCCACGTTAAACCGTAGGTCCCTTCCCTGCTTACCTTACTAGGTGGTAGGGTTTATCATGGCCGGGTTGATACCACCGCACTGAACGAACCGACCGTCCTATTATAAAATGTAAAGTTAGTGTGTCAGTCTGTCTGTAAGTATGTCCGTCCGTTCTGTAAAACGCCTGAACAGATTTTGATCTGACGGAAACTTTTAGGTGCGTACCCACCTACACACCTGCTGCTTGACCGTTAGGAACCGGTGTAAATCTGTAGGCCCTTGAAGGCTCAAATTATAGCCGATTGGGTTGATACCACCCTACTGGATCTAAGATGGCCGCATAGCAGCCTCGGCTGGGTTCTCTAAGCCAGTATAGCCAGTAATCCAAAGGGAAGTCTCCCCTATGGCACCTACCTTCTCGGAGGTGATTATTGGCTGGTCGGCGCATGCGCTTTGGCCCCTCTGACTCGGCCACCCACACCGGATAACATTAAAAATTAGAGGTTTTCTACATAATTTTTTCGACCTCCAGTCATGAAGTGAGACCACTAAGTAACAATTAATAAGTTAATATTTTTCACAACTGCCACCCTGATGGTCGCGCGTGCCGGGTACGCGGCTCGGCTCGCCCCTATTCGTCGGGGTAGTCTCTTCATTTAGCTAGCAGACCATTAACATCATTTGACATAACATTTAATTGATATAGCTGGAACTTTTAATAGCTGAATATCGTGCTAATACTGAATTTAAACGATCATTAATAAAAATTGAAGATACTTTGTACGAATAGCCACACAGCGACGAGCGGAAATAAATACCAAGGTGAAAGAAAAGTGTACAAAAGACCAAATTACAAATGTATTGTGTGCACTAACTAACTTATCTTTTGCCGTAAAATTACTAGGTGGTAGGTTCAAATTGTAGCCGACTGGGTTGCTGTACTGGATGTAAGATGGCCGCATAGCAGCCTCGGTTGTGTTCTCCTCTAGTCCAGTATTATAGCCAGCAATCCAGGGAAGTCTCTGGTATGGCACCTACCTGTTCGGAGCATATGCTTTGGTCCCTCCGACTGACCCACCCATACCAGATTACATAAAACAAAAATTGGCTGCATGCACACCAAATGTTGATAACAAGGTGAAATATGTACGTATACACAACGCTATACAGGGTGTTAAAACGGCGAGTACATTAATTTCGCCAGCGCAATCCTCATGTTTTTCCTAGACAAAAAAGCAAACAAAGTTTTTCTCTAAAGTGTCTAGTTTTCGAGATATGAATTTTTGAAATGTATGTTTTCGTCTAGTGTAATTTAACGCGTTGTTGCCGCTCCGCACCCTCCGCCTGCTGACCTCCAGTCCTCCACTCACAAAGCCCCTCCCGCCAACACCTCCGTCCGAGGCGCTCACTCACGTCTCACCCGCTCTTCCCCCCTCCGCGCCGCCCTGTTGTCATTAGATCATTTTTACACTAAAATAACCAATTAGTTTGTATGAAAACTGTAACTTTTTATTTAAATCGAATTCAGAAAAAAGTTATTTCACTTTTTTGTTACTCTTGATCCCAATAATCATTTCCTAAATTTAATGTACTCGCCGTTTTTACATCCTGTATACAATGCTGTTTACTATACGTATTTATTTCCACGAAGCGACCTATCAACGGCGATATTAATAGGTAATGAACAATGAATGAATGAAAATAATGAATAATTGTATCGATACAGTGGTGCCTGATGTGTTAATCATAAATTCATTACGACCGTTCAAACGAGTGTGTGGAATTAGCTGTACTGTATTGAAAGCCGTGTAAAACCGTGTAGGACCGGTACTTAAAAAGAATAGCCCCACTGCATATCTGCCCGTGCATGTCGTAAAAGGCGACTAAGGGATAAGGACAAGATGTCGCGCTAAAGGGCGAAACGCTAGCCACCTCTCACCTTGGCGCGGTCCTTCCACCTTGTCATGCAGCAGGTGGGTCTTCGGGCCTCACTTGCTGCTTGATAGTTATCTTGTCCGTATACTGTGCTAAACGTGGTGGTCGGTGTTGTGCTTTAATTTACCAGAGTACTTATGGGAGTGAAAGTTGGGTATGGCATAGGCGAAGCATGAGATCAGGATAAATGATGTCAAAATGCGCGCGTTGAGAGGAGTATGTGTTGAATAGGAGGAGTATGTGTGTCTGTAGAATGGATGATAGGAGACTAATGAAAGAAATCTATGGAGCGAATGTTAGTGGAAGAGTCGGGAAGGGTCGCCCTAGACGCACGTACCTGGACCAGATCGGGCATGTGCTCGAAAAGGGTCAGGTGCGTAGTACCCGTAACCGACGAGCATGTATGAAGAACATTATGAGAGTGGAAGAGGCGGCAAAAGTGTGTCAGGATCGTGGCGCGTGGGGGTTGGGTTGTTTGCGTGGGTTGGGTCCGTTGTCTTTGCCTGCCCCACTGGGAGGCAGGCAGTGGCAGGCAGGCATGACGTTATGTATGTGTATGTATGTATGAACTTATAGCACAACACCGATTACTCTGCTTACCCTGATTGTCGGGATACAAAAGCGTGAGTTATGTATGTATGTATGTATATATTGAAAACGGAAAATGAACTTTCAGTGGCTAAAGGTTTATCAAATTAAGTAGGTACCGATTTTCGTAAAGTATTGATCTAAATAAAATAGTTCATTATAAAATTAAATATAGGTGATTAGGTTATATTTTTATTTATTTATTTTTTCTTTTTTTAATATTTAATTCAGTTTTTATTTTGTTCCGAAGCGGAAATATCTTTCTTCTCTGGCTCTGCCCATTTCCTATTATTATATAATGCATCATTATTTTAATATTTACAGTGCATAGTTACATACATACGCAAGTAACAATAGTAGTCTCTTTAATAAATAAATACAAATACACATTCCAGATATAAGTATAATAATTTACAAAATTTTACAAAAAATGAAAATGTACTGTGTGGGGCCGGTACTCAAAAAGAATAGCCCCAATGCATCTCCCCCCGTGCCTGTCGTAAAAGGCGACTAAGGAATAAGGACAAGGTGCCGTGCTCAAGGGCGACAGACTAGCCACCTCTCACCTTGACACGGTCTTCCCACAGAGTCATGCAGAAGGTGGATCTTCACGCCTCGTTTACTGCTTGATAGTTATCTCCGAATACTATTTGCTAAACGTGATGATCGGTGTTGTGCTGTAATTTACCAGAGCACCTACGTGCAGCACAACACCGATTACTCTGTCTACCCCGGTTTTAGGAATACAGCGTGTCGTGTGTGTGTGTGTGTATAAATCATAAAAAAATATCACTCGAACGTTTCAATATCGAAAACAACAAAATAACATCAACCACGATAAGCGGTAACTAACGCAAAGAGGCGGCGGGTGGCCGAGTGATTTGGGCATCGGCTTCTCATGCGAGAGGTCCTCGGTTCGAATCAGGTCGGCGTGTACCAATGAGTTTTTTCTGACGAAAAAATTTACGTACATGCCTACGCCTGCTGCGTCACCGTTCGGAACCGGTGTAAAACTGTAGGTCCCTTCCCTTGCCCCTTACTAGGTGGTAGGCTCAAATTGTAGCCGACTGGGTTGGTACCACCGTACTGGATGTAAGATGGCCGCATAGCAGCCAGGTTGTGTTCTCCTCTAGTTCAGTATAGCCAGCAATCCAGGGAAGTCTCCGGTATGGCACCTACCTTCTCGGAGGTGATATTGGCTAGTCGAAGCATGCGCTTTGGCCCCTCCGACTCAGCCACCCATACCGGATTACATAAAAAAACTCCATCTTTTCAATATCGAAAACAACATCAAACACGATAAGCGGTAACTAACGCAAAGAGCGCTGCATTGCATAACAAGCGCCACCCCGCCGCCGCACCGCCACCCCGCTCCGCCTCGCGCCGCGCCGACGTCAAAAAGAATCGATAAAACGACAGTAAGTTTAATTAAATTAAAATTCCGGCGACACAGAAAGTGCGCCGTTTAACTTTTATACGATCCCCCGCACGCGTTGGCTGAGCGGGATTCACATGCATTCCACACTTTGGCAAATTAATTCAATTTAAATGACGAACTACGGCAACTTACCGATGCGTACCAACCGGTTCTACGATCTTTCCTCTACAGAACTGGTAAACTGTGGAACGCCCTCCTGCCCAAATATTCCCCCAAGTGCAGTCTCGGGTACAAGAGGGGCGTGAATAGGCACCTGTCAGGCCGGCATGACATTCGAAATCATCGCATGCGACCGACTGCCCATGGGCGTCGTTAGACACCTTATAGGTAGTTCGGCGCCACATGTCGCGCTTTCAATAAAAAAGTACATCAGGTTCCAAGCGACAAGCGTTATTCGTTAGGTCGGAAAATTCATTACTACCATACGAAATATCAGGTCAATATTAATGGGCGTGGTTAAAATAATAACAAACAGAAAGACCACACCACATGTATACTGAACGTGTTTTCCGTCCAGTTCAGTGTAGCCGATACGACCGAAGGGAAGCACTGACATGGCACCTAGTTCACCAAGGTGTTATAGGCTGGCATTACGGATGTAATAGGTGATGTAGCCAACCGTGTCAGTTTACATAAAAAAAATACTAACAACGTTTGATTTTTACAATAGTCGTTTGAGAAGTCCGGATCTGAGGGCCTAGTCCGAGTTTACGTGACAGCTACGTAAACGTCAAATACCGATCGAATTAAGTTTTTATGTATGGAGCTCTCTAGTGGCGCCGCGGTGAGCGTATTGTGCTCCCATACATAAAAACTCAATTCGATCGGTATTTGACGTTTACGTAGCTGTCACGTTAACTCGGACTAGGGGATCTGGATTGCGCGCGTATCGTCCACACTTGACCGCCTCTGTAAAAAAGACAGTTGGTAATTAACCACCGGCTCGCGACGCGACGTGCGGCTCGCAGCTCGTGGCTCGTGGCTCGTGGCTCATGGATCGTGGCTCGTGCCTCGCGCGTGGGGTAACCGTGAACGCACGAAGCGGACGGAAATTAAGGGTGAATCTAATGTAATGACCCTGTTAAACGCGCCCACGCATAGCGCTTGCAGTTGTCGATAGTCTGTGTCCACTAGCAGAACTGTCGATATTTGATTTGTTCTATTATTTAGCTTGTTGAATAAAAATTAATAAGTTTAAAAGACGTTCGTTATATATAATGTACGAGTATAATGGTGCTAGGGAAATTATAGATCGACAGGCACATTCAAGCATACATACATACATACATACATACTACACGCTGTCTACCGACAATCGGGGTAAGCAGAGTAATCGGTTTTGTGCTGCCTCTGGTCTGGTTGATTACATCACAATCATGGTCAACACCGATGACCATGTTTAGCAAAGTATTCGAACAAGATTACTATCCTGCTGCATGACTCAGTGGAACAACTGTGCCAGTGTGAAAGGTGGCGATCCTGTCGCCCTTTAGCTCTTGTCCTTATCTGTTAGTCGCCTTTTACGACATGCATGGGAAGAAATGCAGTGCAGCTATTTTTTTTTGTACCGGCCCACACGATCATTCAAGCAGTGGTGGTTAAAGTGTCGATAAAATTATTCTTGGGTTTATAGGATTCCGTGCCTCAAAAGATGAAAAAAACGGAACCCTTGTAGGATTAATCTCGTGTCTGTCTGTATGTCTGTCCGTCTGTCTATATTATGATAATTGTATATATTAATATATTTTTTATAATTTTAAAATGCACAGTTTCAAAGATATTAAATAAAATTTTCCAAAATCGAGCACCCCCCCCCCCCCCTTCCCCTCCCCTTATCTCCGAAACTACTAAGTCTAAAATAAAAAAAAAATATACGTAATATAGGGCCTCTCTTAATTTACAGGAAAACCTAATTGAAAATACTTAGTCTTAAAGTTCTCACTGTAAACGGAATAATACGGAACCATCTCCACGCGAGTTCGACTGGTATTCAGGCCTATAATATCAAACATAGCTTTGTCCACTTTTTGCAATTTGACAGTAGAGCATGAAAACGTTCTGTGAGCGATATAGGGAGATGCAGTTAGTTGGACATTGCTATTTCTGTTGCGCAATGGTATTTTCAGATCAATATTTACACTAGACAAAGCAATTTTTGATGTGGTATCGCCGTTGATTTCTGTAGGAGAACAGGTACTCTTTCTTATTAACGCTTATTAACAAATAAAACCCATTTCCTTGGTGGGTGGACAAAGCCATGTTTGATATTAGAAGCCTGTTGACCGCTTTTTTTCTGTTTCAGTTACAGTTTCAACTAGGACACATTAATATTAGTCTCATAGAATAGAATAGAATAGTATTTTATTCAATTGTACATTCATACATTATATTACATTAACACAAATGGAGCTACATAGTACAAAAATAAAGGGCGTAGGCGCAGCCTATGGCCATTCCGGCTCATATAAACATGTAAAATTAAGCAATTTTGTTACGTATCCTATAAAAAATTATTCCTATGAATAAAATTTTTCTTTTTTTGCTACATGAAACATTACATTACATGTAGTTTAATAAGTATTCTTATTATTATTTTATCTTCTATTCTATTCTCACGTTCGACTCTTTTGCTACTAAATATTTATATTGAACTATATTAATCGAATCTCAAACATCCAAAGCTTGACTGTAAGAAATCTCTTTAAGGGATAAGTTCGCCTTTGCACCTTATCTGAATGTTATAATGTGCTTGTCACTGTTGAATGTTTCTTGGAGCAATAAATCATTTTCTATATAATTATATTCAAAACATTAAAACATTTTTATCGACATCGAACTCCGCACACCGCACCACTAGTGCGACAGCGCACCCGTCTCACGTAATCTCGTTACATAAATCATAGTGAGTAGTCCCACTCTGACATACGACTCCAATTAATGCCGGCAAATGTTACACTAATACTCCATTTAATAAGCCGGTAAGTGCTTACTTCTCTAGATAGAAGCAGATCTAAAGCATAGAACTGTGAGGTTAGTACGTCATGGTAAATAAATACATATATCAAAATAAAAAAAACCGACAAAGTGCGAGTCGTACTCGCGCACCGAGGTTTCCGCACCACGTTTCTTGTATGGGGACCTCCTTATTGTTTTTTTTTACCGCCAAAATAACACATACTCTGTGAAAATTTCAACCGGCTAGCTATTATGGTTCAAAGGATACAGCCCTCGGACAGACAGACGGAGGGTGGCCGAGGCGTAGGCTTAGTAATGCTTCCGTACTGGTATGGAAACCTAAAAGTGATACGAATTTTTGGATTTTTCAGTAGTAACTATCAGCCTCTGGAGTAAGGAAGCAAAAATCCTACTGCACGTTTTAGGCAATTATATCATGCAATTGTCTTTCAGAGAGATACCGACCTCAGAGTGTCAGCATTGCGATACAGCGGCTAGTGTCCTCGGAACCCTCCGCTCCACCCCTATACCTAATTTTAATAAAAAAAATTAAACAGTACCTAAGTATGCAAGTTTTTATTTTCTTCAATAACAATTATTGTTTACGTTTTAAATACCCTTGCCATCATTCTTACTCACTTACTCTCATTACCCAAAACTTGACTGGAAAGAATCACTTAAAGTAATAAGTCTGCCTTTGCACGCTATTGTTTTCTTGTTTCTTTCTGTGTGAATTATTGTAAATTTTTCTTGCTATTCTGTATGTTACGAGTATCTTCTCTTTTCTGTATCTTTGTTAGTGTTTTTGTATGCAATAAAGTATTTCTATTCTATTCTATACATTGTTTCCACCTGCACACAATTCACATGAGACATGGCGCGTTGATGTAGATACCACCGCCGAGTCTACAAGTCTGACCGAGACAGGCTCTTGTAATAATTTAGTAATAATTTAGTTTTTTGTGCACACAATTTACATTAATTTCAACTGCTCTATGATTTGATGGCTCTTCTATCCTTTGACAAACTATGTAGGTCGCCTATGTATGCGTTGGTTAATTTGTGTATTACCTACTTAATCTCCATTAGGATTTGTACATGTATGTACGACATACCTACGTACATACATACATACACGTTATTACTATCCCAGTGGTAGGCAGAGACAACGGATCTCCAAAAGTGCCACGAACCTCCTGATACCCTATATTAATCGAATGTCAAACATGCAAAGATTGACTGTACGAAATATCTCTAAGTGATAAGTCCGCCTTTGCACCTAATGTAAATGTTATATTGTGCTTGTTACTGTTGAATGTTTCTTCTATTCTATTCCTCCTGACTCCTGACTCCTGACTGACTGAGACATGTTTATTTCATGTTCAACTTGCTCGTACTTAGGTTTTGGGTACTGAGCACTTTTTTTTATTGAAAGCGCGACATTTGGTGCCGAGCCACCCATAAGGTGCCTAACGACGCCCCTGGACATTCGGTCGTATGCGGGGTTTGCGAATGCCATTCACGCCCCTCTTCGCCATTTTGAAAAATATTAAAATGTTTACTCTGCAATTATAAAAACTATAGGTATTTTTATTTTTAATACTTATTCTTCATGAATAAAATTAATTAAATCTATACGAAAAGTTTCGTTAAAGTTAAGCTGTACTTAACTTTAACAAAACTAACGTAACGTGTTAAGACAGTTTAATTATTTAGTTATATATAACTGTAATTTTTTGGAAATATGTAATAAACTGTTTTACTTTTAGAAGTTTTAGTGTTAATTAAAAATAAATAAAAACGTTTAAATTGAAAACGGTGTTACAAAATTACACAAACACAATGTGAACACAAACCGTATTAAATTTCCCACAAGCACATCTAAATTCACACGCCTCCCGCGCCGACGGAAGTGCACCACCGCACGCGCCGGAAGTTGCGGGCGGCAGAGGGCGCTGCTAGCCGGATGTGGCGCGTTTGTAGCACCAGCGCCCACCCTTCATTCTGTGTTGCCGCCATTCGTAGGGTATAGTATAGTACGGTGGTACCAACCCAGTCGGCTACAATTTGAGTCTACCACCTAGTAAGGGGGGCAAGGGAAGGGACCTACAGATTTACACCGGGCTCGCGGACTGTATTGTTTTGCATAGTTGTCATTTCGTTAGACTTTCCGTGAGTGCGATGTCACCAAACCTGTCGAGTTTTCATTATCACTTTACCTTATACACACGGTGTTGCAACCCCAACCGCAAAACCCGAATTCTGTACGTGAAATATAACAACTTTTGTTCTACGACTATTTAATTTGAAGAAAAAAAATTTTTCTCTCCATACATTTTGAGAATAGGTATTTAAAATTTATATGGAAAAAAAAATTTTTTTGATTAAAACAAAAAATTTCGCCACAGAAGTTGTTTAGTTTCACATATAGAATAACCCCCTTATGTCAGTTAAAATATTACGGGGGCAACTGCAACACCGTGTATGTATACCGTGTATATCTACTTATGCATAATGCAAGGGAATGGACCTACAATTTTGAAGTTGGGGAATGGACCTGCAATTTTGAACTCGGACGAGTTAAACCCGGCCACCTTACTAGGTGGTAGGGTTTAAGCCGCCCGGGTTGGTACCAGCGCACCGAATGAAAGTTTAGTTGAAACGGCTATGTAAATAGTTCGTGTTTTCCGTCCAATTCACCAAACATAAAACAATGTTTATGTAAGTGTTTTTTTTTTTTTTATTGAAACTCACACGCTTGGCTACATCACCTACAACATCCGTGATGTCAGCCCATAACACCGGGTGAACTTGGTGCCACGTCAGCCCTCCCTTCGGTCGTACCGGCTACACTGACTGGACGGAAAACACTAACTATTTACATAGCCGTTTCGACCGACCTTTCATTCAGTGCGGTGGTACCAACACGGGCGGGTTAAACCTAGTAATATAAGAAGGGAGTCATATCCCTTAGTCGCCTTTTACGACATACACGGGGAGAGATGCAGTGGGGCTATTCTTTTGAAGTACCGGCCCCACACGGTACACAGTGTACCTATATACAATTTGTAAACCGGTTCCTTGAAATAGAATCCAATTGCCTCTCGCAACAATTATCTTTTGGCCACGTGCCACTCTCTCTCTATATATATTTTATTTTTTAAATAAGTTTGTACCGTGTGGGGTCGGTACTTAAAAAGAATAGCCCCACTGCATCTCTCCCCGTCGCATGTCGTAAAAGTCGACTAAGGGATAAGAAAATTCGTCAGCCTCGGTAGCTCAATGGCGCGGTTGGTTAGTCAACTGTTATTAAGCAACGCTGAGCGCGGTCAGTGATTGGATGGGTGACCGCTCGACCGTTGGAGGCTGACCGTGGTTCGGATTCCACGTTAAACTGTAGGTCCCTTCCCTTCTTACCTTACTAGGTGGTAGGGTTTATCCCGGCCGGGTTGGTACCACCGCACTGAACGAAACGTCGGTCGAAACGGCTATGTAAATAGTTCGTGTTTTCCGTCCAGTTTAGTGTAGCCGACATGAAATGAAGGGAAGCGCTGACATGGCACCTAGTTCACCCTGTGTTATGGACTGACATCACCGATGTTGTAGGTGATGTAGCCAACCGTGTCAGGTTCCATAAAAAAAAAAAAAAAAAAAAAAAAAAGTGTGCATTCAGTGTGGGAAGGTATGAGAAGTGAGTACTCATTTAATGAATGAAATATGTAGGTAGGGGATTGATGAAGGTTGAATAACTACTTGAAATATATTTTTAAAATGTTAACAGGAGTAAAACGTTTCAAAATCCAAATGGGGTTTGAATATAAATTGTATATTGAGCTAATAATAAAAGCAAAAGCTAAAATTTATATGTAAGTAAATACCAAATTAATTGAGGTCTGGTAGAATTACGTTATTAGAAACTGAGAATTATTTTTACGATATACTTTCAAAATCTTTAATTAATTTATACTTTAAAATCAGCTCCTTTACAGTATCAATTTAAAATCGTAAGAGTTCGATGGGAAATATCATAATAAAAGATTATTATTTTCTTACGTATTTTAATAATTTCTTATCTGATTCATTTTTTATGACAAGTACGATGAAATTGTTATGTACCAATAAATAACTTTAACACATTAAAAGCGAAATATTATTAATTGTCTTAAAAAGTCTATTATATCTATGCTTACACTACACAATACGATATGTACACAACTTGAGGGACTGAAAATTTATAATTAATTTACTTATTAAATGGAATATAGCGATCTATTTACAAAATATTTACATTACTTTCCTATATTTTCGAACCAAAAATGTTTTTCAACATTTTGAATAATATTGTGTAAGTACCTATATTTTTTCAGTAGGTAAAATGTATGTCTGAAAGGTTCATGGTACCTTGCACATATTAGCAAAATAGTCACAAATTTCAAATGTTAGTTTAAAGTCCGCGCGAATATAGATAAATCGGGTGGGACTATGCGAGCTTGGACTTTTGAAAGCTGATCACTACGCCAACAAACTACTGTGCAGCTTGACAGTGGCTATAAATAAATGTAATAAATATACAAATTTATTTCAGAATAAATTAATTCCATAATGCAGTCAGTCAGTCCGTCAGTAATTACTATCTAATAAACAAAAAAAAAATCAAAATTTGACCATACCCTGCTATACTTGTTGTATTGTTTTTTAAAATAAATATGGACTTAATGATGCAAGGGTTCTGATGTGAAAATAAATATGAAAAAGTCGCTGCACCAGTTTTTACATAAACAAATTTATTATAATTAAAAAAAAATATTCTAGGAACCCATATTTCAAATTTGTGACTATTATAAGTACTTATGTCAGTATTCACAATTTTTAATTTACCTACATTCAAGAATGTTTAATCTGGTTAATAATTTGTAGTCAACCTACGGTTGTAGGTAGGTAGTTAGTACGTCTGTAGGGCTTGCTAGATACAACCCACTCCAATAATACCTAAAAGCAAAGAATAAAAAAAAGTAAAAGTCATTATACATGGTGTATAAAACAAAGACACAATTACAAAGATATAATGTCACATCAAACCACACCTTGTGGTCTCGCATATCATCAACACGCGTGTTACGTGCCGTCTGATGCAAATTGTGTGCATTTGTTCATAAATTGTGTGCATTTGTTCATAAATTTTTTGACGAAGTAATAAGACGTTGACCATAGACTTTCGTCCTTTTAAATTATTTGTCTATGGGTGGTTTTATCTTGTCATGAGAAAATTTATTTGAATTTACGGTTTTCAGAATAATGTTCTATCATTTTCGATGACAGCAGATATAAAACTAAATTAATCCTTTCTCCTTTCTCTATCACGATTTTCTAATTTCTTATGCTTACTCGGAACATTTACATCTAGCGATTTGGCAACTTCCATACAAACTATAAATATAGGTACATTGCACGACAAATATTGGGTTTCTTTATAGATAAGTTAGATTTGAAGCAATGATAATACAACATTATGAAAGATGCTCACTCGTATACAAAACTAACAATTTTCAAGTATTATGCTTTGTCAGATAAGATGTATGAAGTATGGATCAAAATAACTGGAAGAAATTGTCGAATAAAAAATTATTTGCCCAAGCAAGTGGCCTTCCGAACGTCTAGATTTGCTCGGATGATGACTATGGAGACTAGTTCGAAATTCGAATGTATCAGTAATGGGCTCCCACTCACTAGCACATACCCTAATGGTAGTTTTCATATCTTCAGAGCCGAGAAAGAGACGCCGTAAAAGGCGACAGTGGGATAAAGACAAGGTCCCGCGCTAAAGGACGACAGGATACCCACCTATCACCATGGCACGTTCCTTCCATCGAGTCGTGCAGCAGGTTGATCTTCGTGCCTTACTTGCTGCTTGATATTTATCTTGTCCGAATACATTGCTAAACGTGGTGGTCGGTGTTGTGCTGTAATTTACAAGAGTACTCGCAGCACAACACCGATTACTCTGCTTACCCCCCGATTGTCGTAATACAGTGTGTGCTATGTATGCGAGAAAAGAGATGAGTCGACGAGACGCATTTTGTAGGTTTAAACAAATATTGCAAGCTATTGCTTCAGTGCTTTTCAAAATCATGAGCATAGAGCATGTTTGCAGCACAACAGCAATAAACGAGATTTAATTCGAATTATACGGCTAATACTAAATTTATACACTTTGATATTTTACAGGATATGTACTATTCTTCAATCGGTACACGCGATAGTGCCTTTGAGCTCTCGTTACACAGTTTCCACTTTCTTGATTTAGTTCGAGACGAAACTACCACCACTGCAATATTCAGAGATACAACACAGTACACAAATTACACTTTTCGCGGCGTTGTCCTTGCATCCAGCAACATTCTCATTAACTATTTTATTCCAAGTATGATATTGTTTGCTTTGGCTGTTATAAGTGGTTCAATGGAATGGAGTTGACATTTCAAATTTGGAACAGAATTTGCTTGTCTCTCACTTACAGTCTTGCTCATTCTGATCACAGAAAACTGCAAAGATCCATTTACAATCAAAACAGAAGTTAAAATCACGTCAGCCGAAGAGACGACGACTGTTGGAGGAACACGTTTCCTCCAACAGTCGTCGTCTCTTCACTACACTGGCGACCGTGGGCAGGAAAACGGAGTGTGGGAAGACTCCACCTAATTCACGGGGTGTTATGGGCTGACATCGCGCATGTTGTAGGTGATATAGCAAACCGTGTCAGTTTCTAATAAAGAAAAAAAAACAATATGCATCCTTACATAATATACATAATTACATATATACAATCCGAAAAATAAATATTGCAATAAACGTACATCAACTATTATATACTATACATACATACTTATATACTTTACATATATCTCAACTGGTTTGACGATGTAGTTAGATATATGCTCTTAATGCTTTGCAAACAAGATCACACTTGGAATTACTGCGCCGTAACTTCGAACGCGCTCGCGCTGCCTTCAAAGGTCCGCGGTCGTAAAATGTGGGCGCGGCGAAGGCGAGCGCTAGACTAGCGATGAAAGCGGCGCGCGCGACGTCACCGGCGACGCCGGCAGCGGCTGCAGCGGCTGCGGTGGCTGCTGCGGAAAATAAACGCTCCCACCCTCGGCAGACGCAAAATGGTGATGCAACGGCAGCGGTGCGTGTTGGTGTAACGACGATGGCGGCGCACGCGCCTCGTGGTACAATATAGGCACTCGAACAAGCCTCTGC
Source organism: Nematopogon swammerdamellus (assembly GCA_946902875.1). Classification (NCBI taxonomy): domain Eukaryota; kingdom Metazoa; phylum Arthropoda; class Insecta; order Lepidoptera; family Adelidae; genus Nematopogon; species Nematopogon swammerdamellus. The sequence continues at coordinate 7,423,647 of OX336358.1, read as the reverse complement.
GCCGCGTGAGCCATATTGGCCGCCTCCAACTCGGCGGCGAGCTGCCTCTTCCACTTGTTCCGTCTGTTCTGGAACCAGATCTTGACCTGCGTCTCCGTTAGGTGGAGGTTCGCGGCGAGGCCTGCTCGCTCGGAACTGCTGAGGTACCGCTTCATATCGAAAGTGGATTCGAGCTGAAATACTTGTGAGCGTGAGAACACAGTCCTAGTTTTCTTCTTGCGCTTGCCGAGCTGCGAGGGAGATGCGTCTGCGCGTTTGTCGTCTTTCAGACTGTCGAAGTCGTCGCTCTCGTCGACGTCACCGTCGGAATCCTGCGCGTCGTCTTGTCGCGTCGGCGGGCAGTATGGTATGTCGGCGGTGCGCGGTGTGGATGGTGTCTCCCGGAAGGAATGCGGGTAGTCTGGTGTGGGGTAGAGGGGTGTGGGGCGGCGGCGGTGGGGGGAGGCGTCGCGCGGCGAGGGGGAGCGCGCGGGGGAGCGGGGCGGGGAGGCGGCGGGCGGGGAGCGCGCGCGCGGCGACCCCGCCGGTGATGTCTCCTCCGCTGTCGTTGAGTCTTCTGCAACAATGAGAATGTGTTTCTATATAGGTGCAATATCTTGATGTATTGTAAAGGCTCATCAAAATCTGTCCAGTAGTTTTTTCGTGAAAGAGGAACAAAGGTCCATCCTCAATCGAATTCAGATGATCGGTTTAAGAGTTATGGTGGAACATACAGAAATGATTTCTAAAAATCGTAAATTTAGTATTAGTATCATACACAGAGTCTACAAACCAAATATCTCAAAAAACAAAGGAACTTACTCCATGACTTACAGATTTATTATTAGTATTGATGATTGATGATAGGTATATGCTACTGGCTCAACTTTATTGAACCCTCCTTGATAATATTGTCTTCTGCTAAGCCTCAAAGGCCAGACTAAAGTCTGGCCTTTGAGGCTTAGCAGAAGACAATATTATCAAGTCAATCTCATCAATCTCATCTCATCAATCAATCACTCAATCAATCTCATCAATCTCATCACGGTACAAAAACAACCAAAGGAGAAATTGTCAACAGGAAAGTAATCAGCACGAAAACGGCTGACTATCAATCAATCGAGTCAGTCTAAAATGAGACCTTTGAGTGAATCAGGCCTACTGCGAAATGTCTTAAATTTTGCGAACTATTTTAACGAAATTACTATGTAGTATGATGCACTGTGTGGGGGCGGTACTTAAAAATAATAGTCCCACTGCATCTCTCTCCATGCATATCGTAAAAAGCGACTAAGGGATAAGGACAAGATGCCGTGCTAAAGTGCGAGAGGCTAGCCACCTCTCACCTTGGCGAGGCCCTTCCACCGAGTCTAGCAGCAGGTGGGTCTTCGTGCCTTACTTGCTGCTTGATCGATTGAATCTTGTCCTAATACTTTGCTAAACGTGATGGTCGGGGTTGTGCTGTAATTTACCACAGTTCTTGCAGCACAACACCGATTACTCTGCTTACCCCGATTGTCGGGATTCAGCGTGTGTGATATGTATGTATGTATGTAGTTATCTTGTCCTAATACTTTGCTAAACGTGATGGTCGGGGTTGTGCTGTAATTTACCACAGTTCTTGCAGCACAACACCGATTACTCTGCTTACCCCGATTGTCGGGATTCAGCGTGTGTGATATGTATGTATGTATGTAGTTATCTTGTCCTAATACTTTGCTAAACGTGATGGTCGGGGTTGTGCTGTAATTTACCACAGTTCTTGCAGCACAACACCGATTACTCTGCTTACCCCGATTGTCGGGATTCAGCGTGTGTGATATGTATGTATGTATGTAGTTATCTTGTCCTAATACTTTGCTAAACGTGATGGTCGGGGTTGTGCTGTAATTTACCACAGTTCTTGCAGCACAACACCGATTACTCTGCTTACCCCGATTGTCGTTATTCAGCGTGTGTGATATGTTTGTATGTATGTAGTTATCTTGTCCTAATACTTTGCTAAACGTGATGGTCGGGGTTGTGCTGTAATTTACCACAGTTCTTGCAGCACAACACCGATTACTCTGCTTACCCCGATTGTCGGGATTCAGCGTGTGTGATATGTATGTATGTATGTAGTTATCTTGTCCTAATACTTTGCTAAACGTGATGGTCGGGGTTGTGCTGTAATTTACCACAGTTCTTGCAGCACAACACCGATTACTCTGCTTACCCCGATTGTCGGGATTCAGCGTGTGTGATATGTATGTATGTATGTAGTTATCTTGTCCTAATACTTTGCTAAACGTGACGGTCGGGGTTGTGCCGTAATTTACCACAGTTCTTGCAGCACAACACCGATTACTCTGCTTACCCCGATTGTCGGGATTCAGCGTGTGTGATATGTATGTAGTTATCTTGTCCTAATACTTTGATAAACGTGATGGTCGGGGTTGTGCCGTAATTTACCACAGTTCTTGCAGCACAACACCGATTACTCTGCTTACCCCGATTGTCGGGATTCAGCGTGTGTGATATGTATGTATGTATGTAGTTATCTTGTCCTAATACTTTGCTAAACGTGATGGTCGGGGTTGTGCTGTAATTTACCGCAGTTCTTGCAGCACAACACCGATTACTCTGTTTACCCCGATGTCGGGATACAGCTTGTAGTATGTAGGTATAGTATTTCAACGATCTTGCATTTAGAACTTCCTGCGAAACCGTTATTCACTGTAAGTTAAGCTTAAGTAAACCCTAAGTAACTAGTAAGCAACCTCTTTCTGATATGAACGTGGTTTATATTTGTCTAATTAACCAAGTATGGTTACATTAAAACCTTACAACGCAACTTCCAAGGGAAGTAAACCACAATGTGTAACTTTATCACAGAATCCTTTCAGAGGACCCTCTACCGCAACGCAAACAGTTTCCTAGCAATCCTACCCGCGTCCTAATCCCCACATCACACTAGGCTACCACGACGCCTGAGTGTACGGCGAGTGGGCAATTTGACGAATGTTCAACACGCACGAACGGACAAAGTAGCGTGTTACAAATCTGAAGACATCAAGTCACGCCTGTCCTTTTTAGTCCGGTCGCATACTACGAATGTCGGATCGGTCGTAAGTCATGTTAGAAGACGGATAGAAAGTCGTCCGACTAATCGGCAGACCGATATCGAGCTCTACGAGTACTTCTGATAATTATTTATTAAAGTAACTTAACAAATATTATTTACAAAGATCATTAAAACCTAATGAAGAACATATTAAAAAAATATACTAAAGCTAATTAATTGTAAGGTGGAACAGCGTTTATTTTCATAAAATATAAAAAAATAGTACTAATAACTAAAGAATTAAAACCTACCTAACAAACATTAAAATAACTACCAAAAGGCGCGTTTTCAAATGTTCCTAGAACACTTGCGGCATTGCCCCGCTGGATGACAAGACTTGCCCTTTGAATGAAGTAGGCCCTTGTAAGGTGGAAAGAATGAGGAAACGGGATGTGTGTTTCTACACTGTTCCGTTAACGGATAGAGAAAGGGGGGTTCGCTACTGTAAGTAAAATATTTCATCCAATTATTCAGCCGACTCACCCACAGTGCCCAATGCGCTGGCAGCGTTGCCCCTTTGAATCGCCAGCCCTATCCGTTGAAAGAAAAAAGACTTAGCGCGTCGGCACCAGACTTATCAATGAGGAGCTTTACTAGATCGTTTCGGAACGTCCTTGCGTCGGGTTGATAATAGTACATTAGTATCTCGAGTATAATATAATTTACATACTTGTAACTTCTATTCACTTGGCTATATAATATAAAATATATTTGAATGTTATATGTTTATAAAGGCACCTAGTTCTCATATGAACGTGGCTTAATTTTATTGTTCCGTAACTTAATAAGAAAGACGGAACCATTATAAGATCACTCCGGTATCATTGTGTCTGTCCCGGAGGTTTTTCTCTAAATCTAATTAGTAACTTGAAATTTGGCATAAGATAGATCTTGATGACGCGCACATATATCGCTTGTCAAAATCTAGATAAAAATGTATTTTATATTAATATGGGGGGCCAATTTAATACAATTTAATAATACAATTTAAAAAAAGTTAAAACTAACATATCGTGTACTGACGCCCCCCCCCCTATTCTCGGCTTTGTATTATAGAAGCCATAGGTTACAGGAACACTGCAGGTTTTTTCGACAATGTAATATTTTCAGGGAAAAATATTTTTTTTTTTAGTACGGAACCATAATTTGTGCGAGCCTGACTCGCTCTTGACCGCTTGTTTGTTTTGTTTTAGATTATAATTGTAGTTTTAGGTATGTAATTTTAATTTGATAGTTTTCGTTTTTCTTTTATTTTGTAATTAAACATTCTAACCTTATATTATTATTTAGATTTGGTGAATTTTCAAAAATCCTATCTCAGTGCCCACCTATGTTATAATATAAGGAACTCTTATGCAAAATTTCATGCATCTAGAACCTGGTTTAGGCTGTGCGTTGTTTGTCAGTCACTTGCAATAGTAATATATTAATGTGACTATAAAATAAATGAATTTAACGATTCGGTTGAATAATTTTCGTCTGATCATAAAGTTGAATCGTGTACGATAGGCCCAAATACACTATTAGGGTGTCTCCAAGCCATTGCGTGTGACTTATCAACTGAACGGTCAGCTCACCGTTCGTCTACTATACGGTACATCGCTCTTGTACAAAACCTCCTACTCTACATTGCCGGTCACTGCATTGGAACAACCACAGGGAACAACAGTATTTTTTCACTCAAAGCGTATGGAAAAATGCGACGATGTAAGATAGTTGGAGTGCACTGCTGTGGTAAGAACCAGTCCTAATTGGATTGCTACGACTCACTTGTATTAGGGAAATGGCTTTACGGTTACCAGTGACGGCGTTCGTGTGCATTTGGGTGATTTAATTCTTGGGTTCTTAGAATAAGTGGGTGTTGAAGACGAGACTTTGTCTCAGGCGATGTATAATAAATAAGTTGCCGATAGTAATTACCAGTAATTGACCAGATGTGGACTCTACGGGACCAGACGTTTTTCATGCATTGTAGAAAGACAAAAGATAGACGTATAGATATGGTTTTTCACAGGTATGGTATAACGGATCTAAGGAACCCTCCTTGCGCGAGTAAAATTCGCACTTGACCGATTTTTTATGGATACAGACACGGTTGGCTACATAACCTGCAATATCAGTGATGTCAGCCCATAACACCATGGAGAACTAGGTGCCACATGTCGGCTACACTGAACTGGAAAAACGGTTAATTAAATTCTTTATTGATAATGAACTTTTAAATTGTAAACAATTTGGATTTCGGAAAGGACTGTCAACGGGTGATGCTATAGCTTCTATGGTAAAATCAATATTAACTTCCCTAGACGACTCTCAGCATACTTATGGCATCTTTTGTGACCTGTCCAAAGCCTTTGACTGTGTAAATCACGAAATATTATTAATGAAACTAGAGCACTATGGTATAAGAGACAATGAATTGCGTATATTCCAATCATATTTAGAAAATAGAGCTCAAATATGTGACGTCAATGGCTTAAAATCTAATGTAGAATCAATTACAATGGGTGTGCCGCAGGGTTCTATCCTGGGACCATTATTGTTTCTAACATATGTTAACGACATCTCGAGCTGTATAACAGACGATATAGAGATGGTAATGTTTGCAGACGATATCTCAGTTGTACTGAAAAACAATGATATAAGTAAACTAAGAGAATCCTTTTTAAATGTACTAGAATCTCTAAAATCATGGTTCGAATGCAACAATCTATTACTAAATGTTAACAAAACTAACATTATGCACTTTGCTCTAGGTACTCATAGACGTAATAACACTGATGCCATATTAAAAACTGCAGAAAACTTGTCATTAAACCTTGCTAATGAACTAACTTTTCTTGGGGTAATATTTGATAAAAGTTTTACTTGGAAAGCCCACATAAACTCTTTAGCTGGTAAGTTGAGTTCCGCTTGTTATGCTATAAAAAAAATTAAAGAGCTATGCGGAACTCATGCTGCAAAGACGGTTTATCATGCCTATTTTGAGAGCATCATGTCATATGGCCTTATGTTTTGGGGAAATGCAGCAGACTCAAATAGAATATTTTTATTACAGAAGAGGGCCTTGCGGTACATCCTAAATATGAAAACTAGAGATACTTGTAGGACAGCGTTCGGGGAGATAGGAATCATGACTTCACCAAGTGCATATGTTTACCAGAACATATGCTATGCCAGAAAATACATTAATGATTCCTCTCTTAATTCCGACAATCATAACTATGATACACGGTGTAAGAATAATGTACAACTAATAAGACATAGATTAGCTAAAACCTCAAAAAGCTTTATTTGTAATAGTGTTAGATTTTATAATAAACATTTATAACAAACATTCTAACATAAAACAATTAGATGATAATAATTTCAAACGCCGGATTAAATTAATGTTAATTGAAAAGAGTTATTACACTATTAAGGATGCATTAACTGACCGTAATTTTATCTAAGAGTTTGACTACTGTTTTTTCCACTAACAAACTTTGACAATTTGACATTTGGATACACTTTGTATCATTAAATTTTTTTTTTATATGACTTATTACATCTCTTTGTAATAAATGTAAACTAATTTTTATTTATTTTTTGACTTGATATAATATGAAGTATCAAAATTGACGATGGCACTATACACCAGATATAGGTAATTTAAATAGGCAGTGTGGTCAGATTCTTCAGTATTCATGTTTATGCTGTAAATATTAATGCTCTTGTGAGCGGTAGTATGGGTTATTTATTTGTAAGTTACTATAATATAATACTTATAAGGTACTAACAAAACATTGTGACTTGCGAAGTTTGTTTGTCAGTTCTTCTTCGCATTGAATTTAGAACTGGCGGAATTTTCGACATGTCCAAGCGTAGGTTACCTACCTATGGATGAAATTATACAATAAACAATAAACAATAAACTGGACTGAAAACACGAACTATTTACCCCGACCTTTCATTCAGTGCGGTGGTGGCAACCTGGGCGGGGTAAACCCTACCACCTAGTATGGTAAGAAGAGAAGGGACCAGAAGCTTTACGTGGAATCCGGACCATGGTTAGCCTCCAACGATCACACGGTCACCCATCCAAGTTCTGACCGCGCCCAGGTGTGCTTATGATCACGACCGACAGTCGACCGACCGCACCACTGAGCTACCGAGGCTGACTTTATCACTTAAAAGCTTATAACTTAAGATTTTATCGCTTAATCACTTTTCATAAACGCACACTTAAAAAATATTGGTTTGTCAACTAATACCGAATCAATCTTAAGTTCTTAAGTTAACCGTACAAGTGTAGGTAACCACAACTTCGCCTGTTTTCTTTACAGAGTGTTTCAGATATCGTGACAAGTAGGTAGGTAGTGGTAGTCCAGTTCTTTAGACAACCGCCTGCCATGCAAGAGGTCTGGGGTTAGCAATTTGGAATGAAAAATCTGTCAAGTGCGAGTTTTACTCGCGCACGGAGGTTTCCGTATCTATCCGCTATCAATGATATCCGCCTATCTTTTGTGTTTCAACAATGCAATGCATAAAAGCCTGCCATCTATTATTCGATAGCGTGACTAATCGATTTTTCGCGCGGTTGTTGTATGGGAGTCCCCCTTAATTTTTAACATTTTCTTTTTTTTAATTATTTGTTGTTATATCCGCCATAGTAACACATATTGTGTGAAAATTTCAACGGGCTACCTATTACGATTCAAGAGATACAGCCCTCGGACAGACAGACGGACGGACAGACGGACATACAGACAGCGGAGGCTTAGTAATAGACTTCCGTACGGGATACGGAAACCTAAAAATTTGGTTTTGCCTGCTGTTGCTTGAAGTTTATTTTTGTCTTATTAATTTTTACTTGTTTTTTTTTTCTAGGCTCCATTCAAAATTTCCGGTCCAGGGGGTGATGTGGGTGAGGTTTAACCGAGGGTTTCACAGACATATAGGCTGTTAAGGAATTCCTCAGATAATTTGGATTAATAATCTTAATCCGGTTTTTAAAGTAAGCGCGAAATGTGGCGCCGAGCCACCCATAAGGTGCCTAACGACACCCATGGACGTTCGGTCGCATGTGGGGGTTGCGAATGCCATGCCGACCTGACAGGTGCGTATTCACCTAAAGGACCCTCCTGACCGTGCTATTACTCTTGAAGGGCCCGAGACTGTACTTGGGGAGAAATATGGAAGTTCCAGAGCTTACCAGTCAGATGACTTTATTTTGTACCTATAAAAGTAAAAAATGACTAAAAAATGTGTGCTTTTTCATTTAAGATAATAACTCTAAACAATTAGTATCTCGATAAATATTGATTTAACAAATTAGAAACATTTTCATAGGCTGCGGAGCAAGTTGGTGAAAGTCCCACGGTACCTACGTCTATAAACACCCGTATCATAATGTACTCGTAAAATTATCATATAAAAATCAATTTCCTCATCTATTTATTATGCAATAAAATTTATGAATTCATTCATTTATTCAACTTTAGAACCTCCTGTACAATCGCGAACGGTACAGATAGGCAGACAGACAGGATACGAAGGACGAGGGTCGGCGTCCGAACAGCTGAGCTTTCGTTCGTTCAATGCGACACTGAAACCTTGCAAGTGCGCTCTTACTCGCCGGGAAAAAACGACAACGGGATTTTCGTTAAATTTTTTTTACAATTACTTATTGTTTTTTTCTCTTATTTTATATTCTACTAGCTTTTGCCCGCGGCTTCGCTCGCGGTAGACTCGGTTTAACAGCAAATCCGATTGAAAGGAAATATGATAATAAACTATCGCTCCTCTTATATTCTCTCTCTCCCTCCCTTCACCTTTCTCCCTCCCCCTCCTTCTCTCTCTCGCCAAAATATATAGTATTTAAATTGCAAAAAATAAGGCAAGGCACCAGTGGCAAAACTGTCGTCCGACACACCGTGGTGGTTTTGGTCTTTTTGGCCAACATTTCGGGCTAGCACTCGTGTATGTAGTTCATCTTCAGAGCGAGTCCCCTGCGTATGACAATTGACAACAGAACAAGCTGTCGTGTAGAAACGCGGTATGTATTTTCCTATTATTATTTTCGTGTTATTTAGAATTTTCTCTATGGAAATTAAATACTAGAATGTTGTGTAACGACAAATATCGTCCCGCTCGATGTTCGTCGATCCGTCGTTCACGAATTGCCTTTCACTCGATTTCAGTTACGCAGATATGTAGGTATAGGTATGTTATGTTCCAATCATATAATCACAGTTCACATCGACCACTACACGTGCTAATAAATTCCCACCGTTATTTCGCGCGCACTGATTCTACATTCGCGTCATTTCCCCTCCGCATTTCCCCCTCGTCCCCTCGACCCCTCTCAGTCGGACGTTCGATTTTCGAAACCCCGCAAGCGCCCAAGCTATTGTCTATTGTTTAACGGTAGTGTATGTAGTTTACACAAACGCTTACTAGTTAAGTAGTTTACGATGGCCGTGCGGTATAACAGCGGTTGGGTTGTCGCGTAATTCGGCGCGATTTTGAATTATTCGAACGTTGATTTTTAACCCTTAATTGATCTCGGGGTCCAATGGACTCCACGTTAAATTTGAATGCTCACCATTCTGTCACTACCCCGTTCGCCCGGCGTTTCTCAGTACCTTCCTACAGTGTCGCTTCAGACCTGCAGCCGAACGGACGTGCTCGTGGGACTGTCCCTTGGACTCCCGGCGTGATTAGTCTGAGCAAAACCCACGGGAAAAATGAAGGGTTAAATTCTAGCGATGACTGACTCCCTCATATCACGATTTATATAGCCAAGAATTAAATTTGGCAGCCAGCCATGATTAAAAGAAACGCACTTCTGTGCAATTTCACTGTGTCTTGACATGTTGTATTGGCATTGATGGTCGGACCTCCCTAATATATCAATATCTATATCATATACTACGAGATAGATAAATATAATAAGAATAAACAAACAAAAAGAAGCGTGGAGATCCGTTGTCTGCCTACCCCACCGGGAAGCAGACGTGACGCTATGTATGTATGTATGTAAAGAAGCGAGGTTATGGCATCAAATGTGTCGCATGAAAGTGTCACCAATTGACATACTCCATGCGTCAGTTTTGTGTAATTATAGTTGGTTGGTAACAATGCGCTGTGACAAAATTTGTGAGTTATTTTGTACTAGCTATTGGCCGCGGATTCGCTCGCGTGAAATTCGTATTTGAAAAGAAGAAAGTAAGTCAGCCCGCAACCGTATCTTTATTTTGGCGGGCGGAGCAATTCGGTTTGTATGAGAGCCATATCTTAGCCTAACTGAAACTGCGTTTAAGCGTTATGGAGGAACATACATACATACAGAAAATATTATTTCTAAAAATCGTCAATTTAGTTTTAGTATCATACATAGAGTCTACAAACACAATATCTCATAAAACAAAGTAACTTACTCTATGACGGGATAGGTTCGATGGCGCGGTCTAATGAAAATCGTGCCTATCCTCAGCAATATCTGCCAGCTTCGAAGGGTTGCACTCTAGGCAGCCAATATTTGTCAAAACGTCAGTGCAATAGCAGACAGTCGCGGCGGAAACAGCATTACATGTTACTCGTATCTTGACGGGTTCTCCATTGAAGCAATGAAAATCTACCTAATTAGTTTTCGTATTCAAGCCCTTGGCAGGACTTTGATTTCAGCTAGGATTACCATCCGTCCGGATTTTTCCAGACATGTCTGGTCTTCCGGCCTTCCGTCCGGACTTTGTCCGGCTTTATATGATTTGTGCGGAGTTTGTTTAATCAGACGAAAAAAAATGACTATATAATTTTTTCTCTTGGGATTTATTATTTCATTGTGTGACTAAAATGTCCTGACTTTTTGAAATGTCCGGCTTTTTGTCAGGACTTGAAGAGTGGGTGAAGGTATGCACTTAATTTGTCAATGTTATATATTATTATAATATATTTAAAGAAGAAAAGACTAATTGATACACGTCGCCGCGCCGGTTGGATTCAAACCTCGGACCTCTCGCGGACTTTTTAAATTTCGAAATGGTAACCCTCATTTCAGCTAAACCCTAACGTTTTAGACTAGCACTAAGTATTTCGTATTGATGGTCTCACCTTTGCCAACAAACATATTAAATCGTTGAATAAATTTTATACCCTAACATCGCTCCTATGTATTTATTTTTTATTCTTTTAATATTATATTGATATATGAGGGAGATCCAACACAGGGTCCGACCATGATTCGAGACGATAGTGAGCCTATAAATAATGGTTTCGTTACTATTTCGAGCTACGGAACCATAAAATAATCGACTCCCGAAGAAAAATGTCAATAAGTATTTTGGTTGTTACCTCTAGTGGGACTGGTTCTGTCGAGGTGCGGAACCCTAGAGCCCCAGTACCAGGGACTGCCCGGCACCAGGGCACCGTACCTCCCGGCCAGCGCGCCGAACTGCGAGATCAGCCCCAATCTGCAACAACACTAACTTTTATATTCAATTCAATTTATTAATTCAGTTGAGTATTGGTTGTAGTGTAACAATGTACCTTGCACCTTGTTAGCGTATTGGGTACCGTGGCGGAGTCGGAGGAGTTGGACGAAATTTTTTACTTACAGTAAGTCTTAAATGTTAGTATTTAGTATTTTATTTATTTATTAGGTTAATTTTATCAATATTATACATTTGTCTCATTAAGAATACGTTACTTCGATTAAACCTTGCTCTTAATACTATATTATAATATATGCCACTATTTCTATTCAAAAGTGTTTTACACATACAAATCTACCTATAACATTTAATTTAGATACATAGAAAATGTTTTATTTCTCCAACAAACATTCAACAGTAATAATCACATAGACAATTTACATAAGGTGATAGGTGGATTTAACTTAATTAATTCTTAAAGTAATTAAACTTTATTCCAGAAGGCTTATCGTTTACCTTAACGCAGCTCGGCCTTCGGCCTCGCCCTTAGTTACTTACTTCCTTCGATTTAAATACGAATTAAGCCGCGGGTAACACTTAGTTAATAAATGATGCATGTAAGTAAATGCTAGTTCAATAAGAAGCCATACTTGTGTTAATACATATAAATTACTAAATATAAAAAAATATGATGTACAAATGATTTGTCGTACGTCGTACATTTGTCAGCCTCGATAGCTCAGTGGTGCAGACAGTCAACTGTCGCTTTTGAATGTTAAGCAACGCTGGGTGCGGTCCGTCCTTGGATGGGTGACCGCTGACCGTTGGAGGCTGACCGAGGTTCGGATTCCTCGTAAAAACTGCAGGTCCCTTCCCTCCTAATATTACTTGGTGGTAGGGTTTAACCCGCCCGGATTGATACCACCGCACTGAATGAAACGTCGGTCAAAACGGCTATGTAAATAGTTTTCCGACCAGTTCTGTGTAGCCGGCATACGATCAAAGGGGGAAGCACTGACATGGCACCTAGTTCACCCGGTGCTATGGGCCGACATCACGGACGTTGTAGGTGATGTAGCAAACCGTGTCAGTTTCCATAAAAAAAAAAATAATATACATACAAACTTGTCCATCGTGGTATGAAACCAAAGGTTATTTTTGTTATTTATTACACTTTCGTGTCTGTGTTTTCATTACTTCTCTATTTCAACAAAGTACTTATATAAAATTTTGCAGTCAGAGATTGTACTTGGCCATACTTTTTGAAATTGCTTAAATCAATACAACCAATACTTAGGTGTACGTGCTTAGATTTATTCTCATATCTACCACGCACACAATCGCACGCATAACTTCTTTCTACCAAGATCTTCCCCAAGGATACGCCGTTCCAATATATCTTCCTTGCCAACTTTCTTCCTACGATAACACTCCGGGAAGTGTATGGAATTGAAAATTCAAAAGAATAGAACTGCTCTTGTCGTGGAATGCACACAATTTTACAGCATAATCAACGCACACAATTCATATGGCACGAGGCAAGTGTAAATATGTAGGTACGGGAGCCAACAAGTGTGACAAGAGATAAACATTGTAAGCGATTTTTGTAATTAAGTTGGTTAAGTAGAGTGTTTTCATTTTACGAAGGCACGAGGGGTATGAGGTAAGAAGTGGTGTGAGACCGCGCGGAGTTCAGTAGGGAACGACTCGTTTCGACGGAGCGACGCGGAGACGTTTGTGCCGACCGGGCACCGAGTTCGTTCTCTACGGAGCTCCGCGCGGTCGCCTTTCGCGCCACTTCCTATCTCGTACCCCTCGTGCCTTCGTAAAATGGAAATACTCTACTAAAATTAATAAACAAATCATTCATCAGGGCCACGGCAGTGTCCGCGTCAAGTTCGAGTAATTTTTAGTTTTCCCTACGCGTACGAAAGCCTACCCCATCTGTCCCTCCGCCCGTACGTCCTACCTTTAAAGGGCTGTATCTTTTCAACTGTTATTTTGAAAGTTTTGTTGAATTTTTTACAGAATATTCGTTATTATAGCGGATATACTAACAAATAATAAAGCAAACAAAAAGTAAAAAATGTATACCCCATAGAAGAAATGATTTTTTTCCAAAAGTTTTTTGCTTTTTCTCTATCATAAAAACAGTAATACATACTTGATGTAATGTACTTAATGTACTCTAAAGTATAATGACAAATACTAAAAACGGACCAATCACTCGGTGGTAACGGAAACCTCATAACGCGAGTCCAACTCGCACTTGGTCGGTTTTTCACCTTCTCTTCATCTGAGTAGATGCCGCTTCTACCAATTGATGTGATTGTTGTGAAATATTTGGCCGCGGCAACGGCGAGTAAGTGCCTGGATATTTTTCCTGAAGCGCTCGCTTCAGCCCGAACCGCTGGGAGCCTGTTTCGTGACTCTGTCGGTAGAGAAAACTGTTGATATTGACTTTTCATGATTTTGGCCGTATTTTATCTTATCGATATCGAGAAACTGTAAAAGATACCTACACATTCAGACAGCGTTCAGGTAGGGCAAGGTTTGGATTTTTTAAAGTAAATTATTATTTTTATCTTCGAACTTGTGTAAGAAGTAATTACAAATACCCGACCCCTACAAAAAGAAGGAAACAAGGAAAGACCACTAGAAAATGCTGCAGTCGGGCTATCAAATTTTTTATCGCTTTTTTGAGTTCTTGACAATGATAAGAAAAACTGTTCTCAAAATTTGACAAGATGGCGGCTAACGGTCGCCATTTTGAATTTTCTCATTTATTTATAGCCTACAGAACTTTCACAATTTACGTGCATCCCTTCACTCACTGCTCCATGTTTCGGATTCCATGTAAAAGTGTAGGTCCACTGGGTTGACTGGAGGAATCTGCTTAAGGCAATAAGCCAGCCCTTGCCACTCATGAAGTGGCATAAATTAATTATTACCAGATGAAAAGCTTTATGTTATAAGTTATTAATAATTTATAAATATTATAAAATTATCTCAAACTTTGATCTGAAACGTAAAGAAAATGTAACTAAAACTATCTATAAAATATTGTAAAGTACCTAATTATATACACGGAACGCCGCGCCGCATGGCTGATTAAATTTATTGACAACTTTTCTTCTACGGAATGAATCCGACATGTGAAAAATATTTTTCAATTTTTCATCTCGATTCATTTGACAATATGACTCGAAGTGTTTCCGCTCCACTTCTCCGCTTGTCAACACAATGCCACAGAGCGCGCGAGTGTCGACGTCGACCTCGACGGTATAGCTGTGTCGACAGTCGACACAATGCGGAATGCGAGCAGCACTACTCACTGGAGAGCAGTTTTTGTTGAGAAGGAGGTATTGACTTTTGGAGTGCTGGATTAAAGCGAACTAGCTTGCCGTCGATATTAAGAGCGTGTCGTGCAAAATGACAGGCGACGGTGCTGCCACTCAAATAAATAATATATATCTCTTAAACAAAGCCATAACTGGAAAAAACAAGCCATGAAGCTGTAGTTGATTTTGATTATGATATTCTAAGATACTGGAAACAGTTTTGTATTGCTCAGTTTATGCACAATCATTATATAACGGATTTCGATGGCCACCGTAATCCGTTATTATGTTTATGGATAATCAGAGCAATACAAAACTGTTTCCAGTGTCTTAGAATATCATAATCAAAATCAACTACAGCTCCATGGCTTGTTTTTTCCAGTTATGGCTTTGTTTAGGAGATATTTGAACCTGTTATTTCAGAAACCCCAAAAGTGACACATTTTTCGATTTTCACTTTTTTGCATTTTCTTACTCTTTGTACCAAGACTCATCCATGTTACACAGGAACCCCTTAAATTCCAACTAGTTCATACAGAAAAAAATAGGACTAAAAATTGTTTATTGCAGAAAGCCCAGATGTCCGTGACATTTGAGCTTTTTATAATAATATTTTAATTTTTTTTTAAAGCACCAAAACATTGGTTTAGAATATATATATATGTAAAAACAAGGGAAGTGGTATGGGTGAATGTTTTGGTGGTTTAAAAAAAAATAACCAGGGTTAATTTATATAAGTGGTGAATGATGTTTAATTTTAAGTTTTCGTGCGATTTAAATTTTTGTATGATTATGTGGTGAGCTGAGGGATTGTAACAATAATAAATGTGTATTAAAACCATTGTTTTATTTATATTTTTTTCATATTTCCTTCATACAAAACTAGTTTATTTCAGAAACACAAAAGTCCACGAGTTTAAAAAAAAAATTAAAAATATAAGGGCTTGAATTTTCACATTACTTTTTTCAGGAATAATATACTTTTCGCTATACTTTAAAACCGTATATTAGATATTACAAAGTTCTTTGGAAAATATTTCAGTAGACAGTTTTTTCTCATTTCCCAAAAGTTTTATCGAATGGACTTTTGGGGTTTTTGAAATAACTGGTTCATTTAATATTTACTTGAGTGGCAGCACCGTCGCCTGTCATTTTGCACGGAACGCTCTTAAGGGCCGGCGATACTTTATATGAAATACATAAATGAAATATGTTTATTTATCTTATATCTTATAGTACATCAGACAATTGTGTTTAATCAGTCAATCGTCAGCCGGTAACGGTCCACTGCTGGACATAGGCCTCTCCCAAGTCGCACCACCACACGCACTCACTCATCCATCCACTCCGGGCTTTTTAGGTCGTCTGTCAACCCGGGGGGCATTCCACGCTACATTTGCTTGTACGTGGCCTCCAGCAACCGCCTACCCTACCCCAGCGGTTGTCGGGTCTGCGACAGATGTGCCCAGCCCACTGCCACTTCAGCTTGCTAATTTTCTGAGAAATGCCGACTACCTCGGTTAACACAATTTTATTAACCAATAGGTACGTATTGGAAAATTGTTAGGATAATTTGTATTAACATTACGTAAATGGAAACAACCAGATAAATGGGTGTCTCTCTCAACTTCTTGCTGGACAGGATTCGAGCCTTCTGCAGCAGCTCTGATTTTCAGACAGTTTACAAGTTTACAGTTTACATTATTAAAAATAAAAGTCTTAAGAAGAACAGAATTGTGCTAGGGATACAAATTTAATACAATGCAATATACCCATACATGCACAAATAGAAATGTAGTTTACATGTAAAAGAATATACGCACACATCTGAAACGAGCATTCATACTCAGTAATAATTTAAAGAGGATTACATACACCTTATCAAATTGCTTTAGTTACTGATTAATACATTGCCACAAACTATTCTTGCTCGCCTGGATATACTTCTCCCACATCGCAAAGGTTAGTTAGAAAAGAATGCCACACGGCATAAGCTCACCTATTGTGCGTAATTTGATAAATTTGTGTTCAATAAAGAATATAATATACATACATACACATATGGTCGTTTTAGCATAAAAAATAAAAAAAATTAGTTAATAGTACCTATTTTAGTATAATGTATTTAATTTCTTTCAATTTTTAAGTTAAGTAGTTTAAGATTTTGTATTAAATAGATATAGTTTATTTAAATTGGCTATAGTTGAATCCAGAAACTGAAGGTGTTCGGAGAGCCGGATTTAGCAGATTTCTACCCCCTTCTCCCCGCAGCCCCTACACTCCCGTATCGATTGTACCTCCATCCTCCCCGCACCGCCTCGCGCCGCTAACCGCCCCGCGAACCCTCCCTGCTTCCGCTTCCGCCGCCCCGGCCCTTCAGTCTAGTATGTATGTATACATACCTAGAGCGTGATCGCTCATTTTACCCATAAGCGCTTCCCAGCATAAACATTGTGCAGGTCCTGAGAAAAATACCTCAAACGGACGCACCCGCCAAAATATCGCCACAAAATAAAACATCCTTTGAGTTGAGGATACGCGGTGGAATAAGGGTATTTTTGCAAAACATTCTTTAGCTTATCTCTTCGAGCACTCTCATGTTTAATGTTTTAATTGAGGTATTGTAATAAAATTAAACCATACAATCAATATCAATAATACCGTGTGGGGCCGGTACTTAAAAAGAATAGCCCCACTGCATCTCTCCCCATGCATGTCGTAAAAGGCGACTCAGGGATAAGGACAAGATGCCGTGCTAAAGGCGACAGGCTCGCCACCTCTCACCTTGGCACGGTACTTCCACCGAGTCATGCAGCAGGTGGGTCTTCGTTTGATCTATTGAATCTTGTTCGAATACTTTTCGAAACGTGGTGTTCGGGGCTGTGCTGTAATTTACCAGAGTTCTTGCAGCACAACACCGATTACTCTGCTTACCCCGATGGTCGGGATTCAGCGTGTGTGATATGTATAATACTAATAATAAATCTGTAAGGGATGGTCATGGAGTAAGTTCCTTTGTTTTATGAAATACTGCGTTTGTAGACTCCATGTGTGATAGGTACTAAAACTAAATTGACTATTTTTAGAAATATTTTCTGTATCTATGTACCTATGTATGTATTTATGTATGTTCATCCATAACTCTTAAACTTATCATCCAAATTCGATGAGACTTAGTACAAGCATATTTGATTATACGGAAGACACGATAGGCTAAATAAAATTCAGTTCCGGTGACGTTAATATGTGGCTCTCATCTCATACAAACCGAATTGTTCGCCGCGCCGAAATAAAGGTACGGTAGCGGGCATTACTTACATTCTTCTTTTTAAATACGATTTTCACGCGAGCGAAACTGCGGGCAAAAGCTAGTAATAAAATAAATATAAAACACCTTCACAGCTTATCTATTTATTAGGAGTACCTAATCGCGCCTGAAAGTTTCTCAAAATCAGTTTAGGGTTTAATGGCAAAGTAAATGACCAACTTTTTCGATTAAACTGGGTATATTTATTGGTTCCTTGTCGAAGATTTGATACTATAACTACTTAAATAAGTAAAAATTTAATTATAAATCTAATGACGTGCCTATACTAATAAATAAACGACAATTCTAATAGTTTTGACTGTTGTTATTATGTACTTGTTTCCTTATTCAATCAATTATATTCTTATTTTACTCTTCTTACCTGCTATTCTTATTCTTAATTCAATAAGTAAATCAAGATACCAAGGTAGGTATTTACTTTCCTATAAATTAAATTAGATGCTCGCAATTGTTTTTTCAGAAATATCGTATCTACCTCCTTATAAGATTCGACGAACGCTTTATAGAACCTGTGTGTGTCACAGAATGTCGTCAGCCGGCAAAATTCTAACACAACTCTGAAGTTTTTTTTCAAGCGAGGCTTATTTTTGAACAAAAAATAAAATTAAGCATAAGAATTTATTGCAGTACTAGATAATAATTCTAGGTAGTCAATCCCTACTTATGAAGAAACTAAAAAAATTACAACAGTAAGTAGGCACTTATGTATTTACGCATCGACGCAGACATTAAAGAAACATTTGAAAACGCTTTTGATAGTTATTTCAATGTTTGTTAGGTAAGTTTTAATTCTTTAGTTATAGAAAGGTCGGTCGAAACGGCTATGTAAATGTTTGTATTTTCCGTCCAGTTCAGTGTAGCCGGCACGACCGAAGGGAACCACTGACGTGGCACCAAGTTCACCCGGTGTTATGGGCTGACATCGCGGATGATGTAGGTAATGTAGCCAACCGTGTCAGTTTCCATAAAAAAAGTTATTTGTAAGCCTTTTTTATATTTGATTAATTAATAGTAATAAGTATGAAAACTAAACTTAAACAATTAAAAATATAGCAAAAACATTACCCTTCTTCTGAGGCAGTCGGGTAAAAACAAAGTAAATCTCGACTTAACCGCGGGCTCGCGGCGCAACAAAGCTGAAACTCGCCCCCCAACTTGCGAAAGCGCCAAATTCCTTCGCGCAAGAAACGCTTCCGAAAGAAAATTCAAATGCCGAAGCAAACAAAAAAAAAAGAAATCTCGACCGCGCAATTGGTCGGCTCGCCGCGAGCTGATTGGCCGCCGGCGGGAGCGTGGGAGGGGCCTATCCCCCCCTCTCCCTCTACCCTCCCGCTGGGTGAGTATAAAAATCAATGCACACTTGGCGTTTTCATTTTCCCTCCTCGAACAGCGTCGGCAGCGGAGCCTTTGACACTTCACGAAGCTATTGCAAGGTGACGACCATTTTCATGCTAGCTATAGAAAATTGTGACTATGTAGATCTTTAGATATTACTTTTACGTATTTCAACCAAACATGTCAGCGTGTATGCGTCAACTGCTGGATATAAGCCTGTCCAATTTTCCAATACTCCGTTTTCCTGTCCACGGCCGCCAATCAAGAACGTTAGAGGTATAGGTACCTCTTCTAACGTTCTTGCCGCCAGTGTAGGACACAGTTACTTCAACGGTCATCGTCTCTTCGGTTTAAGTGCTCAGCCCACTGCCATTTGAGCTTAGCCATTCGATTTCCAATATCGACTACTTTGGTGCGTCGGCGAACCAACAATAGTGTGTTGGATAAAAAGTAAGTATGTACCTACATATGTAAGGTTATTATGAATTTTTTTTTTACTTTTGTTAATTTAATTTCGCACTACAATCTCAGGTATGACTGGCAGAGATTACCTTTAGTCTTTAAGTCCACCTTTCGCCTAACTTCTTCTTGTGCAATAATGTATGTTTTAATTTTTTTATTCAATTTCAAAATTAAGTAATTTCATCTCAAAATCTTACTCATAAGCAACCATCTGAAGAGAGCCTTAGGTGCCTACCTAGGTTCACCCCTCTCAAATACACACAAACTCTCAAACATACAAACTCTCACACGTGTGTTAGGGTGTCCTCTCACACACTAACACATCCCCTTCACCCCAATGATGATGGCTGTGGAGCTTGTATACAGGTTGATTTAATTGTTATGCTACCGTTTTAAATTCATTGAAACATTTTATTTAGAATAAATTACAACATTGAATTACGTTTTGTACGATTCGAAAAGCTGGAAGATTTTTGATTTAGAAATGAGGGTGCTCAAATAATACTAATACCTAAGAAATATTCACTTTATTGAACACACAACATTAACAAAAATAATTATAGACCTAAAAATAACTAAATTAACTATAAAAATAAATCTAACTATAAATAAAAATAGTACCTAAATAAATAAGTACCTATAAAAATTTCAGATTCAGATATTTATTTCGCAATGAAGAACACACAACGTTAAAAATATTTCATTGATACATACATACATACATATAAATATTCAGTTTGGCCCTTTATAATGATTTTGTAGCATAGTCAAATCCAAACTACTGTAATATTATGAAAATATAAAAGTCAATATTAAATTACTATTTTTAGTTTTAGCTCCTGATTGAGCATAGAAAATGATGAAATTACATTTAATTCTAAATTTTAATTTGAAAACTGAAACTACAACAACAACGATAAGAAAATAAATTAGACATTATAAATAAATTATTTTATTAAATAATAATTTATAGGTCACCTCATACACCGACATACAAGAAATAATATAAAAATGTCAATAATTCTTTCAATAATTTCGTTTATTTTATTGTATTATTAAGATATTATATTAAGATTACGTCAATAAATCCCAAAAAAAAAAACAAAAACAGAAAATTATACCACACCAAAACTTCAACCTCTATCCAAGTACCTATTTCGAAAAGCACATTCTTGTTACTCAGAGTGCGTCAAGGTAAGGTTCCCTCATCCCCCTTCCCCCCGGCGCACAATACTCCAAGTTCGGAGCAAAGCAGGGGAGGCGGAGAAACTTGTGAATCCCGAGGGGGGACTGGGGGGGGAAGTGTATTAAATCCAAATGCCGCTCCCTACTTATAAACCATAAATAACTTAAGAGAGGACGGTGCACTATACTATAAATAAGACGTTTATACACTTAACTAAGTGGGGGTTCCATACGTCTCATTCAGACGAACTGACACACTATGCACGAGGTGGTACGCGAGGTAATATAGTTTAATTCAGTTTTTTAATTCTTTAATTTTTAAATACCTACCTAGTTATAATTTTGGATTAATTTTATTTGATTAGTTTGATGTGTTTCTATCAAAATGTGTTATTTATTATATTTAATTTCTTCCTTTATATATGGAAAAGAAAAGGTTTGTTAAACAAGTAAATAGGTACTGGTGTTACTTAGCTGTTTAATTAAATAGTAAAAATAGTACGAACAACGGATGAATGATGTAACATGTCAGTCAGCGTATATTCATCCACTGCTGGACGTATGCCTCGAATCGAAATGCGTTTCATTTCATTTGATATCATTTTCATATACCCCTGGGGCGACGACGACGGTCGATTGGAGGAATATTTTTTTTCTGTAACGTTATGTTTTTTTTTTTCATTTATATTAGTTTAGTTATCTGATAGGTAATGTTTTAGTAATTGTATGATTTATTTTAATATTTCATTTCATAAATCTATCTACAAAAAATAAATCTACATAGCGAAAATTTATTCAGAAACTATCTCTCAAATCTGAGTGTGTCACGAGCGGAATTGCGGACAAAAGCTAGTAAGAAACACCTAAATCAGAAATCAAACAGTTACAACTTACAACCCTTTAAGTACAAAATACACCCCACGTTCCCCGGTAGACTGTAAGCGCCGATTTTCTTCCTCCGGCGAGCGTAAATGGCCGAAATCAGACCCTTCGTACAGGCAATCACAGACCTGAAGAGGGTCTGGATTTAGAGGTACATCGTAAATAAATCCAAACGTGGCAGTAATCTGGCCTCTGTCACACGAACGTGAGATCAACTCGAGGCCCAACAAGTCGGCCGACGGTTCGGCCGATTTTCAACAAGTCGCCGCACGAGTTGGGTGTTGAAGATTGAGTCTCGAAATACGGATTTTGTGTCGCGGTGATCTCGTTATTTTAAATTGGTATTTATTTAAAGCTGCTTTTTGAATTTTTTTTAGTTGAACCGTAGAAAGAATTTAGATGTAAGATTCTTCTCGGCTTAGAATTTTAAAATGGATACTTACCTGAGCTTTGTCATTGGAACACGTTGGTTTTTTTTAGAGCGGGTATTTCAACTCACACTTATTTTTATTTTCTATTTATATAATATACAATATTTTATATAATAAAAATCAAATTCAGGAAAAGACTAGGAATAACGTTACGCGTGCCGTGGGGGGGGGGGGGGGGGGGGCGGGTTTTTTTAGGGTAGAACCTCCACCCTCACCATCCCCTCCGAAACCAAAAAACTTGTTCGGGACTTTGAATTTTTTTTAAGTACAATATTCATTATAAATTGTTTGCACACTAACTGTAGGCATGCAACGGTTCGACTACCTAGAAAAATTTCAAGGCTTGTTCCAGTATTGGAATTTCTTTTGGCCAACCCTGAAAAACGCCCCCGAACCAAAACCCTGTGCACCCCCGTGTAACGTGGAAATACCAAGGCTTAGTCTTTAAACTTTTCCATATTTCTTATACATTTTTTTATGGAAATTGACACGGTTGGCTACGTCACCTACAACATCCGTGCTGTCAGCCCATAACACAGGGCACTGGGTAAACTAGTTACCATGTCAGTGCTTCTCTTCATTTCATGTCGGCTACACTGAACTTGATTGAAAACACGAACTATTTACATAGCCGTTTCGACCGACGACGTTTCATTCAGTGCGGTGATACCAACCCGGGCGGGATAAACCCTACCACCTAGTAAGTTAAGAAGGGAAGGAACCTACAGTTTTACGTGGAATACGAATCACGGTCATACATATCTGAGACGTATAAAAAAGCAAGAGATGGTTTATTGGAATTCAGAACAAAGTTATGGTGTTATTGATTTCAGAAAGCACACTGCAAAAGACGCGATCTTCTCAGAGTTCTACATTATGCATATCACATGAAATTACGAAGTGCCAAAACCCAAAGTATTTGCCATCTTACATGCAGTACGGTGGTACCAACCCAGTCGGCTACAATTTGACCCTCCCACCTAGTAAGGGGCATACAAAGTATTTTGATTAGATACTCGCACAAGTAGATATTGATCAATGCCAGTTTAGGTGGGAGTGATTATCTATTATCTAACTCTCTGCCTAAAATATGTTATACCTACTGTGGAAAATCTGTGAGAATGAATTGTAATGTTTTAGAAATTATTAATAAAAACCTTTTACTTTTATATTTTATTTTCAAAGAGTAGTACAATTTTTAGCTATGTAATATTTTATATTATGTAGTTTGCTGCAAAAATGTTTGGTCTAGATTTAGCAGAGATCTAGTAAAAATTTAGTAAAATCTTCTGGCATGGCGCCTCACTGAGCGTGGTTTCGAGAGGAGAAGTGTTTTTGGCTATGTCGACTGAACCATTGGTCCCTTGGCACAGCCACCCATATTGATTTCATAAAAAAAATCCAAAGCAACATTACATACATAGGTAGGTAGGTATACCTAAACAATTCGTCCCACCTCCCTATGTAAGCATATAATGTCCCTACAAAGTTTTAAACCTAATATACGAGTAGGTAACTCACATGAAAATCTAAATCCACTTGAACAGGCATCTCTATCTCTACTTCTATTTCAATTTTTTTCTATTTCTTTTATATTTTTTCTATTTCTATTTTTTTCTACTTCTTATAAAAGGGAACGTCTGTCTGTATGTATGTATGTTTAAAGTAAACTCCGGAACCACGGAACAAATTTTGATGTAGTTTGCACCAATGGAAAGAGTAGTTCTTGAGGCTCACTATAGGCTATACCATCAGTCTAAATAGCCTTAGGGCTCAACAGTATCAAAGAAAGTATATTATGGACGGGAGAGAGAGAGATTCTGTAAGAGAAGCGATCGTTTATTATAATATTTGCGTTTAAATCGCATTTGCTAATCAACCGAGTCCAACGCGAGCGAAGCCGCGGGCAAAGGCTAGTACAGTTAGTATAGATACACCTCACATACCAATTTCCCCTTACACGTACCACGTACGTCAGAATCACATAAAAAATCCGCCAACGTGTCGTCGAACAGATCCGCCGACTGCATTTAAGTCGATCGCAGATTCCGTGTTATTTATTTGGCGTAGTAGGACTGATCCTATTTCGAAGTAACTGCCGCACTCCCGGAGACGGGACTTTGGCATGGGGGGATAGGAGGGGGTGTTGTTGTGTCGATGGGGGGAGAGGGAGGAGGGTGCGGTTGGATTGTTTTGTCTTGGCCATTTCAATCTTAAATATGTGCTATTGTTGGTTACCATAGGTATTTCTTGCAGAATACGATAGTACTAGGTAGGTATCTATACATTTTATAAAATGCGAAATTTTATATCAGTTTTTCTGTCTGTCAATGTGTGCTTTCCAGTATTTTCTTTTTATGTCATCCGGTATTGTTGGCTGAGTCAGAGGGTCTAAAGCACATGCTCCGCCCAGCCAATATCACCTCCGACTCCGAGAAGGTAGATCACTTCCCTTTAGATTGCTGGCTATACAGAGAAGAACACAGCCGCATAGCCCGCAAGATGGTCGCATAGAAATTCGGACATCTTACATTCAGTACGGTGGTACCAACCCAGTCGGCTACAATTTGAACATACCGTTTTAAATAACTTAAAACGGTTTAGGTAGTCAATTCTCCCAATTCATATGCAAATCCCGACTATATTTTTTTCCTATACCTTGTACAGCTTAGGTACTGTACTATTAAACCTGGAGCAGCTGGTACAGGTATGCACGTAAATTTTTTGAAGAAAAAAAACCCATTGGTACACGCCGACCTGAATCGAACTTCGGACCTCTCGCGAGAGAAGCCGACACACCCAGACCACTCGGCCACCCGCTGCTCGTGAAGGCTCAGTGCTTTCAAAGTCATGCAATAACAGTCTGCGTGCCTTACTTGCTGCTTGATAGTTGTCTTGTCCTAATACTTTGCTAAACGTGGTGATCGGTGTTCAGCTGAAATTTGGCCGAGTAGGGAGTAACAAACAGCATAACACCGATTACTATCTTAAACAGATTGTCGAAATACCTGTATGAATGTATATATGTAAAGAAGACAACATACTAAATCTAACTAATCTTATCTAAAAGTTGATCTAATAGTGAACATTACAACTTTACCCCCTTTTCCCCCTCCCCCCTCCCCCCACATAGCCCACTCAGCTTAAAGTTAAACTTAATCATTAGCTACGCGCATAATTAAGCAAAGGGCCAGTCTCCGAACTAATCTTAAGTCTTACTTAGCTGTAATGGCCAAGTTAGGGTATTATACACTTTAAGCGACCAATTTAGCCTAAGTGGCCTTCCGAACTGGATAGTTGAGCCACAAACCGCCGACTTGACCCCCGATGGAGCCACAGATTAGCTAGCAACTTGCCGCGGGATGGCAAACACTTAAATTGGCGAGTAGCGCTTGCCACAACCGTTGGTCAACATACAAGATGTACATACCATAGAAACGCTATTGTGATTCCTCCATCGCTCACCATTACATACCATCTCACTAACACTTGATTGGCGTGCACTCCAACAAACTCCTGCTACCTGGGTCTATGGATTTTTATAAATAAAACCTCGCTGAAAGACTTATTAAAACTCATAAAATTAAATACATGAACCGGCCAAGTGCGAGTCGGACTCGCGCACCGACGTTTCCGCACCACTTTTTACTTTTTCAACTTTTTATCATATTTTGTTATATCCGCCCATATAACACATATTCTGTGAACATATTCTGTCAACTGGCTAACTATAACGGTTCCAAAGATATAGCCATCCGACGGACGGACAGACAGACAGACAGACAGACTGGCGTTGCAGGCTTAGTAATAGGCTTGTCAACGGGGCACGGAAACCTAACAATTACTATGCTTTTTATAATATGAACTAGTACATACAAACGTAAAAATTATAACACAGCCGTAATATTTGTTAATTCTTTGGATCAGACGTGAATCCATATTTGTTGAGAATGCACCGCGCAGAACAACCTAGGTACATACCTAGTCAGTTAAAGTACAGATAATTATGAGAAATTAAATTTTTATCAAACGGAGACACTTAACCAAGGATAGAAAGAGATATACATGTTATCAGTTGCTTTATTTTAGGTAATACAATTAAAACAACAATCATAATATACCTATAGTTAATAACGAGGTTAATAAAGCTATTTCTTGTACAAACGTATAATTGAATAACTGAATAAATAACTAAAATATAATAAAACTCATCTATCATCATCACCGCCGTGACTGAGATGGACGTATCAGGGTACGCTATCAAGATACTCTCAGACAGCGTCGCTACTCTTCTGGAACTGAAGAGTAAGAGGTGTAGTCCTGGTGCTACAATGCCGTAGGGCCCTGGAGACATTGCAGGAAATAACAACAAGTGTATCCTCCATCCAGTGAATAAAAGGCCACAACGATGACGATGGAAATGATACCGCTGATGACGTCGCCCGAAGAGGTCCCAGGACGACACGGGACACCTATACAGGCGCGGAATCCGTGATAAACGCCGTCAGCGAACCCGCACGCGTCGATATCACGGAAACACAGAGACAGATGGAAGGGTCTCTCAGAGTCCAGACAGTCGAGAGCTGATCTTCCTAAACCAGACCGAACGCTGGCTCTAAAGCTAATCAGCTTGGCCCGGGCTAATCTCAGAATAGCCGTTGGTCTGATGAGCGGCCACTGCTCAATAAATAAACATCTACACACCATGGGGTATTACGGATAGTCCACTGTGCAGGGGATGCTTGGCGAAGAATGAAACGGCCGAGCATGTTTTGTTGGAGATTAGTGTATTTGACAACCAACGAAGGGAGATACTCCGATTTCAAACTTGCGTTGCGGCGATCTGTAGTCACCCCGGTCGCCTTCATGGAGGACATAGGCTGGCAGGGGTAGCTGGAGATCGAGGGTGTTTTGCAAGAAGGACCAAGAGTGACTAGTTCGCAGGCCTAGATCCAACCCCAAAACGACAACGACAACTCATCCATCACGGGGAATGTTACCATTATCCCCATGATTAATGTCGCTTTCGCCCCGGCTGGGTAGCGAGATACAAGCCCTGAGAGATACATACATACATATCACACACGCTGAATCCCGACAATCGGGGTAAGCAGAGTAATCGGTGTTGTGCTGCAAGAACTCTGGTAAATTACAGCCGAACACCACGTTTCGCCAAAGTATTCGAACAAGATTCAATAGATCAAGCAGCAAGTAAGGTACGAAGACCCACCTGCTGCATGACTCGGTGGAAGTACCGTGCCAAGGTGAGAGGTGGCGAGCCTGCCGCCCTTTAGCGCGGCATCTTGCCCATATCCCTTAGTCGCGTTTTACGACATGCATGGGGAGGGATGCAGTGGGGCTATTATTTTTACGTACCGGCCCCACACGGTTTCTTTTTATTACGTGATTTACATTTTGAGAGATATGCATTTGTAATTTTATCTATGTCCACTTTCGCCTCATGGATAATAAGTCCCACTCTAGCTATTTTAATTCTTTGGTCAACAGTTAATCATGCTAGGAGGAGCCGCACCGCTTGGGACCGGCCGCGCGGCCGCCTCCCGAATCTCGATTTGGGGCCTCCGTCTGCGCAAGTTAGAATTAAACACCAGACCTTTTACATTTTAGTAAATCGTGACATTTTCCTGTTCAAATTCTAGAAAACATTATCCGTGACACGTCCAGATCCATCTTGTGTGCCTAATCCATCGAGAAACAGGCGTGGCAATATGAAGGTATGTATGTAATATTTTTTTATGGAAACTGACACGGTTTGCTACATCACCTACAACATCCGTGATGTCAGCCCATAATACCGGGTGAACTAGGTGCCTTGTCAGTGCTTCCCATAATTTCATGTCGGCTACACTGAACTGGACGGAAAACACGAACTATTTACATAGCCGTATCGACCGACGTTTCGTTCAGTGCAGTGATACCAACCCGGCCGGGATAAACACTACCATCTAGTAAGAAGTAGTAGTAGGTAAGAAGGGAAGGGACCTACAGTTTAACGTGGAATACGAACCACGGTCAGCCTCCAAAACGGTCGAGCGGTCACCCATCCAAGTACTGACCGCACCCAGGGTTGCTTAATAACAGTCGACCGACCGCACCACTGAGCTACCGAAGCTAACCTAATTTGAGAAGAATTTGAAATATTTCGATAATAGGTCCTGGCATATTTTATAGTTTTTACCTATTGAACCACCCTTTTCGGTGAAGGTTTCTGATCATAGTAGGAGTTAGGTTACGCTACCATTGATTGTTTGTAAATAAAAAACTATTTAAAAACATATAAAAACCGCCTTCAAAAATGTATGAAATAAAAAAATAAAAATCGAACCCTAGAGTTGAAGGCGGTCGGTTATTTTTGCTTGCTTTAGCACCACCGCCTTCAACTCCAGGGTTCGATTTTTATTTTTTTATTTCATACATTTTTGAAGGCGTATTTTATATTTTTTTAAATAGTTTTTTATTTCACAGTTTTTTTAGTAATTTTTATTGTACTCGGCGGAATCGCTCGGCCTTCTGCCTCGCGATTCCGCCTCGCTTTCCAATCCGATCTTGACCAAAAAAAAATGGGACCACCTTGGATCTAGACTGAACCGAACACAAAAACAATCATCGAAATCGGTTCACAACTGGGGAAGATATTGCTGAACATACATAAAAAAAAATACATACAGCCGAACATAGAACCTCCTCATTTTTTGAAGTCGGTTAATAAACTAACGACCGCAACATTTCCAAAGTACCTACACAAATTTTCATAGATCACTTAGGTATTAAGCCTAGCCAGTATAAGTAGACCAATTTGTATGGCGTGTTCGTATAGCCAAATTTGATGTCGACAAATTTTAAAATGAATGACAGAACTAAGAAAATTTCAAAGTGAAGCAAAATGAAAATAAGCCAAGCAAAAGTGTTAGCCCAACAATACTAAGAAAGAATGGAAACGGACAGAAGGGAAGAAATCAAAGCTTTTCTAGGAACAATAGGACTGGCGTTGACAATTTATTACCTACCTCTAAATGGGTATACCTATTTTGCAAAAACTGTTGAAATGTATGTATGGTCCGAACATCAATAATTAGGTAAAAGTAGTTGTTAAAAAAATATTTTCATGAAAACTGATACGGTTGGCTGCATCACCATGATCCGTGATGTCAGTCCATAACACCGGGAGAACTAGGTGCCATGTCAGCGCTTCCTTTCATTTCATGTCGTACACGTCATACACTGAACTGGACGGAAAACACGAACTATTTACATAGCCGTTTCGAACGACGTTTCGCTCAGTGCGGTGGTACCAACCCGGCCGGGAGGTACAACATACCTACTTAAGCAGATACTAAGATTAGATTAAGATATTATTAGGACTTTTAAAATATTGTAGACCTCTTGGAACAGAAGAATTAATTGTTCTATTCTAAGTCACGTAGGCTTAGAACAATCAATAACTCATTTTATTATTTGTAGAATATTCTAATGGTCGGTGATGTTCTGCAAGTAACTTATTTTTACCTGAGTTCTTGCATCACAACACCGATTCCTCTGCTTGCCCCGACTGTCAGGATACAGCTTGTGTGATATGGAAATATGTAGAATATTCTATTGTAGAGCAACCCTATCCTAGAGCATAATTAAAACAATATTATTAAATACACTAGCTGAGCCCGCGGCTCCGCTCGCGTGAAATTCGTATTCCAAAGAAGAATGTAAGTAACTAAGGGCGAGGCCAAAGGCCGAGCTGCGTTCAGGTAATCGATAAACCTTCTTAAAGAAAGTAACTAACTAAGAGCGAGGCCGAAGGCCGAGCTGCTTACAGGTAAACGATAAATCTTTCTCAAATAAAGGAAATAAGTAAGGGCGAGGCCGAAGGCCGAGCTGCGTTCAGGAAGACGATAAACCTTCTGGAAGAAAGGAAGGAACTAAGTGCGAGGCCGAAGGCCGAGCTGCGTTCAGGTAAACCAAAAACCCTCTTCCGCCTTCGGGCCTCGCCCTTAAAGACTTCCTTTCTTCGATAGAATATAATATCGTTTACTCAATCTATTTATTTCATAAAAATAAAAAAGTAGTATTAATAACTAAAGAATTAAACCTACCTAACAAACATTAAAATAACTATCACAACGGGCATTTTCAAATGTTCTTAGAGCACTTGCGGCATTACCCCGCTGGATGGCAAGGCTTACCCTTTGAATGAAGTACGTAAGCCCTTGATGGCGGGACACCAGTTGCGTCAACCAGCTCAAGCCTCTTTTGGCTTCACTGCTCCACGGACCGAGGGTTTCAACCGCAAACGCAACAAATTCGAAATCTTGAATTATATTTCTATATTTGCTGCGTTTGAGGCTCTCCGCCACAGCCTCGGCCGCGCCAGCCGCTCTTGAAGATGTCCTAACGTGACTTGGAGCCAATGTGAGAACAAAAGTGGCGTCCCACATCAAAGAACTACCCTTAGTCCATGGCACTAAGGTGATAGCATCGGACCTCTTGCCATCCAGCCGGGAATAACCGCGAGGTTCTAGGATGCACGGTATATTTGCCGTTAGAAGCCTGGACTTTATAATAAAATTTAAATTAAATTAACTCAATCTTAATATTAATTAACTTTATTCGAGATGGTTTAGCTTCTTCCTGAACGCAGCTCGGCCTTCGGCCTCGCCCTTAGTTATTTGCTTTCTTCGAGATGATTTATCATTTGTCAGAACGTAGCTCGGCCTTCGGCCTCGCCTTAGTTGCTTACTTTCTTCAAGATGGTTTAGCTTCTTCCTGAACGCAGCTCGGCCTACGGCCTCGCCCTTAGTTACTTGCTTTCTTCGAGATGGTTTTTCAATTATCCGAACGTAGCTCGGCCTTCGGCCTCGCCTTAGTTACTTACTTTCTTCAAGATCGTTTAGCTTCTTCCTGAACGCAGCTCGGCCTGCGGCCTCGCCCATAGTTACTTACTTTCTTCGAGAAGGTTTATGGTCTTCCAGAATGGAGCTCGGCCTTCGGCCTCGCCCTTAGTTACTTACTTTCTTCAAGAATTTTTTCTTCCTGAACTCAGCTCCACCTTCCGCCTCGCCCTTAATTACTTTCATCGAGAAAGAATATCGTTTACGTGAGCGCAGATCCGCCTTCGGGCCCGCCTTTAGTTAATTACTTTCTTTTTATAAAATTAGAATTTCACGCGAGCGAAGCCGCGAGCAACAGATGTATAAATTTTATTGCACCAATGACAGCGACATAACTTCGACTTTCAATTATTATTTTTATTTATCAAACAATTTGTCACCGGACAGCTCACGTCGAGATGACAGTTCTCCGTTGTCAACATGACATTTAAAATTGTTTTTTACCTTTACTTTGGATTACGTGATTTTTATTATATTTTTTAATTATTATGTTCATCCGGGATATACACTGTCACTATAAAAAGTTTCGTCAAATTCCGTTCAGTGGTTTTTGCGAGATGCGCGTACATATAGACATTTTTGCATTTACGATTTTATGATAGAAAGAATAGATGTGTATAGACTATTGTGTTCAAGTTATAAAAAAAAAGAAGAACTGTCATTTTCGTTGTATCTACTTATTTTTAAATTTCGAATGAATATTTTATTCAAATTGTATTTGCTGCCAGTTCTCAAGATATAATTATGTACTTTGGACTACGTGATTTTAAACGCTCAATAATGTTTATAATTGGTAATTTTTTTTTATTTTTGTAATTTTTTTTTACGTATTATGTTAACCCGGCATATAAACTGCCACTATACAAAGTTTCGTCTAATTCCGTTCAGTGGTTTTTGCGTGATGCGCGTACAGACAAACAAACAAACAAACAAAAATTTTAAAAACTGTTCTAACATGTTCAGTATCTCATTTTAAGCCACCCTGGTTAGTTTTTTTCCAAATACATTCAATGTACAGACTTTCTTACCTCTACGATTTTATTATATGTATAGAAGATAAAGGAAGACAAAAAAATAAACAGAGTATAATTAAACTAATAACTAAATTAAAATAAAAAGCTCTTCCATTGGGTCTATCACAGCAGTATCTTAGAATATATTATTTACCCTATACAGCGTGTTTCAGGATAGGCTTGAGAAACTTCAGGAATAGAAAGTACTCATTATTAGAAGAAAAAATCATTATCACTCAAATCACAATTCCCTATTTTTTTTACAAACATTGAAAATTTTGATAAAAACTCGATGCCAGTCATTTTATTTGTATTTAATAAAGCCTGACGTTAGCCGTCCATAAAATCTCGATGAAACGATTTTGACCAAAAAGTACTATAAAATGAAGTTACGAAAGCCTATTCTGAAACAGCCCTGCATATAACAACAACTACATACTAATCGTACTGCAACCCCTACCTAGCCAATTTTCACAAGTATCTACTTCTATATCTTTAGCAACGAAAAGCTTAAACTTTTCAGACCAGAATTGTCGCACAAACAAGAGCAAGTAGCTGAAGGAAAAAGACAGACGACTAACAAGAGGCGACACGCGAACAAACATGCGATAGCGTCGCCGACGTCACTTGCCTACAACTGCGACGACTTTGATGAAAAGCGAAGAATAATTAAGGGAAAAAGGAAGTGGGAAGCGCGCCCCCTCCGCTCTCGCTGTCGAGCCGGATGTAGGCGGCACTGGGAGCCGCGAGGCAGCGATTTTCATTGCATCCGACTTTAGCAGCGTGCAGACTAGTGTACACGTGCACAATGGTACATTGCAACAATTTGCCGTACACATTGTTGCAATGTATGCACCATACAATGCAAGAATTTGCAGTACACATTGTTGCAATGCACCATGCAATGCAAGATTTTGCAGTGCACATTGTTGCAATGTACCATGCAATGCAAGATTTTGCAGTACTCATTGTTGCAATGTACCTTGCAATGCAAGAATGCGCCGTACGAATTGTTGGAATGTAATATGCGATGTAAGATTTTTCCGTACGCATTGTTACAATGTAACATGCAATGCAAGAATTTGCTGTACACGCTGACGTCACCTGTGTTGTAGGTGATGTAGCAGCTATGTCAGTTTCCGTAAAAAACACAAACGTTATTGGTAAAATTAAAATTAAGTACCGTGTGGGGCCGGTACTTAAAAAGAATAGCCCCACTGCATCTCTCCCCGCGCATGTCGTAAAAGACGACTAAGGGATAAGGACAAGATGCCGTGCTAAAGGGCGACAGGCTCGCCACCTCTCACCTTGGCGCGGTGCTTCCACCGAGTCATGCGGCAGGTGGGTCTTCGTGCCTTACTTGCTGCTTGATCGATTGAATCTTGTTCGAATACTTTGCGAAGCGTGGTGGTCGGTGTTGTGCTGTAGTTTACCTGAGTTCTTACAGCACAACACCGATTACTCTGCTTACCCCGATTGTCGGGATTCAGCGTGTGCGATATGTATGTAAAATCAAACTAAATCTACTCGGTGACAAAGGCAGCACCCTTAAACAGTTTCAAACAACGCACATTTCTCACGAGAACTCTGAATGTCGCTATCAAATGTACCCCACTCAACAGCGACATGGTAAAATTAGAAAAGATCTACCCAAGTTGCGGGCTAGCGACACTCGCAAACGAGCCGAGCAGATTGTAAACAAGCAAGTCCGCCATTTTGTCTTGTCCCACGTCCGTCTCAAGACGTCGCGGACCCTCGTTACCGCCCCGACAACCACTGGCGGATCTAAAACTTGACGCATAGGCGCCGACTTCGGCGATGCTCCGGTGCTCGAGCGCCCGTTTGTGTCGGGGTGGTGATTTTATCCTAAAAGAAAAAAAAAAGTATTCCTAGTGTGAATAAAAACTGAAATGTTTTACCTTAATTTATCATCATAGCATTGGGGAGCACCCGACATAGACACATCTCGCATAAGGTGGCTTAACCACTTTTACTGGCAACATTTTGCTTTTTGTGCAAAGCAAAACTGACAAGAAATTCTTTCCCCAGCTATTTTAGTCCGTCTTCATCCCGGATTGTGCACCTCCTCGGGGGTGAAATTGGCTGCACCTAAGGCTTCGACCTCTAGCACAGCCACCCAGATCGGGTGCAATAAAAACAATCTGGTTTTCTTTTTACTTCTCTCGCCCCCGCGCACTTGATAAGTCCGCCGTTGCTGCCACGAACCCAGAGGTAGTTTGCCTAACTTTGTAAGGGACGGAAAAACGCCCCAACGAAGAACCCGACCTTTCAGCAGATCCCAAAATGATTAAGAGAGGGTGAATTCCGTTTCTTAGGAAGCTAATCAGCGCTGTAGGAAACTTTGCAAGCGCTCGCTTTATGGAAATTCGGGGAATTTCGAACTTGATGCGGTCGGCGAGTAGCCATTATAGTCACAGAGACGAACAAGTTGGCCAAATGAGTTCTGAGGTTGGTTGGGGAAAGTTTTTCGTAGATTGCGATCGACTTGTACCTACCCGGTGGCTTGTGCGCGCTATATAGTCTAATTAGAGATTGGGTCGTGGTGATGCCTATATCTACATATGTAGGTATACATACCTATACTCGCAGCGTAGGTACGTATCGACGTATAGCTTGTCTATTACATGGAATTGTATTGTACATAGGTATTCGCATAAACATATTATTTGGTTAGTAAATATAAGTTTTCTAGTAAATGTACCGTGTGGGCACAGATTACTTAATAGTTACTTCGTAACAGATAAATCACTCCATAGAAAAAGTTCCATACCTTCGGCTTTCATAGCCTACTGTTTTACGTCGCCAATCGCTGCGTGCGAAAATGTACCTAAACGATCGAGTGTAAAGTGATTATTGCTTTGCAGCTGCGCGCAGTTGCGTGGGCGAGCGTGTAGGTATGCTTCGCGCGGCTGACGAATTCCACTGAATTAGATCGCCGGCGCGGCGGTCCACCGGGCGGAAGGTAGTTAGCGTGCGCTAGTACATAGAGTACCTATAACCCCATCTGCGGTACTGGGTTGAAAACTCACAGCATAATCAGTACAAAATGTTGTTTGCAAAAACGAATGAACAGTTGAATAATGAAATCACGCTCATGCGGACCATAATAATTGCGAGAAGAACAATGTTGCGGCGCCGCGCCTCCGCGCCGACACCATTGGACGCAAGAAACGAAAAAAACCCCGACCCTTAAAAAGTCAAAACTAGTTTACTTACTTAAAGGAGTCGGGGGACCGCTAAGTAAATAAAATATAAAAAACTCAGAGCTGCGCGGGAATTTACTTAGCGGTCGCTTTTTGACTTTTTAAGGGCCGGGGGTTTTTTAAATTTGTAATTTAACTTTTATTTCAAGCTTTAAAAAAAAACACAACAAATCGATCCACTTTTTAAGAGAATTAATTGTTTGATTTTTAATTAGTTGATTACTTGATTACAAACATAGCTAACAGCCATCCCGATTAAACCAGCATTCCAATAAAAAAAAACCGCATCCAAATCGGTCCATCCGTTTGGGAGCTACGATGCCACAGCCAGACACACACACCCATACATACATACCTACACACGCACGTTAAACTTATAACACCGCTCATTTCGTCGGGCGTTAAAAATAAGATAAAAGAGTTCTCACCTCGACAACATGGCGGCGTCTGTGGCCGTGTTGAAGTGATGCGCCGCGATGGCCGCCTCCAGAACATTCGTGGCGTCCCTTCTCGGCTCAGATCTGCTCAGAATCGACGAAATCGAGAAGCTCGTGTAGGGCGCGCTTCCCGCGGCTTTCTCCGTGTTGTCCGGCTCTTTCTGAAGCTTCAGCTCGGCGTAGTACGGGCTGGTCTTTCCGTCCGTCCGGAGCGGCGAGCCGCGGAGCTCCGGGGAGCTGGAGCCGGAGACAACGTTGACCTCGATGTCGCGCTCGTCTTGCGAGGACGCGGGCGACTCCATGGCGCTTCAGTTGTCCATGACACGATCTGAAAGAGAGGTTGGTCTTTAAGGCGCAAATAAGACTCAAAAGGACTCACTCGGAATTTTTTTTTATGGAACGGACAGAAGGGAAGAAAACAAAGATTTTCTGGGAACAATTAGAACTGGTGTTGACAATTTATTACCTACCTCTAAATGGGTTGAAATGTATGTATGTTTCGAACATCAATAAATTAGATAAAGTAGTAGTTAAAAACATTTTTTTATGGAAACGGACACGGTTGGCTACATCACCTACAACATCCGTGATGTCAGCCCGTGAACTTGGTGCCACGTCAGTGCTTCCCTTCGGTCGCGCCGGCTACACTGAACTGAACGGAAAACACAAACTATTTACATAGCCGTTTCGACCGACCTTTCATTCAGTGGGGTGGTATCAACCCGGGCGGGTTAAACCCTACCACCTAGTAATATAAGAAGGGAGTCACATCCCTTAGTCGCCTTTTACGACATACACTGGAAGAGATGCAGTGGGGCTATTCTTTTAAAGTACCGGCCCCGCACGGTACGCACCGTGGGTCAACTTTAAACGTAATTGTTGAGCTATAAAAGGTAAGGTAGGTAAAGATGAGAAATCTGTAAAAAATATATGTTATTTATTGGTCTTTAATTAACAAATATAGCTAGTAATAAAAATATATGTTATTTATTGGTCTTTAATTAACAAATATAGCTAGTAATAAAAATATATGTTATTTATTGGTCTTTAATTAACAAATATAGCTAGTAATAAAAATATATGTTATTTATTGGTCTTTAATTAACAAATATAGCTAGTAATAAAAATATATGTTATTTATTGGTCTTTAATTAACAAATATAGCTAGTAATAAAAATATATGTTATTTATTGGTCTTTAATTAACAAATATAGCTAGTAATAAAAATATATGTTATTTATTGGTCTTTAATTAACAAATATAGCTAGTAATAAAAATATATTTTATTACTTTGGAAAGGTGTTAAATAAATCTCCAAAAAATAACGAAAATTGTACTTTCAAGTTAAATTATCTTGAGAAGCATAAATTGTTTCAATACAAGACCCTCATAGAAAATATAGATAACATTTTTCCCTACAATCATAGCTAGCAATTTTTTTTTCCATCTTTTCAAAACGTGTTTAATATATAGTGTTATTTTCGCGCAAACGTTCATCGTCGGCGCGACGTATCAGCCACCGCACGAGTAGAATGAATCTCGCACCTATTTACATCGCATACCGTTCGTATTTCAATCATCAGTACTCGGGTAGCACGGTTTGAGTCTTGTTTCCGCCTTAAAGAGAGAAAATTCGTCTGCGCTTCTAAATAAGTTACTCTTCGCTTGTTTCACGATTTGAGTTAATGCTTTTTGTTTTTTTTTTTACATATGTGGTTAAGCAAGTTAGCACGGTACATAAGTCGAACCTACCATACCCGATGCGGGAATGTACCCAGTGAGCATGGTACGGAATAATATGCAATGCAACCAATACTACTCTGTACCCATCGACTTTTTTCTTATTCGACGAATCTTTCTTACTTCTTTATAACATAGTTTCGTGGGTAATTTCATTGGCTATAAGTGCGAATAGAGTTATTGATCTGGCTTCATTATTTTACGAAATATTTGAGTTTATGTGCGCACGCGCCCGCCCAAATTTCGCTAATTTTCGCGCGGCGAAAATGACATGACAGGGAAGGGATATAAGGATATTTCATTAGGTCCGAGGCTAGGCTAGATCCTGGCAACTACTTGCCTTCTTTCAACTATATATCTATTTTACGTTCGTGTTACTCAGAGCACCATTTCTACAACATACATACACGCTGTATCCCGACAATAGGGGTAAGCAGAGTATTGGGTGTTGTGCGTTGGTGCTGTGAGTACCTTAAACCACATTTCTAAAATTCCCAAAACTAAGTTCCCCTTCAAAAGTGTGCATTTTGTCGGCACACTCCAAAATTTGTAATTTGGAAATCATCCTTCCTGACACGCAACGAAGCGCACTGAAGCCAGCATTACATACTTGTTATAGTCTGACTACCCCCCTACAACCAGCCGACCGACGCATTCGAAACCTTAGAACTGCCTTACCTTAGTACGGTGTGGTGCCGGGTCTGTACTGTGTGGGGCCGGTACTTTAAAAGAATAACCCCACAGCATCTCTCCCCGTGTATGTTGTAAAAGGCGTCTAAGGGATATGACTCCCTTCTTATATTACTAGGTGGTACCCGCCCGGGTTGATACCACCGCACTGAATGAAAGGTCGGTCGAAACGGCTATGTAAATAGTTTGTGTTTTCCGTCCAGCTCAGTGTAGCCGGCACGACCGAAGGGAAGCACTGACCTGGCACCAAGTTCACCCGGTGTTATGGGCTGACATCACGGATGTTGTAGGTGATGTTTTTTTTTTATGTAATCCGGTATTGTTGGCTGAGTCGGAGGGGCCACAGCGCATGCTCCGACCAGCCAATATCACCTCCGAGAAGGTAGGTGCCATACCGGAGACTTCCCTGGATTGCTGGCTATACTGGACTAGAGGAGAACACAGCCGAGGCTGCTATGCGGCCATCTTACGGTGGTACCAACCCAGTCGGCTACAATTTGAGCCTACCACCTAGTAAGGGGCAAGGGAATGTAGCCAACCGTGTCAGGTTCCATAAAAAAAAAACTGCCAGTCAAACATTGCACACAACTTTTTCATCACACTCAACATAATCGGCAAATGCGCGCACACCATTGGCGTCATATGGATCGTAGCACTCGTGTTGACAACATACGCGAGTCCACGCAAGTGCGACAGAGATCGATTCTGTATTTCTATTTGTATTTTCGTCTTCGTGCCTACTATCGATAAATAGTTTATTTGGCCAGTAAAGAACAATATATTGTAAAAGTTATATTAATAAAAAATACCTAAAAAGTAGAAATATAATGTAAAAAAATATGACTAATTATTATTAATTAGTCATATTTTTATAGTTAATAAAAAACAATTTATAAAACTCAAACGAATGTAAATCAAACTAACATAATAATATATTACTATTGTCTTTTCAATTGTTCGATGCGTGAATCGTCATTCTATCGTTTTTAATTACTTTCAGGTCACAAAACTCACCATATCCGGTTGATGTTAATTTCGAGGTTATCGCGGATCTGATCGCGACTGCTTTTTACAGCACGGGCAGCGTTTTACAGCGATAAACCAGCGGACATACTGGAACGTGTGTAGAGTTTAAATTCTTCAGTGCGAATGAATTATTTAGTTTTGTAATTAATACATAACAAAATTAATATTTATGGAATGCCTTATGGAATGCCTAAACTAAACGGTGTTCGAAAGTTCGTATTTAATACTAATCGTTACATTATAATTAGCTGCCTGCTTAAAGGTTAAGCTAAAATTGAAAGATCTTCTAAGAAATAATATTAATAATACACTCTATGCCACTTAATAAGTGGCAAGGGCAGACTTATTGCCTCATGCAATTTCTTCCTGTCAACCCGAAAACAAGGTTGAGATTTTCATTTGAGATTTTATTCTAGGATTTAATAAATATATAAGGTGTTTCGTTAGTCATGTTAATAACTTCCGGAGGGTTACATACGCACTCAAACAAACACTTTACCCAAAAAAAAAAAACATATGTTTAAAGGAGCAATTTTTCTCCTAACAAAAAAATAAAATCAAATAAGTAGCTGTAAAAACCAATCATAGTGACCTTGTGACTCACTTAGAACAAACAGCTGTTCTGCGTTTGAACATAGTACGGTCATTGACCCCGTACAATGCATGTTACCTACTGTTACACACAGGTTAATGTTTAGGTAGCAAACATGTTTTGTTAAATTTCTCGAAAAGTAATGCTAAAAACATTTTTTTTTTGCGTAACCAGTTTATTTGAGTGTGTATGTAACCCTTCCGAAGTTATTGACATGACTAACGAAACACCTTACATAGTAATATCGATAGGTTATGGTTTTCATTTTATGAGTCTGCAAGAAAAAAGGATATATTAAAAAAAATTTGGTAGTTAGGTACATTTTAAATGGTGAATTTTAAATTGAAAAAAATATTTTTATTTCCACGTTTTACGACACAAATTAATTGGCTAGTATACTTTAAAAACTGTGTTTTTCTGTTAAATTGTATTTCTGATTTGAAAATAAAATTACCACCTCAATCTAACCGAATACTAAACGCGTTGTACTTAAACATAATTAAATTAATAATGACATATATGTATGAGTACCAACATTATATATGTCGTGTGTCTGTCCGACACGGGAACTACTGTGTTGTAAGGACTTGCATTATCATTCTTGACATTCTCTAAATGTGATATTTTGGTTTTAGAATTAATTTCGAACTCGCTCTATGTTCTTCTTCAATGCGTGTGTATTCGAGAATCTGAGATAAGCTCAAGCTATATTTTAGAGTTTTTTTTTCAAAATTCACAAGCATTCCCAGACATATTGGCAGTAATTTTCCAACGCCCTTAAGAATACATTTTAAATTAAGTATGTTTTTCAAGAAGAAATACATTTGACAACTTATGGCTTTTTTATGGATAGCCCGACATGTGGCTTCGTTTCACCTACATTCTACAAGTAGGTAGGTGTTTAACGACGCCCATGGACATTCTGTGATGCACGGCGATTATGAATACCATACCGGCCTGACAGGAGTCTTTTCACACCCCTTTCGATTTTATTTATAAATAAAAAGCGCAATATTATTTAAAAAATTAATAAATAAATAATAAAAATATTCGTCCATAGAGCAGAACGGAATGTTTGCGATATTTTGGTTATGAAAACATAGGCGTCCTTAGAACAGCATAGCGCTATCGCTATATTGTGGTTAGGTACCACAAGAAGGTTAATTTGGGACCTAATATCAAAACCAAAAACTCAGCCCTCGTTATTCAAGCTGCCCCGAAATTAAACACATTTTTACGACACTCCGTTGGAGCGAAAGGGTAAAATTTGATTAGCGGCCGGGTTGTAAACTGACCCCGCTGCCTACACCTTCGGTTAGTGCTTGATGTTATCTGGAGCATCTGCCGTCACCGGATAAGATGAGAGATTCAAGCGACACGCTTGGAGAGATCTGGCAGCTCTTGTAACGAATTTTTAGGGTCCCGTAGCCAGCCATGCTATTTTATTAAAGTGGTCAGACCCATGGTAGGAATTCAATGTTTAATTTATGTAAATATAAACATTACCGTAATGTTTTGGGTTACGCGGTATACTAATCAGAGCGACTTACAATCGTCGACGTTTCATCCCTCGCTAGAAAACATTACGATAATGTGTAACAGTGTTTGGCAACATTTGAAACATGTTTTCCGTTCATATGAAAATTGTCTATGCGCTCACATACTCGTATTTATTTATATTAAATCGTCAGCCTAGTAGAGTCTGAAGAGTTTAAATTCCGGTTTTACTTGTATAATAACTTTATTTTTATCAAACAAAAAATATAAATTAATACTTAAAAAAAAACCATAAAGGTACAGTTATTGTACCGTGTGGGGCGGGTACTTTAAAAGAATAGCCCCACTGCATCTCTCCCCGTGAATGTCGTAAAAGGCGACTAAGGGATATGACTCCCTTCTTATATTACTAGGTGGTAGGGTTTAACCCGCCCGGGTTGGTACCACCACACTGAATGAAAGGCCGGTCGAAACGGCTATGTAAATAGTGTGTTTTCCGTCCAGTTCAGTGTAGCCGGCACGACCGAAGGGAAGTACTGACGTGGCACCAAGGTCACCCGGTGTTATGGGCTGACACCACGGATGTTATAGGTGATGTGTCAGTTTACAGTCTAGGTACCGTGTCAGTTTCCATAAAAAAAAAAAGTAAAAAAAATCCTCCAATTCGACCGTCTTCGCCTTCGCCCCAGTACCAGGCACACTGGCTGGGTTGCCTCTCTGAACTTCGAGGCTAATTCTCCGTACGAGACGAGCCTTGGCACTTGGTTTTTTATTTTTTTTTAAATATTGCCTTGTTCATTTTGTTTCCTCGCATATCAGCAAACATTGTACGGCCAAGATTTTGCCACAAAAAGCGTCGCAATGGTAAAAGCCAGGTGTATCGATGAGCGACGATCACACGGCTGAACGGAGGCTAATTTGTCTGCGTAAAGTATCGGTTACATCGCGCGGAGCTTTGCCGCTCGCATCGCCCTGTGTGCCGCCACGTGCGGGATCGCTACAGTTGACAGAATAGGCTGTATGAAAATAAATAAGGAAATGCGAAAATATTGCATAGTCTTTTCTAACGCATGAAACATCGATTATCTCGAAAAATACGAATACTAGGAAAAATGCTACTCGGCTTTTAGGGTTCCGTGTCCATACGGAAGCCTATTACTAAGCCTACGTCGTCTGTTTTTCTGTCTGTCCTTCCGTCCACCCGTCCGTGGAGGGCTGTATCTTTTGAAACGTAGTCGGTTGAAATTTTCACAGAATATGTGATATTATGGCGGATATGCCAACAAATAAAAAAAAATCATAAAGTAAAAATTTAAGGGTTCCCATACAAGAAACGTGCTGAGAATCGATTAGTGCATATGCTACTAAATAATAGATGGCACCACAGGTATTTTGCATTGCAGACAGGCAACAGATAGACAGATATGGTTTTTGACAGGGATTATGCTTCAAATTAACCTGTGACAATCTTATATTTTAAATTCAATTTACTTATAACAGTTATCTACCGTTTCTGAAATATTCCTTATTTGCGTTTTTTTGTATATTGTTATGTTTGTGTTTTTCAAGACTCTGCGTTAAGTCAGAATTGTTTTTTTTTCCTTTAATTGACCGCACATGACCATGAATCTTCACTAACTTGACACAAGCCAAAATGTCTTAAAAACATAATCGCCTAAAAACATCAATGTTACCAGCTACATTATACATATACATATACATATTCACCTTCACCGGAGTGCCAGACCATAAAGTTAATTCATTGATTTTTTTTTAATAATTGTTGTTGACGAATCTCCAAACTCTCCTACAAAAAGCCGGTCACTACTTCTGCATTTCATGCTATAATCATTGATGTATATTTAGAGATATGTCCATCCCATACATTACTCCCGAAAAAATTTGTTCTCGACGAGAACTGCATAAATTGCAGATTTCATGGACAGCCGCTTCATACGGCGTGTGCAGCGCGTGTTGAGCGTAAGTCTTACTGTACCGAGTCTGTGGCGCAAAAGTGCGTGTGTTCAGCATGCCCGGTTGCTGTTACAAGTATTGTAACAGCTCAGATCGAAATTACCTAAAGAATGGCGTCTCCTTCCATCAGTAAGTATTTATTTTGCTGGTTTTTTTCTCAAATTTTATGTTAAACAGATTTTTGTATACGTAATAATTAATATAAAGAGCGAACGAGAAAGAGTAAAGCTGTGTTTTATGCAAGAGTAACAGTGACAAACGTTGTTGTTTGTTTCGCCTGAGCATGTTATGACGTGTAAAGAAGCCATGCTGACTTGTGTGACGTAGCTATCGCGTTCTCGTTCCCACTTGCCTACTGATCATAAGAGTGAGCGGAAATACGACAATCGCGCCGATGGGCGAGCGATGACAACTTTCTCGCTCACTCTTATCATCTGTAGGTAAGTGAGAACGCGACAGTAACGTCGTAGGGATCGCGTCACGTGACAGCATGGCGGTGTGTAAAATGCAAACACGAAAGTATCTCGTGGCAGGAGGCGCGGCGCGCTCCGATGCCCGCCGTTTACGGACATGAAACGACTATATGATGTAAGTGTGTGCTTGTGTGAGTATCACAATACTGTGTGTGAATGCACGCACACTTGTTAAGACGAAACGTAGTACAGGTGAAATCGCGCGACGTTCGATCTATAAAATTAGACATCAATGGCTATAATACTTTCACGAGTACACCGTTCGGAACCGGTGTAAAACTGTAAATCCCTTCCCTTGCCCCTTATTAGGTTGTGGGCTCAAATTGTAGCCGACTGGGTTGGTACCACCGCACTGGATGTAAGATGGCCGAATAGTAGCCTCAGTTGTGTTCTCCTCTAGTCCAGTATAGCCAGCAATCCAGGGAAGTCTCCGGTATGGCACCTACCTTCTCGGAGGTGATATTGGCTGGTCGGAGCATGCGCTTTGGCCCCTCCGACTCAGCCACCCATACCGGATCACTAAAAAAAAACAAAAATAACATATTTTAGAATTCTTTTTATTTTATAAATTTCTCATGGTCTGGAATATCCT
Organism: Nematopogon swammerdamellus; assembly: GCA_946902875.1. NCBI lineage: Eukaryota > Metazoa > Arthropoda > Insecta > Lepidoptera > Adelidae > Nematopogon > Nematopogon swammerdamellus. Next base: position 7,379,026 of record OX336358.1, on the reverse strand, counting down.
CGGGAATATCATACCACTCCCCACCTCCGGCGCCGGTTGCATTGAATACCGCGTCATGTGAAATGTTTCGTCACATGTTTTACGAATAACTAAATGTATCATGAGGTTGTTCCACATTCCGTGAGCATCGATCCACTCTGTAATATTATCTATGATGCACGCAACCTAACGTAAACTTCCACAGGAAACATTCTCTGGGAGAGGAGAAAACCTTTAATTTTTATTTTATTGACACTATTTCGATTTTTAAGGGTTCCGTAGCCAGCGCGGATGCCAGAACCTTTATAAAATCGAACAGCTATCTGTCCGTCCGTCCGTCTGCCTATCACAGCCTGTAAGCTCCTAAACGATTCGAGCTATTGAAACTTAGATTGTTTATAGATTCCCCGGAGGTAACAATATTGCATTTGTAAACAATGTCAGGGGCTCTCAACTTTAGTTAGTAGAGGTCATAAAAACTAAGTTGTAAATAAAACTATTTTTTTAGCATGTCGAGGGTACATTGATAATAATCCTCCTTTTGCCTCGCGAAATCGAGTAAAAAAGGTTTTCGCAGCCTTGATTACTAGTAGTTTTTGAAAAAAAAAATTTATTGCATCAAATTTGTTATAAGTATAGTAGGAAATACGTACCATTTACTCTATCCGAGGTGATTATCCACGAACGTAAGCTCAATAAATAAAAAATAAAATTTATAAAGTAAGTAGTGGGTAGTTCTTTAGAGACAAAATTTTCGATGTCTATTGGTATATTTCTGTAACCATCTAACGAAACGGCATGATATTTTTTCTTTGTACAGTTTAGCTTTATCCCTAACTGGGACAAATGATATTTTTGAAATAATTGCTGTCTAGGTACAAAATAAAAATATTTTAAGCTTGTTCTTCTGATTCATATAACGTGTCCGTTAGCCATTTTCTGGAACAAAATGGTTGATGTCGCATTTTCCCTTTGATAAATCAATATAAATTATAATCATATCCAAGGGAAATGAATTGTCCTCTTACAAAAAAAATGTGTATTAGTTACAACTACGTTAGTGTGTTTATAAATAATTAAAGAAGAAGTGTCCGGCGTATAATACTGATTAATGTGGCGTAAGCTGCACTTGACCGTGCTTGGTCGGGTAATAATATTGAGAGTCTGGCTTCCCGCGCGGGGGGAAGCCAGTCGTGCAAGGAAAGAGCTAGAAGACGGATATGCGGCTGGTTGGCTTAGATCCCGGTGTTACGAAGGTAAATATCTGATTCATCTGTGCTTGGTTCAGGTGGCATTCTGATTACAATGCCTACTTTATAAAATATATTTTATAGTTTTAAAACTTCAATCTGAGTTTTGTGTGATGCTTTTGTGTTATAGATTCGCATCTAAAAATTACAATACTCAATTCTGTATGTATGATGAGTTATGCATGATTGTAGGCAAAATCCTGATTCATCTGTGCCTGATTCATATGGTCAAAACCACATATGAATCATAAAATAAATTAGTTTGGGCCCTCTCGAGCACGAAAGCAGCGTTTTTTTTGTTGCATTCGGATACAGCCCAACAAGACCTCGACCTTCCCGATGACGACAGCTTTTGGATGGAGACTTCGTCAATCGATGAAAACTTATAACTCCAAAATTCACCAGAGATGTCCATAAAAGAAAGGTGACATCGAAGAAAGCTACAAGCAGCTCAGAATTACAACAGAATTAATTGTCCCACCGATCTCAGTGTTCCGGGCTATACACTATTTGAACGTTTTATGCCCAAAAGTGGTGTCTGCCTTTATGGCCGATCCGATGTCTCCGTCAAGAGATTATGCCATGTTGAAGACTCCAGATTCCCAGTAATATGGGTCCGCGTGAATCTTCCCCACGTGGTGAGAATCATGCGGGCCTGTATCGCTCGCCTAACCTTGGTGTCAACGAGCATTCTTTGAGCACCTCAGCAGAGTGACAGACAAACTGCTTTGTGAGCTTCCTACGGCCGAAATTGCAATGGTGGGCGACTTCAATGTCAAACATAAGGAATGGCTTGGGTCCACCATCACCGATCACTCCGGCCGGGAAGCTTACAACTTGGCCATAGCCCACGGATTGTCGCAGATGGTATCGGGATTTACACGCATACCTGACAATCCTGCGCACAAGCCTAGCTTGCTGGACCTTGTGCTGACTTCCGAACCTACAGGATACAGAGTTAGTGTGAAAGCTCCCCTCGGGAGCTCTGATCACTGCCTAGTGTCCTGTACAGTGCCGACTGTGTACTACGCGAAAACGCGCGAGCCTAGCACTCGCACAGTCTGGCACTATAAGTCAGCACAATGGGAGGAATTCCGATCCTTTCTAGGAACTTTCCCTTGGAAGGAGGTCTGCTTTGCCTCTTCGGATCCATCAACGTGCGCTGAGTCTATTTCCGAGCTGGTGCAATAGGGTATGGAATATTTTATTCCATCTTCTGTTGTACCAGTGGGTGGTAGTCACAAGCCATGGTTCAACCGCCAATGCCGCATAGCTGTAGAGGCCAAGAACCAAGCCTACAGGCGGTGGCTCTCTGCACGTACCGCTGAGGCAAGGCTTAACGCCTCCTCCAGGTCTTGCAAGCGAACACTCATCGTGGCCAAGTCCAAATACGATCATAGAATTGGCGAGAGACTAGTGCGATGTCCGACCGGCAGCCGCGCATTCTGGTCGGAACTGGAACGGTCTGACGGATCACTCGCTATCTGCCTGCATCCAGAAAATTGGGAATACTTTTCCGCAATCGGCGGTTCTTCTCACCGGCATCCGTCTTGTTGGTGACCCGAAACTTACAGATGGTCTGGAGTCTCTGAGTCACAGACGATTTGTGGGTTAGCTTAGTCTGTTTTACAGATACTATCACGGACGCTGCTCTGTGGAACTAGCATCCCTTATTCCCTGCCACCCGTCCTATCTCCGGATGACTCATCGCAGAGAGACTCAGCACCCTTTTGTTGTTGACATTGGGCTTTTGAGAACCCATCGGTTCTCTAAATCGTTTTTTGTCGCACCGCTAGAGTTTGGAACTGTCTTCCGGCGAGTGTATTTCCTGAATCCTTTAACCTGGGTGTCTTCAAGCGTCGTATTAACGGGCTAGACAGCCTAGCAACAGTCCGCAAATCTGCTGGCATGGCACCTAACTGAGCGTGGTTTCGCGAGGAGAGGTGATTTTGGCTCTGTCGACTGCACCATTGGTCTCTCGGCACAGCCACCCATGCTGGTTTACATTAAAAAAAACACAAATATTATCAATTATAGTTAAAATTTCTGTTATATTACAATATTCTCGCTTTCCCATATACTATAAGAATAATTATATAGGTACCGGTGTTTCAAAAATTTTTTACAAAAATTATTGTTGAATTCAGCAGATTTTTTCCGTGATATGATCACTAATAATTCTTTTCATGAATATAGATTACTGTTGTTGTTAAAATATGATTATTTTCTTAATATAGAGCCCATCTACATAAAGTTTTTCATTTTTATTTCTGTTTCTGATTCATCTGTAACAAATTCTGATTCATCTGGGCACAAAATATTTGAACGTCGATATCTTGAAAAATACTTTATAAAAACGAGTCCCTCATTCAAATATATGTTATTTGGTATACCTATTTTCATATGAACACGTGTTACAGTACTGAAAGTGAAATTAAATTTTAGCCGTATGAATCAGTCGAAGAATGGAATTTCGAAGAATTACCCTAGTATATTATTTTGTCCTTGCGGCATCTAAACTACATATTTTGAGGTAGGCATATATCCTCAACGATTATATGTAGAGATTAAAAATACCTTGGCACGGTACTTCCACCGAGTCATGCAGCAGGTGGGTCTTCGTGCCTTATTTGCTGCTTGATCGATTGAATCTTGTTCGAATACTTTGCGAAACGTGGTGGTCGGTGTTATGCTGTAATTTACCAGAGTTCTTGCAGCACAACACGGATTACTGCTTACCCCGATTGTCGGGATTCAGCGTGTGTGATATGTATGTATGTATGTATTAAAAATAGCAACGTTATGAGCTAAAGTCTCGCGTTTTACGGGCCGTGCGGAGAGTTGCTGCACGTGCACGCACACGCACACACGCCTTGCGTTCAAGAAGGCGATGGCTACGGAACCCTCGGTGTGCGTGTGAGCAACCTTCACACTTGACAGGCTTTTTTATTTCACGTTGTTTGTGTAAAAAGAAGCTAGTATGACATAGTGAGGATTATAATATGATTATTTATTATATATAAACATATATATATATTAATATTTTTTGGTTTTTGACAATTGTATTTCTTACAAACAATATTAACTCTTGACTAGGTACCATTAGTACCTCAACTTTATTAACCCATTGACAACTTGATACTTCAAGTATCTTAAATATTCATATATTTTTATTTTTTATTTTTGACCATACTTACCATATTATTATTATACTACATTGTAGTTTAATATACTAACATAGTTATGTTGATACAAATTACGTATCAAAGTTTGACAAAGGCTCTTTACACCTGATTCACTTAATTAATAAGTCTTTGTAGTCAGAACTCTCAGCAAAATTGTTAATCTTGCTCTCAAGCTGTGTTTTAGATAGACTATGGGCGGTGTTATTATGTGGTAAATTCTTGTAAAAATATGTTTAAAAAATACCCTGCGAAGTTTCTTGTCGGTTCTTCTTCGTGGGTGTAATCGAACCGGATAGAACAAATTGTGACAAGTTCGAGAGCAGTCTAACTGCCATATGAATGATCAATAAACAATACAATACAACAATTGATGGATACGGAACCTATGACGGAGTTTAACTCGCACTTGGCCGGGTTCCTAGGTAATTAATATAATTAAAAATATGTATATATTAATTTTAATAAAACTTTAAAACTATCTACCTATTCTAGTTAGTAGATTAGTAAAACTAATCAGGGACATGTAAGTTCCCATACTTTAGGCATAAAAAAAAGTGTATCTATCCAAATTGTGAATGGCTGTATGTTTTCTAATATAAATAAATAAATAGTTATTTACTAGCAAGTACAGTTACTGTTCCCGGCGGCAATTATACTTGTCTAGCTTTAGAAAAAGACAGTCCGGTTGAAGGTAGAGCGTTGTCCCTGTCGCACAGACACAGAGACGTGCGTCTCTGTTGTCTCTTTCTAAAGCTTGCCGGGAACTGTACTTACCAGGTTAACTAACCTTTTTAAAAATTTTAAGTTGAACAAGACAAGACACCCTTAACAAATTTCTCTGTGAAATGTTGAAAGTACTCGTATTATATTTCAAAATGTTGGGATACATTTTTTGTAAACAAAAGCTCAAAAGCAGCTGTTGCTTGATGCGCGACTGGCAGACAGATCAACTGATACAATAACAAGACGAAGTGAAGTATTATAGGCAAAATGAATTTAGGTAAAATATTTTTTGATTGCTGTATTGGAGTAGGTATTCATTCTTAGAAATCAAAACAATCAAATTATGCAGCAAGGTCATTTTTAGGTTTCCTTACCCCTATGGAAGCCTATTAGTAAGCCTACAACGTCTGTCTGTCTGTCCGTCTGTCTGTCTGTCTGTCCGTCTGTCTGTCTGTCTGTCCGTCTGTCTGTCTGTCTGTCCGTCCGTCCGTTCGTCCGTCCGTCCGATGGTTGTATCTTTGAAATGGTAATAACTAGCCGGTTGAAATTTTCACAGAACATGTGTTATTTTGGCGGATATAACAACAAATAATAAAAAAATAAAAAAGTAAAAAATTAAGGGTTTCCCCATACGAGAAACGTGTTTTTTCAACTTTTTTTGTGGTGCGGAAATCTCGGTGCGCGATTTCGACTCGCACTTGGCCGGTTTTTTATGGAACCGGATATAGTTATGTAAGTCAATCACACCTCGGTGAACTTAGGTGCCATGTGAGTGTTTCCCTTAAGTCATGCCGGGTACACTGACCTCTGCGGAAAACATGAACTATTTTCATGGCCACTTTTGACCGACCTTCATTCAGTGCTGTGGTACCAATCCTGGCGGGTTAATGTTAAGTAAAGGTGAGGGAAGGAACATAGGTATACAGTTTTAGGTGGAATCCGAATTATGGTCTGCCTCAATGGTCAGACAGTCACGCCCGATGTGCTTAACATCGACGATGGAAAGCCGATGTATCGCATCTCCGAGCTACCGAGGCGGACTCATAATTATTTTAAAATAAAACTAAAAAAAAATTACTTTCTTCCCCAATATAATTTTTACACCATTCATAAAGACTATCTTTTTAAATTATTTTGTTTTGATTGAGTACTCAAAATTGAGAATACTCAATTTGATTAGCAAGCTGAAGTGGCAGTGGGCTGGGCACATCTGTCGCAGACCCGACAAGCGCTGGGGTGCTCGAATGGGGGCCACGTCACGTACAAGCAAACGTAGCTTGGGACGCCCCCCGGCAACTATTAAGTAATCTGTGCCCCGGCTAGGTGGACAGACGACCTAAAAAACGTAGCCGGGCGTGAATGGATGAGAAGAGCGGAAGCCGGCGTGTGGTGACGTGCCGTGGGGGAGGCCTATGTCCAGCAGTGGACCGATACGGACTGATGATGATGATTATGATGATGGGGTACTCTCAAAGAAGTGATGCTGTAAAAAGTTTGCGCTTAATACCACCATTGTTAAGGACGCATTTACCGGCATCAATATTTAATGACAATCCATTTCGCCTTCCCATCAATTATTTCGTGCTTCTAAGAAGTTGAGACGTTCCCCGGTGATTCATGGGTAGGTTCGTAGATTGAGTAGGTAACTACCTAGATAGTCCACCCATAGGCACTATACCGGTAGTTTACTATAATATATAGTAATAATTGTATATATATAATATAATAGTGTCATAGGGCTGAAAGAAGATATAGTGACAAGGATTGAGACAGGAATGCTTCGGTGGTTCGGTCATGTTGGAAGAATGGATGATAGGAGACTAACGAAAGAAATTTATGAAGCAAATGTGAGTGGAAGAGTCGGGAAGGGTCGCCCTAGACGCACTTACCTGGACCAGATCGGGCATGTGCTCAAAAAGGGTCAAGTACGTAGTACCCGTAACCATGCATGAAGACCATTATGGGAGTGGAAGAGGCGGCAGTAGTGTGTCAGGATCGTGGCACGCGGAGATCCGTTGTCTCTGCCTACCCCACCGGGAAACAGGCGTGACGCTATGTATGTATGTATATATGTAATGTATTTAATATATATACGCTATATATACTGCGGTATATATACTGCGGTACATCTAAATACAAATCAATCAATCTTCTTCTCTACTTCTTATAAAAGGGAATGTCTGGCTGTGTATTTGAGGTAAACTCCGAAACTACTAAAGAGATTCTGATGCGGTTTGCACTATGAGTAGTTCTTAGGCTCACCTCATTATAGGCTTTATACCATCACGCTAAATAGCCTTAGGGCTGAGCAGTATCAAAGACCGTAGACGGGAAAAGAGAGAGAGAATATAAGAGAACCGATCATTTATTATCATATTTGCGGTTAAATCGGATCTGCTATTAAACCGAGACTCCCGCGAGCGAAGCCGCGGGCAAAAGCTAGATAACAAATAATTCTCAAATGTAATTGGTACACTCCGCGCTCGCGCTGAAGACCGGATAGAGGAAATTAATTAAATCCTATTATAATAAAGAACAATTATCAAATAATATATATTTAATAATGTATTTTAAGCTTTCAGATGGATAATATTTTAGAATGTTTAGATCAGCGGGTCCCAATTATTTTTCGGCTACGGAACCCTAAAAGATCGTCCTTCTGTCGGCGGAACACCAAGTCAATTAAAAAAATTAATTAGCTATTGTGAACACAAAAACTTAATTTATGTGACCTATACCTAAATTTTGATACTAAATTGTTGGCGGATTATCATGTTTGATTTGAAGAGCAAGACTATAGTTTGAAATTAAAAACATATTACACGTTTTTGATTTGTGCTTTTTCCGGCTGTAACCCACGGAATCCCTGTGCCCCTTCCACCTTTTGGGAACCGCTGGTTTAGATTATTATAGTTTTCAAAATTGTGTGCTCAAAATTGCAAAAGATTAAATTTACATTTGTCATGCATGAACCATAAGCCCGAGCACTGAAGTATCCAATCGTAGGCTTGCTACGCGCGGCGGAGGTGGCGGCGCCACCGCCGGCCGTAGACCCTCTACGCTAGTAACGATGATCATGCAATTTTACTTAATTATTCGTTATAATTATTATTTGCAAAGAAATAATTAAGGCTAAAATAGTATATACAAAAAAAATACAACTGAGTAATATCATAATGTAATTAACTAAGATAACTAAATTAAAATAAATAATTCCTCCATTGAGGCTGCTATTGTTGTCCGAAGGACCGAAGCAGCGTTCCCCCGCTGAATGGCTAAGCTTGTGTTTTGTGTGAGGAACGCTCGGGCACAACGCTCCCCGGACGCCTCTATAGCAGTTGGCCCAACAGCTTCACCAGTTCTTTGGCGTTCGGGCTCCACACTTCAAGAGTCACCAAGGCAAAAGCGACAAACTCGTAATTTTGATTTGTCTATCGATTTTTATTCTGTTTTGCAGTTTGCGCCTTCAACAAAAAATATGTACAATAGTAATTGATATCTATTGCAAATCTTTTAAATGTTAGTATATTTTTAGTAGAAGTACCTAAGTATTTAGGTATTTTGTTAATAATGAATAATTGTTTATTAACGGTAACCTAACCTATTACTTTTGGCAATATTTTTTAGTTTCAGATTCTGACCATTAAGTTCAATAAGTAAACAAAAATGTTATTGTTATATAAATAAGTATAATTCTGTAAGATACAGGTAATTAACTATTCCTCCACAAGTACATAAATTATATAGTATTTACGCTACGTGGTAAAAAATACTTTCAGGGAATATTTATTTAGAAATACTAATTTGATAGTTATTTAGTTATACAGGGTGGTCCAAAAATCGTGGACCAAACGAAACAGGGAGGTAGAGGGGGTTATTTGCAGTAAAAAATCCCTCCATGACAGGGTCCTATCTTGAACTCCTTAAAAGTTTTGACTATTTTAGTCTTTTTTTAATAAAATTCCATAATTCGTAATAATAAGGCAATTAAAAAAAAAAGTCAATAAAAAATGAAAAAATTAATGGTCATTAATTGGTTCTAGAGGATGTATCATCACTACAAAAATGTTTTTATAATAGTGAATATCATGATTTATGAATAATGGAATTTTATTCAATATTATTTAAGTGTTATGAAAAATTATTTCTATCTTTAGAACCTTACTGTGAAAAAAAATGTACTACTAAAACATGACCCCGTATGAAAATAACTTGCCTATTTAATGGCGATTAAAATGAGGTATAACACACTGCTGTTTCTAGCAAAATTATTTTTTTATGTATTTTTTTTCATAGCAAAGACTAAATTAAGGTAAATCAGAGGATAGTAAAAAAAAACAATTATCGAATTATAATTTTTTTTATTAGATAGAAATAACAAATATCTACAAAAATTGTTCGAAATTCCTTCCTCTAGCGGCAATACATGCACGACATCATCTAATAAAATTATTTCGCAATTTATGAAATGCGTTTCTGTTGAGTTTAACATTTTCTGTCGCTATCTCTATTTTATTTCTTAATTCTTGTTCTGTCCGGTTCTCTTTTTCGTACACCACCTCTTTCAAATATCCCCACAAAAAAAAATCAATGGGGTTTAGATCCGGAGATCTCGCTGGCCATTGGATTGTTCCACCTCGACCAATCCAACGATTTGGATACTGGGCGTTTAAATATTGTCGGACTGCCCGAGCGTAGTGTGGTGGCGCGCCATCTTGTTGCAGCCACATGTTATTAACCAAATCCTCTGGAATTTCAGCTTGGCGCAGTATTTCGTGCAAGTTATTTTGTAGAAATTCTAAATACAGAGCACCATTCAATCTTGGTGGCAATTCGAATGTTACAAGGTGTCCGCCAATGATCCCAGCCCACATGTTGACGCCAAACTGGTGTTGGAACTTGTCATTTCTAACTATGTGTGGATTAACGACAGCGTAATAGTGCAAGTTATGAATTTTAAAGATTCCAATTCTTCTAAAACTTGATTCGTCAGACCACAAAATTTTGTTGAAAAATTGTGGGTCAGCTCTATGACGTCGTAGCATTTCTCTGCAAAACTGCACTCTGTTTTCAAAGTCTGCTGGTAATAACGCTTGGATTCGTTGTACGTGGTACGCATGTAAATGATTTCTCTTTACGTAACGTTGAACTACCGACTTAGGAATACCCAGGTTTCGGGATATGCGACGCTGGCTCGTGGTGGGGTCCATTTCTAGTGCACGGAGTATTTGTTCTTCTTCTTGATCATCATGAATCGCTGGCCGACCACGACCATCTTCTGCATGATGTTGACCAGGTAAGTAACCTCCCGTGTAAGCAGCGTGAACGCGGACAAAAATCCTGTGGTCGGGAAAGCGGTCACGGTTCGGGTAACGTCGGCGATATTCTCTGGCAGCAGCCCGAGCATTTCCATCGCAAAAGCCATACAGTTAATGCATTTCTGCATACTCACGCTGGGTATACTCCACTCGTCTTACATCGGCCATATCCAGCCAAGTCCGGTAGCAAGCAACACAAAGTCCAAATGGGTAAGAAGCACAGGTCACACACAGGTAGGCAATAAATCACAGAGTCCGTAATAGCAAGCGTGGGTCACAAATTGGTAGATCACAACACAAGGTCCAAGTAATAGCGAAATTCGTCGGGTAGAGTAACAGAGATCACGTGTGGTGTAACAGGCAGATAGCGAGTAACTAAACCGGTTGGTAAGCGACATCCGCCGCCGCCGGCCGACTGTGGTGCACGCAAACAAAAGATGAAAAAACAAAAGCATTCCACGCAGCAAGCGAGTGAGTTATTGTTAATTTCGCATTCAGTTCATTAGTGTGAAAAAGAGACAGATAATCTCTTTCTTTCTAAAATTCGATCGAAAAACGTTTTACGAAGAGCTGATGTGAAATAAAACATCACAGTAAAATTTTTTACTATACTCTGATTTACCTTAATTTAGTCTTTGCTATGAAAAAAAATACATAAAAAAATAATTTTGCTACAAACAGCAGTGTGTTATACCTTATTTTAATCGCCATTAAATAGGCAAGTTATTTTCATACGGGGTCATGTTTTAGTAGTACATTTTTTTTTCACAGTAAGGTTCTAAAGATAGAAATAATTTTTCATAACACTTAAATAATATTGAATAAAATTCCATTATTCATAAATCATGATATTCACTATTATAAAAACATTTTTGTAGTGATGATACATCCTCTAGAACCAATTAATGACCATTAATTTTTTCATTTTTTATTGACTTTTTTTTTTAATTGCCTTATTATTACGAATTATGGAATTTTATTAAAAAAAGACTAAAATAGTCAAAACTTTTAAGGAGTTCAAGATAGGACCCTGTCATGGAGGGATTTTTTACTGCAAATAACCCCCTCTACCTCCCTGTTTCGTTTGGTCCACGATTTTTGGACCACCCTGTATATACGGCTTTGTAATTTATTCTAACTCGTAAGAATAACAATAAGAAATAATTATTTTTCACTTCGACAATACATTCTAACAAAACACACATACAACATAAAAATAAAGATAGAAGAGAAAAAAGTGACTGAACAAAGAGACAAAACAAAAAAGTGACTGGACACAGAGACAAGATAAAAAAGTGACAGGACACAGAGAGAAGAGAAAAAAGTGATTGAATAAAGAGACAAGATAAAAAAGTGACAGGACACAGAGAGAAGAGAAAAAAGTGATTGAATAAAGAGACAAGATAAAAAAGTGACAGGACACAGACAGAGAGAAGAGGAAAAATTGAGTGAACAAAGAGACAAGATAAAAAGTGACAGGACACAGCGAGAAGATAAAAAAGTGATTGAACAAAGAGACAAGATGAAAAAGTGACTGGACACAGCCTATACTGAATTTAATGAAGATTCCACTAGAGTCAGCGCTGTATTTAAGTCGAGCCCTACACACACAAATAATAGCTAGCTTACAATTCACGATATGTAGTATGTAACAATGTTCTTGATATAATGTTATTTCCCTTCTTTCTGTATCTACTTGAGTTATGAAAGTTTTTCGAATTAAGTTAGTTAATATTGACTTTTCGTAGGAGTGTGAGACGATTCCTTTTATTATCATACATTTTACTTGTTACGCTGTTAAAATAAATAAAAATATTTATATACAATAATACAATTATTATTATCGAATAGACTCAAAATGTCTTCACGCGAACCAAGCCGAAGAAAAACGTGATTTTGTATATACATACATTTGAGTATCATCTAAATAAATAATATATTGCTCTTTCTCTTACCTTAAGTGCCTCAGGCACGGTTAAATCTAGACTATAATCTCCGCACAAGAGCCTATCTATAGTAACACTGTCATTTTTGTTCGCGTTCACAACGGCACCGCACTATCCACACAAAACGGCGGCATCAGTCACCCCGGGCCTTTCACCCTCCACAACCCTCCGCGACCGACTGAATTCTAACCCTCCTAGGGGCCGTCTCTTTGCATTAAAGAACACACCCCTCGAATCTGGCGGAACACCCCGGCATGTTTCCATCCCTTTCGCGCGAGTGGCAACGCGGTAGGGGATGATTTTCGCTCGCTTTCGCCTCCGATTGGATCGATCACGGGGACTAACGCAATAGGCTGGTCGCTATAATAAAATTACTTATTTTAGAGGTTTTCTTGGTCCCGCCCGACGGATCAGATTTGAAACTATTTTCGTGTTTGCGCGAAGGAGGTTTTCGGTTAATTTGTGGAAGTCGGGCGGGGTGGTAATTAGTTCGCTATGGGGGTGTGGGGATTTATCGTACGTAGTTGAGTCGTTTTGGGCTTTGTTGGAGATTGTAGGTTGCACTTAAGGTCGCGCTGTTTGCGGAGGGGCGCAGGGGCGGTGGGGTGCTTTAACGAGGTGAAGGGGGTGAAGAGTAATGGCCCGGGCGCGTTAGTGTTCCTGCGCTGAGGTATCGGCGTGACTACGTGCCTAGGCTGGCATACGTACTTGCGCGCTAGGTAGGTACCTGCTAGGTAGGCTGGTGGGTGGTAAGTATTTCTGTGTGAGTGTACAGTCAGACGGTCCAATTGTAATACAATCTTAGAACGGAGTCGCACTCGCAGTGCACATACGCTTGTCGCGTGTGATTTGTGTATTTTTGTATTTATTTACAGGGTGTCCCAATATCAAACGCATAATATTACCACCACGCTATTTCTCGGCTCTAATCTAAAACATTTGGTATTATATTGTTTTATTCTGTTCCGTATTTTTTTCAGGATTTTTTGCGGCCATGTGTGGTGACAAGAGAGCGCTCGCGTTTACAGTAAATTGCATAATCATCTAAATTATATCAGCTTTCGAAAGGTATGATAACATTGATAACATTTGTGTTTAAAATCATTATTGTACGACAGAGCGCCCTTGCAGCATGAAATCCTCTGAAAACACGGAAACTATAAGGACGAATAAGAAAAATTATAATAAGCATTTACTAAACCTAAACATAAACCATAACATAAAACCTAAACCCTAACATACAAGAAACGTGTTTTTTTAACGTTTTTTTTTTCAAACGTCAAACTTGGTTTGCTTATACGTGGTGGTACGGAAACCTCGGTGCGTGCACGAGTCCGACTTACAATTGGCCGGCTTTTGTAGCTTATGAGCTGAGGAACCGCGCGGTTCTACGATACTACGATCTGGGACACCCTGTAGTAATTTTATTTTATTTATTAAAGCAAATTTAAAATGCGCATGAAAAACAGACAAATGGGTATTGACGGAACACCAATTACAAGTTTACACATAAAGTTTCAAGTTTTATTTTTTTTCTATTTAGCCGCGACATTGTGCGCACCGTTCCAACTATTTACGGTTTCCATGGACATTCGGATTGTGGGGGCGAGATACAAATGCGAAGCCGGCCTGATAGGTGCCTATTTACGCCCTTTATGAAGGGATCGAGACTAATTACGCATACCATACGCAATGACAATCGGGGTAAGCAGAGTAATCGTAGTTGTACTGCAGGTACTCTTGTAAATTAAAGCACAACACCGACATGGATATTGTGTGGTATATATTGGAACGAGTACAAGATGCTGCGGAGTGTATTTGCGCTTTTTACCCCGACTGTACCGGTGCCCCGGGCTTACAAGTTGTACCTAAGTAACAACTGCGTTGTATGGACTATATAACGATGCTTGGGTTAACCGCCACTAAATTACTTACTAAGCTACGTTAAACCTGAGAGTGTTTAGAATCGATTTTATCATTCAGACTGAAAACTTACAAAGGTTGACTGGAAGAAAGCTAAGCATAAGTTCGCCTTTGTAAGATATTGCTCTATCAGTCTCTACGATGTGTTTCTTGTCTTTTCTAATTCTTGTTTTCATGAACAATATATAGATATTAAGCTTTATTATAACTTTGCAAGTAAACGAGTGAACATCCTTTTGTTGTTGACACTTGACATTGGACTGTTGGTGACCCATGGTTACTTAAAATCGTTCCTCTGTCGCTAGGGTATGGAATTGTCTAGCTAAGAGTGTTTCCCGATACTTTCAACCTGTACTATAATCACGAGATTTAACCTACTACACTACGCTACGCCGCCGTGTTCTCCACATCATTTTGTATGGAGAAACGGAGCAGCGCCTCTAGTGATAGATTTGCGAATTTCGTTTCTCCATACAAAATGATGCGGAGAACACGGCGTAGTGTAGCGTAGCGTAGTAGGTTAAATCTCGTGATTAGGGTGGTCCCGGTACGTGCGTCTAGGGCGACCCTTCCCGACTCTTCCACTCACATTTGCTTCATAAATTTCTTTCGTTAGTCTCCTATCATCCGTTCTTCCAACATGGCTGTGGATGTTTTGTAGTATATGGTGCAGTTCTGACATTTTAAATTCTTTCGTGTAGGAGTGAAGGGGGCACGCGGCCGCAGGCTGGATGTAAACTCCACAGCCTTCCTGTCAACATCCCAATTAAACTGCTCGCCACAGCATCATTTAGACATGTCTCCGTGGGTTTGACACCTGAAAGACTTCCTGGCTCCTTTGGCTCCTTTCGTGAACACTCGGCTCGAAACGAAACGTAACAAAAACGACATGCACCGCCTCAACATTAGGTTAGGGTTAATATAGTTTTTTTTTAAACCTACAAAACATCACTCACACCACACTTTCTTCGAGCCGAAGTCTGCCGAAAGGAGCTCAAGGAGCCAGGAAGTCTTGCAGGTGGCGCTCCGGTCTCCGTGCTCATTAGCCACGTTCATTTTCAATGGCGCTTTGTGAAAAATCTGTGAGTTTCATATTTCAATAGGCCGGCCGTGCTTATGGCGTGCAGTCGCTCACTTTCTATGGGGTTTTTGTTGAAAGTTTGTGAACATTTCTGTGTTAATATTTCGAGATGAGTTAGGAAATTTTGAATTGGTGGTAATATTTATTTATCTACTTATTTATTTATATATTAGAGAATTCCACAGCTTAATGTAACAAATTTAAAAATCAACAATATAAAAACACAAGCTATGCCCGCGGCTCCGCCCGCTCTCATATTTCACTTCACTGCTAACCTCATAAGCTATTTAGCGTGATAGTAAGTAGCCTATAGTTGATGGGACGAATCAAGCTATCCGTAGAATTTTGTTTTATTAAAATCGGTTCAGTGGTTCTCGAGTTATAAGCGGACAGACAGACACTCAGACAGAAAGCAGACGTTGGATTTTATTATAGGTAAGGATTATAGCCTAGAATAGAATTCCTCCGGTTTACATTTTGATAATACACGGTAGGTAAATAAAAACGATAGAGAATTTACAAAATAGTGTTCAAAATATTTATTTCAATGTTTGAAATTATATAATATTTACAAGCAATTAAATTTAAATTATTAAATAAACTAGAACTACCTATCAAATATAATTTACCTACAAATTAAAAGATTAAATAAATTTAAAATAATAAAATTAAACTGAAATTAATTACAAAATTAAAAGTCTAAGTATCAAGTCAAAAGTTAAAATTCGATTATTAATAAATAAGAAAATAAGAAACAGTGAATGAAAATTTTATAAAAACTACATACCTACTTTTCTATTATCTGCTCAAGCGTAGCGTAGGTTTAATTTCGTTTTGGTGCCTTAAGCGGCGAGTGGTTGGCGCGGTATTGGCTCAGACTTTTGATCTCAAGGTCTGAGATTCGAAATCGGCCGACACGCATCATGAGTTTTTCTGATCGGAAAATGTACATGTACATTTTCCGATCATACCTACTAACACCTGCTGCTTCGCCGTTCGGAACCGATGTAAAACTCTGGGTCCCTTCTCTTGCCTGTTAAGGGCTCAATTGTAGCCGACTGGGTTGTTACCACCGTACTGGATGTAAGATGGCCGCATGGCAGCCTCTAGTCCACTACAGACAGCAATCCAAAAGGTAAGTCTCCAGTATGGCACCTTCACGCTGGTGATATTGGCTGGTCGGAGAACGGTCTCCGGTCCCTCTGACCCGACCGGATTACATAAAAAAAACATATTCTGTAAAGCGAAAGAAGATTCAAAATAAAATTGGTGTAGGTACTAATATATAGGAAGGTAAGTTTAATTTTGTGTCTGACTGAATAGGTGTGGTACTGCGGTAATAACCCTCTGGTGCTCGCGGGACCTTCCACTAAGACTTAGTGGAAGGTCCCGCGAGCACCAGAGGGATACTTAGTGACTAAGTAATTGAAGCGGCGGGTGGCCGAGTGCATAGATTTTGGCCGAGTGGTTTGGGCATCGGCTTCTCATGCGAGAGGTCCGACGTTCGAATCCGTTCGCTGTGTACCAATGAGTTTTTTCTGACAAAAAAATTTACCTGCATACCTACACCTGCTGCTTTACCGTTCGGAACCGTTGTAAAACTGTAGGTCTCTTCCCTTGCCCCTACAAGGTGGTAGGCTCAAATTGACATGGCTTGGTACCACCGTACTGGATGTAAGATGGCCGCATAGCAGCCTCGGCTGTGTTCTCCTCTAGTCCAGTATAGCCAGCAATCTAGGGAAGTCTCCGGTATGGCACCTACCTTCTCGGAGGTGATATTGGCTGGTCGGAGCATGCGCTTTGGCCCCTCCGACTCGGCCACCCATACCGGATTGCAATTTCTTCAAGTCGACTTTGCAGTGCACAACACTGTTATTTCTTGTGTACTATAGTGTAGATTTTCTATCTATGTTTTCCTTCGTCGTCGTACGGACGGACTATGTAGTGTATTTGAAGAGTGGAAATGCCAAACGTTCTAAGTACCAAAAATATTTTTTTACAGGAGAGCAATAAAACTTCATAACTCAATATTTTTATATACCACGTTTCTTTAAAAAAATTACAGATGGTTCTTCAGGACAATTGGCAACCTATTTTCTAGCTATTTAAGTGATTCTGTAACACTTGTTTTGTCAGCCTCGATAGCTCAGTGGTGCAGACAGTCAACTGTCGCTATTGAATGTTAAGCAACGCTGGGCGCGGTCAGTTCTTGGATGGGTGACCGCTGACCGTTGGAGGCTGACCGAGGTTCGGATTCCTCGTAAAACTGTAGGTCCCTTCCCTCCTAATCTTACTTGGTGGTAGGGTTTAACCCGCCCGGGTTGGTACCACCACAGGTTTGTGTTTTCCGACCAGTTCAGTGTAGCCGGCACGATCAAAGGGGGAAGCACTGACATGGCACCTAGTTCACCCGGTGTTATGGGCTGACATCACGGACGTTGTAGGTGATGTAGCCAACCGTGTCAATTTCCATAAAAAAAAAAATAATTGAGAAAAAAAAGATCACATGGGGAAAGTTCCAAGTGCCATGGAACTTGGAACGGTTTTAAGGAAAATAACTTGCGCAGTTGGAACAATTTCAAGAAATGATACGTGGACTTAAAACATCTTAATCTTCTTGCCAGACTGGCACATGGAACGTTTAACACGAAACGGGTGGCGGCACATAGACCGTCGCCATATTTTGGCGTGGTTTTAAACTACGATATATCAACTTTAGGCACTTGGAACGCTATCAAGGCAACTGGCGTTGGCACATAGAACACGTTTAGAGGAAAAAACGATTTTGGAAAAAAGTGGCACTTAGAACGATTGGCATTTCCCCTCTTCATTTGTATTATAAATACTGGCAGCGCCATCTCGTGGGGAGTAGCTTACTTCTCGCCTTTCGAGAAGTAACGCAAACGCAATGCAAAAGTGGAAGCGCCATCTGTTGTCTAGTAGGAATAATTTGTTAGCTTTAGCTTAGTCTGCCACTCAGTAGTGGTGCGATCGGTCGACTGTCGGCCGTAATCATAAGCACACCTGGGCGCGGTCAGTACTTGGATGGGTGACCTCACGACCGTTAAAGGCTGAATGTGGTTCGAATACCACGTAAAGTAGATCCCTTCTTACCTTACTAGGTGGCAGGGTTAAAACCGCCTTAGTGGATACCTACCACCGCACTGAATGAAAGGTCGGTTGAAACGGCTATGTTTTCCCTCCAGTTCAGTGTAGCCGGCGTGACCGAAGAGAAGCACTGACATGGCACCTAGTTCACCAAGGTGTTATGGGCTGACATCACGGATTCTGTAGGTGATGTAGCCAACCGTGTCATGTTTCCTTTAAAAAAAAGCTTTAGCAGTCTATGAGCTTGTGAAAGCAGTTTTTTTTTATCAATAGGGCGACATGTGGCATCGTTTCACCTACAAGTAGATGTCTAACCGTGCCCATGAACATTCTGTGATGCACGGGGATTGCGAATGCCATGCCGGCCTAACAGGAGCCTTTTCACGCCCCTTTTGAAAAACCCCAGGCTGTACTTGGGAGGAAATAGATGGGCAGGGAGTGTATTCCACATTTTCCCGGTTCTGTGAATAAAATACCTATAGAACCGATTGGTGCGCATCCGTGGTAGGTCGATTGAGTAGGGGTGCATCCCCTGCCCAGTACGCGTAGTGCGGAGGTGGAATGGGGACGACGGAATCGCGTTAAACAGCTCTTATGAGCTCCTTTGGTCGATGACGGTTTTTTCGAGAGTTATGTATGAGAAAGGTTATCTGGTACCCAGTGGAACAAGTGAGATATTTTTATGCCAGCCAGAAGAAAAAGGTGTTACTATACCTACATATATTATAAGGTCTTTCAAAATTAGTTAATAGTACGTTAAGGGGGGTTCTGTATCGGAAATAGATCACTTTTGAAGAACAATGAATTTTTTTTATTACAAAAAAAACATTTTTAATTTAAAATGTAAAAAAAATTGTTTTAATCGTTTCAATTTCATGGCAGGAAGACTTTTCAGGCAGACTTTTTTGTTACTGTTATGAAACTGAATCGATTAGGCTATAAAAATCAACCACATATTTTTTTATTTAAATACAAAAAAAAATATTATACATAAAAAAAACCCAAGGTCCAAAAAAATTATATAGGTTTTACTCCCTATATGATACAGAACCCCCCCTTAGCGTACTATTAACTAATTTTGAAAGACCTTATATAATGATAAAACCCATATTTCTTTCTCTGTATTTTATTCCTCATCAGTTCATCACCCAAAGGTTGACTAGAAGAAATCACTGGTACCGATAAGTCCGCCTTTGCGCACTCCTGTATTTCTTGTTTCTTGTCGTGTACTGTTCTTCCTTCAATTTGTGTGCAATAAAGAGTTTCTATTCTATTCTATAAAATAAAACGAATAGTTCAGTGTTTTAACAAATGTTTTATTGTTCGCTTACAACAGTCGTACAAAACATCGCCCTGACTCTAGGCAGCCGAGTACACTCATAGAAATGCTCTGACTAATCTACGTGGATAGACTCTGGACATAGGACTCCCCTCGCTTGACCCATTTATGCTACTGTACTCTATAACTTAAATTGTGAAATTGAGCAATTACAAAAATGTCTTAATTTTACCTACTCATCACCTATCTCTTTGGAAATTGTAATATTTTGTTAATAAAAACATTTTATTATTTCCAAAAGCAGTTGTATTTTTAGTAGCCGGTTTGGACGGCCGAGCTCAGGCTGGAAACTCGGGCACATCCAATTTCGTTCTCAAAAACGAAATGGCTAAATACTGATTCTATATACAATATACAATGCTTAGAAAAAACCACCGACCGCTGAGTCTAGAGACCACACATCAAGCAAGCGCGCTACCCGCCTAAGTAACCTTTATGCGCTGGACCAGAGCCAACTGTCATTGTCTCCCTCTACGGAAACAAGCCATGCTGCATCGTCATAGCCCCAGTGCTACGTTGCTATCGCTTACTCGCTCTCGCTTGCCTCCCTGTGACAGGAGTGAGAGAGAAACACGAAGATTGCGACGGTCGCCCGATGAAGGGTGAGCGATTTCATGTTTCTCTCTCGCTCCTGTCATCGTTAGGCAAGCGAGAGCGAGTAAGCGATAGCAACGTCGCAGTGGGGCTATGACGATGCAGCATGGCTTGTCTCCGTAGAGGGAGACAATGACAGTCGGCTCTGGCTGGACGCAAAACAGAACATAACCATTGCAACCGCCATACGCTACGCCGGGTTCCATTGGCCGTTACTCATGTCGCTCCCTCCCTGACTGTCTCCGCTTCATTCTGCGCGCCCTCGATTTTTGACGCAATCTGTTACAATACTAAAACGTTTCGTTCCTAGGCTCAGTGGTCTGTGGAAAAAGCTAACAAGGCGTTCAGTATCCAGACACGATTAACTAGTAAAATTATTTCATAGAGTACAGCCACCTCTGAAAATGGAATAACTCGACCTCACTCGCCGCATAAACTAATCAAAGATGTGAAAACGTCATATGACAAGAGTTACATAATTACTTTTTTATCCCACTGTACATATACACCTTTTTGCCTATTGCAAGTTTCTGGTAATATGAGAGAAAATAAAAATCTACTAAATTTTCGGTCATTGTATTCTCTACGGCTCTCGTTAACTACCCGAGTAAAATATTATAAATTGTATAAAAATATACTTTGATTATGAAACTATAAGATAATAATATACTTTATTCATCTTATAGTTTTAAAAGTCACTTATTTCTGTATTTTGTTCAATAGTATACATTTATGTATACATTATGTTTGAGCAAGAGATCTAGAAGATTTCGTTTTAACATTGTTGCAGGGCACAAATTAAGTCATAGTGAAATAACATTTGTCGCAATGAATGACATAATCTTCTAGACCCGATGCACAGAACTGTGATTTTATATTCTGCAAAAAGTTTACTCTATAGAGAGCGTTTCAACTAAAAGTTCCCTTCGCCGTTATGTTGGCTCCACTGCCTGTGTCACTGTCAGTGCTTAAATTCGTGTTGCCAAAGATTATATTACCTAATAATGTAATCGGTATTTACCGTATAATAAATATGGTAGAGTGTTTTCATTTTACGAAGGCACGAGGGGTATGAGGTAGGAAGTGATGTGAGACCTCGCGGAGCTCAGTAGGGAACGACTCGGTTCGAAGGAGAGACGCGGAGACGTGTAGAACGCGTGTACCGACCGGGCACTGAGTTCGTTCTCTACTGAGCTCCGCGCGGCCCCCTCTCGCACCACTTCCTACCCCGTACCCCTCGTGCCTTCGTAAAATGAAAACACTCTAAATACCGATAATTACGGTTAAATCTGTACACATAGCAACCCTCAACGCTGTTTTGACAGATAGACAGTGGAGCCAACATAATGGCGAAGGGAACTTTTAGTTGAAACGCTCTCTACCAAAGTTTACAATGTGTTTTAATGTCAAAGTGTATATATTCTCAATATTATGTATGATACGTAAAATATGTTTTGCACGATCGATGCCGCCAATTGCAAGTCCCGTCTCTTAAAATATCAGGAAAACAAGATTGGCACAGGCGAAGTTTGGTCCTAGGCATCCCCTCAAGTGAATATGCTAATAAATAACAGCTAATATGTACCTTAACACTATAGTTTTAGAGTTCAAAGTACAACTATCACTAATATCACTAAATCTGTACTCTTTTGTATACCTACGTGGCTACGTTAAAAAAAAACTGCAGTCTGAAGTTAATATGCAACTAAAAACATAAAGGAACTAATAAAATTATAAAATATATATTTTTTTCTCATATTTTGTATCGCAATGGTAACAATATAACCCCTCACGATATTAAACATGAGTCACAAATGTAGTAGAAAAACTGAAAATAACATATAGTTTTTTCATTCTTTTTGATAAATTTCAGAGAATGGAGAACAAATACGAAAATAATCAGTTACAAGTACAGTCAAGATACAAATACTTTGTTTCGCCGAATCCCTTAGCCTTCTCACAGACATCTTGAGAGTTATGAACGCTTGTGGTGAAGACCCATTTATCAATATGAAAAAGGCAAGGGTAGGCCGCTGAAACTCACCTTATATCGATAATAATAAGTCTGTAAAACATTGTAACGCACACAAGCTAGCCCCTCAGAAAACTTACACATACAGATTATCCCAGATCGAGAGCACACAATTACAACCAGGCGATTCCTGAGCTCATGAGCCACAGAAATGGTGAAAGGTTCGAGTTAGATAAAGAAATTAAACTAAACTTTTGATAATTTTACTAAGTCCTAGCGCGTACTACATTTAACTAACGGGATTATCAGTGATCGGCGTAGGTATATTCCCGGGATTTGGTGACCGTTATCTTAACATGGATATTCCTTAACGTAAGTTAACTAATCCACCTTAGGTTTTGTTTCTGTGAACAAATGTTGATTTTCAATATTTGCGAATAAATATTGCTGTGTTTTGAATATTTGTTTTTTTGTTATCTTCATTATTTAATCATCTTCATATTTCACAAATTATTATAATAAAAAAGGTTTTTTTTAATGGAAACTGACACGGTTGGCTACATCACCTACAAGCTACAACATCCGTGATGTCAGCCCATAACACCGGTGAACTAGGTGCCCCAGATCCTGGGATCATCAATCCCGGAATCCCGTAGGATATCCATATAAACATCATCATTCATGTTCATTGACCCCAAATGGCACTACCTGCGCCGATCACTGTTGATTATTGTTTCGCCGCACTGGAAGCCTCATACAGAACATGGATCGGTAGAGTGAGGGAAGTCGTGCACGGGACTAGTTAAGCTGCGCGTCCTAGTCAACGCAGACTAGCTGATGCAGAGATAGGATAATCCGATACATATTTACCTAAACTTGAGAGGTTAGATAAGTATGGAAAGACATTTTTTAATTATTTCCTGGGATTGAAGTATTTTAATTTTAACCGTATATTTTTGTGTTAAGACGTGTCAAAAATAATAGTGCGTGCTAGGAATTAATCTGAAACTATGAGGACTATCCTAGTGCAAACATCTTAAACACTAATCAACCATAAGTATACAAGCGTGTATTAGTTAAATATTTATAATCATACAACAACGTAAGGTACTTTGATCAAAACATTGAAATGATAAAAAAAAACTGCTGTTGACAGTATCCTTAATTTCCAACGTGTACTATCCAAATCATAATGCATACAGAATTATATAAAGAGACGAAAATATAATATATTTTTTTTTATAAACCCAATACTTCTCGATATATTGTATTAGTTTTTATTTGGCATGAAAAAAAATCCAATATTTTTAGGTAGTTTTAACTTTTGTATGATACATGCATACATAGCGTCACGCCTCTTTCCCAGTGGGGTAGGCAAAGACAATGGATGTCCACGTGCCACGATCCTGACACACCTCTGCCGCACCTCGTATGATTGCATTCCACGACCACCGCATTACTAAAGCACTGAAGACGTCATCAGGTGAATGCAAATTTAAATCTCGCTTACAAATTTCACTTTCTGCATTTTCCTAACTGCCCGTTAAATAAACAAACAAACGAGTTGTTTGCCCGCCCCTCCGCCGCGCGGCGCGCCGCCGAGACCACTTCAATCGAAAGCGATTAGAGAGATGATTAATGGATACACATACTTGAAGTGTTCTGAGAATTTGTTATTAGTATTCTCAAGAAGGCCGTCGTTTATTTGTTATTGTTACAAATGGAATGATTTATTCGTATTGAGCTGTTGAAACACACGGGGGGAATGGGGGGGCACTTTTGGCTCTTGTAACATGATATTGAGATTATTACGAAATCGAGATGAGTAACATATGGATGTTTTATGTTTTTTGGGATCGTTATTAGTTGCTTTAACAACAGATAACAACAGATTCATATTACCAGCGTGGATTTAAACGTAAACAACCTCTAAAGTACGTACAAAATCGAGCACTTAAGTCAAAACACTCAAGTGCTTATTACAAGTGAATATGGTTTGAATTCTATTGACGGCAGACGGATGGTTTCTAAGAACGAAAGAACGCCTACTATGTAAGGAAGAGACAGAAAATCAAGTGAGCTCGATATTTAAATGCGTTTGAGAGGTATAGACATAGTTTCATCATGATGGCTCAAGGGATAAAACTTAGCCCGAAGGCAAACAACTCACATTTCTCGCTGGGTACAAATCATACCCGAGGGCAAACAACTGACATTTTTCGCTGGGTACAAATCATACCCGAGGACAAACAACTGACATTTTTGGCTAGGCTAAAATTTAGCCTGAAGACAGGTGAGCGGTTAATATGCTATGCAGTTTAGATGCAGCATATAATATGATTGCATAGTATATTTCTGCTTCAAATAAATTATTTAAAGTAATTTACAATTTGGACAGTACACGTTGGCTTACATAAAACTGAGGTACTTACACATCATATTACGCAGTGTAATAAATTCTTTGAGTTCCTACAACTAGAGTCTTTACTTAAGTTTACATTTTTAATTGACACAGCATCAAGTGTATAGATCGAAGAAACAATTATTGGCTCACATACTCATTTGTATACAGGCTGATACAGCAATCACTAACAAATTGTTTATAGGTAATTTCTAGAAGCACCGCATTTGTATTTTTTTTTTCAAAATCATATAAAAAACATTATCCCCGTACATTTTTGTGGCGCACTTACGATAAATGCATGTGAATAACGATTTTCTTATATTTTGAAAGAAAAAAAAAATACAAAGTTGCAATTTGTAAATTTGGTTCCAGAATCACCCCTTGCAAATTGTGATAGTGATTGCTGAAGCATCGTGTATGATTTATCTTTCTTACACACCTCTGTTCAGCAGACATGGCATTCGCAACCCCCATATACGACCGAATGTCCATGGGCCTCTTTAGACACCTTATGGGTGGCTCGATGCCACATGTAGCGCTTAATATAAGAAAAAATAAAACACCTTTACAAAATGGAGAAGGCGTTTGACGAAGAGTGTTCCTGTCGGACCTAGGAGCCATGCCAGTGCACTACAGAAACAAATATCTTTTCACTTTCTGTCCTACTGATATCCCATTTCGAATTCTCTGAGCATTTCGACTCTCTTTTTATAAGTGGTATATTTTTTTAAAGAATTCAATACAGCCCATTTCGTAAGGTATTCGTATGAACGAACAGTCTTCCAAATTGCATAATTATATGTTTTATATACAAGTTGTTCTAAGGATGATTGATAGATAATAGATACTTGAAATGAGCAATTGTTTCCTCTCAATAAGCATTTTACAAGATGGAGAAAGTTATTTTTTTTTTTAGATTTCGAATATATACACACATAATGTCACACCTCTACCCCCAACGGGGTACAACAGAACGGAACACTCCTGCCTGACACACTCAAGAAACACTCAAGAACACACAAGCGCAACACTCTCTCCATCTCTATTGCACGATAAAGTTGCGCGAGAGAGACAGAAGAAATCTCATCGGCAGAGTTAAGGCCGCTGCATACGTAGCGGGGCGCCGGCGGGGCGGGGGCGGGGCGGGGGCGGGGCGAGCTTTTCTGCAGAATCCTCAGGAACTAATGCAAGCACGTGTTTATACGCGGCGGGGCGGGAGCGGAGCGGCGGCGGATCGGCGGCGGAGTGGGAGCGGAGCGGGATATAATATATTCTTATGGAGAATATTTCCCCGCTCCGCTCCGCTCCCGCCGGCACCCCGCTACGTATGCAGCGGCCTTTATACAACACCACTTATATACCACTAGAAAATAAGTGAGAAAAAAGTGTCAACTTCAAAATTTTCTATATACAAGGGCTGTTTTTTTTTTGCTTTCGAACAAGCTGTGTGTATGTGATGAAGTACCGAAAGCAACATTTTTGTTTTCATCAAAATTGTTAATAAATAAAAAAAAGACAAATTGCCGGTCGCAAAAACTCTAAGACCGCACCGAGTGTCAGCGGAGCGGCATTCATCTGTTCATACAAGTAGCTCGTCGCGACACGCGGCGCCACTGCGCCGTCGTGTCGCGCAGTGCTTCACACAAAGAATATTTGTGCCGCACCACCGTGCCGTTCCGCTCCACTCTGATGCAGCGCCACGTGTGTGGACCCACCGCGTGACTCAGCACTTTTTAAATTATGAGAAAAACAAACATAAATGGGATCAGAGTCGCATCATTAAAATTTTTAAGTCAATAAAAGTTTTTTTTTTTTTTATGGAATTTTTTTTTCTACCTGCTGTAAAGAATGGTTTTATTTTATATTTGTTTTTAATCGCGCAGGTGTCGATTTCGTCCCGGTTCCGAAGAGTGCCGACACCTGAGCGGTGCGGCACCTCCGGCACCAGACTACTATGTTAATTATGAACACAAAGAAAAAAAGATAATGTTTAAAAACATTTCACATTCCCACACATTTCATTGTAATATTCCCACCACCGATGTAAATATGAGTGCAAACAAAATGTTTTTCTAGAGTCGTAGTTTATAGGATAGATAGATAGATAGATACTTAGAATATTTCATTTTAGTATTAGTTTTTAGTAGGTAAAACATAGGTTCTTTCTTGAATATAGTATTGAATAAAAAAAACATACTGATCATTTTAAAGTCCCATAAAAAAAAATTCCTCATTCAATTTCATCATCAAAATTCTTCAAAACATATTATATACAAACAAATAAAATCCAGCCTCACTGTAATTTCGCACAACAGTATTCCATAAAACATTTGGAGCGTTACGCCCGCAGGGCAGACAGACAGGTGTCAAACTTTAGTGTCCGCCATCTTGGTCTTCATCTTGCTCATTTTTTTTTTGGTCTCGCGGAGCAGGACCTCGAAGGAGATGTCCTGGGGCTGGTGGTGCGGCTGTGGCGCCATGCCGTGGTACCCGCTCTCCCTGTACTCCGCTTCCAGTCCGTCTGAAATACGCGCTACGTATCAATCGGATTTTCCTGAAATTTTTCGCCGCTACTAAGCCGCCATCTTTGGTCCGGTAATAAGACAGAAGAACTGACAACTTACACCTGCTGCTTCACCGTTCGGAACCGGTGTAAAACTGTAGGTCCCTTCCCTTGCCCCGCACTAGGTGGTAGGCTCAAATTGTAGCCGACTGGATTGGTATCACCGTACTGGATGTAAGATGGCCGCATAGCAGCCTTGGCTGTGTTCTCCTCTAGTCCAGTATAGCCAGCAATACAGGGAAGTCTCCGGTATGGCACCTACCTTCTCGGAGGTGATATTAGCTGGTCGGAGCATGTGCTTTGGCCCCTCCGACTCAGCCACTTATACCGGATTACATAAAAAAAACCTCGTGACGCGTCATTTTATGATTTCTGTCAATTTATGGTTTCTTCAAAAAGATTGTTTTAAGCGGATTGGGGGTCGTATTAAGCGAAAAAATTGTGCGTAAAATTAAGGTAGAGTACGGGACCGGCACAAAAGATCGTATCATGTGGGAAATCGTATTAACCGGGATCGTATTAAGCGGGGTTTTCTGTATTTCTTTACAGTTTAACACATTGCCACAAAGCATTCTTGTTCACCTGCATGTACTTCTCACACATCCCAAAGGTTAGTTAGAATAGAATGCCTCGCAGCATTAAGCTCGCCTGTTGTGCCTAATTTGTATAAATTGGTGTTTAATAAAGAATATATACATATACATGCAATTTACGAACTATCCCATTAATTTCTTTGCTACCATCCCAGTGGGCTACAATAGTAGCCACCTAGTAAGGGGCAAGGGAAGGAGCCTGCAGGAGGTCACTCACCGAGGTCAGCGTAGCGCTGCCGACAGAATGCGCGTCGGCCCCCGAAGCCGACGTCGTACGGCATCAGAGTGCTGTTGCTTCGCGCCGCCTCCACCGCTGACCAAGCGTCTCGGCCGTGTCGAAATGTCACAAATCCATACTTGCACCTTTGACAAATTTATTCAAATTATATTAGGGTATGTCATCAAGGTAAACTTAAAATGAAGCCCTCTCATACATGTATGTATCATACATGTATGGCATGTATCGCCAACGACAATATAAGTTACCGTTGTGGACTTTTGGAATAAGATGACCTTATGATTTTAATGGTGCAAACTCAGTAAATATATTTTAAAATCAACTCGATTAACACCAGAAAAGTGCTAATTTTTTTTTATAGACTTCGCGTTCGCTTTCGTGACACCTAAAGATTCTCAAGTCACAAGTGTCTCCTGGGGGTTTTTTATGGAAACAGACACAGTTGGCTACATCACCTACAACATATGTGTGATGTCAGCCCATAACACCGGGTGAACTAGGTGCCATGTCAGTGCTTGCTTTCGATCGTGCCGGCTACACTGAACTGGACAGAAAACACAAACTATTTAAATAGCCGTTTTGACCGACGTTTCATTCAGTGCGTTGGTACCAACCCGGGCGGGTTGAACCCTACCACCGAGTAAGGTAGGAAGGGAAGGGACCTACAGTTTTACGTGGACTCCGAACCACGGTCAGCCTCCAACGGTCGAGCGGTCACCCATCCAAGTACTGACCGCGCCGAGCGTTGCTTAACAATCAATAGCAACAATCGACTGTCTGCACCACTGGGCTAACGAGGCTGACAGATGAACAGATGGGTGGTGCCAAATAAACAACAAGTGTTTTGCAGCCGCCCTGGTCTTCTTGCATGGCGGACATAGGATGGCTGGGGTGGCTGGGGATCAAGGGGTTTCGCGTGAAGGTCCCCGACCAAGAGGGAGTAGTTTGCAGGCCAAGAGCGGACCCCAAAACAAGGCAACAGTTGTTGTTAAAGGTCCCCGACCAAGAGTAGTTTGCAGGCCAAGAGCGGACCCCAAAACAAGGCAACAGTCGTTGTTAACAACACTAATGGGTTAAGTGCGTAGTACCCGTAACCGACGAGTGCGTATGAAGAACATTATGAGTGAGGCATCAGAAGTGTGTCGGGACCATGGAACGTGGAAGATCCGTCGTATGTGCCTACCCCATTGTGAAACATATGTGACATTATGTATTTATGTAACACTAATGACTAATGAGACTAAACAAACACCTACACCGAATGGGCCTTAGCGGCACACCGGGTTCTGTATCCACTATACACATCCTTTGTGAATGTGAAGTGCTCATTCACAGTAGAATGAATGAATGAATGAAAGGTCGGTCGAAACGGCTATGTAAATAGTTCGTGTTTTCCGTCCAGTCCAGTGTAGCCGGCACGACCGAAGGGAAGCACTGACGTGGCACCAAGTTCACCCGGTGTTATGGGCTGACATCACGGACGTTGTAGGTGATGTGGCCAACCGTGTCAGTTTCCATAAAAAAAGTTAAAAAAAGAAGCTGTATTCTTGGGGTTTATATTTTTAACCAATGCCAAATACAGGCACTCAACCCCAAGAATATAACTCGGTTCATAGCGGTAATCGGACTTGGGGGTGATATATAAACTTTTGAGAGATCACAACAGATATTCCTAGGTCGCAGTGACAACAGGGCTCAGGAGCCCTAACTCTCACACTTCCGTACCTATAATAAAATCCAACGTCTGCTTTCTGTCTGAGTGTCTGAGTGTCTGAGTGTATGTCTGTCTGTCCGCTTATAACTCGAGAACCACTGAACCGATTTTAATAAAACAAAATTCTACGGATAGCTTGATTCTTCCCATCAACTATAGGCTACTTACTATCACGCTAAATGGCTTATGAGGTTAGCAGTGAAGTGAAATATGAGAGCGGGCGGAGCCGCGGGCACAGCTTGTTAAATCATAATCATAATCAACAGTAATGAGGAACAAACCCATTGTCCTTAATATGCATGGTGACCTCAGTGATGATCCCGAATCGCTGGAACAGTGCCTTCAGATCCGGCTTCGTCATGTCGGATTCCAGCTTGCCCACGTACACGATCCGACGCTCCTCCACCGGCGGGATGCATTGTCTGCTAACAGGTATCACATTGTTATATATTATGCAAATGGTCAAAATCAACAAATAGTAGTAGGTGGGTAGTTCCCTGTAGGTAGTTTGTTGATTTTTTAACCGACTTCAAAAAAAGGAGGAGGTTCTCAATTCGACTGTATTTAAATATATTTTTTTGGTTTTTTTTTTATGTTTGTTACCTCAGAACTTTCGACTGGGTGAACCGATTTTGAAAATTCTTTTTTTATTTTAAAGCTGGTGCTTCCCATGTGGTCCCATTTTAATTTGGTTAAGATCGGATTGGAAAGCGAGTACATTAATAGCAACTAAAAAAACTGTGAAATAAAAAACTATTTAAAAAAATATAAAAACTGCCTTCAAAAATGTATGAAATAAAAAAAAATCGAACCCTAGAGTTGAAGGCGGTGATATCCTTTGTGATTTGTGTAGCCTTCTTTAGCACCGCCTTCAACTCAAGGGTTGTATTTTTTTTTATTTCATACATTTTTGTATTTTTTTAAATAGTTTTTTTTGTTAGTCTTGGTGTTTCATAATTGCAAAGTTTGTATTGTTAATTTCTGCCACCAAATGAAGTCTGACCGCAAAAGAGATTTTAAATAAGCATTTCTATCTCTTACGAAGGTACAAGTCCCTAGACCGCAATCAATCGCACTAGCTCCCACGTCCAGCGAGAGCTGGAGCTCCAAGAGGAGCCGGAACTCTTCTCACCTATCGTCGGAGCTGGAGCGGCTGTAGTTCCTCTCGCTCCGGTAGCCCTGGCCGGGCGAGCGCAGCGGGCTCGGCGTGTAGTACAAGTCCCTAGACCACAAATCGCACTAGCTCCCACGTCCACCGAGAGCTGGAGCTCCAAGAGGAGCCGGAACTCTTCTCACCTGTCGTCGGAGCTGGAGCGGCTGTAGTTCCTCTCGCTTCGGTAGCCCTGGCCGGGCGAGCGCAGCGGGCTCGGCGTGTAGTACAAGTCCCTAGACCACAAATCGCACTAGCTCCCACGTCCACCGAGAGCTGGAGGTCCAAGAGGAGCCGGAACTATTCTCACCTGTCGGCGGAGCTGGAGCGGCTGTAGTTCCTCTCGCTCCGGTAGCCCTGGCCGGGCGAGCGCAGCGGGCTCGGCGTGTAGTACAAGTCCCTAGACCACAAATCGCACTAGCTCCCACGTCCACCGAGAGCTGGAGGTCCAAGAGGAGCCGGAACTCTTCTCACCTGTCGTCGGAGCTGGAGCGGCTGTAGTTCCTCTCGCTCCGGTAGCCCTGGCCGGGCGAGCGCAGCGGGCTCGGCGTGTAGTTTGAGCGCCTGGACCGAGACGAGCCGCTCGAGTCGGCGCGCGTCCAACGAGAGCTGGAGCTCGAACTGGAACTTGAAGAGGAACTGGAACTGAGAAATGATTTCTTGGTTAGTAGAAATTAATTTTGTTAGACGAGAAATTGTTAATGCACACAAGTAATAAAAATACAAAAGAAAACAAAAGACACATAAAGAGCAGTCAATGAAAATCAATCACATGGTGATACAAATAAGTATGACACAAATTTATACTTGATCTCTGAAATAATAAAAAAGGTGAAAATTAAAATAATGAAATAAAATGGATAATTTTTAAATAAATCTCAGAAAATAATAAAAAATTGCTATTTAAATATTTGAACCAAAAAGAGAAATTAATCGTTCAGTCAAAACAATTTGAGTTATAGCGACGTCAAACAACCAAAGCAAGACCAACATGAACAATGTTCTACATAAATATGGGCCTCTAAACATGACATCATTTAACAAAACAGTTAAGCACGAGTCGGACTCGCGTTCCCGACACTAGGTTCAGCACCTGTTGCGATATTTCATTAACGGGTGACTAGCATGTTATTGCCTTGTTGTCTGTCACACATAACAAACTAGCTTTCTTACATCATACATAAACTATAGTGCCACCAGGAAGTTATGATGCGTGGGAAATATGCAAAACTGTCTGCATTCCTAAGAAGGGACGTGAACTTTCGGTCGAAAGTTTGTCGATAATTGTATGGCTTAATAACCTAAATTATCGACAAACTTTCAATCGAAAGTTCGCGTCCCTTCTTAGAAATGCAAACAGTTTAGCATATTTCCCACGCATCATAACTTCCTGGTGGCACTATATCCATCACTTTTACCTATAAAATCACCTACCCTAAAGAAACAAATTAAACAAGTTATTGTTGTTATCGTTAGATAACAAAATAAACTACATATAATTCCAAAACTATCTCTCTTCCTACACACGCAAATAAGTGTATACCAGCGTTCATCGATCCAATAGAACCTTGTCACAATAATTAACTTCCCTTGTTGTGCCTTGTTACAATTTTGCACGTAAGCAGCATAGCTGCATGTGTGTCAGTCTCAATATGTGTTAAAAAGTGTTTCGCTTACAATTTATACAGCTTCAGGCCAATTTCTCAGAATGCAATCTGCAAATTAAGTGTTTTTTATAATAAATTGGACCGCAGATATTATTATGGACATTGTGACATACGGTCGCAAGTTGACCTCTAAAAATTTATAAACACCGGTACTTAGTACTTTGTCAATTACGCGACATGCATTTGACAAACCCATGCTGCTGAGAGCAGTTAAAATAGATGTGGAGTAAATTAATTAATGTGATGGATGAGGCTCCACCGGTAGGTGGTCAACTGTCTATATTGAAAATCTTTCCATTTTTAATTTAATCCCCTGAATGAATGTTGGTTTTGTCGTAATGAGCAATCAAACAGAATTAGTTATAAAATAGTTCAGAAAATTACATTCAGGAGCATACCTTGGAGCATACAATTAATTAATGGTCATACACACCTGTAGAAAGTTCGCCATACATGACTTTCACCTATAATATACATTTGAAGAAATCATGACCAATCGGATACGTAACAAATCGTTGTATAAGCATCAACAGCATACGTAAGCCACTTATAAAAATGAAATTTTGCATCTTAATCGAATTTTTTTCATTAACCCAGCCCAGCAAATTTTTTTTCACAGCCCCGAACAGCCCAACTTTTCCACAAAATTTAGAGCTGCAGATAATAGATAAAAAGGGATAGGCAAGGGCTGATGATACTTAGGCGACGAAATGCTCACCTTGTTGAAGAATCTGAGCTCTCTGAAATGGTCGGCTTCCTCAAGGGAGGAGTCATGGATGGACTTTCTGGCTTAGGGACGTGCGGACTCGTTGGTCGACTCTCCGTAACGGAGTCGGAAACTTTGGCAGTTTTAGGAGGCGGTGTCATTGACTGTTCCGGTGTTATAATCTTCTTGCACGGAATACTTTTCAAGTATTTGCTGTCCTCTCGGCCTGCGGATACGTGCCTCGAGTGTGACGGAGATCTGTAGTATCGTCGACGGTGATCGTTTCTCTTGTAGGAAGGTGATCGTTGGAGGTTTCTGTACGGCGGTGAACGTGAGCGAATATTTCTGTATGGGCTGCGTGATCTAGGACGGTAAGACGAATACCGGCTGTGCCTCGAGTGACGATCATACGAACGTGATCTGTGCCTCGATCTACTTTTACTTCTGCTGTAGGATCTTCGCCGAGAACGTCTCGACTTGTCTCTCGAAGGTGACCGTCTTATCGCCTTGGATTTTGGACTCGGACCCTTGGAGAGAGATCGCTGGTTACAAGCCGCACCTTCGGATGCGATGCTCGTTGAAGATTTGCCACTGTCGTTTCGATTTCTACGTTTCTGCTCCGCTTTTTCAGAGTTTTCTGAAGCAGTATGCCTCTTTTTCTCGATAGAAGTATCGGTGGCAGCCCTTGCGGGTGTTGTGTTTTGGAATAGGTGGTCCGGTTCAGTTTGAACTTTAACTGTGACAGCTTCGGGCTTCTGGCGAATCTTCGGTAGATGCAAGATCACTTTATCTTCGCCATGCTCCTCTTTGGGACACTCGTTTACGATTATTGTCTTTAATTTCTTCTGTATCTGTTTTGGGGACACTTCATCGGAATTTTCAGACCGGTGCCGTTTTCTTTCTTCAGTTTTCGGCTCCTTTTCAGGTTTTTTAGTCTCGGGAGCCTTTTTCATCACAACGTCCTGTATGCTGGCGAACAGTGAGTTACTTGATATTTTCATATCTGAATTATTCTCAACTCTCTTTAAAGTGGCTGTTATATCTTTAAATCTCTTCTTATCAATTTTTGTATCTTTAGCCGAAGTTGGTTTATCTGCGGGCTGCGCTGTCTTGGAATCAGTTTTGCAATCATGGCGGGGACTCTTACTTTTATTATTGTGTTTTGAATTATCGGGAGAACGTTTCTTGGTATCGAAAATATTTTGCTTGAGAACTGAATTTTGGTCTGGTTTCTTTATCTTGAAATTTATGCCAGGTTTAACTGTGGTTTTTATTATGGATTTTGTTTTCTCTGGACTGGGAGTGGCAACTTGTTTCTTTAATTTAATCACTTTTATTGGGTCGGTGTTGGTACCAATGCTAACCATAATAATCTCTTCATATTCGGATACCTTAGGAGGTTCGGGCGACTGGATACGTTTCTGTTCCTCAGCCGCCTGCACTATTTGGAGCATTTCAACGTCACTGATCAACGGCTTCAATTCCAAGTTTTCAACCTTTGGAATCTTACTCATGACTATGTCCTCGTCTCTCTTTCTCATTGCTTCGGCCTTCAGTTTCTTTGTGTTCATTAAGATTTTCCTGGATGCTTCTCGAATCGGATCAAATAATTTCTTTGGCTCCTCAATCTCGGACTTGGGGGAGGATCTGCTGGAAGTGTTTGTAGACGGTGGTGTGCTATGCGCAGTGTCCACGATAGAGAGCTGAGATGGATTTGATTTGTCTTCTACTGCTGGAGCTGTGTAGGCGACAATTATATCCTGGTTGGTTATGTACAGAGCTTCTGGACTGACGGTTCTCGAACTGTTGTTGGAGGGCCCACCTTCTTTCCTCAACCGGTACTCCTGAAGATTCAATTTCTTCTTCGCCGGCTGTTTGACTTCGATCTGTACTGCTTCAGTTGCTATTACCCGTTCGGACAGACCTTTACTTTCGTTCTGTTCTATCGTTTCGTCCTTGACCATCAATCCTAAAGGATCATGATTTCTGTAATATTGCATATACTTTGGTTTCTCAATGATCGGAACTTCTACTTTATCTATAGAATTTAAGTGCGGCTTGACAATTTCATTTGAAACAACATTCCGACTTTTTATTATCTTACTAAAGGATTCCAGTAAGTTATCTTCGCTAACTTGTTTCTTTTCTTTAACTTTTAAATGACTGTTCGTCTCGATTTTCGAGCAGTGGTTAGTTCGTTCACTATGAAGCACTGGCTTCTCTTTGCCTTTGTCTTCATCGCAGTCGAGTTTAAGTATTACTTCAGTTTTATTCTTAATCGTTAACTTAATGCTACCGCTCGAACACTGACTATTCTTAGCACTTAACTTAGATTCACTAGCACTTGAAATCACAGAGCCCGGTTCGATCTGAGATCTGCACTTGGGCGCGGCACTAACTTGTGTATTAGTGTCGCATGAAAGTTTTTTCCTATGGTTAGAGATTAGAGAGTCCTTTGCTACGTAGGCTTTGTCGTTATGTTTGTTGGTTTTGTCTTCGTCATCGCTGCTGAGCGCGTATACAATTTTTTTACTTTTGCAAGTGCGAGGACGGGAGCTTTTGATGATGTGATTGCTAGATAACACTTCGGGCTTGAGAAGACTCTGGCGGCGCCTGGGCGCAGGCACATGGGAGTGCGTATGCGAACGAGCGGGTGCGGGCGGGGCCACACGCTTGGTTGGTGAACAGTAGTCGTGGTCCGCATACACATTCTCCTGAATGGGTTTTTGTGCAGCGGCACAGTTAGGGCTTGATGTTGGCATCTGGAATTAACATATTTGATAAAATCTACTCGAGTAAACTACGCACCCAAATATGTACATTGTGGACATACTCACCAGAATTTGTCTCATTTTATTCTTGTTTAATTTAATAGCTGCATCTTGAATTCTAACACCGTTCACTAAGCCGTTACTCTTAGCTGCTAAATCTTTGTTTGTGTTTGCCGAAGAATCTATACTTCTAACTGCTGACACCTTAAGTTTCGGATTGTTAAATTTCTCAGTAGCCTCAAACTGCTCCCAAAGTGATGTCACATTATTGGCCTCCAAAACGGGCAGTTCCACGACTTCACTCAAAGATTCAACGTCGACAAAGTCATCTGATTCTATCTTCACGTCGATAGGCTTTTTCATAACAGGAGACTCGGTCGCACTTTTCTCTATGCAAAATCCGAGCACAGTCTCAGTTGTTGGTTGAGGTGCGAGAATGGAAGTTTTCGGCACTTTCTTAACCTTGCCAGAAGGGCTTGTGTAATTTATTTGACTCTCCACAGGACATTCAATATCCATGTCCTGCTGACTCAAGTCATCGTGCAATTCTACCTTGATCCTAATATTAGCAGGATTATTTTCTGGCGCTTGTTTTTTGGGTTCGGTGATCAGAAAGCTGTTGACGTCGTCATCATTAAGGGTGCGAATGGCGTCGCCATCTCCATCATCATTCAGCTCTGCAATATCGAACATCTTGGTTGCCCTAATGTCGAGATCGAAGTTAAAGTCACTTAACTCGTGGAAGTTTAAGTCCTCAAAGGTCAGGCTAGTTCTTCCGTCATCAACCTCATTGCGAGGTAGGTGAGAAGGCGAATGGGGTAAGGAAAATGACTTTTGAAATAATCTCGAGCCGGTCTGTTTAGCCGGAGGTGTATCATCGAATATGACCTTTCTAAAATCATCTGTGTCGGGCAGTGAAGCCGGCAAATCTGCCTCGTCAACCTCCTCCTCAGAATCATCTTGTACTTCTTCCTTGATTTGCAGAACTTCAGTTTTTATAGTAGGTTTATCTTTTATAAAGTAATCATCTACATTTATTTCTTCACAAGTGTTATCTATACTTTTACTACTTCCTACTTCTACGTTCTGTGGAACTGCCGGGGCATCAGTGGACTCCTCATTTGAATATATCTCTGGAGGTTTATGCCCACTGTTGGCAATATTCAGGATTGGAGTTTGGGGACCGCTGTTGGGAATGCTCCAATCTTGGGCAGGGCCTTGAGCTTCCTCATCCGAGGAATATTCTAAGTCTAGCTCTGGGTCTACAGCGAAAATGTGAATAACAGGGCCGGATTCATCTTCTATGCTTTCCCCGGAATATTCTATTTCAACATCATAATCATCACTATCTACATCATCATCGCTGACGTTCAGTTCATCTTCTGCATTTTCTTCATTAATTATTTCTTCCACATCCTCGTCGGATGAGGCTTTTCCAACTTCATCATCAGACTCATCGTCCAGTTCCAAAGGCTCTTGCTTGCAAGGAGTGTTCATTAGCTGAAAGTTAAAAATAATATTCTAAAAAACAATATCATATATTTGTAACAATTTGAGCTTACCATGCACCCTGATAGAAGTAAATAATTGTGATTTCATGGACTGACATCACAGGTTCAGCTTGTGATGTTACCAAATATGGGCCGATTTCACCAGCTTTGGCTAAAATGTAGCTGTCGGTCAACTTTATGAGAAATGTCACTTTAACCGACAGATAACTGTTAGGCAAGACCTAATCGGCGGTGTTGAAATCGACCTTAATAAAAAAAACTACCCAACAAAACATTACGAAAAAATGGATACACCTATAGCAGTGGTGCGCAAACGGTCGATCGCTGAAAATATGTAGAGCAAGAAGTGACTCGTAGAAAGATCGAAGAATTCATAAAATTTGATGTGACTTAACATTTCCGGGTGGTGTCTTCCACAAGGACCGCAACAGTACTATGTTACTTAACACATATATAAAGTATGTAATGAACATAGTTTTCAATTCAAACAAAAATTTGTACAAATTATTTAAGAGGATTCATATGGCAAAACAAAAATGCAATTTCGGCGTACTGAGCAATCGAGCGCAGTGCGCGCGTTCGTATGGTGAATTTTGTAGTTTTTGTTTGTTTAAAAATTATTAGGATTTGTTTTTTTTTTTCAAATAATGCTGCTTTAGTGTCTAGAAAATTAAAATCCCTAAACAATGACGTACATTTTATTCCAAAATAATTATCCAGTATGGAGCTAGCTTGACATAAGAAATTAAAATAGAGTCACATTCAGAATTTTTTTTCACCATGAAAAAAGACTGTAAATTTAAAAAGCCTGCTTCAGTGTTTAGTACATAATTATATTATCTAGTAAAAAAATTTATTTTTTCATATTATGTACTTACTTCATAGAACAAAATTTTTTTTGAAGTTTTAAAAAATATAATAATTTTCATTTAATGTCCTATAGAATCCTCTTAACAAGGAAAACCTCTGGTACAAGGTGTCGATCTTACAACCTTAAATTTTTTGTAGGTAGATCGTCATAGAAAAAAGTTTGGGCACCACTGACCTATAGTATAAGTATATAGTATAAGTATTTATAATACGTATCTATCGTAAAAGTGCTATAGGTACCCATGACATCTATAGTGCTTCTTTCTCAGATTGACCCTTTTTTTATGGGAAGCACGACATATGGCGCACCAGACTAACGCAGAGGTGTAGTCTTAATCTTCCGTTGTGTTATTTTATAATAGCGTGCTAAGCTGCATTTACTTGATTGCCGGCTTTCACTCGCTTTTTCACATCTCCTTAAAATTTTCCATCGCGCATGAACACATTCCCCAGATATAGGGTAGGGTGGGGCTATCGCGCCGGTGGGGCAATTCCGCCGGCAACCCGTTTTTTGTCATTTGAATGGCTGTAACTTTTTTGTTTTCTAAGATAATGACATGAAACTTTTTTCAATTAAAACAAAGCCTTATTTATTCCAAATTAGAAGTAATTATAACTTGACATAGGTTAGTTTTTTTTAATAAATTAATCTGAACGCGCAAAAACAAAAATAAAAAGAGGCATGTTTAACAGGTTATTTATGACATTTAAAAAAAAAATTTTTTTTTGTAAATGATGTGAAACTATTATAAGTACTTTAGAATACAATATATCGAAAGTTGCATGTAATTTTTTTTCATTTTATTTTCCTACCCTCACTTACCTCGTTTATTTCGCCGATATCGAAAACTCGGGATTTTATCATCAGAATCAGTATTACTGAGGCTAGGCTTGAGCGGCGGGTGGCCGAGTGGTTTGGGCATCGGCTTCTCATGCGGGAGGTCCGAGGCTCGAATCCGGTCGGCGTGTACCAATGAGTTTTTTCTGACGAAAAAATTTACGTGCATACCTACACCCGCTGCTTCACCGTTCGGAACCGGTGTAAAACTGTAGGTCCCTTCCCTTGCCCCTTACTAGGTGGTAGGCTCAAATTGTAGCCGACTGGGTTGGTACCACCGTAGTGGATGTAAGATGGCCGCAAGCAACCTCGGTTGTGTTCTCCTCTAGTCCAGTATAGCCAGCAATCCAGGGAAGTCTCCGGTATGGCACCTACCTTCTCGGAGGTGATATTGGCTGGTTAGAGCATGTGCTTTGGCCCCTCCGACACAGCCACCCATACCGGATTACATAAAAAAAAAAGAAAAAAAAAAGAAATGATTATGCATATGACCAGTAAAGTTCCAAAGGTAAATACAGCTCAAAAACGAGACCGGCGGAATTGCCCCACCGTGGGGCTATTCCGCCGGCATTGACAGCCTTTTGTTTTTAATTTATTAAAAATATAAAGAGTTCACTAATATTTTTTTTTTTTTTGCTGCAATTGTATAGCCAAAGAGCCATTTGGAACGATAAAATAATTAAACTGAGTAAAAGTTGACAATGCAAGAAATGGCATCCAAAAAACATGAATTTTCGGCGAAATAGCCCCACCCTACCCTACAAATTCGTTCACTTGCTCCAGCCTCTCAACCCCAATAATTACATTGCATTCGGACACTATTTCATTCCTGTCCAGTACCTTTACTTTCGTCTTGTTTACATTCACTTTTATTTCCTTCCTTTTAAATGCTTTAACCATAACAGTTACCATGTCCTGCAACTCGCCTGTTTAGCTGTCCATGGTGGAGTGCTAGCCCCTACACTGATGTACGACAATGAAAGTCGAGCATGGCAGACGAAGCATGAAAGCAGGATAAATGCTGTGGAAATGTGCGTGTTGAGGAGTATATGTGGAGTCACAATGAAGATAGATTGAGAAATTGTGTAGTGCGATGGTGTTGTGGTCTGAACGAAGATGAAGATATAGTGACAAGGATTGAGAAAGGAATGCTTCGATGGTTCGGTCATGTTGGAAGAATGGATGATAGGAGACTAACGTAAGAAATTTATGGAGCGAATGTGAGTGGAAGTCGGGAAGGGTCGCCCTAGACGCACGTACCTAGACAAATAAATGTCCTATCTTAACTTACATTGAGTTGTTGAACGCCGTTCCACCTGCACTCATCGTCATTACCATTGGAAGAGTACTTAGCCGAGTCGTACTCTGGGCTGGTCTGAGTGTAGCTGCTCCCTTCCGAGGAGTAAGCCTCAGAGTGGATGCTCGTGCTGTAGTTCTGCTCATGGTAACTCTTTAAGATGCTGGACTCCATCTTGCCTGGAGCAAAAATGTGAAGTTATACATACATACATATCACACACGCTAAATCCCGACAATCGGGGTAAGCAGAGTAATCGGTGTTGTGCTGCAAGAACTCTGGTCAATTACAGCACAACACCAACCACCACGTTTCGCAAAGTATTCGAACAAGATTCAATCGATCAAGCAGCAAGTAAGGGCACGAAGACCCACCTGCTGCATGACTCGGTGGAATTACCGTGCCAAGGTGAGAGGTGGCGAGCCTGTCGCCCTTTAGCCGGCATCTTGTCCTTATCCCTTAGTCGCCTTTTACGACATGCACGGGGAGAGATGCAGTGGGGATATTCTTTTTAAGTACCGGCCCCACACGGTACTTATTACACACTTATTATTATACACAAGTTATAATTATTAGTAAACCCTCCAGGTGCAACAGATGCAAGATAAGTGGTTTTTGTTGTAGCCAGTCTGACTAATGGGCAAGATGTGCCAGTCGCCGCCCTATTTTATTTTTATTTTATTTATTAAGGAGAAAAAACAGAGACATGTAATGCATAATACAATGAAAGTATACATATAACATGTCCCCACTACGCTTTCCTCTGGAACACATTGAACATGATAAAGGCAAGCATAAACCAAGGAACAAGGGAAGCGACCAGCAGTTTGACACCGCTTCTGAACGGTGAAACAGCAGATGTAGGTATGCACGCAGTTTCTTTCGTCAGAAAAAAAACTCATCGATGCATGTCGGCCGGATTAGGATCTCGGAGCCCGAGATCAAGAGTCCAAGCCGAGACCGCGCCGACCACCCGTCGCTCAATATTGTTGTGCCTAATTAGTAATTAAATAGGTTCTGCCTATGTATTAATACTAGCTGAGCTCACAACTACACTCGCAATTACAATTTGCACTTAACAGCAAACATAAAGGTGCGTACAGACATCGCGAGGCATGCGGCGCGAATGGTTTGTCACGCATGCTTCAACCTGAGGCATGCGCGCAACATTTATGCATAACTCCTGAACGGCACATGCTCAAGCTGAGCACGCAAACAACCACGCACGCACATGCTCAAGCTGACGCACTGACATGCGGCGCGAATGGTTCGTCACGCATGCCTCGGGCTGTGTGGACGTGAGTGCTCACTGTAAGCATTCGCCGCATACGCTCGTTGCGAGGTAATTAATGCGCTGCCTCAGTGCGAGCCGTGCGTTCCGTGTGGGCGGCTGTTATTGTGTTGCGGCTGTTATTGTGTAACTTGAGCATGTGCGTGCGTGGTTGTCTGCGTGCTCAGCCTGAGCATGTGCCGTTCAGGTAACTCCTGAACGGCACAACTGCATAAATGTTGCGCGCATGCCTCAGGTTGAAGCATGCGTGACGAACCATTATCGCTGCATGCCTCGCGATGTCTGTACGCACCTTAACATTTTCTCTTGACTTCCACCACATCCGACGCCAAGCTCAGCCCCTATTTAAAACATTATGATTATGATGACGACTTACAACGTCCCAAGCTTGCCAACTGCAATGCTGAAAATCTAAATTGCTTGAGCCATTCTAGTATGTGCATTTTTTTTTATGGAAACTGAACGGTTGGCTACATCACCTACAACATCCGTGATGTCAGCCCATAACACCAGATGAACTAGGTGCCATGTCAAAGCTTCCCTTAATTTCATGTCGGCTACACTGAACTGGACGGAAAACACGAACTATTTACATAGCCGTTTCAACCGACGTTTCGCTCAGTGTGCTGGTATCAAGCCGGCCGGGATATATCCTACCACCTAGTATTAAGGTAAGAAGAGAAGGGACCTACAGTTTTACGTGGAATCCGAACCACGGTTAGCCTCCAAAACAGTCGAGCGGTCGCCCATCCAAATACTGACCGCTCTCAGCGTTGCTTAACAACAGTCGATCGACCGCACCACTGAGCAACCGAGGCTGAAAATATTATCAGTTGCTATGCTGTGTACTAAGTTAGTTACAGTGGTGGAAAACACAGTTCTTTTCATTACACCTGGTGAAGAATTATTTAATAATTGGAATGTAATGTAAGTTTCGACTCATCAGCGAAAAAGGCCCGCTGTTGTATATTATGTTATGACGCAGTATTACAATAGTAGCTACCTACAGTGGGCAACATTCTTGTGGAGTGTACCAAATATATCATGTCCTAACCTCCATCTTAAATCTTAATAATGTACTAAATGTACTAAATCAATACGCTTTTGAATTTGTCTCGACAGTACATTATCACTAGCATGGATTACTTACGTACGTAAGTAATCCATGCTAGTGATAATGTACTGTCGAGACAAATTTAATGTACATAGTTATAGAATTTAACACATTGTTAAAAACACAAAACAATATTGACATCCTGGTCACGATTTGTAAAGTTGGGGGTTCTGAGAAATGCGGATTTTTTAGGGTTCTGTATCCGGTACGGGACCCTATTACTAAGCCTAGGCCGTCTGTCTGTCTGTCTATCTGTCCGTCCGTCCGTCCGTCTGTCCGAGGGCTCTATCTCTTGAACCGTAATAGGTAGCCCGTTGTTTTCACAGAATATGTGTTATTATGGCCCATATAATAAAAATAAGAAAATGTAAAAAATTCACAGGGGTTCCCATAGAAGAATCCCCTTTCGAATAGATTATGAAGCATTTTAACTAATCATGACATTTAACTAATATGAAGCATTTCATAACACACCATAGATGGCGTGAGTGGCGCTAGCCATGACATGGCGATACGGAACCCTCGGTGCGCGAGTTCGACTCGCACTTAGCGGTTTTTTTTGCTAATATTTTAGATGAGCAAATTTTACAATGTTATTATAGGTAATTTATCAGTGATCGGCGTAAGTAGTGAGTGCCATTTGGGGTCAATGAACATGAATGATGATGTTTATATGCAGTGGCGTGCACAGACATTTAAGACCGGGTAGGCAGGCAACAATTTAAGATTCAAAATAAGTACTTAATTTAGAAACAAGTTGAATTCATTTTAATTTTTACCTCAGCCCGGTTTTCATCTCTTACATCTTCTTCGTGTCCACATGAAGATGAAAAAAAAAAAATATATATATTAATACAGATACTAAGGGTGACTTTTAAAAACGCCTTTTGAGTGATTTAAACAGAAACAATCTCAATAAAGAGTATGCAGTGCAGTGCCGTATATTGACTACAAAAAGATGAAATAGAAATAAGTAGAGAAGAGGGGCGGCACTTTTCTTATTTGTAAAAAAGATTATAACACTTCTTTATAAACTGTACCAGACAATTGCACTGCCGCGCCGGCACGCGCGCGCGGGAACGATGCTAGACCAGCTACACCTACGTTACGAGGCATTGTTGTGATGTTAGTGAAAGGCAGTCCTGCCCTGGCGTACTAAATCGCGCATCGAAACACGCATACACACGCAAAATTCCAGCATATAATGACGCAGGATTTGAGTAATAGTGTGAGTGACCACCAGGTAGTCGTGTTGTGTGCCTTTGCCGTTGCGTCCGCGCGAGCGGCCGCGCCAAGAGGGAGGAGCGCGCGCCAATTTTAAATCATACGTTTTGTCGTGAACTTGAGTCTATATGTTTTAATTTGATTGTTTGGATAGGTGGAATTGGGACTTTAACTCAGGGTAGGCAGTGCTTTTCTGCCTTTATGGGATGCACGCCCCTGTTTATATGGACATCCCCCGGGATTCCGGGATTGATGATCCCGGGATCCGGGAAACCTAGTTCACCGGTGTTATGGGCTGACATCACGGATGTTGTAGGTGATGTAGCCAACCGTGTCGGTTTCCATAAAAAACCCTTTTTTATTATAATAATTTTTGATATATGAAGATGAT
Organism: Nematopogon swammerdamellus; assembly: GCA_946902875.1. Lineage (NCBI taxonomy): Eukaryota > Metazoa > Arthropoda > Insecta > Lepidoptera > Adelidae > Nematopogon > Nematopogon swammerdamellus. Next base: position 7,334,266 of record OX336358.1, on the reverse strand, counting down.
TAAATATTGAAGATAACAACAAAACAAATATTCAAAACACAGCAATATTTATTCGCAGATATTGAAAATCAACAACATTTGTTCACAGAAACAAGGTGGGCTAGGTAACTTACGTTAAGGAATATCCATGTTAAGATAACGGTCACCAAATCCCGGAATAGCACTACCTACGGCGATCACTGGTAATTATTATTGCATGTACTGTCAATATTGTTATGCCATAAAGAATTTAAAGTACAAATAACACAACATTGTGTAATTGCATTGTAATATTTACCTAATTAGACCACTGTTCCCCAGTATAAAGCTACACCCTAATTTCATGGCATTTTAATGAAGCTGGTATTAACAATCTAAGTACAGTAGAGCCTAGTTAACTGAACCCCTAAAAACACAGAGTGTTCGGATTATAGTATGGGACATATTCTATAGAGGTGAAAAATAAAAAAACTGTTTTTTTGTGTTTTATTTACTTTTTTTTTTTTATTTTATGGAAACTGACACGGTTGGCTACATCACCTACAACATCCGTGATGTCAGCCCATAACACCGGGTGAACTTGGTGCCACGTCAGTGCTTCCCTTCGGTCGTGCCGGCTACACTGAACTGGACGGAAAACACAAACTATTTACATAGCCGTTTCGACCGACCTTTCATTCAGTGCGGTGGTACCAACCCGGGCGTGTTAAACCCTACCACCTAGTAATATAAGAAGGGAGTCATATCCCTTAGTCGCCTTTTACGACATACATGGGGAGAGATGCAGTGGGGCTATTCTTTTAAAGTACCGGCCCCACACGGTACAAAACTTATATTAGCCATCTTCGATCGTAATGCAAATTAAAAAAAGTAACAAATACTTTATATTGTCCTACATATTTCCTTCTACATACTACTTTGGAACAAGAAAATCTAGCATTGACTTTTGCTTTGATTTGGCAATTTTTTTGGGAAAAAACATCACTTCGCAATCGCTGCAGCAACAATGTGTCCTGACTTGACACGCCGTTTTCGTCAGCCCATTGAATGCTTTTGTTCAATGACTGCACAGCCTCAGCATGGCTTATTTTCTTAATTCCTGGGTCAGCTTCTTCTTCGTGATTGATTTCTTCGTCGCCCGTTTCTACCGGGATTGCGAGTGCGGGCGAACTAATGAGGCAAGGTCGCGGGTGCGAGGGAATTTGGAAATTTCCGATCGTTCGGATTACCGCGATCAACGGACTAGGCAGGGTTCGGACTAGCGCGGCTCTACTGTATAACTAACAGTAATTTGAGTGTAGAATGTAGATTCTTGAAAAATTCAAAGCACGCTCGGGATTCGAACCTAACATGAGGGCCTGTCCCTTAACCACTAAGCTACCCCGACTCCTCATTATTTCTTTTCTCAAGAACTTTTTTCATAACATTTAGAAAATTTATGAAAAAGCATACAATGCAAATCAACCTCTAAAGACACTAAACATAAGGTTCACTTTATACGGATGTATTGCACAATATCTGCTTATCCCTCACAGAGATGGTTATCTAGGGAGCCACACTGTCAAGGTCGGCCGTGTTTACCAGATAACACTCAAAATGAGTGATATTCACTTAAATTCATCTTCAGCCTAGCTAGATCGGCGAAAATCCACGATGGCTGAGAACGCGGGGTGGCCGCACGTATTCGAAATGTCAAACGTATGGTGGTAATCTGCTTGCAAAATCACGTGACAAAAATAATGATAAAAAAACTGCAGTTTGTCCAAGACAATACCTACTGCTCCGAATCGTTGCTGCATTCTGCAGAAGATATCAAAATAGCTATGTACTTATTACTTTATCTGTAGGGATCTTTACAATGTATTCGCGGGCGGTGTGGCAATTAGCAATTTTTTAGGTTAGATTGGGAAACTGTCAACATTCTGAGCGCTACCGTGACAGATTGCGCGAAAAGCGAGTTATATAAAGATAATATTCTAATCTGTAGTGCTCCCTAGATCCTATTCAGACATCGTTACTGATTCGGCATTATGCCTGCAGGTGGGGACGGCGATTATGGACCTGTCGGTGTGTGGTCGTCGACCTAACCTCGCCGGGCGCGCGTGATTCTACAATATTCGGTACCTATTTACAAGTCAAGGTTCATGCTAGCCGCTGTCAGTACGAACTCGATCAGTGGGACGCGTCTGATCTATTTTAGGACAAACAATAGAAAACGCTCACAGGCAGGCGATCCAGCTTCGTGCCTCGCGGCAGTCGCGGCCCCGCCACTATCTCCGCTCGCCGCCGAATACCTCTCCTCACTGCACTAAACACAAATCGATCACTACACTATCACCACGAGCCATTCTAAATCACCACAGTACTTAGTTACATTTCCACTAAATCACACGTTGAAAACTTCCGAAAATTCTGCAACTTTTGCAATTTGCAAATCACACGGCACGGCAGCAGTGGTGACGGATGGCGATACGATACGACGGACAGACGGCGGGCGATTGTTGGTTCGTTTCGCTCCCGTCACCTACTTTGCGTCTGTTAAATATAGCCAAAGCCAGAGCCAAAGGGTTAATTTAGTTTTATCTCGCTTTAGTGCTTAAAACGTGGCAAACTGTCGTTAGAACAGCACTAGACAATATAATCATGGAGAAAATTAGGGGAAGTAAAATGTTGCTAGAATGAAATATTGCATTGGTTCATCAATCATCAAGCTTTCCTCCAAGTAAAAAGCCCTACACGCACAACGCATTAACGTATTCGCTACAATTCGCCCGAATAACCCGTGGGACATCATTAGAGGAACGATGCTCGCTATAATTACTTATTATTACAGAGTTTATTTTTCATACAAAATATTTATATCCTTTGTGTTAGAACAAGACAAGACTAGACTAGACTTTTGCCATTAGTGAAATTTCGTTCACGCACTTTCTTATGTATGCCGGCACTTCACGTGGCTTATCGTATTCGCGATTGTTGCAAAAATTTTAGTTTTATCTCGCTCTAAACAAGCCATTAAAGGGAGACGAAACGGAAATGTTTGCCAAATATTTGTGTGCATACAGCCAAGTGAAGTGCCGGCATCACTGTGCTCCAGTCCAGTGTACTGTGCTACTGTGGTATCTGGAGCTTCAGGCTCCAGTGTAGAATTAAAAATAAATTCTTCGTCCGTTACCTTGAGACTCTCAGCACATGCTGATGCTAGCACTGGGTTAATATCAGCCCCCGCCCAAGTGCATCTCGGGAGAGGGGATAGATATGTGGTGATGTATGCCTCTTCTTAATCAACTGTTTCATCATAATTATATTATAACTAACTTATTCTATTTTATGGTGGATTCTATTTTATTATATTGGTATCGAAGTGGGCCAAACAATGGGTGGGTGGGCGATACTTAATTGTGGAAGTGGGGCCAAAAGGAATGCAGAAAACAATCGTTCCATCCTCCCATCCTCCCATCGTTAAGTGATATAAATAATAGATTTTAATAATGTATTAAATAAAAAAATACTGTAGCTTGCGATATTATCTATTATTAATATTTCATAGAAGCATATCCTGTAAATGATGCATACAAATATAGATTTTAATATTCAATAGATAATAGAGTGAGCATTCGGAACTTTCACACATGGTGTTTAGTATTATTTATTATGCTAATGCACATCCTATTTATAACTGATGAGATGTTTTTTCATTTTTCCGTGTACATGAGCGTTTATAAGCACACACAAACTCTCAATTTGACAAAGGTGCGCCAATTTCTAGGTACAGATTTCATCTCTATAGGCTTTAGCTCTATGGGCGTAAATACAATGCTCTTTGGTTCTATAGATAGATCGATATACAATATTGCTAGACTAGGACCAATATCTACACTTCTTTGTTGATTTTGTCCACAGTCGATAAACTGACTCCACAAAAAAACCCATAATTTCACGTGGTTTATTAAAGTCAGGACGAGATAGTTTTCAGGATCACAGTTTAGCTCATTAATCACCAAAAACACATTATGAATGACGGTTCGAGCCTGGGCGTCAATACCGCCTTTAAAAGTATATTTAAAACTATGTTGGAGAACAACGTTTTCATCGTGCACCAAAAAAAACCGGGATAACGTGCAGACAAAGTAGAATAGTTAATGAAATGAATAAATACGGGACTATTTATATCAAATCACCACTCATTAAATATGCGTTTAGATCATGTCACTTACGTAATGAAGTAATGACTCATCGACACCTTTACTACCTGCGTGTGCGAATTAGCTAATTACCGAAAAACAGCTCGCACACATTGTGCGTCTTTACTGACTTAATGATTTTATAATGGAATTATTTTTGAAGTCTTTTTTGACTCAGAATTTGCATTCGTAATGGCTCTAGTATAGCTATACTAACTCTAGCTAAATGTTTCTCACAGCAAATTCTCGTTGCCTCTCTATAGAGTTTTGGTTCTTTGGGCCCGAATTAAGAAAGTAAAACAATAGAGGTGCACTTGGCTGTATGGTCAAACGACCCTCGCCTTTTTTCCCGTAAGGATAAAAAAAGTAAAAAAAAAAATTTTAAGTGTCAGGTCAGCTGACAGCAACCAAAGAGAATTTAGCCACTTGACAGCAACAAAAAATCATCAATCAAAACAAACAAAAGTTCTCAGACAGACAGAATAAAACCAAAGAAAAACACAAAAAAAAATTAAAACCTCGCCATCAAAATTGATCTTCAAACATAACACTTACCCAGTAAATGGTTTGTATTTCATAATTCTTACCATAAGTACTCTATAGTAGGGGCGCAAAAAGGGTTGTTTCTCAGTCTGAGAGTGTCTTCCGTTCCCCCTTTTACCCTACCAACAAAAATAAAATGTACCTAATGAAAATATACTTTATTGTCCACCAATATGTAAGATGGTCAGTGGCGGGGCATGAACTTAATTTGATGTGGGCAAGGTAAATTTTGCGAGGCCCTCTCAATTTTTCCAATACTCAATACATTCAACAGCATCATCAAATCGGAATAATACCGCGACTATACTGTATTATTTCAATATTCACTGCCTCTGTCCTGCTTTCCCATCTTGTGTCTGATAAAGACTTTATAGTAAGGTTTAGTTTGCCTTTGATTAAGTTTAAACATGTTTACTCGGGGTCCCTCTGATCTAGCTGAATATTTTTCACGAATCAAAGCTGCATGTACTTTCGAGGCGCGAGGCCCCTCGGGCCGCGAGGCCGTGGACGATCGCCCACGTCGCCTACGCCTTGCGCCGCCTCTGAAGATGGTCACAAAAGGCGAGTTTAGTGCCTTGCGGCATTCTTTACAAAATAGCCTTTGGGATGTGGAAAACGTGTAGGGGCTGTCGATGCAGTAGCATAGCAGTAGGAACTAAAAAAAAATATGAAACTAAATAATTAGGTGTGGTTTTATACTGGGGAGCCGAGGTCGCAAATTTCTGGTAACCTTAATGTGTAGGCTGAGTTAAAAGACTAATTTTAGTGAAATTTTTTTTGCCGGAAACGTGTATTTTCAGAGAATTTTTTTTTTATAAAGTAACAGATTTTCCATACAAAATTAATTTATCAAACAAAATTAAAACTTTTGGTTTAAATCACCAATACATTGATGTTGAATAGAAATGTATACAAAAATGAGATGCGCCGTCTCAACATTAGGTTAGGGTTAATTTATAGAACTTCTATATTTGTTTTTAACCACCAAAACATTCACCCAGCCGACCCACTCCCCTCCCTCCCCCTCTGCCCCCTCTTCTAAGCTACCCCCATTATAATATTATAGGTAATATAAAAAAAATAAAGAAAAAAAATATTTTTCATACAAAATTAAACCCATGCACACACCCGGACCCAGGCCCCCCCCCCCCCCCCCCCCCCCCACCTCGGCTCCCCAGTATAAAGCCACCCCCTAATAATTTAAGATTACAACAGAGTAAGGCCGGGGGACGCGCAAAAGGCCCACAATGGAGTGGGCTTTAGCGCGGAGAACGAGTCCAAACAACAACAACAACAACAATTTAAAACATTAGAACTGCTATCGTGCGTTACATATAAAAATTGACGTCCTCACAGTTTACTTAGCCTTAAATCATTTGTGTAAATTTTAATTGCAGATGTCTTTGGCATCCGTTAAGGCTCTATCTGAACAGCCCGAAATCTGTGCCCCATGTCTATGTCCCCCATGTCTATGTCCCCCATGTCTATGTGAATCGGAGCAAGGGAGCCCACAACTTCAAGAAGAAGAAAATGGTTTTGAATTAAGAGAAGAAGCCCTGAAGAAAGAATGCGAAGAACGCATAGAGAAGGAAATTACAAAGCTGAAAGAAAGATTCGATTTAATTCTTCAGTGAGTAGTTACCCCGTTCATTTTTTTTTATTTCATTTTTTATTGATATTTTGAAACGGTTGGCTACAACACCTACTACATTCGCGATGTCAGCCCATAACACCTTGGTGAACTAGGTGCCATGTCAGTGCTTCCCTTCGGTCATGCTGGCTACACTGAACTGGACTGAAAACACCAACTATTTACATAGCCGTTTCAACCAACCTTTCATTCAGTGCTGTGGTATCAATCCGGGCGGGTTAAACACTACCACTTATTAGGTAAGAAGAGAAGGGACCTTCAGTTTCAAATAAGCCTGCCTGCGGCTGCTCTGGAAACTGTTAGTTGCGCTTATCAGGGTTGCCAGGTGATCCAGATATACATATAATAGTCGCAATAAAAAAAACTAAAAGGAAATTTATATTGGATTCATCCCCTGAATAGCAACTGTCTTCTAACAGGATCGATTCATAGCCGTTATGAAATTGTGAAAAAATTAATTCCTTAGCCAGAGCCAACCCAATACTGAACAGCAGGAATCGCTACTGGAATAAATGCCTGGTTTTTTTCAACTGACCCATCTGGTAACGCTGGTTCTAAATAGCCTTGATTATGAAAAACATTTTAGCTATCAGGAGGCTACTGCGAGCCTCTATTGGTTTGCACTTTACAGGGTAGCTAACCCTATCGTAGACGTTAAATGAAAGATGCAAAGCGAAAATCATTGGAAAAAATTGGTTGTCTGTAAAGTCGGTTTACGGACGATAGTTTTACGTGATAACGTCATAAAGAAAAGTGAAGTCGATCTACAGTCTCTTCAAGAATCTAGGGCTCCCAAGATCGACGCTAAGCTCATATATGGAGAGAGTTTCGAAAACGTCACTGGAAGCATCCTACAGAATATGGATAGGTAGAGAGAGGGAGGTCGAGAGCGGGACTGTGGTTTCCCCGCGTCCTAGTCAACGCAGACTAGCTGACGAGGGCTTGAAGCGAGCCGAAACGTGAAGCATGCGCGGGAAATTTAGAGTGGCCACTCGCTAGTCCCGGCCTCGATTAATACCCTCCTCTACTGCCGATGGGCCCGGATATGTTCGGTGAAGCCATCGCAAGCTTAGATCCACACCTTCCTGCTATAAGAATTACCGTATTTTTTCGTACGGCACCCGTGTCCCTACGGTACGCCGTACATTTGTCGATTTCTAGCCTCGATTACCGTACGATACGGCAAATTACCGTACGTTTGGCAACACTGCCGCTTGGGCCGATTGTGCCTCTCTATCGCTTGTTAAGCGCTCTCGCTTGCACACACAGGCTCAGATGGAACGTGACACTTTTTCGTGCGTGCAGCCGGTGTTCATCAATTTATAAGACGTTATCACGTCAAAATACATCGCGACAAGGATTCGAACCTGGGTCTCTGGCTTGAGCCGCCAACGCGATAACCAACTACACAACCGGGCCGTGACGTATTATCTCCAAATTTTCGATCTTATTGCACCTTCATGCATGGTGTCCAAACAGTCAACTTGAACGGTTCCATATTGAACCTTATGCTGTTGTCACCAAAGTCGTATTTGGCATCGGACACTAGAAATATATATAATATAATAAAAATATATATACCTAAAGCGAGTAGATGCTTAGTACCAACATATAAACATAAAATGTTCAATGAAAGAGTTCGCGATGCTATAGAAATGTATTTAGAGCAACAGACAAACAACCGGAACTTTACATGGTCACAAGAAGACTGACGCCACGTGGCCACCGCACCACGCTCGCTGAGGTGAGCGCTGGAGCAGCGAAAGGTAAAAGGTCGTTGATCGCCAAACACTGATATGTACGCCCGTCACAACATTCTCGGTATTCGCCGGATGGCCGATTACACTATTCGTTGCAAGGCGGGCAAGCGGCGGGTGGCGAGTGGTTTGGGCATCGGCTTCTCATGCGAGAGGTCCGAGGTTCGAATCCGGTCGGCGTGTACCAATGAGTTTTTTTCTGACGAAACAATTTACGTGCATACCTACACGCCTGCTGCTTCACCGTTCGGAACCGGTGTAAAACTGTAGGTCACTTCCCTTGCCCCTTAATAGGTGGTAGGCTCAAATTGTAGCCAACTGGGTTGGTACCACCGTACTGGATGTAAGATGGCCGCATAGCAGCCTCGGTTGTGTTCTCCTCTAGTCCAGTGTAGCCATTAATCCAGGGAAGTATCTCGTATGGCACCTAGCTACCTTATCGGAGGTGATATTGGCTGGTCGGAGCATGTGTTTTGGGCCCTCCAACTCAGGCAGACATACATGATTACATAAAAAAAACGGGGTGTGTGTGGCTGTAGGACACGGCCGTGTGTTTTACTTGAATATGTGTACGTAACGGGTAATATTTTTCATAGAGCGAATTGCGTAACGAATTCTTTGATCCTTTAGCTATCGAGTGTTGTAATTAAATTTTGGATGTAGATGATAGACATGAAGCTGCAACACCAAACTGTATCCTCCGATTTTGTTATCATCAGTTTTCTGGATTGGCTCCCACTATGGAAGCAAATTTAAAGACGTATTCACGTCAAAAAAATTTAGCTTGCATGCTTTACAGGAATGAGGAAGTGAGGTCCTCATGGCTGCTGCGAGAGGCGCACCGCGGGCGAGAGGAGAAGATATCGGCTCTGAAGACTCAGCTGGAGTGCAAGAACCTCGCAGCACTCATGTACCTTCTTTGCTCTGAGCGACGCAAGAACCGATTGGAGACTATGCAGATGGTTGAAGGTAATATTAATAATAAAAATTACATTTTACATAGAAACAGAACCAGGCCTCACGCACTCCATGTACTTGCGCGCGCTAACTACCTACCGCCCGGCGCACCGCCGGCGGTGTATTTCAATGGGCTGCCCATTGAAATACACCCGATGCCAAAGAATATAAAAAGCCGCGCGGAGCATACTTCCGCGCGGCTGGCGCAGGTGCAAAGCAATAATCACTTTACACTCGATCGTTAAGGTACATTATCGCACGCAGCGATTGGCGATGTGAAACAGTAGGCTATTAAAGCCCGAAGGTAGGAACTTTTTCTATGGAGTGATTTATCTGTTACGAAGTAACTATTAAGTAATCTTTGACAGAACTACATAAATACAAATAATCTTAACAATTACTCATATAAGACTGTTAGAGACAAAGGAAAGGTTAGTATGAATGAATGCCTCATGGCATGAATCTCGACTTTTGTATGCCATGTTATAATCCTTCCGGCCGCGTACGTACCTGAGTTTTGTAACTGGTTGCGGTAGAAGAATATTTATTCTTCGTTGGTAACATGGTTTCGGTAGAAGAATGATGTGCAATTAATATTTTGATTTGATACTACCTGAAAATCTATCAATACAATTATAATTTTTTATTGTTTTTTTTTATGTAATTCTGTATGGGTGGCTGAGTCAAAGGGACCAGACCACATGCTACGATTAGGCAATATCGCCTCCAAGAAGGTGGCATACCGAATATTACATAACAATAAAATCGGAACTGATGTCACATTTTTGCAGAATACACAAATCACATAGACAACCTGATGGAGATTTTAAAAGAAGGGCAGAACATAATGGAGGAAATGGCAAGCGGATACCGTACGGCTGAACAAGTTGACACTGAGTGGAGAACGAAAACTGAGGCAATCATTCAAGAGGTTCTCATGCTTTATTCTATTGATTTTTTAAGGCTTCCTTACCTAAAAGGAGGAAAAACGGAACACTAATAAGATCACTCTCGTGTCTGTTTGTTTGTATGTCGAGCTGTCACACCTTATTTCCTCCGAATCTACTGATAATGCTTACTTTATTATTCTTGCCGTCCTGTTGAACACAGACTCGCCAGATCTGAAAGATCGGTTCTCGTGATCGGGCCAAAGTTCTATAATAAAAAAATAAAAATAAATTTAAAATGCTGAATTATTTAACAGCTTTGTCGGCAGACTGAAACACTTTCTGGTGGAGAAGGCGTACTATTCGATCAAGAAATTCCTTAACGAATGAATTTCTGCTTGCTTTTTTACCCTAAACTTAATATAGGTTATTGATGTGCACCTATTTAGACTGGCGATTTTATACTGGATTTTTATTTTAATAATTTTAATTTTAATAGGATTTATTTATTATGTATTAGCTATTGAATATTGTTAAATTGTATTTTATTTTCTAAATTGTAAAATTTGAAAATGTGTGATTGTGAGTTTGTGATATACCAATATATTCTATTCTATTTTATTCATTACACCATTTCTCAATCTATCTTCATTGTATCACACATATCACACTCACCTTAGCACTTTGGCAGGCAGTCACTCAGTCAGTCAGTGTGTATGCGTCCACTGCTGGACATACACCTCTCCAATTTTCCTCCAGTCCTCCCGACCTTCAGCGGTACGGAACCACTGCTTTCCGCCGACGTACTTGATGTCGTCGTCCCACCTGGCGGGTGGTCTTCCCGCACTCCGTTTTGTTGTCCACGGCCGCCAGTATAGGACACGGTTACTCCAATGCTCGTCGTCTCTTCGGCTAACCTGCCACTTGAGCTTAGCCACCCGGTGTCCAATATCAACTACTTTGTCAGCCTCGGTAGCTCAGTGTTGCGGTCGGTCGACTGTTGTTAAGCATACCTGGACATGGTCAGTTCTTGGATGGGTGACCGCTCGACCGTTGCAGGCTGACCGTGGTTCGGATTCCACCTTAAACTATAGGTCCCTTCCCTTCTTACCTTACTAGGTGGTAGGGTTTATCCCGCCCGTGTTGATACCACCGAATGAAACGTCGGTTGAAACGGCTATGTAAATAGTTCGTGTTTACCGTCCAGTTCAGTGTAGCCGACATGAAATGAAGGGAAGCACTTACATGGCACCTAGTTCACCCGGTGTTATGGGCTGACATCACGGATGTTGTAGGCGATGTAGCCAAGGCAACGGTCAGTGTCCATAAAAAAAAAAAAACAAAATCGGTGAATTGTTTCCGCAGTTTATAAAACAATAATTCAATAACTTTTCCATTTTCAGTTTCAACGGTTTCTCGAGCACTACTTTGGAAATCCCCCAGAAAGTTCCAAGTTCTACTTCAACATGCCCGAGTTGCTTCGGCTATGTGCTCCTTTGAATGCAGATGACATCGAAAAGGAAGAATCGATTATCGTTTCCTGCGGGCCAACTTGTGATTGTGTCGATTGTGGAGGTGTTTGAAATTTTTTTTCGTCAGTACAGTACATACCACACGCTGTATCCCGACAATCGGGTAAGCAGAGTAATCGGTGTTGTGCTGCAAGGATTTAACACCGACCATGACGTTTAGCAAAGTATTCGGACAATATAACTATGAAGCAGCAAGTAACCGACCGAAGGGAAGCACTGACGTGGCACCAAGTTCATCCGGTGTTATGGGCTGATATCACGGATGTTGTAGGTGATGTAGCCAATCGTGTCAGTTTCCATGAAAAAAAAAGTAAGGCACGAAGACCCACCTGCTGCATGACTCGGTAGAAGGACCGTGTCAAGCTCAGAGGTGGTTAACCTGTTTATTGTTTATTGTATAATTTCATCCATAGGTAGGTAACCTACGCTTGGACATGTCGAAAATTCCGCCAGTTCTAAATTCAATGCGAAGAAGAACTGACAACTTCGCAAGTTACAATGTTTTGTTAGTACCTTATAAGCATTATATTAAAGTAATTTAAAATAATTAACCCATACTACAGCTCACAAGAACATTAATATTTACAGCATAAACATGAATACTCAAGAATCTGACCACTCTGCCTATTTACATTATCTATATCTGGTGTATTATAGTGCCATCGTCAATTTTGATACTTCATATATCAAGTCAAATAAACGAGTTTTACTCGCGCACGGAGGTTTCCGTATCTATCCGCTATTATCCGCCTATCTTTTGTCTTTCAACAATGCAATGTATAAAAGCCTGTGGCGCCATCTATTATTCAATAGTGTGACTAATTGATTTTTCGGACGTTTGTTGTATGGGAGCCCCCTTAATTTTTAACATTTTCTTATTTGCTGTTATATCCGCCATAGTAACACATATTCTGTGATAATTTCAACGTGCTACCTATTATGGTTCAAGAGATACAGCCCTCGAACCTCGGACAGACGGACGGACGGACGGCGGAGGCTTAGTACCTAATAGGCTTCCGTACGGGATACGGAAACCTAAAAACAATTAGTTTACGTTTATCGCCCTTTAGCACGGTATCTTGTCCTTATCCCCTCAGTCACCTTTTATTACTCTTATTCTCACACATTTTAAATCTTTCCAGAAGAAGCTCCACCTACAGAAGAAGACGACTGGCTGACCAAACTAAGCACATCCAATAGACCTTTTGTAGTGTTCGGGGATATGTCAGACTTCAATCCGACGCAGAGACGACAACTACTAAAGCAGATTAAGGAAGAAAAACGACCGGCACCGGACAAGTGGACACAGTATGGTTAGTTAGTTTCAAATTAAATTGTTTTCGGTAAGAAAGGCTGCAGGAGAAAAAACTGCTTGCTGAAAAAAAAATACATACCACCACGCCCGATACTGATAATCGGGTAAGCAGAGTAATCGGTGTTGTACTGCAAGAATTATAACTATCAAGCAGCAACAACGGCACAAAAACAGTCTAACACCTATTGCATGAATTGATGAAAACACCATGACAGGGCGACAGGTGGTTAGCATTTCGCCCTTTAGCGTGACATCTTGTCCTTATATCTTGATACAATTTTGTAAGTCGTGTGGGGCCAGTACCAGGCCTCACGCACTCTATGTACTTGCGCGCGCTAACTACCTACCGCCCGACGGGCCGCCGGCGGTCTATTTCAGTGGAAATTCGTCAGCCGCGCGAAGTGTACATAAAAGCTCGCCCACGCAACTGCGCGCAGCTGCAAAGCAATAACCACTTTACACTCGATCGTTAAGGTACATTTTCGCACGCAGCGATTGGCGACGTGAAACAGTAGGCTATTAAAGTCCGAAGGTAGGAACATTTTCTATGGAATTATTTATCTGTTAAATTAGATTTTACTATTAAGTAATCTGTGCCGGTACCTACTAAAGAATAGCCGAATTGCGTCTCCCTTCTTGCATGTCGTAAAAGGCGACTGAGGGATAAGGAAAAGATGCCATGCTAAAGCGCGACATACTAGCCGCCTCTCACCTTAGCACTGCTTGATAGTTATCTTCTTCGAATACTTAATGCAAAACGTGGTGGACGGGGTTGTGCTGTAATTTAACAGAGTCCATGCACACCGATTGCACCATGCACTCGATGCACCTTATTACTCTGCTTACCCCGATTGTCGGAATACAGCGTGTGGTATGTATGTAAGTAAAAGAAATATAAAAAAATCACCTTTGAGATTGTAGCTGCGTTTTAACTCACAGTACATCTATGACATTCCAGAGTACAAATATATCCAAAAGGTGTGTTTGGATGACTGTTTTCAAAATATTTGCATTCTAGAATGTCATAGGCTTATTGTGAGTACCTTAAAACGCAGCCAGGCCACCAGGCTTACAATCTCTAAAAGGGATTTTTCAATATTCTTAAAATTTTTTACTATTAAAATAATTTGCCATTTTACATACACTCTTTCAGAAGTAAGATAATCAAGCTGGCAAGAACGTTAGAAAAGAAGTAGGCACTTCCCTAGCGCCACAAGTTTTTTGTATCGACTCATGCCGTCTCCTTCCCTCTATATTTACAAGGAATCAGTGTGCGCCTGATTGCACCGCACCCCTCCCGCCTTTCTCAGCATTGGCGACGCTGCTACTGGAATTAGGCACAGCTAGTCTCTAGCAATGGCGGCTTTGACCTATAAATCTTAGTGAGGCGACTAAAAATCCACCTAAATTGCTATTACTTTATGATGAATTGAAAAACCTAAACCTAATTTTTTTTGGCCCTAACAATACTTAACCAAAAACTCATAAATTCATGTAAGGATTAAAAAAAAATAAATATCATAATTAAAACCAAAAACTACTATCGAAAATCAATAGATAATAAAAACCGGCCAACTGCGAGTCGAACTCGCGCACCGAGGGTTCCGTATCGCCATGTCACGGCTAGCGCCACTATATGCATTTCATAACACGCCACGCCATCTAGATGGCGTGTTATGAAATGCTTCATATTAGTTAGTCACGATTAGAAAATGCTTCATAATCTATTTGGTAGATGGCGCGCGCGCATGCACTTTTTGAAACCAAAAAGTGTATGCGCGCGCGCCCTCTATGGGAACCCCCGTGAGTGTTTTACTTTTTCTTATTTTTATTATTTTTTGTTATATCGGCCATAATAACCCATTTTCTGTGAACATTTCAACAGGCTACCAATTACGGTTCAAGAGATACAGGCCTCGGACAGACGGACGGACGGACAGACAAGCGGCGGGTGGCCGAGTGGTTTGGGCATCGGCTTCAAATGCGAGAGGTGCGAGGTTCGAATCCGGTCGGCCTGTACCAATGAGTTTTTTTCTAACGAAAAAATTTACTACTAGTTCAGTATAGCCAGCAATCCAGGGAAGTCTCCGGTATGGCACCTACCTTCTCGGAGGTGATATGTGATATTGGCTGGTCGGAGCATGCGCTTTGGCCCCTCCGACTCAGCCACCCACCCATACCGGATTACATAAAAAAAAGACAGATGGACGGACGGACAGACAGACAGACAGACAGACAGACAGACAGACAGACGGCGTATGCTTAGTAATAGGGTCCCGTACCTGATACGGAACCCTAAAAACAAAAAAACAAAGAATTCGCAAAAGTGAGATTCGAACCAACGTCACTAGATTGAAAAGCGAAGCATATACCATTGAGCTATGAAACTTACGTTAAGTAATGCGAATTTCGCCATCAGGTTAAATACGGAGGTAAAACAAGCCGACTTATAGAAAACGTGAATCGCCCGATCTCGCTCTGCATTCTTTTGATTGGATATAGGTGTCTCGTTCGGCGGCATTTATCAAAGCCTCAGCTGCTCCCTACATCCAAAGCCTACAAGGTCAACCTGTTGTCTTTACGCTTGGTGAAGTGATATCAAAATAAACGATTCGTCGCCGCACCGGACCGGAGGAGGTGAGTCACCATATGCCATGCCGTACGTGACATGTCACACGTCACGTCTGTGTGTGTGTGCGTGCTGTGTTGGTGGTGTTGATGCACTAACACATCTTTAACGTATTTCGTCGCGCGCGTCGCACCAGCCGCCTCCAGTTCGGATCAGATATACTTAGACTTTTTAAAATTTTCTTTCTTGATATTTTGAAATGTTTTTTTTTCTTTACTTTCAAGATAATTAAGTGAGGCGGTGCTTCACTTGCTTCACCTGGGGAACCGCCACTGGTCTCTAGTCCAGACCCAATTCTTTATTCTTTATTTATTCTTTATTCATCATTCGTATGGTAGTACACTACGCTTAAATTTGTCCTGTTTAGTTTTTACAATCCGGTTCGATGTAAAACCTAAACAGGAAGAAGAGCCGGCAAGAAACTTCGCAGGGTTCTTTTTTTAAAGTCTTTAATTACAATACATTGTGACTAGCTACACAATAGACACCGCTTACAGTGTTAAGATATAGTTTGAGAGCTAGAATAACTATAATTTAAGCTTGATAATATTGTGACCACATAAAATCAAAAGTTAAAGTAAAAGTATAACTAAAATCTGGCGTATAGAGCCTTTATCAGAAATTGTTGATACATATTGTATGTTGAGTGATGAGTCCAATCCTTTTCTAACGTTCTAACTAGCCGCTATCCGACTCTTAAGTTTTTTTTTTTTTTTTTTTTTATGGAACCTGACACGGTTGGCTGCATCACCTACAACATCCGTGATGTCAGCCCATAACACAGGGTGAAGTCTTGTTAATGTTTTCATTTTCTCAGCTTTGAATAATAAATTCCTAATCGCGAACTGCCCAAATGCGGACTGGATCAAGCAGAAATACTTGAAGAGTTGTCCTGCAGACGATCACCGTCAGTGTTTAGAATCGTCTATGCCAGCGGATTATGAGCGTTTAGTTAGTACAATTATTATAGAAGGTGTTCGTTAGTCATGTCAACAATTTCGGGAGGGTTACATACACGCTCAAATAATCACGTTACGCAAAAAAAATTATGTTTTTAGCATTACTTTTCGAGAAATTTAACAAAACATGTTTGCTACCTAAACATTAACCTGTGTGTAACAGTAGGTAACTTGCATTGTACGGGTTCAATGGCCGTACTATGTTCAAACGCCGAACAGCTGTTTGTTGTAAGTAAGTCACAAGGTCACTATGATTGGTTTTTACAGCTACTTATTTAATTTAATTTTTTTGTTAGGAGAAAAATGTTCCTATAAAGTAATGTTCCTATAAACATGTGTCTTTTTTACGTAAAGTGTTTATTTGAGTGTGTATGTAACCCTCCCGAAATTTTTGACATGACTAACGAAGCACCTTATATTTGAGTGAGACCTGCAAAATCAATTTAACAATTTATTCTGATATTATCAACGCGGACAGCGTCTTCGCTTACGACGCGCGTTGATTCTACTAACCACCACTAGGTGGCGTTGGCCACTTCTTGCTACAGTATTGATTTGTATTTTTTCCCATATTAGCTTTTGCTTTGCTCGTGCAATGTTTTCGTTCACTCCTTAGTCGCTTGGAGGGGTATAATCATGATACATAATCTATAACCATCATCGAGATAAGCCAAATTCCATTAGTGAAAACTGCATGTAAACCGGTTCAGCCGTTTTTGAGTACAGTAATACTCCGTTTTATCCGAGGGATGCATTCCAGGGAAAATCGCATTGCGCAAATTTCAAAAAATGTGGCGCCGAGCTACCCATAAGGTATCTAACGACACCCATGGGCATTCGGACGTATGCGAAAGTTACGAATGTAATACGAGTACCTGCCTGACAGGTGCCTATTCACGCCCTCTTGAAGGACCGGACACTGTACTATAATAATCAAAAGAGTTTGTCGACAAGCTGGGCGATATGCTTGTCGACAAGTCTGGTGACTCACGTGCCAAGGCTCATCTCATACGGCGAATTTAGCCTCGAAATTCAGAGGGGCAACCCAGCCAGTGTGCTGGGCACCGCTGGGACGCTGGTTCAACTGGACGACATATTTTTCATTAAATTTTATGCAATAATCAATCACTTTTATTGTTAAATTGGTTGCTCTGCCTGACTTTTCCCTGTTTATTTTTTATTATTAATTAAGAATTCCTATGGCAGTAAGACTGTACTCGAACTTGTCACAATTTGTTCTATTATGGCCTTTTCGAGTTTAAAATCGAGTGTGCTTTCGAGTTTGTACCTACTATCTATACATATAATAAAATCGTAGAGGTAAGAAAGTCTGTACATTGAATGTATTCGGAAAAAAACTAACCAGGGTGGCTTAAAATGAGATACTGAACATGTTAGAACAGTTTTTAAAATTTTTGTTTGTTTGTTTGTTTGTCTGTACGCGCATCACGCAAAAACCACTGAACGGAATTAGACGAAACTTTGTATAGTGGCAGTTTATATGCCGGGTTAACATAATATGTAAAAAAAAATAACAAAAATAAAAAAAAAATTATAATTATAAACATTATTGCGCGTTTAAAATCACGTAGTCCAAAATACATAATTATATCTTGAGAACTGGCAGCAAATACAATTTGAATAAAATATTCATTCGAAATTTAAAAATAAGTAGATACAACGAAAATGACAGTTCTTCTTTTTTATAACTTGAACACAATAGTCTATACATATCTATTCTTTCTATACATATCATAAAATCGTAAATGCAAAAATGTCTATTTATACGCGCATCTCGCAAAAACCACTGAACGGAATTTGACGAAACTTTTTATAGTGACAGTGTATATCCCGGATGAACATAATAATAAAAAAATATAATAAAAATCACGTAATCCAAAGTAAAGGTAAAAAAATAATTTTAAATGTCACGTTGACAACGGAGAACTGTCATCTCGACGTGAGCTGGCCGGTGACAAATTGTTTGATAAATAAAAATAATAATTGAAAGTCGATGTTATGTCGCTGTCATTTGTGCAATAAAATTTATATATCTGTTGCCCGCGGCTTCGCTCGCGTGAAATTCGTATTTAAAAAAAAGAAAGTAAGTAACTAAAGGCGGGCCCGCAGGCGGATCTGCGCTCACGTAAACGATATTCTTTCTCGATGAAAGTAACTAAGGGCGAGGCGGAAGGCGGAGCTGAGTTCAGGAAGAAGAAAAACATTCTTGAAGAAAGTAACTAAGGGCGAGGCCGAAGGCCGAGCTCTATTCTGGAAGACCATAAACTTTCTCGAAAAAAGTAAGTAACTATGGGCGGGGCCGCAGGCCGAGCTGCGTTCAGGAAGAAGCTAAACCATCTTGAAGAAAGTAAGTAACTAAGGTGAGGCCGAAGGCCGAGCTACGTTCGGATAATTGAAAAACCATCTCGAAGAAAGCAAGTAACTAAGGGCGAGGCCGAAGGCCGAGCTGCGTTCAGGAAGAAGCTAAACCATCTTGAAGAAAGTAAGCAACTAAGGCGAGGCCGAAGGCCGAGCTACGTTCTGACAAATGATAAACCATCTCGAAGAAAGCAAGTAACTAAGGGCGAGGCCGAAGGCCGAGCTGCGTTCAGGAAGAAGCTAAACCATCTCGAATAAAGTTAATTAATATTAAGATTGAGTTAATTTAATTTAAATTTTATTATAAAGTCCACGCTTCTAACGGCAAATATAACTTAAATAATGTGATTAAATATAACTTAAATGAGTGACGGTGCGGGACTAAAAACTAATTTGGCAAATATAACGTGCATCCTAGAACCTCGCGGTTATTCCCGGCTGGATGGCAAGAGGCCCGATGCTATCACCTTAGTGCCATGGACTAAGGGTAGTTCTTTGATGTGGGACGCCACTTTTGTTCTCACATTGGCTCCAAGTCACGTTAGGACATCTTCAAGAGCGGCTGGTGCGGCCAAGGCTGGGGCGGAGAGCCTCAAACGCAGCAAATATAGAAATATAATTCAAGATTTCGAATTTGTTGCGTTTGCGGTTGAAACCCTCGGTCCGAGGAGCAGTGAAGCCAAAAGAGGCTTGGGCCTCTGCTGGTTGACGCAACTGGTGTCCCGCCATCAAGGGCTTATGTACTTCATTCAAAGGGTAAGCCTTGCCATCCAGCGGGGTAATGCCGCAAGTGCTCTAAGAACATTTGAAAATGCCCGTTTTGATAGTTATTTTAATGTTTGTTAGGTAGGTTTAATTCTTTAGTTATTAATATTACTTTTTTATTTTTATGAAATAAATAGATTGAGTAAACGATATTATATTCTATCGAAGAAAGGAAGTCTTTAAGGGCGAGGCCCGAAGGCGGAAGAGGGTTTTTGGTTTACCTGAACGCAGCTCGGCCTTCGGCCTCGCACTTAGTTCCTTCCTTTCTTCCAGAAGGATTGTCGTCTTCCTGAACGCAGCTCGGTCTTCGGCCTCGCCCTTACTTACTTCCTTTATTTGAGAAAGGTTTATCGTTTACCTGAAAGCAGCTCGGCCTTCGGCCTCGCCCTTAGTTAGTTACTTTCTTTAAGAAGGTTTTTCGATTACCTGAACGCAGCTCGGCCTTCGGCCTCGCCCTTAGTTACTTACATTCTTCTTTGGAATACGAATTTCACGCGAGCGGAGCCGCGGGCTCAGCTAGTCATGAATGAATCATGATAAAAAAATCGAAAATGAAGAACTATGCAATTCTTTTGTATTTTCTTGAAGATAGGAGATTCCTTGTACGGTGTTGTGCACAAAAATCGTTTTAAGTACATCTAACACCACCGTGAAACAAACCCAAAGGTGCGACCCATACCAGGGTTATACCAGATGTCCGGTTTTGGATCGGACAGTCCGGTTTTTTGAGGCTTGTGTCTGGTCTCCAAAATAATGAAAAACCGGATTTTATTTATTACTCTAGTCCCGACCTCGATTAACACCCTCCTCTACTGCCGATGGGCCCGGATATGTTCGGTGAAGCCATCGCAAGCTGAGCTCCACACCTTCCTTTTCCCTCTTCTTCCCATACATTTTCAAAAGTAACATTTGAAAATGAAAGGGGGACCCTTTGATTTTTTTTTATAAAACATTTGTAACTGAAAAATAATAATGACGGTCCATGAAAAATGTCCAGTTTTTTCAACTGAAAAGCCTGCGCATATCCCTAATTGGCCGAGCTGGCCGCAGTGTGTCGAATGTCATGCGACAACTTCGACCAATCATGGACCGCGTAAAGCGGGTCATATTTGCGCGAAATTTGAAAATCGCTTTGTAACGAATTGCGGGGTCGCGCAAAATGAGGTAACTTTAAACAGTTTCCTACTGTTTCCATAAAAAAAAAAAAAAATACCCATTACAGACAGGCTACATTTAAAATCAATGTCACATTTTGTATGGAAGTTGGTGCCTTTTTTTTCGCGTGGCCATCAACCAAACTTAGTTATTCTAGTTCAGAATTTATATTAGTATTTTATATTTAATGGTTTTACATAGAATTGTTGAAGTATGATATTTTTATGATAATTATCTTTAAATCAGAGATAAAAGGTTACAACCTGTTCTGAAAAAAAAAACGAAACCTGATGAAAATGCCTAAAAATATAATAAATATTATTCGAACTTCTGACCCTTATAACTTCGTTCGGACTGAGTTTAGGCATATACATGTCATAACAAGTTTTGTTTGTAACGTTATTCTGAACTGAACTAAAATGACTAAGGCCCACTTGCACCAACACAAATTTAATATATAAACCAGTTTAACTCGTTAAACTAGCACCCGTTGTATGTGTGAACCGCGTTTAAATCCATAACTCGCTACTTAACTTTAAACTCGTGTTGGTGCAAGACGCGCTAAGGCCCACTTGCACCAACACAAATTTAATATATAAACCAGTTTAACTCGTTAAACTAGCACCCGTTGTATGTGTGAACCGCGTTTAAATCCATAACTCGCTACTTAACTTTAAACTCGTGTTGGTGCAAGACGCGCTTAGTTTGGTTGATGGCCGCGCGAAAAAAAGGCACCAATTTTAGGCAATGCCCGATCTACATATATTTTATGCTATATGTATTCTTACACAAGACTGTATAAACAGGTAACGGGCTGTGAGCAGGGGTGGAAAGATGGCAATTTGGATATAGGGCATGGCCCCCTTGCATCTATCATGAGGATGGTGTTAGTTCATTTTGTATTGCAACTTGTAATGACTTCTAGAAATAATTAATTGGTGTACAAATTGTTTTATGGCCACTTCACCTATAAACTATTACCTACATACATACGAGTACGTCGTAAAGTCACGCCTGTTTCCAAATGGGATAGGCAGAAAAAACATATATCTCTATGTGCCATGGTTATACATGATATTTTTAATTTTTTCAAATGGCGGCACCATTTGAAAAAATTAAATGGTAAATTTTTTTTTATGTAATCCGCTAGGGGCGTTTGATTCGGAGTGGCCAAAGCACATGCCCCGACCAGCCAATATCACCTCCGAGAGGGTAGGTGCCATACCGAATAATTACCTCTGGATTGCTGGCTATACTGGACTAGAGGGGAACACAACTGTGGCTGCTATGCGGCCATACAGTACGGTGGTATCACAACCCAGTCGGCTACAATTAGAGCCTACCACCTAGTAATGGGCAAGGGAAGGTACCTACAGTTTCACACCGGTTCCGAACGGTGAAGCATTTTACGTTTACATAGGGAAGTTCCCCACATCCCTCCGTAATTCCGTTTACCTCCTTTTTTTTTTTTTATGGAACCTGACACGGTTGGCTACATCACCTACAACATCCGTGATGTCAGCCCATAACACAGGGTGAACTAGGTGCCATGTCAGTGCTTCCCTTCATTTCATGTCGGCTACACTAAACTGGACGGAAAACACGAACTATTTACATAGCCGTTTCGACCGACGTTTCGTTCAGTGCGGTGGTACCAACCCGGCCGGGATAAACCCTACCACCTAGTAAGGTAAGAAGGGAAGGGACCTACAGTTTAACGTGGAATCCGAACCACGGTCAGCCTCCAACGGTCGAGCGGTCACCCATCCAATCACTGACCGCGCTCAGCGTTGCTTAATAACAGTTGACTAACCAACCGCGCCACTGAGCTACAGAGGCTGACGAATTTTCTTATCCCTTAGTCGACTTTTATTCCTTTAGGAGATATTTTATATTAACTCAGAGTACGTTGGTTTTCTAGTAGGCATGACAAGAAGATGTGATCAAGTTCTGCCTCTCCGAGGCTACATTCATAAGGAGTCTCTAATGCAGGGTTTTTCAACCTTTTTTATTAGCTGGCACACTTTTCATCTACGAAAATTTCACGGCACACCACAATGTTCATACAGAAAGCATATGAAATTTAGAAAACTAAAAACTTGGCGACTTCGTACCTACGTAATGTACGCTGTATATGTAACTTATCAGTGAAAACTCTCATTTTATCAGAGGTTTTTTTTTTATGGAAACTGACACGGTTGGCTACTTCACCTACAACGTCCGTGATGTCGGACCATAACACCGGGTGAACTAGGTGCCATGTCAGTGCTTCCCTCTTTGATCGTGCCGGCTACACTGAACTGGTCGGAAAACACAAACTATTAACATAGCCGTTTCAACCGACGTTTCATTCAGACAACCCTACTACCAAGTAAGATTAGGAGGGAAGGGACCTACAGTTTGTCCTACAGGGTTGTCAAAATGTTCTCATTACTTCCCTGCGAACTCGCATTTTATTTGTTGAGGTGTTCAAACAAATCTGTCATAAAATGTCATTTTGAGTAAACTATCTAAAATATATATATATATATATATATATATATTGAAAAAGAACACATGTTTTTTTATACACATTTTATATATTTCGGCGAATGCCGTCTTCAGTAATTAATTATCTATTATGAATAAAATATTGTTTATTTACAAAAGTTTGTCATGGTAACAATGTCATTGGTTAATGACACTGTTACCATGACATGACAAACACAGATCTATAGATAAAAAAAAAAACTGAAGACGGCATTCGCCGAAATAATATATAAAATTTGTATAAAAAAACATGTGTTCTTTTTCAATAAATAATAAGAAGCACTAAAAAGTGATATGTATATTTTCTTATATATAAAAATATTATAATAAATTCATTATATATATATATAGGTATATATAGCTTGACGAAAAATTATGCTTGCTCTTTTCTTCCGCTGTTTTCGTGCAAATTTTGAATGAGTTATTTGGAATTCGCGGCACACCGGTTGAAAAAACCCTGCTAATGTGTTACTTTTGCAAGTAACTAATCATTGTCTTAATATTTGAATGCCTGATTGTAAAAACGACCTTTGTGAACAAAATTTCAAAACCAACTTTTTTACCGGTAATTGTTGTCTATGGCAAGCCACATCGATTGAGCGTAAAAACAACCTCTTACCTACACTGTAACTGACTTTTATTTGGGCACCAATTTTCGATGAGCGTAAAAACCACCTTTGTCCAGCGGATAAAGGTTGTTTTTACAGTCAATGTGTGGCAACACAAGTTTTTCTGACAAACGTTTTTATGTCATTAGCGTCATTCTATCATCTTATTTAGCTTCAGACTTGTCGCGCATGATTTCCTGAATAAATACCAGTTTTTCATTAATTCACTCTTGATTTTTATTTTGAAAATGCACGTTTTTTTGAGTTGACTGTAAAAACAACCTTTATCCTCGAATTAAAATTTTTTTTACAAAAATATCTACAAATATGTTAAATTTGATATTCTAACACAATATTCTTAAGATAAATTGACATCTAGGAAAAAAATAAAAAAAAATATTTTTGTAAAAATTTTTTACACTAGACAGTTTTTATTGATTTCCCAAAAGTTTCAAAAATGGATAAAGGTCGTTTTTACAATCAGGCATTCATTTATTTTCTCTTGCATCAGAACACAAGCGATGACCTTACCTCAGCACATGGGCAACAAGGCGAGCCTATTGGGAGCGAGGGATTCTCTAGAACTGATCTCCACTACAAAAGTATTGGGCAAGGTACTGTGAAATGTGATTTATGAGAAGAAAATATAGGACTGTGTGGGGTTGGTACTTAAAAAGAATAGCCCCACTGCATCTCTTCCCGTGCACGTCTTAAAAGGCGACTAAGGGATGAGGACGAGATGCCGTGCTAAAGGGCGGCAGGATAGCCACCTCTCACCTTGGCACGGCCCTTCCACCGAGTCATGCAACAGGTGGGCCTTCGTGCCTTACATGCTGCTTGATAGTTATCTCGTCCGAATAATTTGCTAAACGTGGTGGTCGGTGTTGTGCTGCAATTTCCCAGAGTGCGTGCAGCACAACATCGATTACTCTGCTTACCCCGATTGTCCGGTGTTATTGTGCTTCCCTTTGGCCGTGTCGGCTACACTGAACGCGGCGGAATACACGAACTATTTACATCAGCCTCATTCGACCGACCTTTCAATCAGTGCGGTGGCACAAACCTGTACGGGTTAAGCCCTACCTACCACGTAGTGAAGTGAGCGGCAGCGAGCTCTATAGACGAATGGAAATGGAATTAATGGTAATGAATCGGTGTAAAAAAAACCCCCGACCCTTAAAAAGTCAAAAATAATTTCCGTTTACTTAATTAAAGGAGTCGGGAGACCGCTAAGTAAATTCCCGCGCAGCTCTGAGTTTTTATATTTTATTTACTTAGCGGTCCCCCGACTCCTTTAATTAAGTAAACGGAAATTATTTTTGACTTTTTAAGGGTCGGGGGTTTTTTAAATTTGTAATTTAACTTTTATTTTAAGCTTTTTTTTAAAAAACCGCATGTAAATCGGTCCACTTTTTGAGATAAAATTTCTTTTTATTACTTAATTACTTGATTACTTGATTACAAACATAGCTAAGAACCATCCCGATTAAACAAGCTTCCTAATAAAAAAAACCGCATCCAAATCGGTCCATCCGTTTGGGAGCTACGATGCCACAGACAGACACACTCACACACACACACACACACGTCAAACTTATAACACCCCTCCTTTTTTTCGTCGGGGGTTAAAAACCAGAAGCGTGCCCTTATGCCTTATATTAATAAAAAAATGTTTGTTTCACTAGAGAGATAAGAAGAAAGCCGATATATGCGACGATGCGAAATTGTCGCTAATGTCGGAAGAGATTTACCCAATCAGTCTGCGCTCCATGGGGAAAAAGAGGGTAAAACCGCTATGGTCCTTACTTTTTGTATGGAATAGACAACCGGCTATGGTTGGCTACACTGCCTGCTAAGCCAAGTTCATCTCACTCCTGTAGAACTAGAAGCCAAGTCAGTGTTCTTCTCTTTGTAAGAGTAAAAGAGAGTTTAAAATATTTGTAGTACATTTCTAACTATAAAGTAAAAGTAAAAGTTAAAATTTTTTTATTAATACATTCTAAAACATATATCATACAGATCACATTAGGTTTATTAAATATTACATGTTTGGTGACTTTTGAAATATATTTTACTATTATAAATTTTATTATTTATTTTATTTTATATTTATATTATTATAATTAATCCTTACCTATAATAAAATCCAACGTCTGCTTTCTGTCTGAGTGCCTGTCTGTCCGCTTATAACTCGAGAACCACTGAACCGATTTTAATAAAAAAAAATCTACGAATAGATTGATTCTTCCCATCAACTATAGGCTACTTACTATCACGCTAAATAGCTTATGAGGTTAGCAGTGAAGTGAAATATGAGAGCGGGCGGAGCCGCGGGCACAGCTAGTTGCTAATAAAATACAAATTTTCTGTATTGTTAATTTCTTCCTTATGAATCTATTCATCTTGGTATCAGTGAAATCTGTAATATATTATATTATTATATATCTTGTATATTTTATTATATATCTTAGGTATTTCTATTATGTATGACGAAGTAAAAAAAAGTAATATTGTATGCAATATTTTTTTTTTAACTGAATAAATTATTTTGCTTTTGATTTTTAATTCTAGGCATCCATGGCACCAGATGTGGAATCGAGAATCCTTGACAGCACTTACAGGTATGCGCCGCACCCCCAAAAAAACAAAATGAAAGCATATATATAATATAGCGTTTGTCCTCGCGCGTTCGTGCACGTGTGAGATGGCACAGTATCACTGGTATATTGTGCGAGTGAAATAACATGCGATCGGACGCCATTTTAATGTCTTTTCTATATTTGCGCAGTTTAAGACTGGAATAAAAGTAGTTTAAGGGGCCATTGCGCCAACACAGACTTAGCAATTAATTAAGTCCACTTAGGTAAGTAAGTTGCGCCAACGTCATAAATTATAATGCTCAGCTGATTTAAAGATAAGTCTGGGTCAAAATAAAAAGGGTTTAGGCCAAAATTCAAATTGACATCTTACATGCAGACCGAATGAATGGCGTCAGCTGTTTTATTTCAAACATTGATGTCAAACAAAAATAATTCTAGGGACTATTATGGCTTTATGTCAAAATGTAGTGCAATCTGTCTTCTTAGTGTTGAAAGATGAAACTAAATCATTGCTCATTGCTTGTTATAGAATGCTGCCAGAGCGTAGAAATTTATGATTAGATGAAAAAGGAACGCATTCAGAAATAACGGCCACTTAGCTAAATACGAAAAAATTTGTGTTGTTCCAAGTTGTTGTTTCACTAATTGAGTTACGGGTTTAAGCCGTTGTTAGGTTATCGGGTCTTTAGAGATATTTAAGTATGTGTTAGAGCAATCGGCCCTTATGCTTGAAAAATGTTTAAGTACTTTTTTTTGACATATAACAAAAGTGAATGTGTCCAGTGTGAATGACCCGGAGATACCCGAAAGGTCGGTGGAGATTATCAAAGCCGATGGCGTCAGCGACAGCAGAGCGGATGATTTATCAGAATACTCAAAATTGGCGTAAGTTGTCATCCACCATCTGTAGCTATGCACACATGCTTAAATTAAAAAATCAACAGATTTTACGTGTATAATGCTACCAAAACTTGTAGACCAATGGCATTAGTGTTAGTGATAATATGTACAAGTCTACGCGCTGAGTGCATCTATTAGTGTGCCGAGCACCGCAGTGGCGTTCACGCACACTAACTCACTAACTAACCCTAATGCCATTGGTCTAAAAGTTTTGGTAGGGTAGTACGCAACAATGGCTGCATTGAAAATGTATCTTGGAAAATTTCATTATTTAGTAAACCCAACAAAAATAAAACTCCAAAAAATTGCGTCGTTTTCGTAGAATAGTCCTTTTGATGTGCAATCTAGATTTGGCGTGCGCCTTTGCACGTCAAGCGGCGCAGAGCAGCGAATATACCATTAATATATTATATAATATATAATATATAGATTTTTTCCGAAATTTTTCGATTGCATTTTTCAAAAAAATTACCTATTTCGAAATTTTCAAAATCTCATATCAGCGAATACGTCTCGATAAATTCTGCGTCGATTGAGCCCTCACTGACCCTCATAACCCTTATATAAACAAAGTTATAAGCATTTTTGTGTATAACGCAAAATCGATCCATTAAACATTTCCAATGTTAAAAAAACACATGTTAGCAAAAACTAACCCGCCCGGGATTTCCGGGATTCCGTGATAATCCCTAGGCTCCAATGTCCCGTGTCCCGGGCGAAGTATAATTTGGTCCCGGAGTGTGCAATTTGACCAGGGAAGAAAAATATGTATGTATGTATAGTGCCACCAGGAAGTTATGATATGACGCATGGGAAATATTCTGTCTGCATTCCTAAGAAGGGACGTGAACTTTCGATCGAAAGTTTGTCGATAAGTAGGTTATTAAGTCATGCAATTATCGACAAACTATCTGATCTATACTGATCTGTATGAGTGCACATAATGAGCGTGTCGCTTACTAAAGTTGTTCGCTATAAAAAAAAAGCCTTAAGGTTGCACTCCGGGAGTGCCGGCAGAAGTGAAAACTTAAACATCACCGTTGTGCATTTTTGAATATTTTGGAATGGTTAGGGAATAATTTCGCACGAATTATTTTATTTATCAGTATAAAAGTACTATCATTTATGTGGTAAAATACAATATTCATTTATTGCGCTATCGTAGACAAACATGACAATTTATATTACATAAAAAATTTAACACTACAGAACTATTATAATTATTTTACATCAAAAAGTATATTTCTCAGAAAAATCAACTTTCATCCATAATTTCAACTAATCTTACGCTTTTTCGATCAGGATACGGATCTGACGCGAGTTTAACATTTTTTACCCATCTAAAAAAAGTGCCAAGCGCCGCTAAAGAAGTTTCGAATCTTAAGCTTTTTCGATCAGGCTACGGATCTGGCGCGAGTTCTGACGCGAGTTTAACATTTTTTACCCATCTAAAAAAAGTTCCAAGCGCCGCTACAGAAGTTTTCACTTCAAAAAATACGCTAAAAGTTCGCCGTAACAATTGTAACAGAAAAATGTTGCGTCTTTAATTTCTCCACTTTATTATTTATGATAGCTTTTGTTCGCGGCTTCGCTCGCATGGCCAATGTCCATCCTGAAGATCCATACTAAATATTGGTCAAAGCATTTTTTAAATCGGATGCGAGATCGGATGAGTATTTTCGAAATAATCTTTATTGATCTCAAAGAACGTTATAACATTCGCTTATAGAGATTGGCACATTTATGCGGTTACAAATAAATACACGTAAGTAGGTACACAATAGAAAGTTTAAACTATTAGTAAAATGAAATTATTGTAGGTAAGTACAATATAAAGGTTAGATAATGTTATAAATATTCCGCAGACAGACGGACAGACAGACAGACACATAGAACTGAAGACAAGTACCTACCTAGGTTAATAATTCTAAAATATTGACAAGTTCTAATTATTCAGAGATTACCTCCTTCATCCAAACTTACAAACCTTTACTTTACCCCTTTATAATAATATATTAGTGTAGAAGCACTGCTGGTAGTAGATACATATGTCCCGGGAAGGCTAACATCAGATCTAGCCAAATTTAAGCAGGCTCTAGGCGGGAAGTCGTGCACGGCAATAGTTCTGCTCCGCGTTCTAGTCAACGCAGACTAGCCGACGTCGAGGGCTCGATGCGAGCCGAAACGTCTAGCACTCTGCAAGAGAGCAAGAGTGACCACTCGCTGCTTTCGTGCTTGATTGAAACGTTGTCGTACTTGCAATGGGAACGAATGAGTTCAGTGTAACCATTGAGTGTCGAGTTTGTCACCTGTCCGATTGCAGTCGCAAATGCTAAGTACATACGTACATTAACACTATTGTTTTATATCTGCAGGAGTATACATCAAGACAGTCTGCAATTTGTGGGTTCCCACTCGCCAAATCGCAGCGAGGCCGACAGGGTTGTACGTGAAAAGGTATTCAACGTTCCATCTCCTTACCTTACTTTCTTTGTGTAGCCCAGGATAGCAGCCATATTTTGGGGTATTTTTTTGGAAACTGATACGGTTACATCACCTACAACATCCGTGATGTCAGCCCATAACACCGGGTGAACTAGGTGCCATGTCAGTGCTTCCGTTCATTTCGCGCCGGCTGCACTGACTATAGTAGTAGCTACCCGCCGGTACCTTACTTCCTTTGGGTAGCCCAGGATGGCAGCAATATTTTGGGTACCATACTTCCTTTGGGTATCCCAGGATCGCATCCAATTTTGGGTACCATACTTCCTTTGGGCGTCCCAGGATGGCATCCATATTTTGGGTACCATACTTCCTTTCGGCATCCCAGGATGGCATCCATATTTTGGGTACCATACTTCCTTTCGGCATCCCAGGATGGCATCCATATTTTGGGTACCATACTTCCTTTGGGCATCCCAGGATGGCATTCATATTTTGGGTACCATACTTCCTTTGGGCATCCCAGGATGGCATCCATATTTTGGGTACCATACTTCCTTTGGGCCATATTTTGGGGTTTCAAGCGTAATCTGCGGCTGCACCAACCCACCTGCACCTTGCCCACCAATTCGCTAGCATGCATGGTAACTCGCTGCCGTCAGCCAGCACACAGAGATCTTGGTTGCACGCGTGGACATCACGGAAACACAGGGACAGATGGAAGGGCCTCTCAGAGTGCAGACAGTCGAGAGCTGCCCTTCCTAAACCAGACCGAAGGCTGGCTCGGAAGCTTATCAACCTGGCCCGGGCTAAGCTAAGAATAGCCGTTGGTCTGATGAGCGGCCACTGCTCACTAAATAAACATCTACACACGATGGGTATTACGGATAGTCCACTGTGCAGAGGATGCTTGGCGACGGATGAAACGGCCGAGCATGTTTTGTTGGAGTGCAGTGTGCTTGACAACCAACGAAGGGACATACTCCGCTCCCCATCTTCCGTTGCGGCGGTCTGCCTGCAGACACCCCGGTCGACTTGTGGCTTTCATGGAAGACATGGGCTGGCTGGGATAACTGGAGACTGCGGGGTTTTGCATGAAGGTCCCCAACCAAGCGGGATTAGTTTGCAGGCCTAGAGCCAACCCCAAACCAAACAACAACAACAACAACAACAACAACTCGCTGAGAGTGGTTTCGAGAGGTGAGGCATATTTCGCTTCGCATAGCAGCCTCAGCTGTATCCTCTAGTTAGTACAGTAAATATAGCAAGTAATGTAAAGGAAGTCTCCGGTACGGCACCTACCTTCTCGGAGGTCATATTCATTGGTCTGGCATGTGCTCTGACCCTTTTCACTCAGCCACCCATGCGGGACTATGTAACAACGATATTTGCTATGGCAACTACACCGAATGGTCTTTCCGCAGGCCACTGAATGCTGGCTCTCATGAACAAATGATTCGGCTTGGACAGTAATGGCTTACTTATTGTATTAAATATAATTACGTATACTCGTATGTAATTATGTATATTGGTTATATACAGGGTGTTGTAACGGCCACTGCATTAAATTTAGGAAATGATTATTGGGATCAATACTAACAAAAAAGTCATATAACTTTTTTCCGAATTCCCTTTAAATAAAAAGTTACAGTTTTTATACAAACTAATTGATTTATTTAGTGTAAAAGGATCTAATGTTCCGCACCCGCACGAACGTGGGAATGAAAGGCGCGCGGTGAGTGAGCGAGCAGGGACGAGTGCGCCCAGAGCGAGGAGATGCGCGGCGGGAGTATTTCGATCCCGACCGTTCCCGCGCCAGTACCCTCTCCCCGCACGCGTTAAATTACACTAGACGAGAACATAAATTTCAAAAATTAATATCTCCAAAACTAGACACTTTAGAGAAAAACTTTATTTACTTTTTTGTCTCGTAAAAACATGAGGATTGCGCTGGCGAAATTAATGTACTGGCCGTTACAACATCCTGTATATCTACGTACACATTTTCTTTATTATTTTATATTTTATTATGTATTTACATTTCCTTGTCCTTTGTACTCTATATTGCCCTTTTTTAAGTAGGTACTTACTGCCTTGCCCATCCTTACACGTTTTCCACATAAAAAATGTAGTTTGTGAAGAATCCCGCAAGGCATTAAACGCGCATTTTTTACCCTTTTAAGGAATGTCCTGTGACGTCGTGCCAAAGGAAACACGCCGACGGCTACCTCCGCAATCTACCCCCGTACATGGACTTCCGAAGCCCTTACTGGGAATACGAAAGGACTTTCGATTTTTATGAACCTTGTACTACAGGTAAGTCAACAATGACGTAAGACATACAGTTTTACTTGCGATCCGAACAATGACGTAAGACATACAGCTGCTCTGCTTTACGTCTGTACCAAACAATGGTGTAACACATACAGCCATACTTGTGATCCGAACAACGATGTAAGACATACAGCTTTACTTGTGATCCGAACAATGATGTAAGAATACAGCTGCTCTGCTTTACATGTGTTCCGAACAATCACGTCAGACATACAGCCATACTTGTGATCCGAACAATGACGTAAGACATACAGCCATACTTGTGATCCGAACAATGACGTAAGACATACAGCCATACTTGTGATCCGAACAATGACGTAAGACTTTTTTTTTTAATTGTTAGCTCGACATATGGCGCCGAGGCCATCCTTGTGATCCGAACAATGATGCTTTACTTGTGATCCGAACAGTGACGTAAGACATACAGCCATACTTGTGATCCGAACAATGATGCTTTACTTGTGATCCGAACAATGATTTAAGACATACAGCTGCTCTGCTTCAAGTGTGTTCCGAAATTCCGAACAATGACATAAGACATACAGCTTTACCTATGATCCGAACAATGACGTAAGACAAGAGTCAACCCCTACAAACAAATAACAAACAAATTGGTGCAGTAACGTACAGTTCCCGGCAGAAAATAAAGCGTGTCGAGCTTTAGAAAAAGACCATCCGGTTATAGTGCGACGTCCCTGTCGCACAGAGACGTGCGAGCTCGTGCGACAGGGACGACGCTCTACAACTGGATTGTCTCTTTCTAAAGCTCGACACGCATTATTTGCTGCCGGGAACTGTACGTCTATATTTTCATTTGCATTGATTTAATTTTTTTTATGGAAACTGACACGGTTGGCTACATCACCTACAACATCCGTGATGTCAGCCCGTAACACCGGGTGAACTAGGTGCCATGTCAGTGCTTCCCTTCGGTCGTGCCGGCTACACTGAACTGGACGGAAAACACAAACTATTTACATAGCCGTTTTGACAGACGTTTCATTCAGTGCGGTGGTACCAACCCGGGCGGGCTGAACCCTACCACCTAGTAAGGTAAGAAGGGAAGGGACCTACAGTTTTACGTGGAATCCGAACCACGGTCAGCCTCCAACGGTCGAGCGGTCACCCATCCAAGTACTGACCGACCCGGCGGCGTTGCTTAACCATCAATAGCGACAGTCGACTGTCTGCACCACTGAGCTATCGAGGCTGACAGTGACTATCATTCAAATAGCAAAAATGCCTACGTCCGTGTTGATTGGCTTTTCAAGATGACCCCATCCTGAAAAGTCGACTCCATTGATAGATAGATAGAAAATTCTTTATTGCTCCAGTAAACATTAAACAGTAACAAATACATTAGAAAATTTACATAAGGTGCAAAGGCGGACTTATCCCTTACAGAGATTTCTTACAGTCAACCTTTGGATGTTTGAGATTCGATAATATAGTGGAATGTAAGTAGGTAGTAGCAAAAGAGTTGAGCGTGACAATTGAAGATAAAATAATAATAAGTATACTTATTAACAATACATATAAGTACATTTGTTAATACATATAAATTACTAAATATATAAAATATTATATACAAATAAATATACATACATACATACTTGTCCATCCAGGTATTTTTTTTATTTTTTTTTTATTGAATCTGACTCGGTTGGCTACATCACCTGCAACGTCCGTGATGTCAGCCCATAACACCGGGTGAACTAGGTGCCATGTCAGTGCTTCCCCATTTGATCGTGCCGGCTACGCTGAACTGGTCGGAAAACAAACTATTTACATAGCCGTTTTGACCGACGTTTCATTCAGTGCGGTGGTACCAACCCGGGCGGGTTAAACCCTACCACCAAGCAAGATTAGGAGGGAAGGGACCTACAGTTTTACGAGGAATCCGAACCTCGGTCAGCCTCCAACGGTCAGCGGTCACCCATCCAAGTACTGACCGCACCCAGCGTTGCTTAACATTCAATAGCGACAGTTGACTGTCTGCACCACTGAGCTATCGAGGCTGACAAAAGGTATGAAACAAAAGTTGTTTTTTAGGTTTTTACTTCACGTTAACGGAGGTAAGTAATACAGTTTTAGATGTACATTGAACCGGCAATATTGTGCACTTCCAGAACATCTAGAGAGGGTGGTGCGGCTGAAATCGACATTCGAAAGAGGCGGAAAGAGCGAAAAAGATGAAGCTTCTCTTCCATGTCTAAAGAGTGACCTAGGACATGAGTCACGGACAGATGCCGCCATTGGTGTGGCGGTACAAACATCAGACGTTTCGATGTGCTTATGTCATATCCTGCCGCCGTGCTCCCTTTTTCCAACATGCTCTACAATATTTATGGGTTCGTATTGTTATAATTTCTTTCATTTGTTTCACTCCTATAATGCATTCAGGCTTTCCACTCCGACCAACTAAACTGACCAACTGAAACGGATCAACTATTTTTCTTATCCAATGATAAAACTTTTTGGTTTGTCTGATAAGAATATTTTATTAATTTTAATTTTAATTTTAATTTAATTTTGTTCGGCGAATCGCCATTGAGATTCAGAGGTGTAACGCGGCGTGCGTACTTGGCACCGGTGCAGCGACTCTGTCAAATTTAAATGAAATATTTTATTTATAGGTAGTTTTAATTTTTATTTATTTATTTATTTTTTAGGTTTAGTTTATAAGTTATTTTAGTTTAGTTTTATCATATTTCTTAATTTTAGTTTAATTTTATTGTATTAGGTTATTTTGATTAATTTAAATAAAAATGGAATATTTATTTAAATTTGTTCCCATCTGACCAATTGAAACGGATCAACTATTTTTCTTTCCCAACGATACAACTTTTTGGTCTAAGGTATTACATTTCTGTTTAATTTAATTTTTCCTTTGTCTAATAAAGATTTACGCTCATTACTTTTTGGTTTGCCCGAGAAGAATATTTTATTAATTTAAATTTGTTCCCATTTGACCAATTGAAACGGATCAACTATTTTTCTTTCCCAACGATACAACTTTTTGGTTGGTCGGATAAGAATATTTTATTAATTTAAATTTGTTCCCATCTGACCAATTGAAACGGATCAACTATTTTTCTTTCCCAACGATACAACTTTTTGGTTGGTCCGATAAGAATATTTTATTAATTTAAATTGGTTCCCATCTGGCTAATTGAAACGGATCAACTATTTTTCTTTTTTTTTTGCCTTAAATACGTTTTTATAACTAAATTCAGAGATATGTTCATGATTTTTTTTCTATCTAGCGAAGTTAATATTTTTTTTTGCCTTAAATACGTTTTTATAACTAAATTCAGAGGCATGTTCATCATTTTTTATCTATATAGCGAAGTTAAAAAATCCCCAACCGTGGTACAACCACGTTGTATTGTACGTGAGTTTAGTTGGTCGGAGTGGAAAGCCTTGGTCGATTCAGTTGTCGGAGTACCCGTTTATCCAGTTGATTTGTTGGGAATAACATTTTACCAAATTAAATATCTGATCAACTAGTTGGTTGGATCGGAATAAATGCCTTCATCGAGTTCCATTCTATACAACTAGTTGGTCCGTTTAGTTGGTCGGAGTGGAAAGCCCGAATGCATTCTGCCAACATGATCGAGCCATCGAAGCATTCCTTCTATCTTTCCCCACTCGTACAATACAAGGATCTTCAAATCGCGGGTTGATAGCCTTTTCCCAGCGACATTAGTCCACCTCCAAGCCGGACTGGCACCTCCTCGGGGGTGCAATTGGCTGCGCCTGAGGCTTCGACCTCTTGCACAGCCACTCAGTTCGAAGGCAATAAAAAAAAATCCTTTCTCAATCCTTGTCACTATAATATCTTCTTTCAGCCCACAGCGCTCTCGCACTACACTATTTCTAAATCTATCTTTCATTGTAACTCCACACATATCTACTTACTCCTCAACGCGCGCATTTCCACAACATTCATTCAACTTCGCAGGGTCTTTGATAAATTTTAATTTTTTTTTTCATAAATATTACAAGTATATGTATGTGTACTATAGTGTACTATTGAATAAAGACATTTTTACTTTTTACTTTTTTTTTACTTTTATATTAGGGGCTATTCCAGATAATAACCTTTTAGTTTACGACCTGGGAAAGATCCGAGGCTTCGCCCGAGCTCGCTTTGAAGAAAAATTACTCTTCACCGCCGTGCAAAATTTCAGGTGCAGAAATGCCTGAAATGCCGCGTTAATAACAAACAAGCTGACCGCATTTGAATTTCATAATACCAGGAATTCAATGTACGGTGCCCGGCAGTAAAATAATTACCATCGAGAAAGAGACTATCTGGTTGTCGACTCTGACGAAACAAAGAACCGGCCAAGTGCGAGTCGAACTCGCGCACCGAGGGTTCCGTATCGCCATGTCATGGTCAGCGCCACTCACGCCATCTATGGCGTGTTTATGAAATGCTTCTTTTAAAATTCAGTATTAGTTAAAATGCTTCAGTCTTTTCGGTAGATGGCGCGCATACACTTTGTGGTTTCTTCTATGGGAACCCCCGTGAATGTTTTACTTTTTCTTATTTGTTGTTATATCGGCCATAATAACACATATTCTGTGAAAATTTCAACGGGCTACCTATTACAGTTCAGGCATACAGCCATCGGACAGGCAGACAGGCATACAGACGGCGTAGGCTTAGTAATAGGGTCCCGTACCGGATACGGAACCGTAAAAAGTATAAACAGAATGCGACAAGCAATACAGTGAGACATCAAAACTACACCTTGCATCAACCAATGAAAAGCCTCGGCAACAAGTGTTCGAAGGTGTGGAACTGAGCTTGCGATAGCTTCACCGAACATATCCGGGCCCATCGGCAGTAGAGGAGGGTGTTAATCGAGGTCGGGACTAGCGAGTGGCCACTCTAAATTTCCCGCGTTAAAATTAGTGTTATAAATTATCCCGATTATTGGGTAAGTAAGATTATACGCGACGTAACGTGGGGCCGGTACTTAAAAAGAATAGCCTCACTG
Organism: Nematopogon swammerdamellus; assembly: GCA_946902875.1. Classification (NCBI taxonomy): domain Eukaryota; kingdom Metazoa; phylum Arthropoda; class Insecta; order Lepidoptera; family Adelidae; genus Nematopogon; species Nematopogon swammerdamellus. Next base: position 7,297,152 of record OX336358.1, on the reverse strand, counting down.
CATATCTCCCCGTGTATGTCGTAAAAGGCGACTAAGGGATAAGGACAAGATGCCGTGCTAAAGGGCGACAGGATCGCCACCTCTCACCTTGGCACGGTACTTCCACCGAGTCATGCAGCAGGTGGGTCTTCGTGCCTTACTTGCTGCTTGATCGATTGAATCTTGTTCGAATAATTTGCGAAACGTGGCGGTCGGTGTTGTGATGTAATTTACCAGAGTTCTTGCAGCACAACACCGCTTACTCTGCTTACTCCGATTGTCGGGATTCAGCGTGTGTGATATGTATGTATGTAACGTTACTTGTTTCTTGTATTTCTCGTTACAGATGCCCCGCCAGTATCGCCTAAGATGAATAAAGACCACATCACAACATCTCAGCTGTACGATGACACCATACAGTTCGATAGGTTCGAAGTTATCGGCGAAAACCAGGAAAAGACGTAAGTAAAAAAAAAAGAAAAGTGCGAGTCGAACTCGCGTGGAGAGGGTTCCGTAATATTCTGTTTTCCGTGAGAACTTTAAGACTTCGTTTAGGTTCGTTCTATCGTTTATTTCATGGGGAGTGTATGGAGGAGCTTTTTAACGCGATTCCGCCGTCCCCATTCCACCTCCGCACTACGCGTACTGGGCAGGGGATGAACCCCTATGAGCCTTAACATTGCGTTTTTTTTTTTTATGGAACCTGACACGGTTGGCTACATCACCTACAACATCCGTGATGTCAGCCCATAACACAGGGTGAACTAGGTGCCATGTCAGTGCTTCCCTTCATTTCATGTCGGCTACACTAAACTGGACGGAAAACACGAACTATTTACATAGCCGTTTCGACCGACGTTTCGTTCAGTGCGGTGGTACCAACCCGGCCGGGATAAACCCTACCACCTAGTAAGGTAAGAAGGGAAGGTACCTACAGTTTAACGTGGAATCCGAACCACGGTCAGCCTCCAACGGTCGAGCGGTCACCCATCCAAACACTGACCGCGCTCAGCGTTGCTTAATAACAGTTGACTAACCAACCGCGCCACTGAGCTACCGAGGCTGACGAATTTTCTTATCCCTTAGTCGACTTTTACGACATGCGACGGGGAGAGATGCAGTGGGGCTATTCTTTTTAAGTACCGACCCCACACGGTACAGTACCGACCCCACACGGCATATTCGGGTTTGGGGGATCCTGATGAACCGATGAGTTCACCAGGGGATCCTTCTAGGGGATCCTGGTGGCCTCACCCTATTCAATCGACCTACCACCAACCAACCGGTACTGCAGGTCTTTTATTCACAGAACCGGGAAAATGTGTCCATCTATTTCCTTCCACGTACAGCCTGGGGTTTTTCAAAAGGGGCGTGAAAAGGCTCCTGTCAGGCCGGCATGGCATTCGCAATACCCGTGCATCACAGAATGTCCATGGGCATCGTTAGACATGTACTTGTAGGTGAAACGATGCCACATGTCGCGCTATCCATAAAAAAGGGTTTTCCTCTAAACTATAAGATAGGCCCTGTATTCCTTTTTTTTAGACTGAATATTGCCGGTTCTTCTTCGTGGGTGTAATCGAACGGGATAGAACGAATTGTGACAAGTTCGAGTGTAGTCTTACTGCCTTAAGCAGAAGATGAAAATGTTTGCCTTTTTTTATGTAAACCAGCATGGGTGGCTGTGCCGAGGGACCAATGGTGCAGTCGACAGAGCCAAAATCACCTCTCCTCGCGAAACCACACTCAGTTAGGTGCCATGCCAGCAGATTTGCGGACTGTTGCTAGGCTGTCTAGCCCGTTAATACGACGCTTGAAGACACCCAGGATAAAGGATTCAGGAAATACACTTACTTTTGTCAGCCTCGGTAGCTCAGTGGTGCGGTCGGTCGACTCAGTTGTTAAGCAACGCTGAGCGCGGTCAGTACTTGGATGGGTGACCGCTCGACTGTTGGAGGCTGACCGTGGTTCGGATTCTACGTTAAACTGTAGTTCCCTTCCCTTCTTACCTTACTAGGCGGTAGGGTTTATCCCGTCCGGGTTGGTACCATCGCGCGAAACGTCGGTCGAAACGGCTATGTAAATAGTTCGTGTTTTCCGTCCAGTTCAGTTCAATCAGTGTAGCCGACATCAAATTAAGGGAAGGCACCTAGTTCACCCTGTGTTATGGGCTGACATCACGGATGTTGCAGGTTATAATAGCTCCTTACAATATATTTTTCTTAGGGCGTTACATTTCACTACATGTGATTCTCAAACATCCATAGGTTGACTGGAGGAAATAACTTTATGTAATAATTCTGCCTTCTACACCGCTAATGTCATCTATGGTCAATACAGGTTTTTTTTTGTGATTACGATGTAAGTCAAATTTTCAAAAACTCATGTAGTAGAATAGGACCAAAGAGATTCAAATAGGATGTAGTGATTTTGAACCCAACCCGTAAAGAAGAGGCGTCTGCGGCGAAAACACACCCTGGACCTAGAGAACTAGAAATCTGGGACGGCAGCAAGGGAAGAAATTGGAGTCACTGGAGACCGATTCTGAAAGTCAGGAAAACAAAAAACAAAAAACCTGCATAGAGTTAAAAAAACTGATTGCATGTAGCAAAAGAGGAACAAAAAAAAAGTTATTTTGGATCGGTGTTTCAACATTCCTGTCATATTAATTTTGTAATCAGAAAAGATAATAATAATAATACACTTTATGCCACTTAATGTGTGGCAAGGGCGGGATTATTGCCTTAGGCAATTTCCTTCAGTCAACCCAGTGGATCTACATGTTTACATGGAATCCGAACCATGGGGCAGTAGGTGAAGGTATGCACATAAACTTTTTCAAATCAGAAAAAAAAACTCATTGGTACGCGCCGGTTGGATTCGAACCTCGGACCTCTCGCAAGAGAAGCCGACGTCCAGACCACTCGGCCACCCGCAGATTAAGATAAAAATGTTCTAAAGTGTCCTTATCACTGTTGTTTCAGAATGGAACAATTGCAAGACGATTTCGCACGTGACAGGGTCGGAAATATAATGAAGATTATGAAAAAACATCCCAGCATGTATTCCATGTTCCAAGCGACGGCTAAATGTTGAATTGGTTTCCATAGTGGCGATTCCTGGTGCTGAGTATTGGGTTGGCTCTCGCTAAGGAAATTTGTTTTTTCATAATTTCTTAATTTACGCGTTAATTTATTATATCTTATTATATCTTATATCTACCGCAATCAGTTCAAAAACTGAAAGACGACTTCGGTATAGTTTATATATTAACTTTTGCTGTCAGTTTGTCGGGTTTAAAGTACCTACGTACATAAGTACGGACTTTAAACCGACATACTTGGGCAAGGGCGACCGTTTTCAATAATTAAGTTTTTCAGAAAATGTCGTCGTTGAGAACGGTTTTTCCAAAAGATCCAAAGATGGATTTTGCATGGCATTTATTTTATTTGGTTTGGCGGCGCCAACCTAGCCAACTTAAAGGAATCGCCACTATCTTTAACCTTAGCTAATCGTTGTAGCTTCCTATTAGTCAACTGGGAAAACCATATTTTAGTGTCAATACTCCGTAGTCTTGGTGGAGTGCCAAATTCAATTCGAATCTATAAATTAAATACTGGGTGAGCCTCTCATTCTATAAAGAAATGTGTATTTTCCCAAATGAAATTTATCGCTTCAAAGCCGATCGCAGATTAAATAATAGTACCAACGACAGTGAAAACCAATTAAGAGAAATTACTTTCGGCCGCCATACTAACATCATCATCGAACGAATGCTCCAAAATGTTTGGCATTAGGATAATAAACATTTTATTTTGTATCGACTTTCAACCCAAGATCTGTGTCTCTGTGGGAGCACATTTTGATATGGAGTTATAATATTAAAATTTGTTCCTACATGAACAAAGAAAGAAAGAAAGAAAATCCGATACAAACTAAAATGTTTACCCTATGCCAAATGATTTTGAAATTATTGTACGATTGCGTTAGTATGGGAAGCCGAGACGTGCATATTAAATAAGCATATCATGTGTGCCTATCTATACAAATAGTATAAAGCATTAAATTCTTCCTGTATGAAAGGGAATTTCCAGGTGTTTGAATATAAGAAACAGGAAAACAATTGTATCACTATAGGTGGTTGTATGTAAACAAGATCATAAATTAAAATATTAATAAAATTACAATTAAATGTTTCATGACAATAACATATTTGTTTTACATTTGACTTCTATTAGACAATTATCTAATCAGTTATAATAATCTTCTTTCTCAGTTTCTAGACTCAGTATACCGTGAATTTCGCCCTTAAACAAATTGTCAATAACCGCCTTTGCTTTCTCTTTTGTTTCTGTTTTTTCCTTCACAGGAATCTTACTTTTGTATGTGTCGCTTTTTCTTTCTTTTACGTCCAATTCGATTTGTTTTATTTCATCTGTAATTTCACTATGATCGTTTACCGGTTCTGTATTTATATTTTCTTCTTCATCTGTAGTATTTTGCCGTCGTTTTTTTTCTATCGCTATTATTTTTTCTTGAATCGCTTCTGGATATAATACTGTTTCGTGTGATCGTATGCCACTGAAGCTGTATTCAGGATCGCTTTTAGGCGAAGGCGGTTCGGACAGAGATATTGGCACAGACAAGGAATTCTTGAGTTCCTCGTTTTCTTTGCGCCTCGAAGCTTTTCTAGCGAGCTGTCTTTGGAGTTCATCGATACGTTCTTCTTTCACTTTGATTATATTCTCAAAATGCTCAACCTGTAATTACAAATCGAAGTTTAAATTATTTCTGTTCAAAAACGCCCATCAGAGGAAACCATGAGAACACATTACTTTCGTGTATTATAATATTGTCGTGATCATACGAGTAAGCACACCTGGGCGCGGTACTTGGGTGGTTGACCGTTCGACCGCTGGAGGCTGACCGTGGTTCGGGTTACACGTAAAACTGTAGGTCCCTACCCTTCTTAACCTTACTAGGTGGTAGGGTTTAACCCGCCCGCGTTGGTACCACCGCACTCAATGAAAGGTCCGTCGAAATGGCTATATAATGTAAATAGATGGCGTTTTCCCTCAGTTCAGTGTAGCCGGCACAACCAAAGGAAAGCACTGACATGGCACCTAGTTCACCAAGGTGTTAAGGGCTGTCATGATCACTCTCATTCAGATATTTATTTCGCCCTAAAGAACGCATAATGGTATCTATCTAACAATATTTCATTGACATAAATTCATATTCAGTATGGTTCACCATAACCGTCTACATGAACGGATGGCAAGACTCGCCGGAAGACAGTTCCACACGCTAGAGGAGCGACAAAGGAACGTTTTTGAGAACCGACGGGTTCTCAAAAGCCCAATGTCGACAACAAAAGAGTCTTGCGACGAGTGTTGAGGAGGTAGGACTGGTGATAGCTCTCAGCAGATCTTTTAAAGGAGGTTTAGGTTAGTGCATTAGGAGAGTGCATTAGCCGGTCGAAACGGCTATGTAAATAGTTTGTGTTTTCCGTCCAGTTCAGTGTAGCTGGCACGACCGAAGGGAAGCACTGACGTGGCACCAAGTTCACCCGGTGTTATGGGCTTACATCACGGATGTTGTAGGTGATGTAGCCAACCGTGACAGTATCCATAAAAAAAAAAAAGCTGCACGCATTAATACGAGTAGCCTCGAATGCTTTAGTAGTGTTGATTTTTTTTATGTAATCCTGTATGGATGGTTGCATCAGAGGGGCCAAAAAGCACATGCATTCAGGCTGGCATGGCATTCGCAATCCCCGTGCATCATAGAATGTCCATGGGAATTGTTAGACACCTACTTGTAGGTGACACGACGCCACATGACGCGCTATGCAAAAAATGCTCCGACCACCCAATTTCACATCCGAGAAGGTAGGTGCCATACCGGAGACGTCCCTTTGAATTGCTTGCTATACTGGACTAGAGAACACAAACAAGGCTGCTATGCGGCCATCTTACATCCAGTACGACGGTATCAACCCAGTCGGTCGGATACAATTTGAGCCTACCACCTGGAAAGACGCAAGGCAAGGGGCCTACAGTTTTACATCGGGTCAAACGGTGAAGCAGCAGGTGTAGGATATGCACGTACATTTTTCCGTAAGAAAAAACTCATTGGTCCACGCCGACCCTTTCCAGTAGACGTTTACACTACTTCCAGTACAGTGCCATTTCCGCCTATTCACTATAATGCTCTCCACTAAAGTTGTTAGGTACTAAATTGTCCGTTTACACTACAGCGAGTAGCGAGGATAGTAGACGCGCGGGGGGTAGAGCGGGCGCGGGGAGTGTGTCACTGGAAACAAAAATAGAAAGCGGTTCTATTTGATTTTAGTGGAAAGGCGAGTAGAATAGTACTAGTACTAGCGAGTAGTACTAATCACTTAAAGCTACCGTTTACACGTTTCCACTAATGCACTCTCCTAACGCACTCTTCTAAGTTACCTAATCTAAACCGGTCTTTAGAGTTGATTACGAGTCATAATGTGTGGAATTGAAAGTTGGGCATGGCAGACGAAGCATGAAAGCAGGATAAATGCTGTGGAAATGCGCGCGTTGAGGATGGGAAAGGGTCTAGTGCGTAGTAGCCGTAACCGACGAGCATGTATGATGAGAGTGGAAGAGGCGGCAGAGGTGTGTCAGGATCATGGCCATACCATATCTTTTGTATATGAGTCTCAAAGTCTCATTGGCTTCTTTGGCGTCCTTTAGCTGTTCTCGTCTCTCTGACTACCCCACTGGGAAACAGGCGTCACCCTCGTGATGTCTACCCATTACACCATGTGCCTGTCGGAGCGAGGCGTGAGGTCAGCGCCTACCTTGTGAGTTGTGCAATACATAACCATACCTTTTGTATAAGAGTCTCATTGGCTTCTTTGGCGTCCTTCAGCTGTTCTCGTGTGACCACATACACCTCGTGGCTGACAACCTTCTTCTGTACCATTTCCATTATTCCGCCGCTTCGCTGCTTCACCGGAACCACCAGCACGTTATCTGTCAACGGATTGTGTTTTTTTATTAGTCCCGTTTGGCATATATTCATTTTCATATTTCATAGTGTACATGTTTTTCTTTTTAGTTTTTGTCTATTTTTTTATAGCTGTTAAATAAAATACTCTGGAGGCTGGGCTTAAACTCAGCGATGCTGGATCACTCTCGGCTCAGCACCATACGCTGCGCCCAGCCCAAAGACATTAAACCCGCCCCTTTTAATCTCTTTGGCCCAGCCAGACTCAAGTTTTTTCATACTATCCCACCCGGGTTGATAACACCGCTGAATGAAACGTCGGTCGAATCGAAAGGGCTATTTAAATAGTTCGTGTTTTCCGTCCAGTTCAGTGTAGCCGACATGAAATGAAGGTAGGAACTGACATGACACCAAATTCACCCGGTGTTATGGGCTGACATCTCGGATGTTGTAGGTGACGTAGCCAACAGTGCCAGTTTCCATAAAAAATACACAGAGAAATAAAATAACAATATAGTGACCTAGGTGTCATGTCAGTCAGTGTTTCCTTTTGGCTGCGCTGGCTACTTACTTGCTTTAGACGCAGAACCAGGTGGGTTTAACCCTACCACATAGAAAGGTAAGGGCCCTGCAGTTTTACTTGAAATTCGGTCCTTGGTTGTTGCAAATCGTGTTCACGATAGAATACGCTATAGGATTTACTTGCCTTCCTCTGAACAAGCCTCATAGTAACTACCACCACTAGAGACTTCCTGCCCTTCCCTCTCTTCGTTCTTCGCCAGTTCTTCGTCACGTTTGATCTTATCATGAACTGCAAGAAAGTGAGAGATATATCGTCTACTAGCTTTTGCCCGCGGCTTCGCTCGCGTGAAATTCGTATTTAAAAAGAAGAAAGTAAATGAGTAAGAAAGAAGGCCGAGCTGCATATAGGTAAATGATAAACATTCTCGAAGAAAATAAGCAACTAAGAGCGAGGCCGAAGGCCAAACTTCGTTCACGTAAACAATAAACATTCTCGATGAAAGCGCTCTTCACCGTCTCCATTAGTTGCTTAGTTTCTTCGAGAAGATAATATCGTTTACCTGAAGATAATATCGAGCCCCGGCTCGGCTTTCGGAGTCACCTTTAATTAGGTACTTACTTCCGTCGAGAAATAATATCGATTACCTGACAAACTCGGCCTCCGGCCTCGCCCTTACTTACTCATTTTCAACGAGAAGAATATCGTTAACTTGTCTATGAAAGTACGATATTCAATATTGAAACTCCTTATTAGTCTTCGAAGCTTATCCACGCTTAAAACTGTTTCAGGCAGGACTCTCGAAAGTGTTTTTGGACGTTCAAAACTTACCCATAATAAGGACCCTTTCAATTGCTCCTGGAATGGCATTGGACAACTGCTCCATGGTCTTCAGGCATAGATTCAGCTTCAGTTTCTTCAACACTTTTCTATTGAGCGTCATCCAATTGTTGAGTTTCTGCGCTTGAGAGTTGCGCGGTGGGTAGTTGTGCATTTCAACCAGTTTCGGATAGGCAACAACAAGGATTTCTGCCAGGAGTACTGGAATAACAAATATTATAGTTTTTTTGTGGAAACTGTCACGGTTTCTACATCATCTACAAATCCTACAATACCCGCGATGACGGTCCATAACCCTTGGTGAACGGGGTGTCATTTCAATGTTTCCCTTTAGTCGTGCCGGCTAAACTGAACCGGATGGTTAACACGAACTATATACATAGCCTCTTCGACCAACCTTTTATTCAGTCCGATTTTTATTATTTTATGTAATTCGGTATGTGTGGCTGAATCGGAGGGGCCAAAGCACACGCTTCGACCAGCCAATATCACCCCCGAGAACGTAGGTGCCATACCGGAGACTTCCCTGGATTGCCGGCTATACTGGACTAGAGGAGAACACAACCGAGGCTGCTATGCGGCCATCTTACATACGATCATCAGATTTATTTTGAGTAACACGACATATGGTTGGTTACCTCACCCAACAGATTCGTGTTAGCCAATTGTACCGCATTTCTGATGGAACTAGGTGCCATGTCAGCAACTCCCTTGAGATCTTTGCCTATATTCACACACGACGTAATTGAAACACGCGTAATTGGCACAGCTGTTTCGACTGACTTTTCATGGTGCAGTGGTGTCCACCGTAGTATCAATCTGGAATACCCTAATAAGGTGCGGGAAAGGATCTGCAGTTTGTCATTGACTCCAAAGCATATAGCAACGGCATAGCTCCTTGTTCCAGCACAAATGTAGCGTGATGTATCCAACCATGATGAATTAATAGAAATATAGCATATGATTTATTCTGTTTAGAAAGACAAGGGTCATTTTAGAAAGATGACCAAGGAAACTAAGATTAAAGAAAGCTTTCTTTATTCGTAGCAAGGAAAAGACTGCAAGCATTTATCCTGTTTGGAAAGACAAGGTTCATTTTACAAAGATGGCAAAGGAAACTAAGAATAAAGAAAACTTTCTTTATTCGTAGCAAGGAAAATACTGGAATGAGCATTTATCCTGTTTGGAAAGACAAGGTTCATTTTAGAAACATGACCAAGGAAACTAAGACTAAAGAAAGCTTTCTTTATTCGTAGCAAGGAAAAGACTGCAATGAGCATTATACTGTTTGGAAAGACAAGGTTCATTTTACAAAGATGACAAATGAAACTAAGAATAAAGAAAACTTTCTCGTAGCAGGAAAAGACTGCAATGAACATCTTGGCGGATTTACCGGCATCAGCAAAATCTCTGTTTATTTTCTTCGTCGGCCGAGTCAGCTTGTAGTTATCGACCCACTCCAGAACATTCTCGATATCCGACAAAGGAATCGGTGATCCGAATGTCGGTCGCTCCGGACTACTCATTTTATTGGAGTTTTCTTTTTGCGGTTTTCTTGCTTTGCATTTAAATGTTAAAATAAATATTTCTCGTTTGACAAGTGCTTTTTATGTTTTTGTTTAGATATTTGGGAAATGACCGATTACCTGCCAGAATCAAAGAGAATATAACCACTACGTGCCAGAATGACAAATTGACCTCCCGTTTCTATTTCATCAGTTTCACGTGGCAAAAGAGTTTATTCATCTCAGTTCATTAGTTTACAAAATATAGAGTTTAATATATTTATAGCACAATAACAATGAAATAAAATTAAAATTAATACCTATTAAATAATAAAAAACTATTTAGTTTATTTTTAATACTTATTTATGAGGTTCTTTTTACATACATACATACATAGCTTCACGCCTGTTTCCCGGTGGGGTAGGCAGAGACAACGGATCTCCACGTGCCACGATCCTGACACACCTCTGCCGCCTCTTCCACTCCCATAATGTTCTTCATGCATGCTCGTCGGTTACGGGTACTACGCACTTGCCCCTTTTCGAGCACATGCCCGATCTGGTCCAGGTAAGTGCGTCTAGGGCGACCCTTCCCGACTCTTCCACTCACATTTGCTTCATAAATTTCTTTCGTTAGTCTCCTATCATCCATTCTTCCAACATGACCGAACCACGGAAGCATCCCTTTCTCAATCCTTGTCACTATATCTTCTTTCAGCCCACAGCGCTCTCGCACTACACTATTTCTCAATCTATCTTTCATTGTAACTCCACACATACTCCTCAACGCGCGCATTTCCACAGCATTAATCCTGATTTCATGCCATGCCCAACTTTCACTCCCGTATATAAGTTGTTTTTATTGTGTTTTATCATTATTAGGTACTCAATTATTAGGTTTTTGTTCTTACTGATGATCATCTTCTTACTTATGATGATGATGGACATGTTTTGGTTTTTAGTTAGTAAATAGATTACTTTTTACTCCAAAAAAATAATTACAGAAAAAAAAGCACGATACCTATAGCAAGGGCGGCCTTAAATTCCTTACAGGAATTTCTTCCGTATATGTTGAGTAAGAGTCGTATATGTTGTGAAATATAAGTATGTACCTAGTAGCAAAAAGAGTGTGGGAATTTAAAATATAATATAATGATTTAAATTATATAATATACTAAAATATACCTACTACATATACCTACCTACATAAGTACGTATCTACTACCTACTTGCTAGTTATTCCCGCAGGTATTATTCTTAAACTTCCTCGAAGCTCGCGCGCGGTCTGTAGCTGTTATACTCGGAATTAGTACGAACGCGTCCGGGTGTGCTTAACTTCGATGGAATAAAGCCAATGCATCGCATGACCGAGCTACCGTGGCTGGCTTAATCAGTGGCGGGGCATGAACTTAATTTGATGTGCGCATGATAAATTTAGCGAGGCCCTATCAAGTTTGCCAATACTCAATACATTCGACAACATCATCAAATAGCAACGAGAATCGTAATAATACAGCCACTATATTATTGCAATATTCACTGCCTCTGTCCTGCTTTCCCATCTGTGTCGGATAAAGGCTTTATAGTAAGGTTTGCCTTTGATTAAGTCTAAGCATGTTTACTCGGGGGTCTCTCTTAATAGATCTAAGTAGCTGAATGTTTTTCATGAATCAAAGCTGCATGAACTTTCGAGGCGCGAGGCCCCTCGGGCCGCGAGGCCGTGGGCGATCGCCCATGTCGCCTCTGGGCCTAATGATAATGTTGTCGTTGATAATGATCATGATGTTGTTTTTCAAGCTGTTCTTGTTGTTGTTTATGTATGTTGTCAAAGCATTACAACACATTGCTAAGTAGGCACCCCGTATTATATTATCTATGAATAAATAAAACAACGCTGGGTGCATTATAAAGTATGTAGTGTAGGTACCTACTCATTATAGAACCTTGTTCCAAACACTCATGCGGGCGCGGACGTGATCCCGATCATGCAAGTAAACACATGTGAAGCCGTCATCATCGCCAGCGTCACCGTCATCCTCGCCACCGTTACCGTCATCCTCGGCGTCAATCATTGCATAGACGCGGATGTTCCACTCCACGTGTCTCCTAAATAGATTGGAACTGAAGCGCCGCCCGCCGATCCAGCTGCCCTTGACCTCTCGGCTCGGGCTTCGTGGGAGCGCCCGCCGCGCCGCCCGCCCGGCCGACCGCGTGTGCGAGTCTGGCCGGACCACCTCCTGTGAGGGGGAAAAAAACCGAAAAAATAAAACTAATAAAACTACCTAATCGAGACAAAAAAATCTGTATAAAATACATCATACATACATGCCGTACCGTAACGCATATTTCTCCATGGTATAGGCAGAGACGACACGGATCATGACGTGTCACGGCCCTGTAATCACCTCTGATACGTTTTCCACGCTCAATAATGTTTATGTAGGTTCGTATCTGTCTACTTAATAAGTGGGTCGAATTGAGAACATCCTCCTTTCTTTGAAAGCTTGTTAAAGAATTCGGGATCGAGATGTTAAGTATTGCGAATTGATAATCATCGAAGGCCTGACATGGCACTTAATTATAATAGGAAAAACGTGTAATAAACATCATCATGTTCTTTATTCCTTATTCATCATGTATATACACAGTACACTGCTCACGGATTCGTCATATTTTAACATTTAACATTTAGCATTTTTCCATTATAGATCAAAATCTGTCGTGGCGTAATTATCTCCCGATGGGAGATAGGTACCTAAGCACATATGTATGACGTCAGCTAACTTGACCAGTAGGTATGAATTAACCAAAGATATTCTTAGTTTTCCCAAGACCTAATAGAACCGTATCACAGATTAGACCGTGTCTACTGCGGCTCGAAGGTGTTATGCAGTAAGTAAATACTATCTCTAAGTAACCGGAACTAAGTAGGTACTCGTACTTCTCATGTAAGTATGAATACTTACTTAACTAATCAATCTACAATTGTGCGGAAAGAAAATAAATAAGAGGTAATTAATGTATGTAGTTTAAAAATAGAGAAAATCATCGACGATGAAGATTCTACTATAAAAATAAAATTATTAATCCGCTTCGTTTTATATCAAGAATATTTTCAACAATTCCACGTTAATGGAAGCTCAAATGAAATAGGTGTACAATAACATTATAATATCTCCGCAATTTCAGTGAGTTCTGGTCACCATCGTCAGCACAGCTTTACAACCTTGGCCTAAAATACGTTTCAGCAAATAAATTTGTAACCACTGAAACATATTGCATACAATTTAATATCTTTTTTTTACTCGTTACCAACATTTTGTTGGCGGTATGCTCTTCATTTGCATCAGACGAAACGGGTTAACAAGTTTAGCGTGACAGAAAAAGACAATTTGTAATATTTCGTCATTGTGCACCTTTTTTTTACCTTCCTCGACAAGTTGATGGCGTTCTAACCTTGGTTTTGTGTAACATGTGATCTCACGTGTTTTTTCGTCATCATTTTGTAGTTACATAGTGGTTCGGCCCGGTTGGCAGACTCTGTTTACGCTCCAAACATTATCAACGGAGCGAGCGAGCAAGTACCCAAACGCATTCAATCAAATTGAACGCGTTGGACTAACCGGTCGTGCCAACCGGACGTAATATCGCGACAAGTTTTTTTATGAAGCCAAAATATTTCAAGTGCATGGGCATCGGACATTCAGCTGTCAAGGTTGAAACGAGCAAACCAAATTAAGTGGCTTGTATTAATAAAATCGATAGTGTTTCGGAGTTTGAAATTAGAACTGTCACTGTTGGAATTCAGTGCGAAAGCATTCAGCGACACATTTAGCTATTGTGGTGTTTTAAAATTGGAACGCGTGTGATCTCTGAATTTAAAATTCGCGCGCCATTGTGACGTTATTTTCCTGAGTGCAAAAAGCTGCGAAATTTCAAATAGTGGTTGGATTGGACTTAATCCGTCTGAAAACCTTTCTGGACTAAGTTACACCTATTTGGATTTCCTCATCGGTAAGTTTGTAATTGGAGACATCTGTTTACCGGTATTTGGGCCGATGTCCCCTTTATGGGAGCCCTACTTTTTACGACCTCGCTTCACGCTAATCGTATAGGGTGCGATGTATAGGATGGACATAGCTGGAAAGGTCATTCTCATACATCACATAAATTTTACCTTGTTAACAAGATTTCTGTGCGTGCACCCCATTTACATCATACATAGGTATCAGTGGAGGGTGATGCTTGATTACATAATAATAATAATAATATCGACGACGTTGTGCCCATAGTCGTGTCTGCGCATGGGCTGATATCGAAGAGCCTCGACCATCATCTCAAGAGGCTCTCGCTAGAGCCACTTGCTTGGATCAAGGGTCAGATGCAGAAGGCGGTCTTGCTCGACACCGCTCGAATTGTCCGAAGGTTTCTCTCTCTCGGGTCCGACCATCGGTAGCCTGGGTTCGCCCCGCCGCCGGTGGTGGAAATTCCATTTTGTTATTTTATATTAATTTTAGATTTAAGTTTTTTATGTAAAATTAATATAAAAAAAGAAATGTGTCAATAAACGAATAATTATATTATTGTCGATAATTAAAATATCGGTAAGTACATTAATTTGCAATTTTGTTTTCGTCGACTTTTCTTTCACCCCCTCGACAATTTCTTCACTGTTCTTTCTATCCCAATTTTTTTTAATGGAAACTGACTCGTTTTACCTACACTACAGGTCACCTACAACATCTGTGCAGTGATATTATAAGTCAATGCATCTGTGATGTCAGCTCATACATAACACCCTTGTGAACTAGGTGCCAGGTGTCAGTGCTTCCCTTCGGTCGTACCGTCTACAACAAAGTGGACGGCAAACACGAGTTATTTACATACATTTATATTTATATTACATTTATTTATACAAAATCACCTAGTAAGGTAAGAAGGGAAGGGACCTACAATTTTACGTGGAATCCGAACCACGGTCAGCCGGCAACGGTCGAACGGTCACCCATCCAAGTACTGACCTCGCCCAGGTGTGCGGTCACGACCGATAGTCGACTGAACGCACCATTGAGCTACCGAGGCTGACAAAATAATTCTTTGGGTACGACGCACTTACCTATTATATGCACTTACTTGTACCGTGTGGGGTCGGTACTTAAAAAGAATAACCCCACTGCATCTCTCCCCGTCGCATGTCGTAAAAGTCGACTAAGGGATAAGGAAATTCGTCAGCCTCGGTAGCTCAGTGGTGCGGTCAGTTGACTGTTGTTAAGCAACGCTGAGCGCGGTCAGTATTTGGATGGGTGACCGCTTGACCGTTGGAAGCTGACCGTGGTTCGGATTCCACGTTAAACTGTTGGTCCCTTCTCTTCTTACCTTACAGGTGGTAGGGTTTATCCCGGCCGTGTTGATACCACCGCACTGAGCGAAACATCGGTCGAAACGGCTATGTAAATAGTTCGTGTTTTCCGTCCAGCTCAGTGTAGCCGGCACGACCGAAGGGAAGCACTGACGTGGCACCAAGTTCACCCGGTGTTATGGTCTGACATCACGCATGTTGTAGGTGAAGTAGCCAACCTTGTAAGTTTCCATAAAAAAAACATATAGGGTGATACACAGAGCATCAAATACCTACCGCCCGCGCCCCCTACTAGAGGCGCCCTAAGCGATGATATTTGAAACCCAATAACCGTACGCTGGCTGCTAGCGCTTCGTATGTGTGTGTGTGTGCTAGTATCGACACTACACACAAAGAGGAGCAAGGCACACGCACAAAACAAATGCACACGCACAACACACATATGTAAGTCATAGGCCGCGCCCACAGGCTTCAACGGCGTTGTAGAGAAATCGAGCTCACGGCGCGCCTCTAGTAGGGGCGGGCGCGCGCATTTCATGCTCTGTGGGGTGATAGAAAATTCCAATTGGTACATAATGTAATAAATAAGAGATACGAACAAGGCAATCTACACAAATTGCTTTTACGGGACATATTTACGAGACGTGCACATTGTCATGGAAATGATAGTCGTTGAGCCTAGCGACAGTTACAGGAATTCCTTCAGCTTCGTTCGCGCACATCCGCGCCTCATTAATTCCTGTAAGGTTTCATTTGATTTGAAAACGGATTGTTGTAGGTATAGAGATAACTGAAGGAAATTAGGTCAGACTTATATCATTGTATTGTGAAGAGATGTACATTTCTAGAGTTCACTACATAGCCTACTACACAAGCCCTCCTCTATAGTTTTTAGGGTTCCGTATTGTACTATATAAGGTGCTTCGTTATTTATGTCAAAAATTTCGGCAGGGTTACATAGACTCTCAAATAAACAGGTTACGCAAAAAAAAATATATTTTCAGCATTACTTTTCGAGAAATTTAACAAAACATATTTGCTACCTAAACATTAACCTGTGTGTAACAGTAGGTAACTTGGATTGTACGGGGTCAATGACCGTACTATGTTCAAACGCAGAACAGCTGTTTGTTGTAAGTAAGTCACAAGGTCACTATGATTGGTTTTTACAGCTACATAAATTTGATTTTATTTTTTTGTTAGAAGAAAAGATGCTCCTATAAACATATCTTTTTTTCTTACGTAAAGTGTTTATTTGAGTACGTAGGTGTATGTAACCCTCCCGAAATTTTTGACATAAATAACGAAGTACCTTATATTATGTATTATATCCTGGAAGCCCATTACTGAGCCTACGCCGTCTGTCTGGCTGTCTGTACGTCTGTCCGATGGTTGTATCTTTGGAACCGCAATAACTAGCCAGTTGAAATTTTCACAGAATATGTGTTATTATGGCCGGTATAACAACAAACCCTGTCATGTGTGTCATGGTCAGCGCCACTGAAATGCTTCATATTAGTTAAAATTCATGATTAGTTACAATGCTTCATACTCTTTTCGGTAGATGGCGCGCGCGCATACACTTTTTTGTTTCTTATATGGGAAACGCCGTGAATTTTTTACTTTTTCTTATTTTTATTATTTGTTGTTATATCGGCCATAATAACACTTATTCTGTGAAAATTTCAACGGGCTACCTATTACGGTTCAAGAGGTACAGCTCTCGGACAGACATACAGACAGACAGCGTAGTCTTAGTAATAGGGTCCCGTACCGGATACGTATCCACTTTCGGACCAAATCACACCAGCAGAGTAGAGGGCATGCCTGATGTTTATTACCAATTAAACATTTTAAATAGACTTCCCTTCTTATACCTTCCTAGGTGGTGGGGTTTATCCCGCCCGGGTTGGTAACACCGCACTGAATGAGACGTCGCGTCGCGTCGATCGAAACGGCTATGTAAAATAGTTCGTGTTTTCCGTCCAGTTCAGTGTAGCCGACATGAAATGAAGGGAAGCACTGACATGGCAACTATTATGTAATCTGTCACATGGCACCTAGTTCACCCGGTGTTATGGGCTGACATCACGAATATTGTAGGTGATATAGCCAACCGTGCCAGTATCAATAAAAAAAAAATACGGGAGCCGCTGAAAAACCGCTTCGTATAGTCTAACGGAGGCGGCGGCGGCGGCGGCGCGGCGGGGGCGTCTCGACTCAGTTGAGTGGCTTCCGTTTTGCTTCATGTATATTACCTTATATTCGTAGATATCCATCCATGCTGGGAATATCGCTACGTGATATGGTGCGTAACGAGGCAATCCACCGACGACGCTACGCAAAGTAGTCGATATTGGACACCGGATGGCTAAGCTCAAGTGGCAGTTGGCTGGGCACGTTAGCAGAAGAGACGATAACCGTTGGAGTAACCGTGTCCTACACTGGCGGCCGTGGATAGGTAAACAGAGTGTCGGAAGATCGCCCGCCAGGTGGGACGACGACATCAAGTACGTCGACGGAAAGCAGTGGTTCCGTGCCGCTGAAGGCCGGGAGGACTGGAGGAAAATTGGAGAGGCGTATGTCCAGCAGTGGACGCATACACGCTGACTAACTGACTGACTGACTGACATACATACCGCACGCTGTATCCCGACAATCGGGTAAGCAGAGTAATCGGTGTTGTGGTGCAAGTACTCTTTTAAATTACAGCACAGGTGGTCGACCATGTTTAGCAAAGTATTCGGACAAGATAACTATGAAGCAGCAAGTAAGGCTCGAAGGCCCACCTGCTGCAATACTCGGTGGAAGGACCGTGCCAAGGTGAGAGGTGGCTATCCTGTCGCCCTTTAGCGCGGCATCTTGTCCTTATCCTTATCTCTTAGTCGCCTTTTACGACATGCACGGGGAGAGATGCAGTTGGGCTATTCTTTTTAAGTATCGACCCAACACGGTACCTTGCATTTTCTTATCAACAGATGGTGAATTAATTAAGTTTAAATAAAACATTGATCTTGCAAATCAAAAATAAATAGTATTTTTAAAACTTAAAAAATATGTATACATATTTCCTCATCAATAATCTCCAAAATTATTATTTTAAGCATTAAAATATTTTTATTTTTCTTCTTTCAACCCAAATGTGCATTCACTCACAGGTAGAGTTGCGGCCGTGTGTCTTTGAGGAAATATTATATAGAGTTCTCGCTCCGAAGAAATATACAGAGAAGCGGTGTTCGAGCGGCTGAGGTTTGGGGTAAGGTAGCGGGGAGGCGGAGCGCAGAGTCGAGCGGTAGAGGGGAGCGCGCGCGGAGCGGGAAGCGTGTGGGAGACGGTCTGGCGGCCGGTGTGGGGGGCTCGCGCGGGGCGGGAAGCGTGCGGGAGAGAGGCAAGGGGTAAGGAGAACGATCGCACTCGTGCGTCGGTGTGCATATTTTCTTTTCATTCTAACACTTCATCTCCAGATTCGCCATCGCACCTTCGCATCGACGAAGATGTGTAAATGTATTAGTTTAAAGTAGGCGAGGCGCGATCGCAGCAGGCAGGCGACGACTGCGCGCGGCGGCCTCTCGCGCTCGACTAAGAGACTTGAGGGTCGTGAGCCGCAACTCGGTGGAACATGTTAGTTAGCCGAGCGATTGATCTAGTACGTAATATATCTTTGCCGTGTGTGGTGGTCCGTGGTCGGTATGGTAGGGGAGAGTGAGTGAACGGGTTGTGGGTTGTGCGGTGGGGATAGATAGCTACCACCGTACTATCTACTCTCTCGTACTATCTCGCTCTACTCTACCAAAATATATCTCTTCTCTACTCTACCGATTTCGTCTACCAACGCCACATTCTTGACGTCTACATTAGAGTGAGCGGGGTATTTTTTTTGTCTTTTTTAGGGTCCCGTCCCAAAATGCGAAAAAAGGAACCCTTATGGGTAAGGGTAACCACTCTAACCGGATCGGTTGCTCTACTATGTTATCCATCATTCCGGTGAAGGAAAACCTCGTCGAATTATGTACATAAACTGGTACGGTTGGCTACATCACCTACTACATCCGTGATGTCAGCACATAACAACTTGGTTAACTAGGCGCCATTTCAGTGCTTCCCTTCGGCCGTGCCGGCTACACTGAACTGGACGAAAAAATACGAACTATTTAAATAGCCGTATTTTCAACCGACCTTTCATACACTAACTATATGCTAATGATATTATATTCACTAACATATGCAATGATTTTATGCGGCTCCGAGTCGCTGTATACGGAACCCTAAAATCATATTTCTAACTATCTACATTCATATTCTAACTTTCTTGTTACGTTCATGTCCCGTGGTCAGCGATCATAATAATTTTAAGGAAATCCTAAAAGTTGCTGTTTGACTGGTCTAACCGGATAGTCACGTGAATAATATATAAGCAAATAGGTACATAAACAAGGTCGAACTTGTCCATCAAACTTTAACTACCTACTTGTTATGTATCTACTATTCGACCGTTCACATAAGCAAACATTGCTGTAACGAAATATCTCGGTAAAATTACCTAGATACTACTAAACAACGTTAGACCCACAGAAACTCTGATCTGTGGTTAGACCTGTCTTTAACGGGTTACTTCGAAAACGATTGAACCTATTTACGCGAAGTGTTCACTGGTTATCTCTGCTCTAATCTACTATTATAATTGGCAAGTTCTGTCTGATTTAACGTGTTTTTAATTTAAAAACGATTGATCCGATTTACTGGTTATCTCTACTCTACTCTGCTAATATAATCTGCAAGGTCTGTCTGATTATAACGGCTTAAGTCGAAAACGATTTAAGCGATTTACGCGAAGTTTTCACTGGTTATCTCTGCTCTACTCTACTATTATAATTGGCAAGTTCTGTCTGATTTAACATGTTTTTAATTAAAAAACTATTGATACGATTTACTGGTTATCTCTACTCTACTCTACTATTATAATTGGCAAGTTCTGTCTGATTTAACTTGTTTTTAATTAAAAAACGGTTGATCCGATTTACTGGTTATCTCTAATCTACTCTGCTAATATAATCTGCAAGGTCTGTCTGATTGTAACGGCTTGAGTCGAAAACGATTTAAGCGATTTACGCGAAGTTTTCACTGGTTATCTCTGCTCTACTCTACTATTATAATTGGCAAGTTCTGTCTGATTTAACTTGTTTTTATTAAAAAACGGTTGATCCGATTTACTGGTTATCTCTAATCTACTCTGCTAATATAATCTGCAAGTCTGTCTGATTGTAACGGCTTCAGTCGAAAACGATTTAAGCAATAACTAGCCAGTTGAAAATTTCACAGAATATGTGTTATTATGGCCGGTATAACAACAAACCCTAATACGGAACCCTCGCGCACCGAGGGTTCCGTGTCATGGTCAGCGCCATTCACGCCATCTATGGCGTGTTTATGAAATGCTTTATATTAGTTAAAATTCATTATTAGTTACAATGCTTCATACTCTTTTCGGTAGATGACGCGCGCGCATACACTTTTTAGTTTCTTATATGGGAAACGCCGTGAATTTTTTACTTTTTCTTATTTTTATTATTTGTTGTTATATCGGCCATAATAACACTTATTCTGTGCAAATTTTAAAGGGGCTACCTATTACGGTTCAAGAGGTACAGCTCTCGGATAGACAGACAGACAGATAGCGTAGGCTTAGTAATAGGGTCCCGTACCGGATACGGCACCCTAATTATCCACTTTCGGACCAAATCACACCAGCAGACTAAAGGGCATGCCTGCAGCGGGAGCACAAATGCGTCGATAAGCCTATATCCATCGATAAACATCTATTTGCTTCGTTCGACGAAGTAGACTAGAAGAAGACGAATAGATGTTTATCGATCGATATAGGCTTATCGACGCATTTGTGCTCCCGCTGCTGATGTTTATTACCAATTAAACATTTTAAATAGACTTCCCTTCTTAATACCTTCCTAGGTGGTAGGGTTTATCCCGCCCGGGTTGGTAACACCGCACTGAATGAGACGTCGCGTCGCGTCGATCTAAACGGCTATGTAAAATAGTTCGTTTTTTCCGTCCAGTTCAGTGTAGCCGACATGAAATGAAGGGAAGCACTGACATGGCAACTATTATGTAATCTGTCACATGGCACCTAGTTCACCCGGTGTTATGGGCTGACATCACGAATATTGTAGGTGATACAGCCAACCGTGCCAGTATCAATAAAAAAAAAAATACGGGAGCCGCTGAAAAACCGCTTCGTATAGTCTAACGGCGGCGGCGCGCGGGGGCGGAGGCGTCTCGACTCAGTTGAGTGGCTTCCGTTTGCCTCGTGTATATTACCTTATATTCGTAGATATCCATGCTGGGAATATCGCTACGTGATATGGTGCATAACGAGGCAATCCACCGACGACGCACGCAAAGTAGTCGATATTGGACACCGGGTGGCTAAGCTCAAGTGGCAGTTGGCTGGGCACGTTAGCAGAAGAGACGATGACCGTTGGAGTAACCGTGTCCTACACTGGCGGCCGTGGATAGGTAAACAGAGTGTCGGAAGATCACCCGCCAGGTGGGAGGACCACATCAAGTACGTCGGCGCAAAGCAGTGGTTCCGTGCCGCTGAAGGCCGGGAGGACTGGAGGAAAATTGGAGAGGCGTATGTCCAGCAGTGGACGCATACACGCTGACTAACTGACTGACTGACATACATACCCCACGCTGTATCTCGACAATCGGGTAAGCAGAGTAATCGGTGTTGTGGTGCAAGTACTCTTTTAAATTACAGCACAGGTGGTCGACCACGTTTAGCAAAGTATTCGGACAAGATAACTATGAAGCAGCAAGTATGGCACGAAGGCCCACCTGCTGCAATACTCGGTGGAAGGACCGTGCCAAGGTGAGAGGTGGCTATCCTGTCGCCCTTTAGCGCGGCATCTTGTCATTATCTCTTAGTCGCCTTTTACGACATGCACGGGGAGAGATGCAGTTGGGCTATTCTTTTTAAGTATCGACCCAACACGGTACGTTGCATTTTCTTATCAACAGATGGTGAATTAATTAAGTTTAAATAAAACATTGATCTTGCAAATCAAAAATAAATAGTATTTTTAAAACTTAAAATATATGTATACTAGCTGAGCCCGCGGCTCCGCTCGCGTGAAATTCGTATATCAAAGAAGACATTAAGTAACTGAGGGCGAGGCCGAAGGCCGAGCTGCGTTCAGGAAGACTATAAACCTTCTCGAAGAAAGTAAGTAACTAAGGGCGAGGCCGAAGGCCGAGCTGCGTTCAGGAAGACGATAAACCTTATCTAAGAAAGTAAGTAATTAAGGGCGAGGCCGAAGGCCGAGCTGCGTTCAGGAAGACTATAAACCTTCTCGAAGAAAGTAAGTAACTAAGGGCGAGGCCGAAGGCCGAGCTGCGTTCAGGAAGACTATAAACCTTCTCGAAGAAAGTAAGTAACTAAGGGCGAGGCCGAAGGCCGAGCTGCGTTCAGGAAGACGATAAACCTTATCTAAGAAAGTAAGTAATTAAGGGCGAGGCCGAAGGCCGAACTGCGTTCAGGAAGACTATAAACCTTCTCGAAGAAAGTAAGTAATTAAGGGCGAGGCCGAAGGCCGAGCTGCATTCAGGAAGACGATAAACCTTATCTAAGAAAGTAAGTAATTAAGGGCGAGGCCGAAGGCCGAGCTGCGTTCAGGAAGACTATAAACCTTCTCGAAGAAAGTAAGTAACTAAGGGCGAGGCCGAAGGCCGAGCTGCGTTCAGGAAGACTATAAACCTTCTCGAAGAAAGTAAGTAATTAAGGGCGAGGCCGAAGGCCGAGCTGCGTTCAGGAAGACTATAAACCTTCTCGAAGAAAGTAAGTAACTAAGGGCGAGACCGAAGGCCGAGCTGCGTTCAGGAAGACTATAAACCTTCTCGAAGAAAGCAAGTAACAAACGGCGAAGCCGAAGGCCGAGCTGCGTTCAGGAAGACGATAAACATTCTCGAAGACAGTAAGTAACTATGGGCGAAGCCGAAGGCCGAGCTGCGTTCAGGAAGAGGATAAACCTTCTCGAAGAAAGTAAGTAACTGAGGGCGAGGCCCAAGGCCGAGCTGCGTTCAGGAAGACCATAAACCTTCTCGAAGAAAGTAAGTAACTGAGGGCGAGGCCGAAGGCCGAGCTGTGTTCAGGAAGACGATAAACCATCTCTAAGAAAGAAAGTAATTAAGGGCGAGGCCGAAGGCCGAGCTGCGTTCAGGAAGAGGATAAACCATGGGTCAGGCCGAAGGCCGAGCTGCGTTAAGGAAGAGGATTAACCTTCTTGATGTAAGTAAGTAACTATGGGCGAGGCCGAAGGCCGACCTGTATTCTGGAAGACGATAAACCTTCTCGATTTCTCGATGAAAGTAATGGCGTGTAGATAAACGATAAAACTTCTTAAATAAAGTAAGTAACTAACGGCGAGGCTTCAGGCTAAGCTGCATTCTGGAATACAATAAACCTCCACGAAGAAAGTAAGTAACTAAGGGCGAGGCCACCGTCACAGCCATCCCCCCTCCCCCCCCCCCCCCCCATTTATTTGTTTTGAGTAGCTATAATTATGATTTTCCTTTAAAAAAAACGATATTCCCATACAATCTTTAACACTCCGTTTCCTCCCCTTATATGTGAAAATCCAACAATCCTGGACCTACCTTTAAGAAACCGATACTCCCATATAAACTTTCGCATCTCCTATTTCACCCCCTTAAGGGTTGTTTTTTGAGACTATGTCCTTCCTCAGCATGCAATTCATCTCTGTACAAAATTTTATAAACTCCTAAAATCTAATTTTGAAATCATTTCCTATTTTAATCTCCCTCTCCCTCTCCCTCTCCCTCTCCCTCTCCCTCTCCCTCTCCCTCTCCCTCTCCCTCTCCCTCTCCCTCTCCCTCTCCCTCTCCCTCTCCCTCTCCCTCTCCCTCTCCCTCTCCCTCTCCCTCTCCCTCTCCCTCTCCCTCTCCCTCTCCCTCTCCCTCTCCCTCTCCCTCTCCCTCTCCCTCTCCCTCTCCCTCTCCCTCTCCCTCTCCCTCTCCCTCTCCCTCTCCCTCTCCCTCTCCCTCTCCCTCTCCCTCCATCTCCCTGCCTCTCCCTCTCCCTCTCCCTCTCCCTCTCCCTCCATCTCCCTGCCTCTCCCTCCCTTCCGTTGAGTCTCGCCATCATCGATACTTCGAGTAAATATGGCAACCCCAAAGATGGTAAACAGACAGACATACATACAGACAGACAGAAAGCAGACGTTGGATTTTATTAGAGGTAAGGAAGAAAGGAAAGGATAAGGATAAGGGGGATTCCATCGCTCTACCTCCACCTCCCCTCCCGCCCCTCCCTCACCCCCTTCCCTATATGCCTCTACTTATCCCTCAGGATATTGTAATGTCATCGGTTCTTACTCGGGTGAATGATTCCGTGTCCGTTACATACAAATATTGCCAAGTGCTCTCATATTTCACTTCACTGCTAACCTCATAAGCTATTTAGCGTGATAGTAAGTAGCCTATAGTTGATGGGAAGAATCAAGCTATCCGTAGAATTTTGTTTTATTAAAATCGGTCCAGTGGTTCTCGAGTTATAAGCGGACAGACAGACACTCAGACATACAGAAAGCAGACGTTGGATTTTATTATAGGTAAGGACATATTTCCTTATCAATAATTTCCAAAATTATTATTTTAAGCATTAAAATATTTTTATTTTTCTTCTTTCAACCCAAACGTGCATTCACAGGTAGAGTTGCGGCCGTGTGTCTTTGAGGAAATATTATACAGAGTTCTGGCTCCGAAGAAATATACAGAAAAGCGGTGTTCGAGCGGCTGAGGTTTGGGGTAAGGTAGCAGGGAGGCTGAGCGCAGAGTCGAGCGGTAGAGGAGAGCGCGCGCGGAGCGGGAAGCGTGCGGGAGAGAGGCAAGGGGTAAGGAGAACGATCGCACTCGTGCGTCGGTGTGCATATTGTCTTTTCATTCTAACACTTCATCTCCAGATTCGCCATCGCACCTTTGCATCGACGAAGATGTGTAAATGTATTAGTTTAAAGTAGGCGAGGCGCGATCGCAGCAGGCAGGCGACGACTGCGCGCGGCGGCCTCTCGCGCTCGACTAAGAGACTTGAGGGTCGTGAACCGCAACTCGGTGGAACATGTTAGTTAGCCGAGCGATTGATCTAGTACGTAATATATCTTTGCCGTGTGTGGTGGTCCGTGGTCGGTATGGTAGGGGAGAGTGAGTGAACGGGTTGTGGGTTGTGCGGTGGGGATAGATAGCTACCACCGTACTATCTACTCTCTCGTACTATCTCGCTCTACTCTACCAAAATATATCTCTTCTCTACTCTACCGATTTCGTCTACCAACGCCACATTCTTGACGTCTACATTAGAGTGAGCGGGGTATTTTTTTTGTCTTTTTTAGGGTCCCGTCGCAAAATGCGAAAAAAGGACCCTTATGGGTAACCGATTTTGATAACCAAACGGCAAATTACGTATAATTTTTGCCGCTAGATATTTTATATATAAATTTGTCTCATAGTCTTGTGGGAAGTATAGGGTACCCCAAAATGTGAACGAAAAATAAATTTTGTTTTTTTTTTTAATAAATCAAGGTTAATGTCATTCTATAGGTATTGTTAAGGCAATTCCAAAAATACGTAACTTTATTATAATCAATAAGTTTGCTTTAACAAATATTTCGTTTAAAAGTTGACAAAAAACTGCAGTTTTGTCGCCGAACTTTGACCTATTAAAGGTTGTTTGAAAATTATGAAAAAAAAATAAACAATATAGGCATTCTTATGTAGTTGTGCACAAAACTATTCATTTTGCCCAAAATGTCATACATTTTGATATAATTTATTTAGTACTCGCCCTAACTCTAACCGGATCGGTTGCTCTACTATGTTATCCGTCATTCCGGTGAAGGAAAACCTCGTCGAAATATGTACATAAACTGATACGGTTGGCTACATCACCTACTACATCCGTGATGTCAGCACATAACAACTTGGTTAACTAGGCGCCATTTCAGTGCTTCCCTTCGGTCGTGCCGGCTACACTGAACTGGACGGAAAAATACGAACTATTTAAATAGCCGTATTTTCAACCGACCTTTCATACACTAACTATATGCTAATGATATTATATTCACTAACATATGCAATGATTTTATGCGGCTCCGAGTCGCTGTATACGGAACCCTAAAATCATATTTCTAACTATCTACATTCATATTCTAACTTTCTTGTTACGTTCATGTCACGTGGTCAGCGATCATAATAATTTTAAGGAAATCATAAAAGTAGCCGTTTGTCTGGTCTAACCGGATAGTCACGTGAATAATATATAAGCAAGTAGGTACATAAACAAGGTCGAACTTGTCCATCAAACTTTAACTACCTACTTGTTATGTATCTACTATTCGGCCGTTCACATAAGCAAACATTACTGTAACGAAATATCTCGGTAAAATTACCTAGATACTACTAAACAACGTTAGATCTGTCTTTAACGGGTTACTTCGAAAACGATTGAATCTATTTACGCGAAGTTTTCACTGGTTATCTCTGCTCTAATCTACTATTATAATTGGCAAGTTCTGTCTGATTGTAACGGCTTTTAAGTCGAAAACGATTTGAGCGATTTACGCGAAGTTTTCACTGTTATCCCTGCTCTACTCTACTATTATAATTGGCAAGTTCTGTCTGATTTAACTTGTTTTTAATTAAAAAACGGTTGATCCGATTTACTGGTTATCTCTAATCTACTCTGCTAATATAATCTGCAAGGTCTGTCTGATTGTAACGGCTTGAGTCGAAAACGATTTAAGCGATTTACGCGAAGTTTTCACTGGTTATCTCTGCTCTACTCTACTATTATAATTGGCAAGTTCTGTCTTATTTAACGTGCTTTTAATTAAAAAAACGATTGATCCGATTTACTGGTTATCTGTAATCTACTCTGCTAATATAATCTGCAAGGTCTGCCTGATTGTAACGGCTTGAGTCGAAAACGATTTAAGCGATTTACGCGAAGTTTTCACTGGTTATCTCTGCTCTACTCTACTATTATAATTGGCAAGTTCTGTCTTATTTAACGTGCTTTTAATTAAAAAAACGATTGATCCGATTTACTGGTTATCTGTAATCTACTCTGCTAATATAATCTGCAAGGTCTGTCTGATTGTAACGGCTTGAGTCGAAAACGATTTAAGCGATTTACGCGAAGTTTTCACTGGTTATCTCTGCTCTACTCTACTATTATAATTGGCAAGTTCTGTCTTATTTAACGTGCTTTTAATTAAAAAAACGATTGATCCGATTTACTGGTTATCTCTAATCTACTCTGCTAATATAATCTGCAAGGTCTGTCTGATTGTAACGGCTTGAGTCGAAAACGATTTAAGCGATTTACGCGAAGTTTTCACTGGTTATCTCTGCTCTACTCTACTATTATAATTGGCAAGTTCTGTCTTATTTAACGTGCTTTTAATTAAAAAAACGATTGATCCGATTTACTTGTTATCTGTAATGTACTCTGCTAATATAATCTGCAAGGTCTGTCTGATGGTAACGGCTTGAGTCGAAAACGATTTAAGCGATTTACGCGAAGTTTTCACTGGTTATCTCTGCTCTACTCTACTAATTATATGCGCGGAATCCTATATGATCGCGCATTGTTTGCTTTTTAGAGATGTACGGTGTTTTTCTTCACCGGATTCATTAATAAATTCACCTATCTTAGTAAATTATTTTTAGGTTTCCGTACCCCGTACGGAAGCCTATTACTAAGCCTACACCGTGTGTCTGTCTGTCTGTCTGTCCTACTGCTGTATCTTTGGAACCGTACTACGTAGTCGGTTGAAATATTATACAGAATATGTGTTATTATGGCGGATATAACAACAAATAATAAGAAATAGAAAAAGTCGTAATAGTCGTAAAAAAATAGAAAAAATCGTATTCAAAAAATGAAGGGGGGTTCCCATACAAGAAACGTGTTTTTCCTTTTTTTTTGTAGTGCGGAAACCTTGGTGCGCGCCTCCGACTCGCACTTGGCCGGTTATTTTTTATTTAATGTTTTACATACGCCTTTTTAGAACGAAAACTAATTTTACCCGCCGCCACATTATTTTATCCTTACTCGTCCATACGTCCTTAACCCCTGTAAATGTAACAGCAGATATTGATTAACTCAAGAACGACTGACCTCACATACATGTAGGCAGATAATAAGTAGAGAGTGAGCATTGTATCGTAACCTTCGACCGAGGACATCACCTCGACCGCCGCGCCGCGCCGGTCATCACGTCCGCATAGGACCTAACCAATCAATCCGGTTTACGTCCCTCCAATACTAGTTACTTATATTGAACCTGGTTGGACCTTAGACTTAAAAAAAAAAGAAACCACACGCTCAGTGAGGCCAGGTACGATGCCAGAATATTAACGACGAGCCCATTGACTTGTCAGCCTCGATAGCTCAGTGGTGCAGACAGTGGACTGTCGCTATTGAATGTTAAGCAACGCTGGGCGCGGTCAGTGTTTGGATGGGTGACCGCTCGACCGTTGGAGGTTGACCGTGGTTCGGATTCCACGTAAAACTGTAGGTCCCTTCCCTTCTTACCTTACTCGGTGGTAGGGTTCAACCCGCCCGGGTTGGTACCACTGCACTGAATGAAATGTCGCTCGAAACGGCTATGTAACTAGTTTGTGTTTTCCGTCCAGTTCAGTGTAGCCGGCACGATCGAAGGGAAGCACTGACATGGCTTCTAGTTCACCCGGTGTTATGGGTTGACATCACGGATGTTGTAGGGGATGTAGCCAACCGAGTCAGTATCCATAAAAAAAAAATTGAATTAACTAACTACTTTTTTTAAGTCAATGATCTAGCCTGTTGCGATATGCATATATATGATATGCGGCCGAAAAACTGGCCAAGTGCGACACAGACTCGCGCACCGAGGTTTCCGTACCACAACATTATTGGCCAGTTCACACCAAGTTAGTTAAATATCCGAATGCCCGTGGACGCCGTCGGACTGCACCTCTGCATTAGTCGTGCCAAATGTTGTGCTTCCCATAAACAAAACAAAAAAAAGTTTGACGCTTGTACGTATTAGGTACCGTTTTTATGGTAGAGGAAAAACAAACAAAAAAATTGGTTGTCTGTAAAGTCGGTTTACGGACGATAGTTTTACGTGATAACGTCATAAATCGATATTGTGATACATATTCGGACCCTTGTTTCATGAATATTCTAAATTTGAAATCTTTTCCGACCGGCCAGATGCGCTTAATATATTATTGTACGAGTAACCTCGTTTCAGTTTGTGCTGCCCTGGTACTTTAGAACCAGAGAGATAAATGTGTACAAGCCGACGCTTGGGCCGATTGTGCCTCTCTATAGCTTTTTACGCGCTCTCGCTTGCACACACAGGGTCAGATGGAACGTGACACTTTTTCGTGCGTGCAGCCGGTGTTCATCAATTTATAAGACGTGACGTTATCACGTCAAAAACGACGATAAAAGAAAACGCAAAATTTATCTAAATACTCGCCTCACATTGTGGGAATTTAGCTAAGCTAAACCATGCATGGCACTGAAAATACCATAGTTTAAGGTCCTACCTATACAAAATATGAGCACAACAACATGAACAAATTAAACAAACGTCTTGTGTTTTTCATGTAGCTGACAAATTCTTCAAACCTATTTGAAAACACGTCAGAAAACAAATAGAATTACGAAGCGTCTTGTGAACTTCACACGTTCAATGTTTTCATCAGATACCTAGGATATAAGGATAAATGGATATAAGGTCTTTCATTAGTAGGTAACGATACGCTAAGGGGTGTATGTGTATCAGATAGTGATCATGTTCTCATAGCCATAAATTTTTTTTATGATATCAAATACCTACCCATGCTATGACATAATTGTTAAGTAAACTATTATTTTATATATTTTTACTATTTAACTATTTATATCCGAAAAAAAAACGTAACGTGGGAAAGTGATCAGTATCTGATACACATACACCCCTTAGCGTAAAGTTACCTACTAATGAAAGACCTTATATAAGCTATGCAAGTCCGTGCCAAATTACCAACAAGGCTTGGTTCGGTCACGTTGTTGTTGGAGTGAAATTCCGTCTAATTGCGAAATTGCGTCTAATTGTTACCTACAAAATTGGATCGACAAGAGATTAGACATTGTCAACAAATTAAGGAACCATCCAGCTTTCAATCAGTCAATCGGTGGACCCACTATTCAATTGAATTCTCAATCGTCTGGCCACATGACCAGAGTGGCACTCAATTGAAAATTAAATATACCTGCCTACCAAGTACCTACTATAGCTAGCGCAAGAGCTCGGGCATACGACCGATTCTTACTTATCCAACTAAACTGTTTAGTCGTCACCAACGTTTACACGACGCCAACTCAACTGTACCCTAATCACGAGATTTAACCTACTACGCTACACTACGCTACGCCGCCGTGTTCTCCGCATCATTTTGTATGGAGAAACGGAGCAGCGCCTCTAGTGATAGATTTTCGAGCTTCGTTTCTCCATACAAAATGATGCGGAGAACACGGCGTAGCGTAGTAGGTTAAATCTCGTGATTAGGATACTGTTTAGTTAGCATCGGCTCTCGGCGATGGCTATGAAATAGTACGGTTGAAATGGCTAACTAGTTCAGTGTAGCCGAGTTAAGTGAAGCACTGACATGGTACCTAGTACAGCAAGGTTTTATGGGCTGACATCACGGATGTATTAGGTCATGTAGCCAGCCGTGTCAGTTTCCATAAAAAAAACGCTTCAATTAAAAATTTATACATCTTCATGCCGAAAGTTGGCGGCCAACTTCCGGCTAAAAAGTTGGCCTCCAACCTACGCTGCACTACGCAGAGCGAACGAATGAACGTTCGGCCGTGTGCGCTACCTCAACGACTAAACGGTGGTTGGCCCAGTGGCTTGGGCATCGGCTTTTCATGCGGGAGGTCCGAGGTTTGAATCCGGTCGCCATGTACCAATGAGTTTTTATTAACGAAAAAATGTACGTGCATACCTACACCTGCTGCTTCACCGTTCGGAACCGGTGTAAAACTGTAGGTCCCTTCCCTTGCCCCTTACTAGGTGGTGAGCTCAAATTTAGCCGACTGGGTTGGTACCACCGTACTGGATGTAAGATGACCGCATAGCAGCCTCGGTTGTGTTCTCTAGTCCAGTATAGTCAGCAATCCAGGGAAGTATCCGGTATGGCACCTACCTTCTCGGAGGCGATATTGGCTAGTCAGAGCATGTGCTTTGGCCCCTCTGACTCAGGCACTCATACCGGATTACATAAAAAAAACCGTTGGGTTGGAGAGAAATCGACCGTCATGTACAGCTCAACTAAACTGTTTATTTATTTATTTATTTATTTATTTATTTATTTATATATTACATTGTTACTAGAGAGCAAGCCCCAAAATTTAACAATGCAGAATCTGAATCTATTTAAAAGTTAGCTCAACGTATCTCACCGCGTACTTTTGGAATACTTTAGCTGGTGATACAATCGATCGTGTGGCCGGGCCCTAACGTGGACTTAACGTAACCACGTGGACCCGATGCGATGTGCAGACCAGACTATTCAGAAGTCAACAAAATGTTCTGACGTTTCTATCGTTTTGAATATTTCGCACCGCACCCATACTTAATGGCCGTTTGCCATTGTGCATGGCCACCGGCCATGACCGTTGACGAACGTGGATGACGACATCGTCACGATCTGGATGGTTGGGTTCTCTTGTTGCTCTAAAGACAGTAATTTCGAGTTAAGGAATCATTATTTACCTACCGGATTTGGATGACGTCGATTGCTGTATGGTTGGTAGAGGTATTTTTTTAATGTATTCCGGTATGGGTGGCTGAGTCAGAGGGGCCAAAGCAAATGCGAGCGACCAGCCAATGTCACGTCCGAGAAGATAGGTGCCATGCCATGCCCTATGCTGGCTGTACTGCATCTTACATCCAGTACGGTGGTACCAACCCAGTCGGCTAAAATTTTAGCCTACAACCTAGTAAGGGATAAGGGAAGGGACCTACAGTTTTACACCGGTGGTGGTTCCGAACGGTGAAGCAGCAAGTGTAGAGTATGCACGAATTTTTCAGTCAGAAAAAACCCATTGGTACACGCCAACCCTTTGTAGTACACGTTAACACTTCTTCTAGTTTTTTTTTTTATTTAATCCTGTATGGGTGGCTGAGTTGGAGGGGCTAAAGCGCATGCTCCGACCAGCCAATATCACCTCCGAGAAGGTAGGTGCCATACCGGAGGAGACTTCCCTGGATTGCTGGCTACACTAGACTAGAGCTATGCTGGCCCTATGCTGGCTGTACTGCATCTTACATCCAGTACGGTGGTACCAACCCAGTCGGCTAAAATTTGAGCCTACAACCTAGTAAAGGATAAGGGAAGGGACCTACAGTTTTACACCGGTGGTGGTTCCGAACGGTGAAGCAGCAAGTGTAGAGTATGCACGAATTTTTCAGTCAGAAAAAACCCATTGGTACACGCCAACCCTTTGTAGTACACGTTAACACTTCTTCTAGTTTTTTTTTTTTATGTAATCCTGTATGGGTGGCTGAGTTGGAGGGGCTAAAGCGCATGCTCCGACCAGCCAATATCACCTCCGAGAAGGTAGGTGCCATACCGGAGGAGACTTCCCTGGATTGCTGGCTACACTAGACTAGAGGAAAACACAACCGAGGCTGCTATGCGGCCATCTTACATCCAGTACGGTGGTACCAACCCAGTCGGCTACAATTTGAGCCTACCACCTAGTAAGGGGCAAGGGAACCTACAGTTTTACACCGATTCCGAACGGTGAAGCAGCAGGTGTAGGTACGCACGTAAATTTTTTCGTCAGAAAAAACTCATTCGTACACGCCGACGGGATTCGAAACGCGGACCTCTCGCATGAGAAGCCGATGCCCAAACCACTCGGCCACCCGCCGCTTAAACTTCTAGTAAAGAAGGAACCTATAGTTTTAATTACTACGCCACCTGTCCCAAACGATTATCATCTTATTATACTTGGTATAAATATAACGCAGGGAAGGCTTAAAAAAATGTAACGTCTTGTGAGATTCATAGTCTAAGACCTAAGATAGGTTGGGAAGCCTAACACTCTAAAACCCAGAAACCCGAAGTCCTATACCAGAAAATTCCATTCAGTTGATGGTGTTGTACAACAGCTGTTCATCTGATTAGTGTACATCATATGTAAGTATATTATCTACATACCTACCTATATTGTTCGCCTGCGTGTATTTCTCCCACATCTCAATGGTTAGATAGAATAAAATGCCACACGGCATTAAATTCGCCTATTGTGCCTAATCTGTAAAAATTGGCCTAAACATATCAATCAATACTAATAATAAACCTGTAATGGATGGTCATGGAGTAAGTTACTTGTTTTATGAGATATTGCGTTTGTAGACCTTTGATGTATGATACTAAAACTTTTACGATTTTTAGAAATCTTTTCTGTATATTCATGTATGTTCCTCCATAACTCTTAAACCGATCATCTGAATTCGATGAAACTTAGTAAAAACACTTAAACGTGACACAGGATAGGCTAAATAAAATTATGTTCCGGTTACGCTATGATGTGGCTCTCATACAAACAGAATTGTTCCGCGCGCCGAAAAAAAGGTACGGCGGCCGGGCTTACTTACTTTCTTCTTTTTAAATACGAATTTCACGCGAGCGAAGCCGCGGGCAAAAGCTAGTACGTACATGAAAGTACGGTTTTGGGTTTATTTCTTACTCTACCATTGACATTCTGTCACCTCTGTGCGAAATACATTTTTCTCACTCTACAAACAAATCAATTCTGTAACTTCTGTCTGGGTATTTTCATTCCTTACTCTACCACTGAAATAATCTCCTCTCGGTTGGTCACGTTGGCAGATGCTGAAGATGTTAGCTGGAAAATCTATTTAATATAAAAATGGAGTGGGTAAGTACATAAATAAGTGCCGGGGCATTGATCCCAATCGCGTCGGTAGCTTAGTGTAATAATAAAATGAAGTGCTTAGCGCAGTCGATTTTATGAGGTCCTTAACCCAGCAGGTAGTGGCTACGAGCATGTGCCACGAAGTCTGGATAGGTACAGTTGCGATCAAAAGTGAAAATACACAGGTCGAACTTTCTTAAACGCTTTTGCAACCAGTACACACCTGCACCGTACCGTGTGGGGCCGGTACTTAAAAAGAATAGCCTCACTGCATCTCTCCCCGTGCATGTCGTAAAAGGCGACTAAGGGATAAGGACAAGATGCCGTGCTAAAGGGCGACAGGCTCGCCACCTCTCACCTTGGCACGGTACTTCCCCCGAGTCATGCAGCAGGTGGGTCTTCGTGCATTACTTGCTGCTTGATCGATTTAATCTTGTCCGAATACTTTGCGAAACGTGGTGGTCGGTGTTGTGCTGCAATTTACCAGAGTTCTTGCAGCACAACACCGATTACTCTGCTTACCCCGATTGTCGGGATTCAGCGTGTGTGATATGTATGTATGTATGTACACACCTGCATGGCCTGTAGTTCAGCATTCAGCACTGCAGAATGCTGAACTATAGATAGACCATGTAGGTGTGTATGATTGCTGTTAGCTAGCAAGCACTGCTGAAAAAACCACGCGGTTTTTTCAGCAAAGTATGTAGCCTATGGAAAATATATGAACGAATACGCACTTCGGTTTTTTTTTATGTTATCCGATATGGGTTGCTAATTCGGAGGGGCCAAAGCACATGCTCCGATCTGCCAATATCACCTCCGAGAAGGTAGGTGCCATACCGGAGACTTCCCTGGATTGCTGGCTATACTGGACTAGAGGAGAACACAACCGAGGCTGCTATGCGGCCATCTTACATCCAGTACGGTGGTACCAACCCAGTCGGCTACAATTTGTGCCTACCACCTAGTAAGGGAAAGGGAAAGGACCTACAGTTTTACACCGGTTCCGAACGGTGAAGCAGCGGGTGTAGGTATGCACGTAAATTTTTTCGTGAGAAAAAACTCATTGGTACCGACCGGATTCGAACCTCGGACCTCTCGCATGAGAAGCCGATGCCCAAACCACTCGGCCAGGTTTAATTTCCGCGCGGTCTGCAGCCACCTCGATGAGCCGCGGATTTTTTTTCGCTCGAATTTTCTGTGCACTGTGGCTTATTTATGTCTATGTGATAAAACTGCGCGGATTTGTTTTCGCGCAAATTTTCTGTGCACTATTTATTGTATGTAGAATGTGACCAAACCGTGCGGTTTTTTTGCGCTAATTTTCTGTGCGAAACGTGGTGGTCGGTGTTGTGCTGTAATTTACCAGAGTTCTTACAGCACAACACTGATTACCTTATCGGGATTCAGCGTGTGTGATATGTATGTATGTATGTATGTGACAAGCAAGACCGCGCGTTTTTTTTCACACTAATTTTATGTGCACTGTGGTGTAGTATGTGACAAAACCGCGCAGGTTTTTTTTCGCGCGAAATTTCTGTGCACTTTTGTGTAATATGTGCGAAAACCGCGCGGATTTTTGTTCGCAGTGCGTGTATGTATGGATTGTTTCTAGCACGGATTTTATTCAGCGCGGAAAAAAACGAGCTGATAATATTCGCAGTGTGTGCCTTAGTTTACCCAACCGATTGTCGTCCCTTCTGACTACGTGCGGCCGCGGTCACCCGGATGCTTCTGCGACATGGCACCTCCGTCCACAGCACACCACTTTGGTCCGATTTCCTTTCTTCTGGTTATTTATAAATCTTCAGTGTATGGCTTAGGAGGCATTATAGGCATCTGTCACGCCGGCACGGCATTCGCAGCCCCCGTTCTAAACCGAATGCTTTTGGGCGTCGTCGTCGGCTCAACAATCCAAGCTGACGGCGGCGCCAAGAGTCTCGCGTATCAATAAAAAAAAAATCTTGTCCCCATCATAATCGCATAAAGTTTGCGTAGGTCTCACATTAAGCGTCTCACATTTGCCATAGTTCTATCCTGATTAATATGTCAGGGGCTAAGGTTAGATTAGAGATGCTGTAGTCTTGTGCAGACTTTTTCGAAAACAGCACAAAACGTAAACTAAGACAACTGACACTTCATACTGAAAGCTAAAGAAGGCAAGGTTGACGAAGATTGTAGCTGTGGCCAGTGCGGGTAGTTTCCGTAGACGAGGGTTCCGGTGCGTTCCGGATCTCGGTGGTGAGACAGAAGGCGCTGACGGTGTCCACTTCCGGTTGGTCGTGTCCGTCGTGTCTTCTTCTCTTGAGCGGCGCTATGACTGGGTTCCACATCGGCGACAACTTGAAGGCGTCCTCCCGGTTGAAGTTGTCGTGCTTCTTGATTTCGATGGACTCTCGGACGAGACGTGGGACGTGTCGTGTTTCAGTCGCAAGAATTTTGACCTGATCGAACCTAATCCATTGGTTCGTTCCAGAGTCCATGTGATCGCACACTGCCGATTTGTTGGAGTCCAGTTGTCTCGCCGCTCGTATGTGCTCCGAGACCCGTGTCGCTACGCTCCTCTTCGTCTGCCCGATGTATGACTTTCCACAGCTACATGGGATTTGGTACACGCCGGCAGACTGGAGAGGTAACTTGTCTTTTACCGAACGTAGCATCTGGGATACTTTTTTGTAGGGAGTATACACAGTGCCGATGCTGAGTTACTTCAGTCTCCTCCCTATTTTATCCGTCAGTCCACGGACGTACGGTAAGAATGCTCTCTGTCTGTCGGCGCGTTGCACGGGTTGATATGTCTTTTCGAAGAAACTCAGCATCGGCACTGTGTTTACTCCCTACAAAAAAGTATCCTAGATGCTACGTCCGGTAAAAGACAAGTTACTATGAAACAGCTAGCCACATCCATTTCTAACGTTATTGCGTGCGAAGGAAAGGGCAGAGCTGATACTATAATCGCTTACAACCGTAGGGCAACTCAGTGAAGGTCAGTGTGTTTACATTCTTTATCTCGTCTCAATGGCCCTAGTTTATTACATATTCATACCTCATATAGCAAGCAACTCAGTGCCGCTTGCGCCAAAGATCATAATATGGATAGGTACATATTCTGCTTGGCATATTCTGTACCATCATCCTGATCATTATATACCAGTGGTGCCCAAACGGTCGATCGCGGCTTTTAGGTCGATCGCTGAAAATATCTAGAGCAAAAATTTACTAGTAGAAATAACAAAGAATTCATAACATTTGATGTGACTAACATTTTCCGGGTGGTGTCGTCTTCCGCAAGGACCGCAATAGCACAGATTACTTAATAGTTACTTCGTAACAGATAAATCACTCCATAGAAAAAGTTCCATTTCACGGCAATAGTAACAAATATGAAGGATGTAATGAACATATCTTTCAAGATTGTGAATTCCATTCGAGCAAGATTGGTTTATTTTTATTAATTAAAAGAATAAATTTAGACCCAATGCAGTTTCATTTATAAAATTGTTTAATTATTTAGAAACAATACGTAGGTGATTATTCCGTACGGGACAAGGAAACCTAAAAAACCTCCGGCAGCAGGATAAACACGTTTTATCAAATTCACGTCAAAAAAAGGAAAGCTTTCAGGCGTTGAACACACATTTTTGAATCTACAAGAAACAATGCCTATGTCACTTGGCTATAAGAAGCTTGTCTCGAAGAAAGATCTAAAGATAAAGTACATTATCACTTGATCATAAGCTGTAAATCTTCGAAGAAATCTAAATTGTCAACTTATCATGTAAATCCCGCATATTGAGGCCCAATTCGTGCGTAAACGGTCATAACTTGTACGTGCAAGCGCTCAGACGTTGCCATAACTAAGTGTAACCTTGCTATTTGACCTATGGCGAGAAATGCCTTACCGTTTAGTCTACCCATAAATGGATATATGACGGAATAAAATATATAGGAATGGCAAAGCAACATACTTAAAATGCCATGTTCTGATGTTTGTAATAAAATAATAAATAGTGGGTTTAGCCGCCGTCTAGGCGACAGCGCCGTCAGGAATCCTGCCTCAGGATTCTAGGCATCTTCGTCGACGCCAGAATTTTGAGTATTTCCCGCACTGTGCAGGCCCTATGCTGTGCCCCTAAATCCTAGCATGGGCTGGAGCCTAATCAGCCTATTGGTAAATCAGGCCCTGGACAACGGTGATGGTTAGGTGAGATCTCGACTCCGAATCCGAAGGTTGTTAAACCAAGGAATGGATGAAACTGTGGATTGAACTATAATAATATCTCGTGTCCTGAACTCTAAATCAGCGACCTTCGGATTAACATCATGCTCTAACCACATAGGTACATATATTTATTTCTCACTAGCTTTTGCCGGCTGCGTCGTTTCGCGCACGAGTCGTGGTTTCGCGTGACTTTTTGCTCACAGCTCAAACTCCCTAAAAACCTTAATCTGACTAATTACGAACATAAAAAATAAATTAGCCAAATCGCTCCAACCGTTCTCAAGTCATGCGCTTGCCAACGACCGGCATTTAATTTTAATTGATATAGAATAGAAGATTAGGTATCTATCGTTATAGGTGCATACCTATAACGGTAATGAGAAATTCATCAGGTGAAAAGCAATGCTTCTGTAGAGAAGAAATTAAATCAAAAGAATAAATAAATAACTAACGCACTACATCCGTCACTCCCAAACTTTAAATTCTTTTAAAAAGTCATTGAAGAAATTATAGTTTTGGTTATTTTATATTTACTTGTGGATTAGTATAGTATGTTACGTGTAGGTATGTTCATAAAAATAAAACACGTATTCCTCCTCCCTTTCGCTTGCACTACCCATACTTCTTTCTCTGTATTTTATTCCTCATCCATCACCGAAAGGTTGACTGGAAGAAATCACTTGTAGTGATAAGTCCACCTTTGCGCACTCCTGTATTTCTTGTTTCTTGTCGTGTACTGTTCTTCAAGAGTTTCTATTCTATTCTATTCTAAATAATCCCCCCATAAATTATAAAAAAAATATATATTTTAAATCCTATTTTTTTAACTCAACTTGCTACGCCACTTGCTACGCCACTGAATGGCCATACACTTGCTACGCCACTGAATGGCCATACACTTGCTACGCCACTGAATGGCCATACACTTGCTACGCCACTGAATGGCCATACACTTGCTACGCCACTGAATAGCCATACACTTGCTACGCCACTGAATGGTCATACATTTGCTACGACACTGAATGGCCGTACACTTGCTACGCCACTGAATGGCCATACACTTGCTAAGCCACTGAATGGCCATACAGTTGCTACGCCACTGAATGGCCATACACTTGCTACGCCACTGAATGGCCATACACTTGCTACGCCACTGAATGGCCATACACTTTTACGCCTCTGAATGGCCATACACTTGAGTGCTACGCCATTGAATGGCCATACACTTGAGTGCTACGCCACTGAATGGCCATACCTACTGACGTAGAGATACGTAGATACATTTTCCTTGATAAGTAACAATAGCGCTGAAGTGAGTGAAACTCAGTCTGCGGTCTGTGGGGAATTTGCTGCGACTACGTTATGTAGTGAGTAATTTATTCATAGCGGTGGTGCGTACGCGTACTTGTTGTCTACGCTTGTAGGTCATTGTCGTAGAAATTAATAGTTATGTTTTCTCTGTTAAGGGACTACATTCATTTGACTTCTATACTCTAGTTGTGCAGCCCCAAAATTTATAAAAAAAAAACACACCATTTACTAATCTTTTTTCTATTTACTAAGTTTTCTCTGTTATTATATTAATTATATTCATTTTCAAGTTTCCGGTTTAACAGAGTAGGTTTAAAGACTTACATATTAAGTCGTCGTTTCGCCCGCTACGTCACGGGCTTCTTCAGGGTCTGCGGGAGTTCCTGGAGCCGACGTCTGGTGTCCGTTGTACCAGCCGTCAAACTGCTCTTTTTCGAAGATTATAGCTGTGGGTAGGTTGCACAATCTTGGCTCCAGGAACTCCCGCATTCCCTGAAGAAACCCGTGACGTAGCGGGCGAAACGTCGACTTAATATGTAAGTCTTTAAACCTACTCTGTTAATCCGGAAACTTGAAAATGAAAACACACTATTTGTTTATTATGTGAACGTATTACAGGAAATATAAAATTTAAATATTTTTAACGTTTTCCATTTACCGGTTTCAACGTAGGTAATTGTTGGCGCCGGAATGCCATTATTTTAAAAAACTAACATTCAAATAAAATTCTGACAGCTGGTCGGACAGCTTGTCTTGTCAAAAAATAACAAGATGGTCGTGTAATCTTCTATAAAAATATTCAAAAGAAAATCTAAATAATTAATAAAAACCATATAAAAACCTAATACAAATACTAAAATAAAAAAACAATGTGATTTACAACTGTGGAGTACATAGAGAACTAAAGAAAGCAGCACCGGGCGCCTGGTAAAATCAACGACCATGGATCAAAGGTACATACCAGTCAATAATACAGTCCACTACTTACTACTCGACATAATTTTGGTCACTTCTCACGGAATAATTACCTATGTATTTCTAAAAAATAATGCTCGGATGCTGAACTTTCCACAGTATATGTAAGTTTTTCACATAATCTCAAAGGACCCCATTAATTCGTAAATTTCACCGTTGTACACAACTAATATTTTATTTATAAATTATATACATTTTTCTAGGGTTTAGTGCTATATAAATATTATTTACAGTTTGAAATCTGGAATTTGATACATTGTTTGCCTTCATGTTTTTGTGTTGAATATATATCTGATGCAGTATTTCTTAGTTCTATTGTCGCTCTATGAAGTTGGTGTGCGGTATGTAGTTGGTATTTAGGACTCAATACCCGGTATCGCATAACTTTCTTCATGATGCCAACTGATCCTGCCGCCGCCGAGCGGCCGACAGGTGTGGTAGCGGCGGAGTTAAAAAGGAATATAGCTCTTGAGAACTCTGTAAAGGAATCATGCTTCCGCAGGCTCCAGGTTCTGTACGATCT
Organism: Nematopogon swammerdamellus; assembly: GCA_946902875.1. Lineage (NCBI taxonomy): Eukaryota > Metazoa > Arthropoda > Insecta > Lepidoptera > Adelidae > Nematopogon > Nematopogon swammerdamellus. Next base: position 7,255,907 of record OX336358.1, on the reverse strand, counting down.
GTCGCAGGTCGTCCTGACAGACTCATCTCGTGAATTTGAATTTAATTCTCGGATACGCGATCTGAACGACACGCGGACTACGTACCAAAACGCAGTGCGGGAACTTGCGAAGTGGAATCTTCATCTAAAACCTGATTTCAAGTGCTCAAGCTTAGATATAGAAAATTTCGACACACTTTATTACAACATCATGTCAATTAGTGATCAGCTGAAACAGAGGCAAAATAATGCGGGTTCTGGAGCGACCGCGGAGGACACGTCTGACGCTAACGAAAGCAAGGGTAAACTGGTCCGCCCTCGCCTGCCAAAAATGAACCTGTATGTGTTCGACGGCAACCTGCATAATTGGTGTACATTTTATGACATCTTCTCTAATCTAATACACGACAATCCAGCGATCACTGACATTGAAAAATTCTATTATTTACTGTCGGCAACTAGCGGTCCAGCGCTGAGTCTCGTGCGCAGCTTACCAGTCACTAGTCAAAACTATTCTGTGATTTGGGATTCTTTAAAATCAAAATATGAGAATAAGCGAGCTCTCGCCACCAGCTACCTCGAAAGAATGTTCCAGTTTCAAGCGCTCTCTAAAGAGTCAGCTGCTAATTTAGAATCTTTTCTGCAAGCGTTTCGTGAGAGTGTCAGTGCTCTTCGAGCGTTGCAAATTCCTGAATGCAGTGAGTTTATTTTATTTTACATAGCACAACGCTCACTAGACCCACAAACGAGAAAACAATTTGAACAACGGTGCGATCGTAACAAAATACCAACTTTTGACGAATTGATGACCTTTGTCCAAAGCCAAGTGCATGTTTTGGAAATGTCACAGGTTATTACTAAACCTAGTTCTTCTGTAGTCCAGTCTGGTGCTACGAAAACGAACAAAACTGAAGAGAAGATGACGACCAACAAATCCTACACTAATAAGGCAAAATCAGGCTTTACTTCTGCATTAGTCAGCTCTAATGATAAAGTTACTGATGAGAAGAAATTCTCGTGCCCCTGCTGTAAAATGAGCCATTCTATTTATAGATGCTTCCATTTTTCGGCTCTTACGCCGATCCAGCGCAAAGAAAAGGCCAAAGAGCTCAAACTTTGCCAAAACTGTTTACGATCTCACGACGGCATTCAGTGCTCTTCGAACAACAGCTGTTCTATGTGCTCGCAACGACACCACACTCTGCTCCATACCTCTGGAGTCAGTGGTGCCGATGTTACGTCACAGGTTGAAAACGAGGCTGGTCCAAGTCTAACTGCTTGCTACTCGTCTTCAGCCCCCGTGGCTGCAGCGCATTACACTGTAATGCTAGGTACTGTGCTGATGCACGTCCGTGATCGGTACAACAACTATCAGACCGTGCGCGCACTGATCGACAGTGGCGCGCAAGGCTCCTTCATAACGTCGGCGTGCGCGCAGCGGCTACACCTGCCTCAGCGCACGTCCGGCATCGCTCTGACTGGGCTCGCCGCGAGCTCCGTGCGCGACCTAGGCGTGCTCTCTTGTACGTTCAAACCCTGTACTTCTTCAGGTCCCTTGTTGACAACGGACGCGGTCATACTGCCGCGCATCACTAACGACATGCCTTCCGTGAGCATCCCTGCGTGCTTGCGTGATGAATTTAAACATCTCTCTCTTGCTGATCCGACATTTGATAAAACTTCACCGATTGAAATGCTTCTCGGTGGTGATGTGTACGCTGATATTATGAAGGGAAATGTTTACCGCCCGAGCGATTCCAAGTTGCCGTCCGCATTTGAAAGTATTTTCGGTTACGTAATACTCGGAAAATGTTTTTTAAATTCAGTTCCTGAAACTACTTGTCTTTTGGCCATAACTGATATCATGAGGACTGATAATTTAATAAAACAATTTTGTGAAGTAGAAAATGTTCCTGACGACATTCTGCCGAGCTCAGAAGACAAGTACTGCGAGGATACCTACAAGAAACTTCATCATCGTGACACATCTGGGCGATATGTTGTACCTCTGCTGTGGAAGCCTACTAGTACTGAGCTTGGTGAGTCTCATACTCACGCGGTGAAACGATTTCATAATATTGAAAAGCGCCTCTTGCGAGGCCCAGACTTATACGATGCCTACCGCAACTTCATGCAATCATACGAGAGTCTGGGTCACATGGAGGAGTGTAAAACTGGCGTCACAGAAACTACGCGCTACGTCATTCCTCATCACTGTGTAGTGAAAATGTCGAGCTCTACAACTAAGCACCGCGTCGTTTTCGACGCTTCTGCTAAAACCAGAACAGATATTTCACTAAATGACGTTCTATACACAGGTCCTAAACTTCAGTGTGACATTGTCGAGGTGCTACTACGGTTCCGTCTGCATGCCGTCGCTTTCTCTGCCGACATTTCTAAAATGTATCGGCAGATTCTCATCCGTCCTGAGGAGCGCGGTTACCAGCATATCCTGTGGCGTAATTCACCTGAAGAACCTATTAAAGAATATGAATTGAAAACTATAACCTACGGGTTAGCGTCGTCGCCCTATCTGGCGATACGCACTTTACATCAACTGGCGGCGGATGTTTCGGAGAGTTATTCTCATATCGCTTACATCCTAGTGCACGGCATGTACGTGGATGACTTGTTGTGGTCTACGAGCACTGTCGACGAGGCCATGCAGGTGCGCAACGATGCCAACGATGTACTTGCCACTGCAGGTTTGGAATTGCGAAAATGGATGAGTAATGCTCCGGAGTTTCTCGCTGAGATTCCATTGGATCACCACGAATCTTTGGTGTCTTTTCACGATGAGACAAGTCTCTCAATTAAAATACTCGGATTGCAGTGGTATCTTCTGAAGATTGCTTTTCTTTCAACATAAACAATGTCGATACAATTTTCACGAAGAGATCCGTTTTCCAGTCAAACAGCCCGCTTGTACCACCATTTGGGTCTCGTGGCTCCATGTATATTCTTCTCTAAATATTTTATGCAAACGCTGTGGAAGTTAGGGCTCGATTGGGACATAACTTTGCCCACGGACCTAAACAGGAGTGGTATAAGCTCATTTCTGAACTCCCCCTGTTGTCTCGAGTGAAATGTCCTCGCTACGCCATGACACCTAATGTTGCTCAATGCCAACTGGTCAGGTGTTGCGATGCTTCCACTCAAGGCCTTTCCACGGTTGCATATCTTATATAGTCATTGACGAGGAGGGTAACACAAAATCAACACTGTTGTTGCCAAAATAAAAAGTGGCACTGCTAAATACAAAAACTATTCTGAGATTGCATTTATGGACGCTGTATTGCTGACAAAACTACTGACGACATACGTTCATTGCTTCTTGAGTAAACCTAAGGAAATCTTTCAAACTTTTGCATTTATTGATTCCGCTATTGTGCTGTGGTGGCTAGAGACGCCTCCATTCAAAGTGAAAACTTTTATCGCAAACAAAGTGACACATGTCATCACATGGCATCACGTGTCTAGTACAAATAATGCGGCGGACGTCTGCTCACGTGGAACCTTTTCCGCTCAACTTTTGAGCCACGACATTTGGTTCACTGGTTCGCTTTGGTTATCCTTGCCGCCCTTTGAGTGGCCCTTGAATGAATTAGAAAAATCCAGCGATCTTCGTGAACTGACAAGCGCTCTTTCTGTCGAAGTCTAACAATTTTTTAAGTAAAAAATACTCAAGACGAACTAAGTGGGCACGCTGCATCACGTCAGATTGAATGGCGTTTTCACCCACCTTATGCTCCGAACTTCGGCGGCCTTTGGGAAGCAGGCATCAAGTCAGCTAAAACGCATCTAAAAAAGACTATCGGAGACAGTGACAGTTCTCTAACGTTTGAAGAGCTCACAACTATTTTTACTAAAATTGAGGCGATGTTAAATTCTCGGCCTCTGTGCGCTCTGTCATCAGACCCTAATGAACTTGAGGTTCTTACTCCGGCTCATTTTCTGATCGGCTCGAGTCTTATGGCGGTACCTGAAACCGATATCACGGACGTTTCCTCTAACCGTCGTTCTCGGTGGCAGCACGTGCAACAGGTATCCCAACACTTCTGGAGTCGATGGAGGCATGAATTCCTGCACACGCTGCAACAGAGATCAAAGTGGCTCGCACAGCCACCGAACCTCCAGGTCGGGCACCTCGTGCTTATTCATTCTGATAGAACTCCGTCGCTTCACTGGCGTCTCGGTCGCGTCGAGTCTCTACACCCTGGAGCGGACCAGGTTGTGCGTGTTGTTACCCTACGTACTGCGCAGGGCTTCGTGCAGCGACCTGTATCCAAGCTCAGCCCTCTACCCTACAATAATTAATTTTGTTTATGATTACTTATTTAACTAATCTGTAGTCTTACTTACTTACTGAATTTATTTTTCATTTTAGTGAAGTTACTAAGTCTTTATTTTATTTATTATTATGAATAATATAATTTACTCTATCTTACTGTACAGTGGAAACTTTGGAAATCCATGCTGGATTTCGCGGGGGAGTTATGTTGGCGCCGGAATGCCATTATTTTAAAAAACTAACATTCAAATAAAATTCTGACAGCTGGTCGGACAGCTTGTCTTGTCAAAAAATAACAAGATGGTCGTGTAATCTTCTATAAAAATATTCAAAAGAAAATCTAAATAATTAATAAAAACCATATAAAAACCTAATACAAATACTAAAATAAAAAAACAATGTGATTTACAACTGTGGAGTACATAGAGAACTAAAGAAAGCAGCACCGGGCGCCTGGTAAAATCAACGACCATGGATCAAAGGTACATACCAGTCAATAATACAGTCCACTACTTACTACTCGACAGTAATTGAAATGTGACTTAATTCTTAAATTGTTTCAAGTGTATGATAATGTGAAATTTATAAGTAAGTACCTATTTACCTACAACGTATTCTTATGTTATTTGTATATTGCTTCTTGATCATTCTTATGGCAGTAAGACTGCACTCGAACTTCGTTCTATTTGTACTGTCTAGTGTTTTTATACCGACAACGAAAGTCGACTTTATAACTACTAACTCCTAAAAAAATACAGTTAAACACATTCAATAACACCTCTCCTCGCAAAACCACGTTCAGTGGACGTAAAGATTATCTGGCAATTTGTTTGCACGCCTTTTGAAGACACCCAAGACTTTTGTCAGCCTCGGTAGCTCAGTGCACGATGTAGGTGCGGTCATAGTACTTGGATGGCCCCGCCGTTGGAGGCTGACCGTGGTTCGGGTTCCACGTTAAACTGTAAGTCCCTTCCCTTCTTACCTTACTAGGTGGTAGGGTTTATCCCGCCCGGGTTTATACCGCCACCGCACTGAATAAAAAGTCTGTTGAAACAGCTATGTAATAAATAGTTCTCGTTTTCCGTCCACTTCAGTGTAGCCGCCATGAAATGAAGGGAAGCACTGAAACCAGCCCTAGTTCACCCGGTATTATGGGCTGACATCACGGATGTTGTAAGTAGGTGATTTAGTCAACCGTGTCAGTTTCCATAAAAAACTAACAAAAACAAAACCCATTAGGAGTCAGGAAACACTTCACCGGAAGACAGTTTCATATCTTCGCGGTACGAGCACGACAGGAATGATTCTGGGAAGCGATGCGTTCGGAGAAATCCATTTTAATATTTGTAGACTTAGGCTTAGTAATTTTATTACTAACTAAGTCTACGCCGCCGTCTGTCTGTCCGTCCCTCCGTCCGTCCATCCGATGGATGCATCGATGGATGGATGTATCTTTGTTTGGAACCGTAATAGCTAGCTGGTTGAAATTTTCACAAAATATGTGTTATTGTGTCGGATATAACAACGAATAATAAAACATAGAAAAAGTAAAAAAATATTATTTACATAATATTATTATTAAAAAAATTACACAAATATTTCGACGTGTCTGTCGTCATCACTGGAAATAATATATTTATATATATTGGCTAAGATGTCAGTGTCAAAAAAAATCACATCTAAATTATGAACTTTCACAGATAGATGGCGTGATAAACAAATAATAAAAAACCGATAATTTACGTGGTGGTACGGAAACCTCGGTGCGCGAGTCGGACTCGCGCTTGGTCGTTTTTTTTATTGAAAGCGCGACACGTGGCGCCGGGCTACCTACCTATATGGTGTCTAACGACACCTACGGACATTCAGTCGTATGCGGGGTCTGCGAATGCCGTGCCGGCCTGACAGGTGCTGTGCTTATTCACGTCCACTTCACCTCCCTCCCTCTTGAATTTCCACCAAGTTACAGTCTTGAAGAGGAATGATCTGAAGAATCGTTCCGTGTCGAATCCTTTCGTTATCTTGGGGCACGGAGTAAATTATACGCAATATACGTAAGCAGTAGGTCCATACTTTTGAACACTGTTTTGATGATTATACAAATTACTACAATGTGACATCGGATAGTACAGAAGTGGAGATTACAAGGCGACCATTCGCGTCACGAGACCACTCAAATAGAGTCAGTAGCAACAATGTAGAGAAGTGAATTGTTCAGAAGGGATAATGCTATATTTTTTTATTAGAAACGAATATACGATTTTCTCAAATATAATATTCATAATATTATTTGTTAGACTCGCTAGCTCTGTAGTGTAATCTGTCGACTGTTGTTCGTGATCATAAGCAAACCTGGGCGCGGTCAGAACGCGGATGGGTGAACGTTCGACCGTTGTTGGAGGCTGACCGTGGGTCGAATTCCACGTAAAACTGTAGGTCACTTCCCTTCTTACCTTACTAGGTGGTAGGGATTAAACCACCAGGGTTGGTACCACCGCACTGAATGAAAGGTCGGTCGAAACGGCTATGTAAATAGTTCGTGTTTTTCGTCCAGTTCAGTGTAGCCGGCACGACCAAAGGGAAGCACTAACATAGCTCCTAGTTCACCAAAGTGTTATGGGCTGACATCAAAGATGTTGTAGGTCATGTAGCCAACCGTGTCAGTTTCCATAAAGAAAAAAAAATAAAATATGTTCTTGGAAAATACCTTGGCTGAAGAACTTGCGCCAATGGTTTTCCTTGAAAAATTATATAGAACTGCACTTCTGTTCTACAGGTTTTATTCTATGTTGCACGCCGCTAAACATAGATCCACCACTGGCATGTAATTTATAGACAATGATTATTTTTGTTTTCATTGAGGACTCTCTGCGCGTACAGTGTGGAATAAATGATTCATGGGCTGTACAATAATATTATCAGTTGGATGGAGCATGAAGACCTGTAAGCTTCACCCAGGTAGAGAACCTAGGTGGAGCACGGACCCGGACAGAAGAGTTCGTATATACATATTTCACCACAATTTCACTGAATATTTTTTGATAACCCTAGGTAACATCATACGTCATACAAAGAGCCGTATAGAACTTGGAACGCACTATATCGAAAACCTACCTTTGTATTTTTCATAATGATAGCGATGGATCTTCACCGGTGCACTCCGCGTATCGTGCATTCAATGTAGCCGGCATACGACCAAAGCGTAGGTTGCACTGACACGGCACCTAAATCTCACACATCACAAGGCATAATAGGCCGACATCATGTGCCTACCCAACCCACCCATAAAAAAAAATCGTAGCACTGGAGGAGTGCACTTTGTGCGCAGGCGTTGTTCTGTTATCTGTACCCTAATCCCAAGATTTAACCTACTACGCTACGCTACGCTACGCCGCCGCCGCCGTGTTCTCCGCATCATTTTGTATGGAGAAACGGAGCAGCGCCTCTAGTGATAGATTTGCGAACTTCGTTTCTCCATACAAAATTATGCGGAGAACACGGCGCACTATGGGCTGAGAATCGGGCTCCATAGTATTTCAACTTTTTTTTTACAAACTTCAAGGTATCGAAAAACTTTTGATGCCAGTTTATAGGGTCTCAAAAAAGAATGAAAAAAATGTGATTAAAGTTCCTATAGTACAAGTAATGAATATTTTAAAAATATGTAAAGTTTTTTTTGTATGGAGCGAAACACATTATTGCGATTTTTACAAAACGCTAGAGATAGCTAGAGGTATCGTGCCCAAAGCCATGAAGTAGACTATAATCCGAAGCTCACTGCATAAAAACCGTGTGCAGATAAGTGCAGATGTAGAAGTTATAAGGGTCAGAAGTTGTCCCTTTTTCGTCTAATTTCAGTATACTAATCTTTAAAGCATTTCATAACTTCCCAATGTTTTTATACTGTATTAGGTACGTATGAGCAGAAATTTAAACAATTTACTCAATTATGACATATTTGAATGAGGCAGGTCAAAGAAAAAGTGATATAACTCCAAGATTTTAATTTTTTTTATTTTAAGTAATGGAAGTTAATTTCGTCGCGATATTTTTTTTAAATCCATAATGTGATTTTGAAAAGTTTAAATTTATGAATGAAATAATTTTACTTTTACTTCCGTATTTACTTATATTTCATAAATACATTGCTTGTGTTTGTTTGTGTGTCTAAATATTGGTCTACTTAGCGAATAGGAAATAGTTATTTAATATTTTTGTTACAAAAGGAATATTGTCATAAGTTTAGGAATTAAAAAAATGTTTTTACGTAACGCGTAAGTATTACGCGTAGTAATTAGTTTCACAAGAACAATTCAACAGTATCATTTCAGGCGTCCAGTTAGTGTGATTTATAATTGCATCGTCTTATTTTGTTCAAACGCGCAAGAGACCACGAAGAAAAATACAAAATGAAAATACACACGCAATGATACACGCACGTCCATTTTAGCACCATGAACAAGCTTTAAAATGTCAATATTAATAATACAATGTGTTGTTGCTACTTACGGGGAGGGCCCGAGCCTGGGTACTGAACTGACTCTTCGTGAAGGCTTACTACTTCCTCCCCATAGGATAAGGATAAAGAGATGATAAGGAATTTGTCAAGAGAGCTATCATGACAGGACAGTTAGGCGGCTCCTGAAACATGGGATATCTACATGAAAAGGAAAATGATCCAGAGTGGGCTCGCAGGCTCATTCTGAATCATATTCAGAGTCGGAGCTACTCGACGATTCTGAAATATTGTTCACGTCGACGAACTGCACGTTCTCATTTCCAGGAGTTGCTGATAAGACCAATAGATCTAGCATGTCAGGCGACACAGGAAGTATTTTTTTAATGCTCGTTTTAGGCCTGATACTTGTCAAATAGGGATCGGAAGATATGAAGAAGTTATTGAGGATGTCCTCATTTGTGGCTATCCGGCTGAATTTGCGTGTGTGGTACTGTCGGCATTTTCTGAAATCTTTATTTCTAGCTTCAGAAGCTTCTTCTGATAGTTTTCCGATCGGTAGGTTACAGATCATGTAATGATTGATGATTTCACTACCATGTACCAGAATTTTGTGGACGCTAGGTGGCATAGCGTACCACTCGTAAAGCTCTACGTAAAGTTCAGCCGTTTGTAGAGAGTAATCTGCAAATTTTTCTACATTGACGTCTTGACGACAGGACATGACCCTCAGAATGATAGCCAATCTTTGGATAAGTCTTTGGTCGACCCCGGTGATATCGGCTGTCCTCGCCGGATTTTCGAAGAATCGCCGTGCCGTATTTCCGGTGTTAGTGGTACCTGATCCCTGCTTCACAACATCGACCAACAATCCAAATTCAGTTTTAAAACGTCGTTGTATCTCGTCTTTTCTTGCCCTTGCTACATGGTTGACTGGTCCTTCCGTTCGGCGTTTCTTGAAGTCTAATCGGTAAGCGATGTGTAGCACGCATTCCATGCACCGAATCCAAGCATGCAATGTCGACAACCCGTACTTGTACATATCTATGTCAGCTTGTTTTTGCAACACTCGCTCCAAGGTGTTCACTTCGCTGGGTTTCGCCTTACAGATGTCACAAGTTACTGTAGAGGTATCTGACAGTTTTGAAGTGATCTTCCCATCGATCATTGTCATAAGTAACTGGTGAGTTACTACTGCATCATTTCCAATTCGCGATGGCTGAAGACGATCTGCTTCAGATTGCACAGCCTCCTTTTCACGATTGATATCGAGGCTGTTTTCATTGGCGAATTTGAAATAGATTGGCCTGCAATAGTGAGTGGAGTTGGGCTTAGGGTTGTCCCATACAGATTCGTTTCCGCATACTAGCCTCAGTGGCACTAATGAGCACATGAAGATGCTCGAGTCGTCAGCATCTTGACTAGCGAGCTTTTGGCTGTAGGTACTCTGAGAGGAGGCACCATCGAATCCCCACTTACTAATGAGGTTCAGTTGCTCTTTAGCGAATTTTCGTGGGATCACTTTTTCAAGTCGCTTCACGGTAAGGTCCAGAAGAGCCTGCAGCTGGACACGTGCTTCCAGTTCCGTGATTTTCACACTTTCTTTTGGAGGATAACACTCTGCTTTCGCTGTTTGCAGTTTGTAGTACGAAGGGTACAAGTCAACGCCATGCTCGGCAAATGTAGCTCTCAGTGTGCAATATTGAGATTTAGAGAGCTGCTGGGAACTGAATATACTCAAGGCTTTTTCAGGAAGGTACTGAGGTGTCTTCTTTCCTGCTGTGAACTCTTTTACACGCTCAGCTTTATCTGGATGTTCTAGAAGGTACTTGAGCACCTCAGCAACGCATTTATTGTCAGTATTTAAGCCTTTACTCACAGCAGCGAACGCAAGCTCATCAAATTCATATTCTGCGCAAAGGTCTGCAGTTCTACGTTTTTTTTGTTGGTAGTGCAGTTCATTAAAATCTTTACGGGGACTGACCTTACGTTTCGTCGACGTAGAAGTCTCTGCGTACTGCTTTTCTGGCGATTCAGGTACGACGAAGTCGTGCTCTTGCGGTCTTGGTTCTTGCACGTAATCACTGACTTTCACGTAATCAGGCCACGCGATTTCCGACCCCAACCACGCTTCGAACTTGGTTTTGAAATGACCGAACGAACGATGTACACTTGTCCACTTCATATACAAATTACAGCTGAACTTTCTACAAAATTCTTTAAAATGTACACGATTATCATCTGACACATTCAAAGATACAACAAGATGATCGAACATCACGTTCGAGTTAGATAGAGCGTTCTTGCTATGTAAGTAGACAAAAACGTCAAGATTGGTTTTGAACGCCTCCATAACAACTGAATGTTGGAATGAAAACTAGAATTTTATGACACAATAGATTGAAAATTTATCAAAAGTATCCGTAAACAGCGAAGTTGTGTCTCAAAAGCAACGATCTGTCACTCGCAAGCACTGAACGAATACTGAGCTCAAATTCATTGCCAAATGACTAGCTCCTTGATCAAAATAATCTTTTGAATGAGGATTAGGGATTTACAATGCTTAACGCTAATGAGGGATTTATAAGTGAGAGCAAGATAAAGTCATTAGGTACATGTGGTCAGCGAGCCTGGTTACGGAAATTCTGAGAAATACGCCGGCCGACGGGCAAATCGCTGCTAATCCTTCCATTAGTTCAAGTAAAAACCAAAAATAACCTGTATTATTCTTAATGAGCACTAATTACAAACACAACGAGGCACAAGGCTAAGTTAGAACCATTATTTGTAAATTGTTTATATATATGAAGTTAAGCAGACGTACCTTAGACACACAAACAAACACAAGTAATGTATTTATGGAATAAAAGTAAATACGGAAGTAAAAGTAAAACTACTTCATTCATAAATTTAAACTTTTCAAAAAGACATTATGAATTTTAAAAAAATATGATTTGTCAGCCTCGATTGCTCAGTGGTGCAGACAGTCAACTGTCGCTATTGAATGTTAAGCAACCCTGGGTGCGGTCAGTACTTGAATGGGTGACCGCTGACCGTTGGAGGCTGACCGAGGTTCGAAATCCTCGTAAAACTGTAGGTCCCTTCCCTCCTAATCTTACTTGGTGGTAGGGTGTAACCCACCCGGGCTGGTACCACCGCACTGAATGAAACGTCGGTCGAAACGGCTATGTAAATAGTTTGTGTTTTCCGACCAGTTCAGTGTAGCCGGCACGATCAAAGGGGGAAGCACTGACATGGCACCTAGTTCACCCGGTGTTATGGGCTGACATTACGGACGTTGTAGGTGATGTCGCCAACCGTGTCAGTTTCCATAAAAAAAAAATTTCGCGACGAAATTAACTTCCGTTAGGTACGTAAAATAAAAAAAATTAATTTTGGAGTTATGTCACTTTTTCTTTGACCTGCCTCATTCAAATATGTCATAGTTGAGTAAATTGTTTAAATTTCTGCTCATACGTACCTAATACAGTATAAAAACATTGGGAAGTTATGAAATGCTTTAAAGATTAGTATACTGAAATTAGACGAAAAAGGGACAACTTCTGACCCTTATAACTTCTACATCTGCACTTATCTGCACACGGTTTTTATGCAGTGAGCTTCGGATTATAGTTTACTTCATGGCTTTGGGCACGATACCTCTAGCTATCTCTAGCGTTTTGTAAAAATCGCAATAATGTGTTTCGCTCCATACAAAAAAAACTTTACATATTTTTAAAATATTCATTACTTGTACTATAGGAACTTTAATCACATTTTTTTCATTCTTTTTTTAGACCCTATAAACTGGCATCAAAAGTTTTTCGATACCTTGAAGTTTGTAAAAAAAAAGTTGAAATACTATGGAGCCCGATTCTCAGCCCATAGTGCGGCGCGGCGGCGTAGCGTAGCGTAGCTTAGTAGGTTAAATCTCGTGATTAGGGTACTGGGTCAAAACTACTTTACTGCAGAGCTTTGCATGCAAATAGAATTGGGTTTGGTCCGGGTTTTTCCGGACAGTGGAGATATTCTAGCACGTCCGGGGAAAGGGAGGACAAAATGTCCTAGGTAGTCTTTTTATTTTTCAAAAATAAAATTATTTTCACTCTAACTTTTATAGATTTTATTAAAGCATCAAAATTTAAGAATAATATTGTATTATTGAGTATTTGTTTGCATTTTCATTATTACGTCCCACGTTTTGTCGGCGTTTTTTTTTTTCATTTAACTGTTTCTTCTTTAAAAAATTTAGATATGCCAACCCTAGTCTACATGCAAGCAACGCTCGCAAGGTTTGCCAAATTGACCCTTGTCAGAATTCGCGTGTAATGGATTGTTTTCGCTCGGTAAGTCCGGTTGGCGGTTAGGTACACCGACACTCCGACATCTTGTATGGGGGTCAAGGTGAAGAGAGACGACTTATGTATAATGGGAGTCGACACACATGTTATGCAGGTTGCAAATAAATTCTAATTGATAGAAAGGCATATGAACTCCTCGAGCGGGTGAAATTACCAAATTAAATATCTGATCAACTACCTAGTTGGTTTGATCGGAATAGATGCCTTCATCGAGTTCCATTCTCCACAACTACTTGGTCAGTTTAGTTGATCGGAGAGGAAGGACAGTCATTAACTTACGCCATGATAGAAAAATAAACCTAACCTACCCTTAAGAATAAAAACAATCTAGCAAATTATATTTTATGAAACATTTCAAACAATTCCTCATATTCCACATTATATTATTGCCTAAAGCCTATAAATGTTTCTAAAAGAGGGTTCCCAAAGATAATGGATGTTCTGTGAGGGTTCCCGACTGCTGCGGCTTACAGTGAAGGGGTTTAATAAAATATGGGAAATTTTGGGAAAATGTGGAACGCACTGCCTGCCCATCTATTTCCTCCTAAGTACAGCCTGGGGTTTTTCAAAAGGGGCATGAGGCGTGAAAGGCTCCTGTCAGGCCGGCGTGGCATTCGCAATCCCCGTGCATCACAGAATGCCCATGGGTATCGTTAAGACACCTACTCGTAGGTGAAGGATGCCACATGTCGCGCTTTATATTACCTAAAAAAAATAAAGAAACTGAAAAATTTATATATCGTCGTTGCAAATTTAAAATCTCCTATGTGTAAAAAGTAACTTTTCGAGAAAAACGAAAAAAAACTGTCTCCTGAAAAAAATTCTTAGAAAATATTTTTCCTGCTTTGATTATTTGGACAAACCATGTATTTGAAATGTACGGAAAGAGGAATTGTTTTTTCACAATAAGTGACGTAGATAGGAAACCCTATTTAATTCTTTATCATACACATGGGAGATTTTACTTGCAAATTTGTTGTCACATCGGAGTTTTTTAAAGGAAATTAATTGAAACAAATCAATGTGTTTAGGTATCGTTTGTATAATAAAACAGCCCTTACTATTTTACATCAATACTTGACAATACATTTCCGCCCATGTCTTGAGATTCTAAAAGCACAAAGGAATCCTTTCACGGTCTTCTTCCGTAATGCGTTTGATTTTGAATCTGTATTCAACTTTGTATGCGAGCAACGTGGTTTGACAGCTCGCTTTACCCTCAGGTATTTTCTTAAATCGGAGGTAGGCTTTCCTAAAGCCCTAGCCTTTTTGTTCGCCTGCACAATATTTCCTTGATTTTCTGCGTATTAATCTGCGTAGACCTGACCGAATGCTGAATTTCATTGTCTGTAGGCAGTGTAATATTTTCTAGAGATCTTGGACAAAAAAATCACTAATTTTGATAAAATCTAAAAAAAAAATATTTTTTTATTTGATTAGTGGCCCAACTCTGAGGCGAGTAACACGTGACCTTGCCTAGTAAGTAACCAATAGTTTGTTTCTAATTAGCCATCCTACTTTATCTCGTGCATGGCGTAATATTGTGCTCCCTTTCTAATAAGAAATGGTTGTGATATAGCCGCACTTGACATCGAATGATCACATAGGAGATTTTAATTTACAATTTTTTGAAAAAAATTACTACTATAACCCAATGACGTATCAAAAGCTTCTTTTGCATAAGGTAGCTTTTCAAATTGGCTTTTCAAATATCTGCAAAACTCATTTTAGGTCAAAATGACACATAGGAGATTTTAAATTTGCAACGACGATATGCTACGAAGGTTGTGTAAACAAATGCCAAAATCATACCTATAATAGTTGGAACTACAGAAATTACAACAAAAACATTTCAAATAAGTACACAAATTATCTAGAAGCAGATATAAATAAAAATACGAGTTTTGCAACAGCAGTCTGCAATGCAAACTGCATAAATTGAAACAAAAATGATGACTGCATATTTAGAAGACATCAACCTTTTTATTTTAGAAAAGTGTGCTTGTACTAAGTTTCATCGAATTCGGATGATCGGTTTAAGAGTTATGGAGGAACATACATACATACATATAAGATAGCATCATACTAGAGTCTACAAAAGCAATATCTCATAAAACAAAGTAACTTACTACATGATTGATATTTATTTATTTACATTTTTTTCTTTTAATTAGTTTTATTCCCTCCGAATCGGAAGGACAATCTGCTAAAACGACTTTAGACTTTTTAGTTGTGAGAGCAATTTCATTATATGAAATTATAGGTGGCAATAAAGAAATTTATAGAGAGAGAGAGAGAGACGACAGAGAGACAGAAAGAGAAGAGAAACAGCAATTAATACTACCACTACTGGTCTATTATTAATTTATTATAGATCAAAGTAACATTATATGAGGTCTATTTCAGCATCTTGAAGGCCTGATATCCGATGCAATGGTTCAACACATGCAAGTAGTCCACATTCTCCTCGTGGCAGGTCTCGGATGTGTAGCTCTTGGAGTTCACTCGATCATTGCAATCTTGGAGGCGTTTCCACATTTTTCGTACCTCGCAGTTCTCTGGAACAAGATGGTGACCGGATTATACAAAACCGGCCAAGTGCGAGTCGGACGCCGAGGTTTCCGCACCACAAAAAAAAAACATTGAAAAAATACACGTTTCTTGTATGGGAACCCCCGTAAAATTTTTACTTTTTCTATTTTTTTATTATTTGGTTTTGTTTTTATATCCGCCATAATTATATTCTGGGAAAATTTCAACGGGCTATCTATTACGGTTCAAGAGATACAGCCCTCGGACAGACGGACGGACTTAGTAATAGGCTCCCGTACGGGATACGGAAACCTAAAAATCTCCATGGTTACATCACCTACAACATGCGCGGTGTCAGCCCATAACACCGGGTGAACTAGGTGCTATGTAAGTGCTTCCCTTCATTTCATGTTGGCTACCACTGAACTGGACGGAAAACACGAACTATTTACATAGGTAGACGTTTCGACCGACGTTTCATTCAGTGCGGTGGTACCAACCCGGACGGGATAAACCCTACCACCTAGTAAGGTAAGGCGGGAAGAGACCAACAGTTTTACGTGGAATCCGAACCACGGTCAACCTCAAACGGTCGAGCGGTCACCCATCTAAGTACTGAGCGCGCTCAGGGTTGCTAAACAGTCGACCGCCCGCACATCCGCGATGTTAGCCCATAACACCTTGGCGAACTAGGTGCCATATCAGTGCCTTCGGTCGCGCCGTCTACACTGAACTGGACGGAAAACACAAATTTACGTAGCCGCTTCGACTGACGTCAGTGCGGTGGTATCAGTCCGGAGGCGACTTAGTTTTACGTGGAATCCGAATCATGGTCAGCCTCAACGATCGAACGTTCACTGACCGCGCCCGAATGTGCTTGATTTCACGGTCGCACGTCGATCCATTGCACCACCGATTATCGGAGGCTGACAAAGTTGATAAGTTCTATTTAAAAATAAGTTTTAATAAAAAACATATTATTAATACAACCTCTTGTACACTTCGCTCGAGTGCTTGCATACAAGTCCACGACTGCAGGCTGAAAACATTTTACATTTAAACTTAAGCATAAAAACTCCTGCGGTGACTTCAAATCAATATAACTAAGTATATATATTATTGTACACCAGTTTTAAAAAAAGCTATCTAAAATGTATCTGGCGCCGTCAAATATGGCGATCTTTTTCTTTATGTAATCCGTTATGGGTTCCTGAGTGGAGGGGGCCAAAGCAAATGCTCTGACCAGCCAATATCTCCTCCGAGAAGGTAGGTGCCATACCGGAGACTTCCCCGGATTGCTGGCTATACTGGACTAGAGGAGAACATAACCGAGCACCGAGCAACCGAGGCTGCTATGCGGCATCTTACATCCAGTACCACTACAGCACCTATTAAGGGGCAAAGGAAGGGACCTACAGTTTTACACCGGTTCCGAACGTTAAAGCAGCAGGTGTAGGTATGCACGTAATTTTTTTCGTCAGAAAAACTCATTGGTGCGCGCAGACCGGATTCGAACCTCGGCCTCTCGCATGAGAAGCCTATGCCTAACTAAACCACTCGGCTAGCCGCCGCTAATCCGGCCGGCCAATTCAAATCGCCAAAACGAGAGATAACACGGCCCGGAAATTGGTGCCTCAAAATCTCCATCATTGCCCGAGCAGTGTGTGTGAGCGGTTGGTTGCTCCGTCCGTCCTGCTGGAACCAACAATGCTCGAGACCCAATTCAGTAACTAGCCGCAAAAAAACTCGTTTAACATCTGTCTGTAGAGCAGCAAACGAGCACAAAATATGTACATCAACTCAGGAGGTGGTCATTTGACCGATTTTCAACTTAATGTAATAAATTTTACACCTTTCAAAATTTTAAAATAAAAATTGGGTTTTTTTTTTACGGAAAGTTTATTTACCTAATAAACTTTCCGTGAAAACAAAGCCCAATTTTTATTTTCTTTCATTTCTTACAAAAGGGCAGCCAATTCACATTATGACATTACTTTTGCAACCGTTTGTAACCGTGTCCTACACTGGCGGCCATGGACAGGAAAACGGAGTGTGGGAAGACCACCCGCCAGGTGGGACGACGACATCAAGTACGTCGGCGTAAAGCAGTGGTTCCGTATCGCTGAAGGCCGGGAGGACTGGAGGAAAATTGGAGAGGCGTATGCCCAGCAGTGGACGCTTACACGCTGATTGACTGACTGACTGACTGACATTACTTTTGCCCCACGTTTTTTTTTTTTATTGAAACTGACACGGTTGGCTACATCATCTACAACATCCGTGATGTCAGCCCATAACACCGGGTGAACTTGGTGCCACGTCAGTGTATCCCTTCGGTCGTGCCGGCTGCACTGAACTGGACGGAAAACACAAACTATTTATATAGCCGTTTCGACCGACCTTTCATTCTGGTGGTACCAGCTCGGGCGGGTTAAACCCTACCACCTAGCAATATAAGAAGGAAGTCATATCCCTTGGTCGCCTTTTACGACATACACGGGGAGAGATGCAGTGGGGCTATTCTTTTAAAGTACCTACCGGCACAACACGGTACCTACTAAATTGTATAAACCCTTTCTTTTGCAGCAAACGTCAGAGGCTAGCATGTAATGGCGGGGCTGTGGGGAGCAGTGCTGACGTCTCCGTCGACACCCCAGGCGCCTCACACCACGCAGCAGCCCTCGCCCAAGACTCGCCGGCGCACCTTCGCCGAGGCCAGACAGAGGAGTCTTGAAAAGCTCAGCGTTATATTCGACTCGCATCAAAAGCACGGTGAGATGATAATATGATAATAAGTAATAATAACACAATGAAATGAAGGCAACAACTGACATGGCACCTAGTTCACCCGGTGCTATGGGCTAACATCACGGATGTCTTAGGTGATGTAGCCAACCGTGTCAGTATCCATAAAAAAAAAAAAATCGAGGGGGACATCACTTTCCTTTCTATTTCGCTATGACATGCTAATTACGGGTACAGAAAGCACGGAACATAGATCACCGGACTGCGATGGATGGATGGCCGAACGAAGGGCGCGGGCGGCTTGTTAATAAAATACTGTTTTTCTTTGCATAGAGTAACATAAAGTTCTTTGTTTGTAGTACCTACTTAGTCCGATGATGTAATCGCATTATTTCCTTGAGGAGGAAAATGTCCCAAGCTCACCCCAAGCTCGTTGCCCCAAGCTAGCTCTCGAGACAATAGTCAGTAATTGGCTATATACATAATATAGATATCGAGTGTGTGAAGTTGGCAATGAGCCATCAGACATTCGAACTACGTACCTACCTAATATTTAAATCTCTTTGAAGGCTATAAATGATTACTTGTTACAACCAGATTTCTTGTAGATGGTTTATAGCATAATCCAAGTTCTAATCCAACTCACCTCCTCTCCTTCGTCGGCCATAACAATGGCGATTCTTGTTAAACTCGCTTAGTAAAAGAAACTAGGTAGGTACTTATCAACGCTCCCGGTTCCCAATGGTTCGCCTTTAAAAGATACCCTTGATTTTTCAATAATCAATTGTTTTTGTAATTTTTTTTTTGCAAGTTTCTTTAAGACATTTTGGCCAGTCCAGTGTCAAGTAGAAAGAATATAATAGTCAAGTAAGTGGCGATTCATGGTATTATCTTATCTTTTTATCTTTAAGCGGCGGGTGGCCGAGTGGTTTGCGCATAGGCTTCTCGTGCGAAAGGTCCGAGGTTCGAATCCGGTCGGCGTGTACCAATGAGTTTTTCTGACGAAATTTACGTGCATACCTACACCTGCTGCTTCACCGTTCGGAACCGGTGTAAAACTGTAGGTCCCTTCCCTTAATAGACTCAAATTGTAGCCGACTGGGTTGGTACCACCGTAGTGGATGTAAAATGGCCGCATAGCGACAACCGAGACTCGGTTGTGTTCTCCTCTAGTCCAGTATAGCCAGCAATCCAGGGAAGTGTCCGGTATGGCACCTACCTTCTCGGAGGTCATATTGGTTGGTCGGGCATGTGCTTTGGCCCCTCCGACTCAGCCACTCATAACGGATTAGGTACATAAAACAATTTTTTTTTGCCGTGGTATGGTCGGAGGTCGGAGCAGCCCTTTAGCCATATAATATGCCAATAATTGGCAACTGGCCTCTTTTTATTATTAGCTATGAGGTTTACTTACTGTCAGTGTCAACGTTAGAGACAGTGTCAACGTAAAGCCGCGTCTCCTGCGCATGTTTTTATGAAACATTACACAAAAACCTTTATTTTCATTCAAATGTGTATGACCACAACCCCGTCTCCTGCGAATGTTTTTTCGAAACATTACACGAAAACATTTGTTTTAATACAAATGTGTATGGCCACGCCCCAATGTTTCGATGTTTCTGTGTTTCGAAAAAACATTCGCAGGAGACGCGGCTTTTGACAAACTACGTGCTTTTTTTTTTGCGAGCGATCTCTATAATTCTTTGTCTATCTGTGGATCTCGCTGTATTCGCGATGACACCAAGTGTGTGTGGTGGGTATTGCTGAAATTCACTAAAATTAATTATTATTTTATATACAATCGCCATCAGTTCTTTATAATTCATTCGTCCAATAATAATTTTGTTTATGAACCAACCGAGTAGATTTTTTTTTTTTTTTTTTGCTTTTTTATCCTGAGGGAAAGGCAAGGGTCGTTTGACCGTACAGCCAACCAACCGAGTAGAGTATTGCTTGTTTTGCCGCGTTTATTGTGTTGTCAGTTGTCACTAGTCACTAGTATTATATTCTTTGGTTGTCTTGTACCAAAGGCAAAGGTCACACACTGAGCCACTGACTGACTGAACACAAGGCGGTGCGCCGTATGAAAGACATTCCGGCTCCTTTCGTGCACACTTCGGCAGACTTCGGCTCGAAGGAAGAGTGATGTTTTGGTGGTTAAAAAAATAAATAGCGACGCATCTTCTTTATATTAACCCTAACCTAATGTTAAGGCGTCGCGGCGCATGTCATTTTTGTTGCGTTTCGTTTCGAGCCGAGCTTTCGTGAAGGAGCCAGAATGTCTTTCAGGTGTCGCTCCGCTTTGCAAGGCTTTGCTGTGTTGTCCACCAATTATTTTTAAAATAACCTTTAGTGGCGTGCCTTGAGAGAGGCCCATGTCTAGCAGTATACTGATGCGGGCTGGCGATGATGAAGATATTTGGTTCTTGATGCACTATAGTGCAGGGGTTGAATAAAATGGAAAATTTATTATACATCTTATAAGAGTAATAAATTAATATTATTAAATAAACTTAAACTACCTATCAAATAAAATAAAAAACTATAACTAAAAACTAATAAAAACTAAAAAACTAACTACAAAATAAAATATAAACCTATAACCAATACAAAACTTAATAACCCTCCTCCAGGTGTGACGATGTGGGCACTGTACCGAGGACGCTAGCGGCGTTGCCTCGCTGGATGGCCACACTGATACGCTGCCTCAGGAACTCGAGCGAACGTTGTTCTCCTGAAGCAGCGTACCTTTATAGTTTATCTTTTCTACTACATCCAATTTATTTATCATTCGTAATTTCGTATACAGGCGACAAAAGACTACCAAAATTTTAATGGGTGACCTTTATCTTTTCTATGTTTATAAAATATTTTAAATAATTTAAAAAAATGTATCTCAAGTTCATTTTTATTCAATGTTCGCTTTCATACCAGATAATAGTATTCAAATCCATTTATTAGGGTTCCGTAGTCAACAAGGAACCCTTATAGTTTCGCCATGTCCGTCCGTCTGTCCGTCTGTCCGTCCGTCTGTCTGTCCGCGGCTTAGCTCAGAGACCCTTAGTACTAGAAAGTTATAAGTTGGTATGGGTATACATATTAATAACGCCGACAAAGTGGTAAAATAAAAATTTTGAAATAATTTGTTTTTAGGGTACCTCCCCTACACGTAAAGTGGGGGTGAATTTTTTTTTTCAGGTCTACCCCATCGTGTGCGGTGTCGTTGGATAGGTCTTTAGAAAATATTGCGGGTTTGGGAAAAACATTTTTCGATTTAGTGGATCCGTTTGCGAATTATTAAGCTTTTAAGTGCTAATTTTTGTTAGAGTCAAGTGTCCCCCCCCCCTCTGCCAGCTAAACGGTTGTTATTAGATATGTGAAAAAATTCACAGCAGTAGGACATATATCGAAATTAAAAGGAAAACTATCACAGCTAAGTAGGCTGTACAGGTTGACGAGTAATAGTCGACGAACCTAAAAAATGTACGGACGACAGCCATCATTTCACTGTTGAAGAACTTTTTCAAATTAACATTCATTTATTTCCCTTACAAAATTATACAAATAATGGAATAATTTATTTTGATAGGGTTCCGCACCTACGGAACCCTACACTGCGCGTGGCCCGACACGCACTTGGCCGGTTTTATTCTATACAATACAAGATAATAGGTAGATATGCACCATTCAAAATATAAAATAAAAAAGATTTCGTCAAGAAAAAAAATGGTAGAGTAAACATATTTTGAAGAGAGATAAAAATAGTCATGGAAACCCTTCGTTTTGTGTGTAGAGTATGTACGTGGTGGGTTGAATGGAAACCTGAAGTGTGTAGTGCTGTCGACGTGGTTATTTCAAAGCCCTTCATCACTTTCACCTTCTTTTTTTGTACCCTATGTAAATTACCGCAGATCCAGGTAAGTAAATACTTTATGAAATGGCAAGCAAGCCCGTCTCAACCTTAACATCTGACAGACGTCTGTCTGCTAGTCTGATAAATAAAATGCTTTACGTTTACTTCTGTAGCGGTGTACCTTTCTTATACTTAAAATAAGAGCGAGATAGAGCTAGTCTTTCGAAAACTGCCGACGCTTTTACTTATCGACTACACCTGCTCAACTGAAAGGCTGTTTAAACATCATAAACACTTCTTTTGTGCGTTCTCGCTCTAATAGATTGTAAACGAGAGAGATAGAACTGAGAAACTATTGCAGCTCGGGTTGAAACGGGTTTGAAACGTAGTCTATCTATCTATATGTTCGGACAGTGGGCGCCATTGCTCGCAACCGCGGCCGGCCTGAGATGTTTCTTATCCGTTTGAATCGTGCGCCGGGAGCCGAGCCGCGGCTGTAGCGAGAGGCGTTGAGTGCGTGTGTATAGTGTAGGGTTAGTGTGCGGGGCGAGCGGCGCTCAAGTCATGGCCGGTAAGTAGCGGCGCTACTGGCGGCAGGAAGATGTTCTATCGCGCCAGCTCGGAGGGTAAATCGCTCGCTGTGTTGTGCGTGCTGTGCTCTTCCCATGCACTCTGTTGCTCTCCGGCTCGTTCCGCTCTTTCTAACACTTGATTTGTACCTAACCTCTGCGTCAACCTTCGTAAATTCGCCTGCATCGCCGGTTTGCGGTCCCACAGTCGCTTCGTCTCCTCGTAAACTCCTGCCCCGTCTCGATCCCGCGGGACTGCATCGCTCGGGCTAGTTCTATGTTCAGGCATCTCTGTTGATGCGGATAGTGAAGCGCCTGACGTGAGCTAGTTTGGCGTAGTTGTATTGTGAAGGTCACTGGACGCCACCAGTCGCGTGAATCGTGTTCGCGTCGCTTCAGTCTCCGTCGAGGATTGTGTCGGCTGTATGTTCGTCCAATAGCCAAGTCGGCCGCGATGTCTGAAGGTATGTTTCGCGCAGTAAGGATGACGCCGCATCCTCTCTCGGTCAGTGAAATAACATGAAATTGATGGTTATCTGTGTAACAGAGATTAAAGTGTTCCTTAGTAGGTACATCATAAATTTGTTGTAAAAGTTTGTAAAATTAAATTTAAATTTTTGGTGCGTGTGTTTCCCCCGAAATACAGCCAGTTTTTTACATATAAAAAAAATGAGACACCACTCCATAGCCATGCATGTATGCAGGTATAACCTCTATACCTTTATAAAAGTCCACCTGCCTTTTTTTTTGCACATTCCTTTATTCCCTGTGTCTTGTAGGTAGCTAACTTTCCATAGTGTTGTGTGGCTTCCCCTCGCTAACATCTGTCAGCTGTTGATATATTTGTAATCAAACTAACAGTGTTGGGTTTTTTTTTGTGTTAACACCGTACCTAATTGTGTGTTTTGATTGCGTGTGTTGAAACATCTGTGATAGGTAGGTAGGTGCATTGCTATATGTAGTTATGAATTTGTTACAAAGTTTAGTAAAATTTTATTATTTTAAATATATATGTAATGTTAGATAGGTAATACGTCAAAAATAATATTTATTATTTTCTGAAAAAAAAAGGTCCACATTTGGATTGTTTTTTAAAAATAAAAGGGGACTTCTAATTGTTTTTGTATTTCCTCTGTTTTTCTGAAACCAGACGTATGGCAAATTTTTCTGAGTATGACATTCTGGTACCTTTGCTGTATTTCTATACTGGAGTTATCGGCGGTACCCCACAATTATATTCCGTAAGTCAATACCGGTTTCAGAACAGTTTTATATAGTAGGAGTTTATTTTCAAGGTCTGGATTTACGTTCAGAAGCCAGTCGAAACCACGGGTTCTGAAGTTACGTTCGTTTCTCTTCTGTTGAATGTGGTGCTTTCATGTCTGCTTTGTGATAAGGTGCATTCCTAGGTATTTCGACTGAAAGAAATAAATGAGCAGAAATAAATGAGCATAGCCCTTGATATGTCTTCAGATTGAAAAATCATCTAAACCCACTAACAGTGCAGCTTACACATAACAAAAATAACCTTTAACTCGTTTGAGGAGACACAATGTCCTGGATATAAAAACCGGCCAAGTGCGAGTTGGACTCGCGTATCGAGGGTTCCGCAAACAAAAAAAAATTTGAAAAAAAACATGTTTCTTGTACGGGGGTTTAATTGTTCGGGGTACGGAAACATAATAAACGGGATTAGTAAAAAACAACGAAGGTAGCTGATCAGTGGATCACAACACCTACAAGCCAAAATGATGCCCAAAAAACCCGTTTATATGCAAGTATTTAGTTATGCAAGTAGCTGTAAAATGATTAAAACTTTATACAAGAATTGAGTAACTATTTGGGATGATTTACAAATATAGTTTTTCAAGGTGATTGGTTTATTTTCAGTTTGTAAACACAAATAAAAATGCTAAACGTCTAGTTTTAGTTGTATACTACAAGCTAAACAGATCAATATATCGACTTGGACCGGCTCCAGTTGTAGGGGAAGTGTTCTTGTTTTTTTCTATCATTAAAATTAGCAGCGACGACGCGGCGATGATGAAAGATACTGTGTCCGTCTCATAGTGAACGTACACACTGTAATTCAATTCAGCCAATGATAGCCGCATTATATACATGCTTATAAATAAGTGAAGTTTCTACGGGCGACCGGCGAACGACCGTGTAATGTACGTCTATATATGAATATTTTTATAACTCGAGAACCACTTTATCGATTTCCATACCGTTTTTCACTGTTAAATTCTGTCACTTCTCAAGATGGTTTTAGTTAGGCTATAAATCATATTGCTACATCATCAGCGGCATGAGCTGCGAGCAAAAAGTCGCACGATGCGAAGCCGCAGGCAAAAGCCAGTCTGAAATATACATGACTTGATCTATCGTGCTAAATGCTAGTGCAGTATCCTAACGTATAAAACACTGTGCATTAACAATGCCCATGAAGTACGGCCTGGGGTCTTTTTGGGGCCGTAACACACCTGACGGCATTATCCAGGGACTCCCGGACCAAGGGGTCCGCTAAAGGCTACTCCTCACTCATAAGTTACAAAAAGATTCCAGATCAAACACAAATGTTTGATTTGGTTTGCTCAAAAGCTAGAGTGGTTTTTCATACTTAACCCTTAAATTGTTACAAGCCCCGCGCCGGGATTTTTCAAAGTCAAATCTTGAAATGTTATAAGCCCCGCGCGGGGCTTATAACATTTAACTATTAAATATCTGGTACTTAGCGTAAACAGCAAAAGATTAAGCACTCTTTTGCTGTTTTTTTTTTTGACATTGATTTATAGACAATTTCATTGACTTTATGGATCAAAAGAGTTTATTGATCTAACTTCAGTATTTCACGAAATAGAATACGCGTGCGAGCGCAATAGGCGAGGAGCGTCGACTGACGCTGACTGACGAACCAATCGGGTAAAGCGTCGGCGCCGTCGACGTCACATCACATCAAACCGACCATTGAAAAGTGTGCTCATGAGACGTGAAAGGAACTGTGAGGGACAAGGGAAGGGACCTACAGTTTCACACCGGTGCACCGGTAGCAGCAGGTGTAAGGTATGCACAAAATTTTTCCATCAGAAAAAACTCATTGGTGCACGTCGACCGGAATCGAACCTCGTACCCTGAAATAGAAAGTCGATTGAGGGTGGACAGACTCAATTGGTTTTTAGCATACATAAACTGTTGGCGAGCCCCAGTGAGAGGGATTTAGTAATTGTGTTGAATTTCGTGGAGCGTTCTCTATGCCTTAGGGACTCTGCACCCTAAGGGATAGAGAAGATGAGTACTATGGGGCTGATATTAACAAATTATTCTTAAAAGCACTAAAAATAAATAAAAAAAAGACTGCACCAATCATCTACATGTATACAGTCGAGTCGGGCCGGCTATTAGACGAGATAATCTGTAAAACTTTGTTACTATCATAGTCTGGTTGCACATAAGACACACACGTGTGACAGGATTCTACAAGTGTGTCTCCACTTTTGGAGTCAACTGTACATACCTACTCAGTGCCGTTTGTGACATACATTTGGAATACTCTGGCCTCTTCATTGCTACCCATTGTTGATCGTAAATGGTAGTATTGTTGACCATAAGGTGTGTGCGGCCTTTTTGGGAGCACTTTTCCTGTGCGTGAACATTCACATCGTGTTTCAAATCAAGTGAGAGAAACAAAAAACATTCAGGCCGAGTTTTCCTTAGTTTTCAACGTCGTGTCAGAGATTTCTATTGGATTACGGCCTACAAAAATTACCCCTATACGAAGTTTCTTGCCGGTTCTTCTTCGTGGGTGTAATCAAACCGGATAGAACAAATTGTGGCACGTTCGAGTGCAGTCTTACTGCCATTAGAATCCTCAATAAACAACATAAAAACATTTATTGTTAAGTTTAATATAATGTGTTTTTTACTAAGATTAGTTAAAAATTTATGTTATAAAGAGTAATTTGACAAACCATCACAACCTACTCCAATTTTTAGGGTTCCGTATCAGTCGTATGGGACCCTATTGCTAAGCCTACGCTGTTTATCTATCTGTCAGTCCGTCTGTCCGTCCGAGGGCTGTATCTCTTGAACCGTAATAGGTAGCCCGTTGAAATTTTCATAGAGTATGGGTTGTTATGGCCGATATAACAACAAATAATAAAAATAAGAAAAAGTAAAAAATTCACATGGGCCCTATACAAGAAACTAAAAAGTGTACGCCATCTACCGAAAACAGTATGAAGCAGCGCTGACCATGACATGGCGCGATATGGAAGCCTCGGTGCGCGAGTTCGACTCGCACTCGGTTTTTTGTCTTGATATTTTTTCCCACCAAGTCCATCACAGGATCTGCCAGGATTCTAAATGAGAGTCACGCAATATGTGACCCCTCTTATATATCGCTCTAAAACAATTTCATTGCATTATATTCTAGTTTGGGCGCCTTTGTCAAGTCCCTATTGTTTCAACATGATGTACAAAGGACGGTGTCTCCTTACCTTGCCTCATTCAAAATGCTGTTGAAATCCAGACTCATTGTCACATTGTCGCGTTAACCTGTTTTAGAGACAATTGCTCGAAACCTACACTTTTCAGTCGCAGCGGAAACTTTTGACCGGAATCATGTTGTTTCTGCAATTTCTGTAGTTCGGTGAATTTATTCCGTTATCCGTTTTTGGACAGAGCCGGTTTTAATTTTGCGATTTGAATGTGAAATGCGTCCAGTGTCAATGTCGCAATGTTAAAGAAGAAAGAAATACCGTGGTACACGAACCACCGTATTCGAATTCAGGACAATTTTGCAAATTGGCGGCAGCATTCGTGCAGGATACATTGGAACACTGCCTGTGATTGTATGTATTGAGGAATTGCGTCCAAGTGCTGACTTTCAATAAAATTGTGTGTGAGAAGTGAGAAAAAAAAAAAAATTATTACTGTAAAATAATTTTTAAATAATAAAATAATATTTTTATAAATAAGTCAATGAAATGTTTTTATTAAATCTTGTGTATCAGAGTTTATGAAAAAAAAGTTCTCAAAAAAAGAGTTAATTAATTAATAATAGTTAAGTAATGTAGCGTAATTTAATTATGTTTAAAAATGCATATATTATTATTAAATTGAATAGGCTAAAAAAATTATTGAAATAATGAATTACCAATCTTCATATTTCAGTAGACTATCACTAACAACAAATATTTTGAGGTAAACTTTTTTTTTCAATTTCATATTCTGCACAAGGCAAAAAAAGGTACTTTGTATTAAATTATTTGTGAAACTAAATTATAGCAAATTTAAATTCTGTAGTTATTAATGTGAGTAATAAAATAATGTACACTTTTGAGGCATCAAATTATACATCACATTTAAAAGTAAAAACAAATTTTTGATTTCAAATTAAAATTTTGAACTATCCAAAAATAACACATTAAATTGTACAAGACTATTGCATCAGTGGCTTTTATATATATTTTAATCTTTATTATTCAGTGAGCTTAGAAAAAATACAATACGCGAATGAATGTGTCACACAACGGAGATGGCAGGGTCTGATAACTGAGTGAAAGTATGTCATGTGATGTCTGTCGTTGTGACTCATACGCGATCTCATGTTATTTACGCTTGAGTAGCCTTAATCATTATTGGTCCTTAGGTTTATTCTGGTTAAAAGACTGGTTTTTTGTATTGCATTGGAATTATCGATTTGCAAAGTTCTGACGAGTTTTCCCATCCATGGCTATGCTAATTTTTTTTTTCTACTTACTTTTGCCTGCGGCCTCGCTGTCATAGCCTATGTCCATCCTGCAGGTCCATTCTAAATATTGGCCAAAGAATTTTTAAATCGCATGAGTATTTTCGGAGATTACCTCGTACATCTTACAAAGTTTACCTCTCTAAAATATTATATTATAGTGTAAATTTATGTAATATTTTGTTTTTTCATTTGTTAAAATGAGTAAAGCAAAATGATTTTTCTAAAAAAATGCTTACAGTACCCGGCAGTAAATAATGGACATCGAGCTTTAGAAAGAGACAATCTGGTCGTGACACAACAGTGTCGTCCCTGTCGCACAGTGCGACAGGGATGACGCCAATCTGTCTCTGAGACTAGTAGAGAAAACAAAAATTTTAATTGTGTTTGCTCCGAAATAAGTTATTTATGTGTTTCTCAAAAGTTTACTGATCCGTCTCGGTCAACCAACGCATTTCTTGCAAGATTATTACGGGTCTAGACAGGACAGAATAGAGATTATAATATAATATGTAGTAATATTATATAAACATTGTTTCTTCAGTCATTCATTATTTCAGGCTGCACTACTAGCACTACCCCTTGCCTTGTCTTTCTTTTTAATTTTTCCTCTAGTCACCTAAAGTTTGACTGGTAGAAATAGCTCATTGTGAAGTCTGCCATTACTATGTACTTCTTTGTTTGGTTTATGAAACCTGATAAGGGTGGCTATGTTGCTAAACACCCGTGATTCAGCCCTATTACATGTAGTCCCTATTGCCAACCAGGTGCCGTCGTGCCTGTGCATCCCCTTAGTTGTGCCGGCTACACTGTACTGGACGAAGAACATTGCTTCTTCCCATGTGTTTTTAATATTACTAATAGTACCTACTAATTTTGTACGGGTCGGTACTTTAAAAGAATAGCCCCACTGCATCTCTCCCCATGTATATCGTAAAAGGCGACTAAGGGATATGACTCCCTTCTTATATTACTAGGTGGTAGGGCTTAACCCGCCCGGGTTGGTACCACCGCACTGAATGAAAGGTCGGTCGAAACGGCTATGTAAATAGTTATTGTTTTCCGTCCAGTTCAGTGTAGCTGGCACGACCGAAGGGAAGCACTGACGTGGCACCAAGTTCACCCGGTGTTATGGGCTGACATCACGGATGTTGTAGCCAACCGTGTCAGTTTCCATAAAAAAAAAGTGCAGCAAAGGATTTCTTTTCTATTCTTCCACGTTAGTTTCTAGCAGAGCAAGCGTTGCAACGGCGTGTGGGTTGCAGGCAATGGCGGCGACACGACGTGGTGCTTCAGCCAGGTGAAGGGGACTCTGGAGGACGACGTGACGGAGGCGGATCTCATCTCGTGCGTCGAGTTCAACCACGATGGCGAGCTGCTGGCCACCGGCGACAAGGGCGGCAGGGTCGTCATCTTTCAGGTACAGTGCGCTCTCTCTATCTCTCTCTCACTCTTAATCCTTTTTTAGGGTTCCGTATCTAGATAGCCCAGCCCGACGAACTAGTTCGTTTCTGGCATTCAACGTGTTAAATACAAATTTGATTTATCCTGTGATTGTCTAATCTTAGCATTATCTCATAGATACAGAAGGAGAGATTATACATTTCCGTGACATAATCTTAAGATTCGCGGAGTTAGAGGATAATCCTTCCCACAATTTATGCCTTACAGTTATCTGGAGTTATTGCCATTTCTTATTCCTTTTTTTTTAGTAGGTGGTAGGTACCAGGGTTTAGATAGATAGATAAAAAATTCTTTATTGCTCCAGTAAACATTAAACAGTAAAAATACATTGGAAAATTTTCATAAGGTGTAAAGGCGGACTTATCCCTTACAGAGATTTCTTACAGTCAACCTTTGGATGTTTGAGATTTGATAATATAGTGGAATGTAAGTAGGTAGTAGCAAAAGAGTTGAGCGTGACAATTGAAGATAAGATAATAATAAGAATACTTATTAACAATACATATAAGTACACGCTAGTAAAATATAAGCCATACATGTTTAATACATATAAATTAATAAATATATAAAATATTATATACAAATAAATATACATACATACATACTTGTCCATCCAGGTAAGTATGAAACAAAAGTTTTAAAAAACATAAAACCGACTTCCTAAAAAAAGTAAAACTAAAAAACTATTTAAAATAAAAATATAAAAACCGCCTTCAAAAATATATGAAATAAAAACCTAAAAAAAAAACGAACCCTAGAGTTGAAGGCGGTGCTAAAAAGGCTACACAAATCACAAAGGATATTATCATCCGCTCATGTTTTCTTTCATGCATCATTTTGCTTGCTTTAGCACCGCCTTCAACTCTAGGGTTCGTTTTTTTTTTTAGGTTTTTATTTCATATATTTTTGAAGGCGGTTTTTATATTTTTATTTTAAATAGTTTTTTAGTTTTACTTTTTTTAGGAAGTCGGTTTTATGTTTTTTAAAACTTTTTTTTTTATTTCACAGTTTTTTTTTAGTTATTTTTTGCTATTGATGTACTCGCTTTCCAATCCGATCTTGACCCAATTAAAATAGGACCACGTCAGCTTCGATAGCTCAGTGGTGCAGACAGTCAACTGTCGCTATTGAATTTTAAGCAACGCTGGGTGCGGTCAGTGCTTAGATGGGTGACCGCTGACCGTTGGAGGCTGACCAAGGTTCGGATTCCTCGTAAAACTGTAAGTCCCTTCCCTCGTAATTTTACTTGGTGGTAGGGTTTAACCTTCCCGGGTTGGTACCACCGCACTGAATTAAACGTCGGTCGAAACGGCTATGTAAATAGTTTGTGTTTTCCGACCAGTTCAGTGTAGTCAGCACGATCAAAGGGGGAAGCACTGACATGGCACTGGTGTTATGGGCTGACATCACGGACGTTGTAGGTGATGTTGCAGAACTTAGTAGAATGGACAGACATAAACGTGTTACGGAAGCCTACTTTTATTATAAAAAATAACCGTCGGAGGACCTTGGTTGAAAATTGTAAAATTTAGTAGAACGGATAGACATGCATATGTTACGGAACCCTACATTCATTTTGCAGAACTTAGTAGAATGGACAGACATAAACGTGTTACGGAACCCTACTTAACAGTTGCACTCCGGGAGTGCCGGCAGATCCCGTGCCACTCTAACTTAACCCTTAACGCAATGACTTAAGGTTTCATTTTAAAAATGACGCTGACGCGATGTCGCGAGTTATACATTTTTACCCACCTAAAAAAGTGCCAAGAGCCGCTAAAGAAGTTTTCACTTCAAAAACCTCAGGGTTATCCCCTTTCAAATAAAAAAAAAAAAGAATTTTCAAAATCGGCCCACAATTGACGGAGTAATCGCGTAACAAACATCCAAAAAAAGAAAACATACCGTCGAATTGAGAATCTTTTAGGTCTAAAGTAAATTTCTCGTGAAGACAAATGCAACGAGCCCAAACACGATGGGTTTATCATGTGTAGTTTAGGAGTTCCTATGGCCACCTTCTGTCTCCATCATCAAACCAGCTCGATGGTACTCGGTACAGTAGGTACTGGCCAGGTACCATAATAAATTAAGCGCCGGTCGGAAAAGATAAAAAAATTTCAAATTTAGAATATTCATGAAACAAGGGTCCGAATATGTATCACTAGTATATCGATTCATGTATTTCAACAGGACAGAGAAAATTTCAAAATATTAGGTATTTAATACTTTTTAGTTTTTTTTTTTTTTGTTTTTTGGAAATCGGTTTAATATTTTTTAAAACAGTTTTTATTTCATTCTTTTTAGTAATATTACATAAAAAAGAATAATCGAAATCGAATAATCGAAATCGATTGAAGTGGTACAGAATTATTCGCCATATGTGTCAGACTGCAAATTGCTGAATAAGTCCACATCACAAATGTTTTGCTGAAGGTAACCACACACCATACTAATTTATCAAACTGAAAATTGCCGAAAACGACCACATCACAAGTTTTGCTGAAGGTAACCACACACCATAGTATTATGCTGATTTTTCGAAAACCACTGAACCAATTTCGATAAAATTGAAATGGGACCACCTCGGAAGTATGACCTAACTAACAAAAAAAGAATTTTCTAAATCGGCCCTCAATTGACGGAGAAATCGTGTTACAAACATACAAAAAAATAAAAATAAAAAAAAAAATAAAAAAAAAAAACATACAGACGAATTGAGAACCTCCTCCTTTTTTGGAAGTCGGTTAAAAAGTAGTTTTTTGTTTTTTAGATTTTTACTTCACATTGACGAGGTAATACAGTTTTAGGTGTTTTTTGAATAAGGGAAGCGATTTACAATGTCGGATAATGTTTATTTTCGTCCTAATTGATAAATTTTCCCCCATTGGTCCGGCCACACTGATCTAGTGCAAAAATACGGGGACTCAGAATGAAATTGTGTCCGTGAGAAATAACCACAGGCGACGGGAGGGGCTGACTCATTTTTACTCCCAATACAACCCAACAACCCTTATTCCGGTGATTCATATGAAGATGATTCACTGGTGGGCTCGATCGGTAGCTTCAACCCACTGTAGAAATAATGTCTACGCTGCTTTATTTGGGAAATTTTTTTTTTAATCTTTTAAAAAAAAACAACATGTTTTGTTCCAAAAGTTTAAAATTTTTTGATGATATGATGAAGAATATTTGGAAATGTGCATGCTCTTAACATTTTGCAAAACTTGGGATGATCAGTGCTATTAAACATTATTGTTTCAACTTCTAAAAGTAAAACAAATTAAAAAAAATTAAACAAAAAACTTATTTAATACAATATAATTTTTACACAAAGTGAATCATTCTTACTTATCTAAGTATATCTGTTGGCTCTAGGTGAGTATTGACTTTTCCTTAAAAAGCGTTGGAAACACATTTGTCCAAGAAGTAAGACGTAATTTTATCTACACCTATCTGTTTCTGTTGGCTATCTAAAGACTTTTCCTTATACGATCTATCAGCAACATTTGTGCCATGTTAGTGAAGTGGTACCTATTTAAAATGTGTGCTAATCGGCATTGCGAAACTCCTACATCGCATATCAACAACATAATAAAATGGTCTTTATAACAAATGTTTCAAACTGGTTCTATGAGTTTGATGCAGATGTTTATATCTAAATATCGTTGCATTAAATAGTTCGTGTTTTCCGTCCAGTTCAGTGTAGCCGGCACGACCGACGGGAAGCGCTGACATGGCACCTAGTTCACCAAGGTGTTATGTGCTGACATCACCGATGTAGTACAGGTCTGTTAACCAAAGCTGGCGCGTACACAGTACTCACACCAATGCAATTGTGCAAGTGCGAGTGAGACAGATCGGGTTTTTGTGAGGTGTATGCCCCGATCTGTCTCACACGCACTTGCACAATTGCGTTGGTGTGAGTACTGTGCACGCGCCAGCTTTCGTTAACCGACCTGTAAGTGATATAGCCAACCGTGTCAGTTTCCATAAAAAATAAAGTGAGAATTTGTCGTGCACTTTGACTGACGGCCCAGCGGTGCGCAGCACCCTGGCGGCGTTCCCCCAGAGGGGGCACTTCAATCTTGAGGCTAATTCGCCGTACGAGATGAGCCTTGTCGACAAGCATATCACCCAGCTTGTCGATGAACTCTTTTGATTCTCGTGTCCACGCACCGAGGGTCTCGACGGTGAACGCCACAAAAACATAGGTATCGGCAACGCAGCTATTAATTAAAACCAATTGGTTACGTTTTTCATATTAAGATAAAGCAAAAACGACATAGTAACCGAAACCAATAGTAAAAAAAAAAATTTATCATTATCTGCACCGCATTAGGATATGAAAGTAAATATAGGTAAAATCACAATGTTATCTTTTTAAATTTATCGCTTCGACGAAACGTATGCGTACGTACGTTGGCTCAATGAAAACAAACCGTATCTTAGCGTGTATCCAAAAAGATTGTTTTAATTTACACTTCTGTCTAGAGCCCAAAGCAGCTGTGAAGTAATGCGTTATCGCATCGTTTCGGAATGTGGCCGTTGCTAACTAATGAACGGTGGATCTGGAGCAGATATTGAATAAATACATAAATAATACGTAAGACAGCGTGCAGCATCTTTCGCTAATCATGCATGACACACTTGTATTACCTACATATTTGTTTACTGGCTTGCTCCAGGCAATATTTTGTCTGTACATGACCTACCTCTCTGTAAAATATCAGGTACAGTACAGAGAGTAATAGACCGACAGATGACAGTATAGGTACAGTGTTGTGTTTTACTTGACTGTTTAATCAAGCTGTACGTTGAACCTAGTACAAATTGTGACAAGTTCGAGTGCAGTTTCACTGCCATATGAATGAACAATAAATAATAACAATATGAATGTAGTGTTCACTGTAAGAAATTACATTTTGCAATATGTCTGCTTTCTGCACCTACTGCTGCTGTCGACATACATTCTCAAATGACTTAATTTGTAATTTGAACTTTGGGAGTGGAAGAGGCGGCAGAGGTGTGTCAGGATCGTGGCACGTGGAGATCCGTTGTCTCTGCCTACCCCACCGGGAAACACGCGTGACGCTATGTATGTGTGTAACTTTGAATCCTTAAAAAAACCTGGTGAAAACAAAGTAACGCTGGCAGTAAGCCAAATGATTTCTGACTCACTAGTTACATCACTAATCAATAAAGTAATAAATAATGCGGATAGTGGCCAGCGGCCAATACCTCCCTTTGTGTTATTACGTTTTGCATCTCTCATATTATAAACATTTGTCTCCACTTACCATTCAGCTAAAGTCGAGTCGTTTTATGTTGGTGCAAGTCGTGGTTTCACTTATCACCTGGGGATCTTTAAAAGGCATGTTAATAAATTAGATGACACAACCTTTTTGTCCGCCTTGTAGCTGGCATGGCGCCTCTCTGAGCGTGTTTTCGCGAGGAGTGGTGTTATTGGCTGTGTCTGATCTTCCGTTGAATACCGAAGGACCACAACATCAAACTTAAGAATTAATTAATTAATACAACTTAGTAGACCGGATTGTGAGAAAGGGATTCAAGACTGATCTCTTCGCTGTGGAAGTCGGAGCAAGAGGACTACCAGCGAAGTCGCTCTACAGTCTCTTCAAGAATCTAGGGCTGCCAAGATCGACGCTAATCTCATATATGGACAGAGCTTCGAAAATGTCACTGGAAGCATCCTACAGAATATGGATAGGTAAAGAGAGGGAGGTTGAGAGCGGGACTGGTGGTTTCCCTGCGTCCTAGTCAACGCAGACTAGCTGACGAGGGCTTGATGCGAGCCGAAACGTGAAGCATGCGCGGGAAATTTAGAGTGGCCACTCGCTAGTCCCGACCTCGATTAACACCCTTCTCTACTGCCGATGAGCCCGGATATGTTCGGTGAAGCCATCGTAAGCTTAGTCCCACACCTTCCTTCTTTAAGTCTTGTGTTGCAGCGATCGGCCCTAAAAGACTTGGCACTTTAAATACTGAGTTTGATTATGATTATGATTTGAAGTGTGAGAGTTGGGGCCCCTGAGTCCTGTTATTTATTTATGTATTTATTTATTTAACATTATTACTACAGGACAAGATGCCGTGCATAAGGGCGACAGGCTAGCCACCTCTCACCTTGGCAGGGTGTTTCCAATGAGTCATGCAGCAAGGTGGGCCTTCATGCCTTACTTGCTGCCTGATCTGAGTCATCTTGTCCGAATACTTTGCTAAACGTGGTGGTCGGTCTTGTGCTGTAACTTACCAGAATACTTGTAGCACAACACCGATTACTCTGTTTACCCCTAATGCCGGGATAGGGCGTGTGGTGTGTACATGTGTATGTATTACTACAGGGCAAGCCCCAAAATTTTACAATGTAGAATCTATTTCCAAGTTAGCTTAACATACCCACCGTGACCTAGGAAGATCTATTGTGATCTCTCAAAAGTTTAGAGCTCACCCCCAAGTCTGATTCAGCTATGAACCGAGTTACATCCTTGGGGTTGAGTGCCTTGTATTTGGCATGCACGGGTTAAAACACTAGGTTACGCGGTGTTTTATTCGCATCGGTCCTGAACGCGATTAAACATTCTGCTGGTTTTTTACTCAAGACAATTTTGATCATGACGTTCACGCCGCCATTTTGGAGAAACCGTAATGAATCTAGTTGCACACTAAAGTGCGGCCAAGGAGAAGCGATACGAAAGTTCATTCACCTAAAACACGACCTTGGAGTTGGCAATCTGTATCTATCTCATTCCACCTTGTGCATTTCACAAAATGTTTCGTTCTATCTGTCTTGTTGACTTTGTTTACATTAGGTATGGCTTCTCCTTGGCCTCACTTTATACATAAATGAATATAGCTGCACAGTACATGCAAATAAAAAACACAAATGCACACAAGTGCATTATGGTCATGAACAGGTCCTAATAAAAGTGAATTGCTTGCCTGCAGAGGGACCCGGCGTCGAAGCAGTGCACGCCCAAGAAGGGCGAGTACAACGTATACTCGACGTTCCAGTCGCACGAGCCCGAGTTTGACTACCTCAAGAGTCTCGAGATAGAGGAGAAGATCAACAAGATACGCTGGCTGCGGCGCAAGAACCAGGCCCACTTCCTCCTCTCCACTAACGATAAGACTATCAAACTATGGAAGGTGAGCTCTTTTTTACGTTTCCGTACCACGTACGGAAGCCTATTACTAAGTCCACGCCATCTGTCCGTCTGTCCTTTTGTAAAGGCTGTAACTTTTGAACTGTAATAGAATAGAATAGAAACTCTTTAATGCACACAAATGCGCAAAGGCAGCTGGTGGGAATTTTCACAGAACATGTGTTATAATGGCGGATATACTAACAAATAATGAAGAAAAAAAGTAAAAATTGGGGGGGGGGGGGGGGGGGGGGGGTGTTCTCACACAAGAAACTTTTTTTTTTCAATATTTTTAGGTTTCCGTATCCCGTACGGAAGCCTATTACTAAGCTTACGCTGTCTGTCTGTCCGTCCGCCCGTCTGTCCGAGGGCTGTATCCCTTGAACCGTAATAGGTAGCCCGTTGAAATTTTCACAGAATATGTGCTGTTATGGCCGATATAACAACAAATAATACAAATAATAAAAAGTAAAAAAGTCGCGGCAGTTCCCATAGAAGAAACTAATATGCGCGCCATCTACCGAAAAGACTATGAAGCATTTTAACAATATGAAGCATTTCATAAACACGCCATAGATGGCGTGGTGAGTGGCGCTGACCATGACATGGCGATACGGAACCCTCGGTGCGCGATCTCCACTCGCACTTGACCGGTTTTTTAGGTTTCCGTACCACGTACGGGAACCTATTACTAAGCCCACGCCATCTGTCCTGTCCTACCTTCTTTTGTACCGTAATTGGTAGCAGGTGGAAATTTTCACAGAACATGTGTTATAATGTCGGATAT
The DNA here is from genome assembly GCA_946902875.1 of Nematopogon swammerdamellus. Taxonomy (NCBI): domain Eukaryota; kingdom Metazoa; phylum Arthropoda; class Insecta; order Lepidoptera; family Adelidae; genus Nematopogon; species Nematopogon swammerdamellus. Next base: position 7,217,955 of record OX336358.1, on the reverse strand, counting down.
ACTAACAAATAATGAAAAAAAAAGTAAAAATTATTGTCCTCATACAAGAAACGTTTTTTTTTTCAATTTTGTTTTGATTTGCTCTATGTTAAAAACGGTAGTAAACTTAGTGTGATTATAGTGCAAACTAAACACACCATGCAAGGTTCGGATACATTTCGGTAAATTAATTTGAATTATTTTTGTTTGGCAACAGGTGTCGGAGCGAGACAAGCGCGTGACGGGTTACAACACGCGCGAGGAGAGCGGGCGCGCGCGCGACCCGGCGCGCATCACACAGCTGCGGCTGCCGACCGTGCGCGCGACAGAGCTCGTCGTCGAAGCTGTGCCCAGGTACGCTGTCTACTACGGGTATCTGTGCCTAAAACATCAACGGAACCTCAATCACAGCCAATTGTATTGTATTAAACTGAAGCTTTTAGCTCCAGTTATTCTGATCACTATTCTCTTTGGCATCTGCCTGAACACTTATTGAACTATAAACTATAAAATCATACTATCAAAGATGTTCCAAGCTTTTATTGAAATTTCCAAAATATAAACAACCGCTTGTCTCTCGGCCGAGACTCGCGAACGAATAACAAACAAACCGCTTTCTGTTTAGAAGACTTTTCAAAATCTTAAATTATTTTTAATGCTTTAATTGTACTGATGGCCAGTGGTAAAGTGGTAATCAGTACAGTATTGTATAGTTTATTGATCATTCATATAGCAATTAGACTGCACTCGAACTTGTTACAATTTGTTTTATCTGGTTCGATTACACCCACGAAGAAAATCCGGCAAGAAACTTTGCAGGGAATGTTTTTTTTTTTCAATATCACCACTCCAGCTCTAGTCCATTATAACCAGCAATCCAGAGGGTAAGTCTCCGGTATGACACCTCCACCAGGAGGTCTTATTAGCCGGTTGGAGCATGTGCAACCCCGACTCAGCCGCCCGTACGGGATTAATAAAAATAAAATTTGAATATTTCAAATATATTTGAACAATTTGCGTGACACACATCGGGGCAGTGATTACGAAACGAAATCAATTTGATAAACTTTCCGAGCGCACATAAACTGGTATCAACGAGTTCACCGGTTCACGGATCAGCGTCTTATCTGATGTCACACTTTATTATGTTTGCCGAGCGAGCGCTGATATCAATAACATTTCAGCAATTTCGTTTATTTCATTACGGCGCAGGGAAACGAGTTACCCCATCCGATAAGCCACACTCGATTGTTAATTATCAGCGATGTGTCATAGATATCCTGGTGTCGCCAAACAAAACACATTTTTATTGATTTACCTTTGATTGTTGTATTGTGCAGAAATCACATCTGTAGTATAGTAAAAAGACAGAAGAATGTCAAAACTATGGGATTTTTCGAATAAGTAAGAAATTTGTTCAATAAAAGTTAATACATGTTACGAATATTTACTAATAAAAAAAGTGATTAAACTATATAGTTATTTTTTCACTTTGTACCGTGTGGGGCCGGTACTTTAAAAGAATAGCCCCACTGCATCTCTCCCCGTGTATGTCGTAAAAGGCGACTAAGGGATATGACTCCCTTCTTGTATCACTAGGTGGTAGGGTTTAACCCGCCCGGGTTGGTACCACCGCACTGAATGATAGGTCGGTCGAAACGGCTATGTAAATAGTTTGTGTTTTCCGTCCAGTTCAGTGTAGCCGACATGAAATGAAGGGAAGCACTGACGTGGCACCAAGTTCACCCGGTGTTATGGGCTGACATCACGGATGTTGTAGGTGATGTAGCCAACCGTGTCAGATTCGATAAAAAAAAAAAAAAAGTTTAATTCCTCCAGCAGGACACTAGTCAACTTCCCCCAAAACCGACGCAGCGTTCTCCCACTGAATGGCTATTGTCACCCTCTTTAAAAAAAGGCATGAATGATCCCCAGATGTATGTTGCGTGAAAAATATTGACTTCCAATTATTTTGTACCTAATGTTTACACGCCAGTTACCAGTTTTGTGCCGTGTGGGGCCGGTACTTTAAAATAATAGCCCCACTGCATCTCTCCCCGTGTATGTCGTAAAAGGCGACTAAGGGATGTGACTCCCTTCTTATATTACTAGGTGGTAGGGTTTAACCCGCACGGGTTGAATGAAAGGTCGGTCGAAACGGCTATGTAAATAGTTTGTGTTTTCAGTCCAGTTCAGTGTAGCCGGCACGACCGAAGGGAAGCACTGACGTGGCACCAAATTCACCCGGTGTTATGGGCTTACATCACGGATGTTGTAGGTGATGTAGCCAATCGTGTCTGTTTCGATAAAAAAAAATACCTACATGCAAAATGGTCAGGAACTCAGTAAACTGGAATCAAGAGAACAGAAAAACTCATTCAAATTTTTTTTATACCTAAATTGGTAATGAGGATTGTTAAAAAAAAATTTTTTTTTTTATGTAATCTGGTATGGGTGGCTGAGTTGGAGGGGCTAAAGCGCATGCTCCGACCAGCAATATCACCTCCGAAAAGGTAGGTGCCATACCGGAGACTTCCCTGGATTGCTGGCTATACTGGACTAGATGAGAACACAACCGAGGCTGCTATGCGGCCATCTTACATCCAGTACGGTGGTACCAACCCAGTCCACTACAATTTGAGCCTGCCACCTAGTAAGGGGCAAGGGAAGGGACCTACAGTTTTACACCGGTTCCGAACGGTGAAGCAGCAGGTGTAGGTATGCACGTAACTTTTTTCGTCAGAAAAAACTCATTGGTACACGCCGACGGGATTCGAACCGCGGACCTCTCGCATGAGAAGCCGATGCCCAAACCACTCGGCCAACCGCCGCTTAATTGGTTAAACAATTTGTAAACTTGGAAATGGTGTGTTGTGGTTGCAGACGCATCTTCGCGAACGCTCACACTTACCACATAAACTCGATATCGCTCAACTCGGACCAGGAGACGTACCTGTCGGCGGACGACCTGCGCATCAACCTGTGGCACCTCGAGATCACCGACCAGAGCTTCAACATTGTCGACATCAAGCCCGCCAACATGGAGGAGCTCACCGAGGTAGATATAGTCTATTCTAAAAATTAACGCCCCTCCACAAATCTTTATTAGGGATGCAACGATTACGATTACATTAATCGTCGATTATTAGCCATTTTACGTTTAATCGAAATTGTCGATTATTTAGCGATTAACGATTAGTGCATTGTAATAATAAATAAATAAATAATAAAATAAAAAACCATTTATTGAGTGTGATAAACATTTGAATACAGAGCAGTAATACTTAGTCTAACCTAATACATTTATTTACATGATTTATGTTGTTGCTGACTGGTGTAACGGTGCTTACTCAAAAGGCAAGGGGTATTGCATACGAGCAATCTCTTACCCCCTTCCTAAGTGATATAATCTGCTTATTTGACATCTCTTTTGCGGTCAGACTTCATTTAGTGGCAGAAATTAACAATACAAAATTTACAATTATGAAACAATAAAATATAAAAATAAGTATGAATAAAATATTTGAATTTGAATTTTGAATTTGAAACAGCAAGACTAACATAACAAAAAAAAAAAAAAAAAAAAACCAACAAACTACCCACAGGGAACTACCCACCTACAACTATTTGTCGATTTTGATCATTTGCATAATTCATAAAAATTTCAGAAATTAGCAGAGGTAGTGAGATTTGAGTTTATTTTTAAACGATTCAAGCCTTGGCACGTTTCTGATTTCGATTGGCAGTGCATTCCAAAGTCGAGGAGCCTGCACAGCATATGATCTGCTCATGAACCGTGAACAGTGCTTAGGGATTTGGAGAATTCCTGTGTCGGAGGATCTCAGTGGTCGCCCATGCTGTGAAAGTGGAACTATCATCTCTCGTATGTACTCTGGTATCTTTGTATCACTCAGACTTTTGTACAAGAAGCAAAGAATATGCATATTACGACGGTCACGGATCCTGAGCCAACCCAATTCCCTCCTATAGTGTGAGACATGATCATACTTCCTGAGATTGTAAATGTACCTAATACAGGCATTCTGCACCCTTTCCAGTTTTTCTACTAGTTCACATGTTAGATCAAGGAAACAAATGTCCGCATAATCTATGATAGGCAATAAGTATGCTTGTGCAAGCATGATTTTGGTTTTCCTTGGCAGTAGGTCCTGCATTTTACGCATCGAGTGTAAACTTGAAAATACTCTTCTAGTTTTAATATTGACATGTTCCCGCCATGTGAGGTTTTCATCTAGGTACAGGCCGAGGTTTCTAACTGACTTAGAAAATGTAATGGGAGTTGACTCCACCATGAGCGGTAAAAGTGCAGTTCTGTCAACCTTCGCAAGTAGTTTTCCACTTCCTAACATTATTGCTTGCGTCTTGCTTGGATTAATCAGTACGCCATATCGTTGAGCCCACTTGCAGATCTTAGTTAAATCTTCATTTAGCTGCGCAATTACCGTGTTTAACGTGTCAGGCTTAGCAGATAGATATATCTGTAAGTCGTCCGCATACATATGGTACTTAGAGCTGAGTCCAATAGTGATTGTTTTAATAAATAATGCGAAAAGCAAGGGAGATAAGACGCCTCCCTGAGGAACACCGGTGACGATATCGTCCCAGTTCGACGTTTCACCATCTTTACAATTGATGCTCTGCTTGCGACCTTTCAGGTATGTTTCGAACCACGCTAGTACAACTTGTGCCATCTTGATTGACCGCAACCGGGCTAGGAGTATCGTATAGTCCACGGAATTAAAGGCGTTGCTGAAGTCCAGCAGTACTAGCACTGTTACCGTTCTGTCATTCATCGCGCTCCGGACGTCTTCTGTTACTTTCAATAGAGCAGTTGTTGTACTGTGTCCGGAACGGAATCCTGATTGAAGAGGGTCGTGTAAGTCATTGCTTGCTAAGTATTCGGACACCTGAACATGTACTAACTTTTCTAGAACTTTGGAGAGGACTGGCAGTATTGAGATTGGCCGAAAGTCCTTAGGACTTTCTACCTTAGCTTTTTTGGGCAGAGGTGTTATTAAAGTATTAGTTGTACTGTCTAAAAATCATCTATTCGCCGCAACGGCACACCATACGAATTTTATGCTAAGTTTTATGTAAAGTCCTTTCTTTGCTATCATAAAACGGAACTTTGCATCAAATAAAATATATTTGTGTTGGCGCGAAAACACAATGTAAACGAAACTGATGCCATTAGCACAAAAGTTTTTATGGTACCAACTAAGCTCAGTAGCGTCCGAAAGATTGTTCTCAACGGCTGGACTGATACAAACTGACTTACGAAATAGTATAACACAGGAGCATTTGCAAATTTTAATGCTCTGTTTCATAAACAAGAATATTCCTGTTGTTAACTTTAACTATTAGGCAAGATGTAATGTTTAAGGTTAAGAACTTTGGTTTGATTACATTAAAAAAAACAATACCATTGTTATCTTTGGTTTTATTTGAAATATTGAAAGTTGGGAGTAAATACCGTAAATATGTACCGTGTGGGGCCGGTACTTTAAAAGAATAGCCCCACTGCATCTCTCCCCGTGCATGTCGTAAAAGGCGACTAAGGGATGTGACTCCCTTATATAACTAGGTGGTAGGGTTTAACCCGCCCGAGTTGGTACCACCGCACTGAATGAAAGGTCGGTCGAAACGGCTATGTAATTAGTTTGTGTTTTCCGTCCAGTTCAGTGTAGCCGGCACGACCGAAGGGAAGCACTGACGTGGCACCAAGTTCAACCCGGTGTTATGGGCTGACATCACGGATGTTGTAGGTGATTAGCCAACCGTGTCAGTTTCAATAATAAAAAAAAAATACCTTATTTACCTATGCCTGTACAATATACAATACAACACCATGGAACAGATCTATAAACTGTTACATAAAAGCATAACATTTTCGGAGATAATCGTGATCGCAATTGTAATCGCGATTATCAATTTGATAAATCTTAATCGCATCGTAATCGCGAAATCAATAATCGTTGCATCCCTAATCTTTATTGTTTCAATGTGGGAGATCAAATACCAATTGCAATACTTACTTGTGTGCGTGCGGCGATTTTACGATTCGCCCGCGCAACTAGTAGGTCAACTAATCGTGCTATCAGTGCATGTATTGTCTTTGTATGGCGGAGTGCTCGCGCTTTGTATGGAACGACACGTGCGCTCTGTCGTGCGTTCGCGTCATTAATGCACTAGTTGGCCAACTGATCCGGCTAGATCTAGCTGACCAATGACAAAGAACAAATTTGAGTGTATTGCCACGTATTGCGTGTGTAAACCTACTGTGCATGTGAGCGTAAACAAAGTGGAGGGGCGTTCATTTTAAGATTAGACGATCTCTATGTTACACCTTTTTTTCTTTTCTTATTTCTTGACCACCGTGCAATCCGCTGGGAACATCTGTCGCAGGCACGCTACGGTAGACGGGTATCTCCTCAAATGGAGGCCACGTATAAGCAAATGTAGCGTGGGACAACCCTGCTAGGTGGGCAGACAACCTAAAAAAGGTATCCAGGGGTGTATGGATGAGAAGAGCGGAAGACGAAGACTTGGGAGACGATTATGATAGTTCAGATTCCACATAAAACTGTAGGTCCCTTTCCTTGTTACCTTACTAGGTGGTAAGGTTTATCCCACCCGAGTTGTTACCACAGCACTGAATGAAACGTCGGTGGAAACGGCTATGTAGATAGTTCGTGTTTTCCGTCTAGTTCAGTTTAGACGACATGAAATGAAGGGAAGCACTGACATGGCACCTAGTTGGCACATGTTATGGGCTGACATCATGGATGTTGTAAGTAGTGTAGCCAATCGGTGTCAGTTTAAAAAAAAATCTCAGATGCCCCGCAGGCAGCCTCCATGTTTCCCTGACTCATTGTTCTTCAGGTATGGGTACAATAGTTTAATGAAATATTATCGATAGCGTTGTATTGTTTCAGGTGATAACGGCGGCAGAGTTCCACCCGACTGAATGCAATCTCTTTGTATATTCTAGTAGTAAAGGTGAGATTATTGCGTTTTGCCTCTAGTTGTAGTCTTGGACAACTTCTATGATACACCTGAGGTGGTTAACTAACAAAATTAAATGTTGTGCATGTGTGAACGGCAAATTTTGAGGAAGTAGTCGGGTAAAAATAAATATTTACTGCGGGAGAGTATTCTGGCTTGTACTTTCTTATTAGGTTGATAAATAATTTGCTTGGCTTGTCTAAAAGTTAGTTTGTAAATGCATCATAAATAAAAAATAATTATGAAAACTTGCCAAGTGCGAAGTCGGACTCCGCGCACAGAGGATTTCGTATCACCTCGTAATTTGGTGGATTTTATTATTCGTTGTTTTACTTTGACTAAAAACCAAAACAAAATATTAAAAAAAAACAAGAATGTGGAATCATTTTTTAACTTTTAATTTATTATTTGTTAGGATATTCGCCATTATAGTTACATAACTTTATTGTTATATTATATTCGAATTTTTTGGTTATTAATTTTGTTTGTCAGATCTTGTGTCTGATAAAATAAATATATTTAATTTGATCTGATAATAACACATATTTTGTAAAAATTTCAACGGGCTACCTATTACCGTTCAAAAGATGCAGGCAAGCCCTATAAAGTTATGTCGGCCACACGGGCGACTTAAGTCAATTGCTTCACCGAACACATCGGGGCCCATTGCCAGCAGGAGACGATTTAAATTGAAGATGTCACGAGCGACTGGCAATCAAATAAACTTGGTTAGTAGGAAAAGGAAAAGGGGCCGGTATTGTACCGTATGCGGCCGGTACTTTAAAAGAACAGCCCCAATGCATCTCTCCCCGTGTATGTCGTAAAAGGCGACTAAGGGATGTATGACTCCCTTATATTACTAGGTGGTAGGGTTTAACCCGCCCGGGTTGGTGCCACCGCACTGAGTGAAAGGTCGGTCGAAACGGCTATGTAAATAGTTTGTGTTTTCCGTCCAGTTCAGTGTAGCCGGCACGACCGAAGCGAAGCACTGACGTGGCGCCAAGTTCACCCGGTGTTATGGGCTGACATCACGGATGTTGTAGGTGATGTAGCCAACCGTGTCAGTTTCCATAAAAAAAAATAAATAAAAGGAAGTTGAAACAGATAGCGTGTTGCGGTCGTTGCAGGTACAATACGGCTGTGCGACATGCGCGCGGCGGCGCTGTGCGACCGGCACGCCAAGCTGTTCGAGGAGCCCGAGGACCCGGCCGCGAGGTCCTTCTTCTCAGAGATCATCAGCTCCATTAGCGACGTCAAACTGAGCAATTCCGGCCGGTACGTACGACATACTTCTATACCTACCCAACCTATCTTGTGCAAGGCTTCTCTTGCGAGAGGTCAGACGTTCAAATCTGGTCGGCATGTGTATACCCATTATTCTGACTGAAAAATTTACGTGCACACTTACATCTGCTGCTGCACACTTACATCTGCTGCTGCACACTTACGTGAAGCATGCGCGGGAAATTTAGTGGCCACTCGCTAGTCCCGACCTCGATTAACACCCTCCTCTACTGCCGATGGGCCCGGATATGTTCGGTGAAGCCATCGCAAGCTCAGTTCCACACCTTTCTACCGTTCATAACCTTTGTAAAACTGTAAGCCCCTTCCCCTGCATGTTACTAGGTGGTAGACTATTGTAGCCGACTGGGTTGATACCACTGTACTGGATGTACGTAAGATGGGCACATAACAGCCTCGGTTGTGTTCTCCTCTACTCCAGTATAGCCAGCAATCCAAAGGGAAGTCTCGGGTATGGCAACTACCTTCACGGAGGGGATGTGGCTGTTCGGAGCATGTGCTTTGGCCCCTCTGACTCAGCCACCCATACCGGTATACATTAACAAACAAATATTTTACTTAAGTTCTTTGTGAAATATTATATAAAAAAATCCCTCCCGAATTTCTTTCCGACTCTTCTTCCCTGTGTCCCACACAGTATAAAATAATACTTCAGCCGTTAACATAAGCTTAGGATCTACCTTTTTTTTCCTTCAAAATTGTCCCATCAACAGGGCAGTCAACCTCTGTCGGTGACGTGAACTTTCGGTACAGAAGTTAGTCCCACCGACCGACACGGCAATACTAAGTGATGGCTGGCACCGACGTTAGTGCAGAGAACATCAGTAACCGAATTCCTTTCTGGTGTTCACAATTATTTCAGGCATAACAAGATGTTGCTTTTTGTTTTCAGGTATATGATGTCACGAGATTATTTAGGACTAAAAGTTTGGGACCTTAGAATGGAAACAAAACCAGTGGAAACATATCCAGTAAGTATTGTCGTCATATTCTCTATAATTATCTGAAGGACTGCATGAATTTGTCATTTCACCCAAATCTCTTATCCCTCTATCACCCGATATTATATCTCTGAAATTCTTTTTGTTGACATTGAGATTGTGAGAATCCAACATTTCTCAAAATCTTCTTTATCGCACCTTCAGCGTGTGGGACGTGGATGTTTCCCGAAAATGTTTTACCTGCAGTCTTCAAACACCGTATCGACAGGCTGAATTAGGTGGCAGCGTGGTTTTGCAAAGCGACGTGAAACTTCCCGTGTTATCGCACATTTGACCCATCGGAAAAGTCAACCATGCCTGTGCTCATAAAATACATAATTTTGTGATGGAATACATTCAACAGTCCACTTGATCCACGATAAAGTAAGGTGGGTGTATGTGTTCAATTTTTTTATTTTTTTTGGGGAGCACGACATAAGGCGCGCCTTATGTCGTGCCAGACTAACGCAGAGGTGTAGTCCGACGGCGCCCACGGGCATTCGGATATTTACGGGGGCTGCGAATACCATGTCGGCCGGCTAGTTGCACCTTCACACATTATGTTTGAAGGATCCCAGGCTGTACATTAGAAGAAAGGATGCAGGTGGGAGTGAATTCCACAGGTTGGCAACCCTGTAAATAAAGGATTTACAGGATCAATTTGTCTTAAGTGGAGGGATATTGACAGTGTGTGGATGCATTCCCAACCTGTTGCGCATGGAACGATGGTAGAATGGGGATGGAGGGATCGTATCGTGCAGCTCCTTGGAATACTCTTCGTGGTATAGGCGATAGAACACACATAAAGATTCAACGTCCCTGCAGATCTGTAAGTTCCGTTCCGAGATACCTCGGGGTCGTTAACGAGGCAGATAGCTCGACGCTGAATCGAGGGTTACGGCAGGCCTCACGCACTCTATGTACTTGCACGCGCTAACTACCTACCGCCCGGTGGACCGCCGGCGATCTAATTCAGTGGAAATTCGTCAGCCACGCAAAGCATACCTACACGCTCGCCCACGCAACTGCGCGCAGCTGCAAATCAATCACTTTACACTAAAATTTTTAAGGTACGTTTTCGCACGCAGCGATTGGCGACTTGAAACAGTAGGCTATTAAAGCTGAAGGTATGGAACTTTTTCTATGGAGTGATTTATCTGTTACGAAGTAACTATTAAGCAATCTGTGGTTACGGGCCCATTCGCCCCACGCTGGCGCACCAACACACCTCCAAGCTTTTCTTATCCCTTAGTCGAATAAATGATAGAATGTTTGCACGGTTGGCAGGTGCACGAGTACTTGCGTTCGAAGCTGTGCTCGCTGTACGAGAACGACTGCATCTTCGACAAGTTCGAGTGCTGCTGGAGCGGGGACGACCAGCGGCTCATGACCGGCTCCTACAACGGCTTCTTCCGCATCCTGGACAGGAGCGCCGCCTCCTCCGGTCCGTACATACATACCTAACATCACACCTGTTGATGAGGAAGGCATAGGGAAACAATGCTCAGTGAGGCGCCGTGTCAGCTATGAGACTCCGGACTATATAGTGCTTTTCCCTGCGGTCTTGCCGACTGCACACTAACTAGACGGAAAACTGAGTTAAACATTCTTTAATAGCAATATTTGCAAACATTTCATAGGAAATTGAGCGGTGGATGACTGGAACCAACTTCCAGAGTATAATAAGCGCACTTGGTACCAACAAATTCAAAAATATACTAGGTAAATACTATCCTAAACTAATCTAACACACAAATGTATCAACCAATGCCTTGCCTTCTAAAATAAATAGAATAAAAATTATTTTTCATAGCAGTTCAGACCGGTCTTCATTATATTCCGACACCACTCTGATATACTTTTGTTGTCTTTGAGCGGTGTTAGCTTGAACTTGTTGTGTTGTATGGTGTGCAGGTGGTGTGCGTCGCGGGGAGCTGACGCTGGAGGCGTCGCGCGAGGCGGCGTCGCGGCCGCGGCAGCCGCTGCGCGCGCGCAAGGTCGCCACCACCGCCAAGAGGAAGAAGGTACGCTCACTACTCTTGTTGTTTTCTAGACAACTGTGAAGTGTGTGGCCGATAATACGAGAATTTTTGGAATTAGTACAGTTAATTTTTGCTAAAATAATAAAAGTTATTACTAACATTGCATTCAATTTGTTTTTAGTATGTTTCATTATTTTCCATACTGTATATTTTGTATCAACTTGTAAATTGTACGCTGGGTTATTCCTAATAAAATAAAATAACATAAATGCTTAGCCTTGAAGGCCGGTAGTACTGGAAGAGAGAAGTATTGTACAGCCGTCGACGCATACTGACTGCCTGACCAACTAACCCAGCCTTTACTACAACTTCGTAGTATGGCTTTTTAGTTATTTCTCTAGTCATCAAAAATTAAAAAAAAAACAGTAATGTCTTTTTCTTACATAATGTATCGTATGGTCAGCTTTCTCCTATGAGCAGGCTCCTATGAAGCACTGTTACTTTCTGATAATTTTCTTATCAGAAAGTAACATTGCTTCACAACCCGTTGTTAAGACTCAGACAGAATTTCAGTCACCTGTATCGGCTGCCTTGACAAGATGTATTGTGTTGTCGCGCAGGACGAGATCAGCGTAGACTGCCTGGACTTCAACAAGAAGATACTGCACACGGCGTGGCACCCCAACGAGAGCGTGATCGCCGTCGCAGCCACCAACAACCTGTTCATCTTCCAGGACAAGTTCTAGCAGGCGGCGGCGGCGTCGCGCGCGCGCTCCCTCGCCGGCTGGCTCTTCAGCCAGCCGTTGCAGTGCACCGTCACGTCCTGAACCTCCCTGCACCTAGTGCGGGCCGATCCTCGCCGGCCGCGGCGGTGGCCGTTCAAATGTTCTGCCTTGTGAGATTGAGTCCTTGATTTAACTTCAAGCGCGAGTGTGTCAATTTAACTTCAGCTTACATTTTTAGGTTTCCGTATCCCGTACGGAAGCCTATTACTAAGCCTCCGCCGTCCGTCAGACCGTCTCCCCGAGGGCTGTATCTCTTGAACCGTAATAGGCAGCCCGTTGAAATTTTCACTTAATATGTGTTACTATGGCGGATATAACAACAAATAATAAGAAAAATAAAATGTTAAAAATTAGGGGGGTTCCCATACAACAAACGTACGGAAAATCGATTAGTCACGCTACTGAATAATAGATGGCGCCACAGGCTTTTATACATTGCATTGTTGAAAGACAAAAGATAGCCGCTCAATTGCCAACGACCTCATTGAGGTGCTGTCATTTTCCCACCGTCAATTGCCATCGACCTCATTGAGGCCCCGATCGTCCTACATATCTCCGAAATTCAAATTCGAAGACCATGCCGCCTGAGCGGATAGGCGGATATTATTGATAGTGGATAGATACGGAAACCTCCGTGCGCGAGTAAAACTCGCACTTGACAGACTTTTTTACAACCTAATTCGGACGGGACTGAATCGAGTTTCCACTTCAAATTTTAACGAGCGGGTTATAGGTGCAGGTTAATTTAACCTCAACCTCAAGATGATTACGATTTATAGATGAGAGTTGGGTCTCCCGAGCCTTGCTATCACTGTGATCTAGGTAGGTCTCTTGTGATCTCTCTCAAAAGTTTATAGCTCACCCCCAAATCCAATATCCGCTATGAGCTGAGTTATATCATTGGGGTTTAGACCCTCTATTTGGTATGGGTTAAAAATGTAACCCCCAAGAATGCGGCTTATACTGTGGATGAGCGGTTCACATTCACACAGGATGTGTTTGAGCATTTCATCCTCTTTTATACAGAAACTGCACACCAGTGCGTCGCAAAGGCCTATTCGGCGTTGAAAGTATTAAATTTGACAAATGGGGTGAAAATAAAATTTAGTTCAAATGGAGTAAATGTTTTGTGTAAGCTGAAATGTTTTGCTACATCTTCTGTTGAACTTGTGATGTCGCCGCGTTAAACGTTGTTCCTATAGGAACTAGGTGCCATGTGAGTGCTTTCCTTTATTCCGGCTGGCTACACTCAACGGGATGGAAAAAAACTCGTCTATTTTTCATATCCAATTATCGGAATAATTTATGCAATAGTAATTAACACTGCTCTATGCACGCCAATGGGTCCGGATACTTTCAGTGCTGTCATCGCAAGCTGAGTTCATAGACAACCAAAAATTCGTTTAAGAACAGGCTACGAAAATTGTCTCAAGTATAAAACGATAACATTTAAATAAATCACCAGTGAATACAAAGAACAGAAGAGCTTCGGATCAGCTCACTTCAGTTACCTATAAAATAATGCTTTTCATAAGATTTTTGTTAGGTTTTGTGGCTATGCCAGCTTTATCGTGACTAATAAGATTATTTACCTTTTACATTGACCAGTGACAGACCGGTTACAGAATTCGCAATTATGTTAAAATTGTAGACTTCAGGCACAGCACTTCGTGAAAATTTAAACAACTTGTCAGCACGGCAGAACATTTCAAGGGCTATGTATGTCAAAATACGACGCATATCTTCTCTCTGTTCTTTCACATAGAGGAAAACCAACTGCTGTCTTTATCCTATTCGTATTGGAAGACAGAGAGGGAGAAAGAGAATTGTGTCGTCTTTTGATAGACCACAAAGGTGATATCAAAGTGTGAATCGGTTTTCGGCGACCGGTCGGAAAAGAGAGCGTAATAAACGGAAAAGGACAGGCCTACTAACGCTTGGAGGGGCTAAATTAGGATTGTGGAACGGTGTGGGACTGAATTGAGTGTGATATGAGGAGGGACGGTGTTTCTACGAATTAGGCTAGCAGGAAATTGGTTTTTTTATTAGGAATTTTAGCGCTAAGTCCGTCGAAGATTACCATTTGTACTCGGATAATTTATACGCTTTTTCATACGATAACAGTAAGAATTCAAAACGGAGAACGCTAATGCGGTACGTAATGACCCCATGTCGCCGACACCTTGAGTTGAGGTTAGTTAGGGACTTGTAAATGTTATGTCAGGACGTATTTATAGTTGGACGGCCCGACAACGCTTCTAGTTGTGTATTCTGAACACCGACCACTGTGCCTACAGACCGCACGTCAGGGCGTCTCCACTCTATGTACTGGGTGCGATGCAATGTAACCATAGTAACAGCCACGCTCAGCTGGCTATGGTCGCTCGGGTTGCTATCTCGCTGGCTCCCCGCTTCATTCTGCATTGCATCTGATGCTTTGTTGCGTTCCTAGGCTCAGTGGTCGGTGATTGTAAAGGAGAGTTTTGTCGTTCTGCCAACACAACTTATGCCACTGTTACACTATTGGATAAATTGGTCATATTCCTTATGCCACTGTTACATGATGGCTGAATTGGTCGTATTCCTTATGCCACTGTTACACTGTTGGTTAAATTGGTCGTATTCCTTATGGCACTGTTACACTGTTGGTTAAATTGGTTGTATTCCTTATGCCACTGTTACACTGTTGGTTAAATTGGGCGTATTTTGGTAAATACTTGACATGCTTGTGGGGAAACGAGTGCACTAACAATGGTTAAGTTTGATTGTGTGCAAGGTGACTGGAAGAAATTGTATTCTGCAGTTCAGTTTACCTTCTGCACTGCAGAAAAGGTGTAATCTAAAAACCATGCTTGTTTCGGTGTAATTTTGGGGCAAAGATCAAAAGTCCGTGAAGAGTAATGTGTTGAGCTATCTAACATAGCCCAAGTTGTCCCATAGTGTTGAAGAGCAATATTATCTGTCTACTACCAGTTTGCTGGTGACGCTGCGCGAATGCACGTCAGTAGGGTGAACAAAATAATTTAAAATTGTCTATTTGCAATTTGCTAGTTGCAAGGGCGGCGTTGCTATTGGTGCTGAGCTGGGTAGCTGGGTTGCGGCTAGTGCCGCGCGGAGGGCGTCCACCCTGGCAAACTTGAAGTAGACAGGTTATAGGAATAGTGAAGAGCCAGAACGATAAACTCTCTGGGCATCCAAGCTTGTGCGATATTAGAGTATTAAAATGCTTGACACAAACAAATGTAAAAACAAAAACTAACTTAAAATACATTTCCTGCATCGGCGTGTGCCTTTTAGCTGTACTCGTTTATGGTTTTCGTTATTTATTTGTGGATGAGTTAGTCCACGGAGAGATAGGTAGAGAGCAGTTGTTCCTAGCTCTAATTTCTTATAAAACTTGGCACCAATGCGGGGAGTAGTGGTGGCAGGTATGAATTTGTCTCCAACCAATCACTTGTGTTGGTCTACACGCAGACAATTTGTTCTTATTTTATTTCCAAAAATATATTGTTGCTTCTTCTGTGCGGGAAACGTTAAAATAAAGGAAATGATACATATTGATAAGAATACCCCAAACATACCATTAAGTGGGCTGGTTTGCGACAACTTCGTGGATGTGACTGATTATAAACCCATTGGTGGTGACTTACCCAATTTGCCCACCCAATTTGATCAACTCTCTACCTGTCTTCTCCGTGGTTAGTCCCTGCGTGCTAACGCTCAAATTAAAAGCTTATAAGACGCAACAAGAAAGATTATTTTGTAAAGATCCCGCAATTTTAACAGAGGTGATTGCATATGGTGTAGTAGGGCCAGTGATGTTGATAAAATTAGCCGTAAAGGAATTTTTAATTCAGTTATGATTGCCAATCTTCCAAAAAAATACACAAGGTCGGGGCTAAATGCCTAAAACGAGACAACACCCGGTGCAGAGCGAGACAGATAGACGTCCTTGTAGACTCCGTGCCGCGTCGCTACTTACCCAGTGTACTTGCTGTTGTTACTTGTTGTTTTGGGGTTGGATCTAAGCCTGCAAACTAGTCGCTCTTGGTCGGGGATCGTTGTGCAAAACTCCTCAATCTCCAGCTACCCCAGCCAGCCTATGTCCTCCATGATGGCCATATTTATTTATTTCACAAAGAAATTCAACAGCTTGTATACAGTAGGCGGCAGTTATAATGAAGATATTACGAAATAATGAACACAATAACGAAAATAATAAACACACAGAGACGTATGAGTTAGTGCGACAGGGACGACGCCACAGATTACTTAATAGTTACTTCGTAACAGATAAATCACTCCATAGAAAAAGTTCCATACCTTCGGCTTTAATAGCCTACTGTTTCACGTCACCAATCGCTGCGTGCGAAAATGTACCTGAACGATCGAGTGTAAAGTGATGCAAAGTACACGCTCGCCCAAGCAGTTGCGTGGGCGAGCGTGTAGGTATGCTTCGCGCGGCTGACGAATTTCCACTGAATTAGACCGCCGGCGGCCCGCCGGGCGGTAGGTAGTTAGCGCGCGCAAGTACATAGAGTGCGTGAGGCCTGACGACGCTCTACAACCGGATTGTCTCTTCCTAAAGCTCGATGTTTATTCATTATTTTCTGCCGCATACCGTACATAACAATTTAAAAAAATTACACAAATTATAAGACTTCATGAAAGAAATATGTATTCAATTCAACTAATTACAGATTTTGCTTCTACATCACGCATTGAGTCACCCCTGTTAGTTGGCGGTGTCTTGTAGATTTCGGCTGTGCATTTTACGCCATATTAGTACGCCGGAGTCTGTATTTTAGTAAAATTGTATAATGTCTGCTATGATGTGTGGCAGCCACACTTCTGGCACTGTTATTATTTTAATAAAAACTATTTTTAATAAAACTTTCCGATCAATTGTATGCTCGTCACATAACTTATGCCGATTTGAAGTTAGACCCTTATTTTAATTATGAACCAAACGGATGTACTTTGCTTATTACTGCCAGTATCCAATATCTTGTCGGGGAGCGCTCCGTGTGACAGCTGTCAGTCTAATACAAACATTAGATGCTCTCTCTGTTCTAAATCAATAAACTGTACGGAACATGGGACAAGAGCTCGCGAACGCGTTACTCGGACAAAAGATATATGGGAGACGGGGGAGGCATGCTAATAATATTGTTGCGCCTAAGAGCAAGATAACAAACGACGGTGGAAACGGGTCGGAATTCTAGGGATTTTGCTGAGAAACATAGTGTTGCGAAGTGGATTTCTGGGGATTTTGCTAAGTAAAATTGTCTTGCTCAATGTAATTTGGGGAATTTCGTTAAAAAAATAAGACTTACTAAGCTATTTCCTTAAAATGTTCCCAATATTATTAAAAAAAAATTATTTATTCATCCCTTTTCGGGACAGGCAAAACTAATTAAAGTATACAGCCTTTTCTGTTGCTCTTCTAATGTCTGTTGTTTTCTGTGAAATAAGAAACAGAAAATGTTAGAGACTACATGAATGTTGCCACTAAACTGTGTTTAAATAAAGCAATCGGGTAATATTTTATGTCACGATCATAAGTGGTTTACCATTAGAATTGCCAAACGTCTTCTCTTTTGAAGGACATTCCTAATAATAGCCGTACCGTGTTTTGTACCGTGTGGGGTCGGTTCTTAAAAAGAATAGCCCCACTGCATCTCTCCCCGTCGCATGTCGTAAAAGTCGACTAAGGGATAAGAAAATTCGTCAGCCTCGGTAGCTCAGTGGCGCGGTTGGTTAGTCAACTGTTATTAAGCAACGCTGAGCGCGGTCAGTGTTTGGATGGGTGACCGCTTGACCGTTGGAGGCTGACCGTGGTTCGGATTCCACGTTAAACTGTAGGTCCCTTCCCTTCTTACCTTACTCGGTGGTAGGGTTTATCCCGGCCGGGTTGGTACCACCGCACTGAACGAAACGTCGGTCGAAACGGCTACGTAAATAGTTCGTGTTTTCCGTCCAGTTTAGTGTAGCCGACATGAAATGAAGGGAAGCACTGGCATGGCACCTAGTTCACCCTGTGTTATGGGCTGACATCACGGATGTTGTAGTAGGTGATGTAGCCAACCGTGTCAGGTTCCATAAAAAAAAAAAAAAAAAAAAAAAAAAAAAAAAACATCCTGTCACCAGTAACTGCCGTCAAATGTAACCGACAAATAACTGTCGGACTAGACTTAACCGAATATCTTGGAGGCTTTTTAGAGATATACCATGTCGGTGTTGTTATGTTGAAGTTGGGCTAGTGGCATAATTTGTTGGGTGACTAACTTCACACCGATACAAGTAATGTGAAAGGTTTAACCGCTCAGGTGTCGGCGCCGGCGCGCGCTAATCTCCGTAAGATGTCGGCAAATATTCGCGGCCGCGATTCGTTACGCAAGGAGAGAAAACATCTTTTTTTGTGGAAAAAAAATATATGAACACCTATAGCAAATTTAGAATGGTTGTAATCGTTACAAAATTTCCTACAAATATATGTATACCTTACAATGCACTGACCTTTGTTTTCATTCCAAATTTTTAGTTGAACATTGCACGAACATTACACTACACAAAATATCCCCAGGTCACAAAATCAACTGAGAAATCCGTTACTTTTTTGCCCTAGCTGGCTGGCTGAATCAGATCAAGTAGGGCACCTTTATTTATAAGTATAATAAATGAGCCTTGTCCCCATTTTCAAAGAGCGCATGTATTTCAATGCCAAAAGTCAGCTAAGCTACACACTTCGGGCACTCGTCGACGCTGGGAGGATTTCGACCTTGGCGACACCTGAGCGGTTATCGAAAGATAGATTTAAAAAAAGTAATAATATCACAATTTAGTTCAAAAACATTTTAAGTATACCCACTTGGTAAATAAACAGAATCACTGTTTTATTCTTTCGTTAAATACTCATCCCTGGTCTTCCTGCAGTTGCACTTTTGTTTAAACAAAGAAAAGTATTGGTGGGAGGATTGTGTTTGGGGCACAAATGTAAATAACGTGCGTTTTTATGTATTAGGTTACCACATTGTAAATTGTTTTTTTTTTTGTAACGAGTGTACAGCATTCGTGACTCGTAAGATAAAATTTGCACCGAGTTGGCAGTGGCCGCTTTGACCAGTCGCGTGTAGTCGCTAGACTGCTCGCGTTGTCTCGCGCGGCCCTTACGAGCCCTTCAAGCGATACTATGTATGTTCTTTAGTAATGAAGATAAAGTTTAAAATGTTGCGTAAGTTTTGGCACTTCCGATTCGATGCCAGCTGCTGCCATCTCGGTGTGAATTGAGCATAATCCTGTATAATATGTATTTATTATCATTTTTAGTATTCTCTCAAAATACCCTATTTGTTATATTTTAGGGGGGCTCGTTTTGTAAATTTTATCAATTTTCTTGTCATTTTTATATTGAAGGAATGTACGTAGAATCGTGAAGGCGGAATTGTAGAAGTTTTAAGCAGTTAAAACTATTAGCTTTTTGAACAAACTGTGCCACATCTTCTTTTTCCATTTGTTTTTGTTTTTTTTTTTTTTCAAAAACGAATCTTGTTTTACTGGACATGCCCGAGGCGCAGTCGTGAAATAATGTTAAAATATGTTAATAATTTTAACAACAACCCTCTTATGAGGTTATCTAAATGTATAACTTGTACAAGCTGATAAATGGTCTAAAGGCCAGTAATTTATCAAACTGCCCCAGAGCAAAACTTAGATTTTAGATTTGGCCTGTTTGGCTCAGTACCATGAAAGAAAGTCAAATGCGATGCAGACATTTTTCTTTTTAAAAGCCGATTTAAAAACAAACAGGTACAGATGTTTTATCTCACGAACGTGTGTTGGTTTTAATTATGAGTGTAGATGCACACGCACATTGGTTTTATGTGCATAACCTCGAGCCACGTGCCGCACACAAGCTGGCTTTGCGAGTTAAAACGTCTGTACCCTACTTACACTAATTTGTTCTTGCTTTTACCGAACAATATTTTAAATCGCACGTTATAGTTATCTTAGCATCATATTCCTCAAAATCAGTCTGAAATAACTTAAGAGCAGTGTAACTTTGATCGTCGAGAAGTCCATTTGTAAGTATATAATATAGCCAGAGAATTGTAATATCTACTCGCACTCGATGAAGCAAAATTTGTGTAAATTGTTTTTAAAAGTAACGTGAGAATGCCTTTGCTGAGCTTTGTCGAGTGAACTGTCACATAATCGCAGCTTTTTAGACTTTTTTCCCAAATTCCCTGTCGGTCTGTTTTGGGGAAAAGGTCTGGATATGCCGATGCCGTTTCGTTCTGTATGCATTGCAATCAAACAAAATTAAAACATTCATTATTGCACACCATTAATATGGAACACAAGTCAAGCATAAGGATGCATATGAAGCTAGATAATGCTATGCGTATGTTCAATTTCTAATAAAGTCTTAACCTGACTAAGGGTGCAATTCATGGATATGATATTTCAGGTACGTATAATATCTGGACCTCATTTAAGATTTTTGTAAAATATTAATCATGAAAATCCACACCTTAAATGGAAAAACGGAACCATTATAAGATCACTCCAGTGTCCGACCATCTGTCACAGTTTTTTTAACAAAAAGAAAAATTAAAAAAAAAACAAAGATATTAGACTTACGATAAATTATCGTGTACGTCTATATTCCTTTCGTTCTCATGTATCATGTCATGTGTGACCCTAGGGATTAAATAAATTGCCAAAATTGTACAAGCTGAGTGGTTAAGCCGCCAATCTCTTGCGCGAGGTTTGGGGTTCAAAATGCAGTGTGCACAATGATTGTTTCTATCTTTTGTTTTTGCAATGTATTGACAGTACGAAATGTCGTAATACTTAATACAAAATGTAATAATGTTATGATGTATGAAGTAGCGCGTAAGTGAGGGGTGTATCTGTATGTGACTGCGTTTGTTTTTGTTTGAGCGAGAGCGTGCGTGCAGCGTATTTTATAAGGTTAGCGTAGTAGTTAGGCGAAATGATAAAAAAAAAATCTGGAAAAAGCGCAGTGAAAAATAATAAAGAGATCAGTTTTCTTTTCCAAAATAAGGGATCAAGGAAATTAATTTGGTGGTTTACTTAAACATGTGATAGCCGCAGCAAACTGATTGTTGTCGGAAGTGGATGTTCTTGTTTTTTTTTAAACTTTTTTTTCGTATATGTATGCAATTGGACGCAAGTATGTTGACAACGAACCGTTTCGAAGTGTTACACGCCGGTATCATTTGATTCTATGTCTTCTGCCTACCACGTTATTATTACCTGTTTCATTCTATTGTTCCGGGTCTATTCTCCCATAGGTTGTTCAGTGTGAAAACAAAAGCGGGCCATCAAATTTTTTATAATGTATTAAAATCTAATAGTTTTGTTCTGAAAGTTGCTAAATTTTTGCACTCTTAGTATGTTTTTAGCACCTGCTTTGTTTGTTTGTACATATTTTGTGAAATCCATATTTATGATTTTTTTTAATCATGGACATTTTATTATAATGGTTTTCTAACTTTCCAGTTTTTTGTAATATTTTAACGTTACATAGTTTCAGAAAAGGGATTTTACAAATTTAATATTTTTTGTTCTCATAACTCCTAAACAGTTTCTTTACCTATATAAGTGACAAGGCAAATTGTTGAGGAACCAAAAAAATAAATACAAGTTGTCTTTTAAAAATGTTGCCGCCTCAGTCTCACTGTTTTCAATTAATATTAATTTAGCTACAGCTGGCACATTTTGGTCTCTGATATTTGTAGAATACCTTTTCTAAAGCTTAGCCGGAAAGGCCGCATTCATTGTAAAAAAAAATGCTCACGAAGGAAAGATCGCAGCTGTTAGAACTGTATAATTTCTGTAAATAATGAGTGCCATGTGTGATACAGCTGAGTGAAGAGAGAGTTGTGGGCGGTGCCAAGTAATCCTTACTCGTCCGGCATAGAACGAAGACATAGCATTCAATGGTACCCAAACTGTAATTAGCATTGTTGAATTCAAAATATTTCCTATAATATAAATTTTTATAACTGGCGCTTTGTTTAATTTCGGTCCCGAAGTTTGACAGCTTGCAACACTGTAACACTTCATAATCCATCAATTGTTAAATTTGGAATTGTAAAATGTTATTCTTAAGGCCTGTGAAATGAATAAAATTGTTCTATTTATTAAACATTTATTTTTTAAGTACATATAAATACAATGTCACTATTCTTACTACAGAAACATATCACAAAGGTTCTCGATAATAAAATCTAACGTTTTTTGTATGCTAGCCCTGTCAGAACCTACTCTCATACTTGTTACGCTATCGATTCATTCATAAAATTAGATAATTCTCTCAGAGCTTGAAGATTTCATTATTTAAAAATTCAAAACAGATTATAATTATTCATTTTACATACAAACATGGCCCTAACCCTTATGCAACTACTATTTACATACCGAAAAATATGCGTTTGAATTCACTGAAATTGTTTTAATTTGTATGCTTTGAGAAAGTTATAAAATTTACCATTACAAAAACTAATTATTTTACGTAAATTTTTATACAATCTTTTTAATTCTATCTACAGCTAAAATTGTCTACTCGACTTACGGGTAACTAAGACATCACAAACTGAAAACTGTCACCACTATTCTATTTCATATTTTCTCATAAGTCTGCATGGAGCACTTATTTGCATTTGTGTAAGCTATAAATATAATGGACAAAATATCCTCAAATCGGGAATACTGGTACCTCAATTGCTTGAACAAAATTGCTGGCATATTGTTTTTACCATGTGTAAAAGCCATAACATTCTCAGGGCACATTTTGTTTAGTTTTTGTTGACGGATTTGAGCTTTCCCGATTGGTGAATCTATTCACGTAATTTTGGTCCACACTATATTGCTACAGATATTTTGGTATCCTTGGTTGATTCAGGGCCTGACTACATCATCAGGAAACGATACGCCACACGAAAATGAGCCAAATTCATCTGTTTGAACTGAATTTAAATATATTTATGCACGTCCAGAAAGTCAGCCCTCGATGACTATTTTCCTATTGACAAATTAGCCAATCGCCTGACTATCCTAATGAATATATTCAGGCCCTCATGTTATCAACAAATCAAATGTTAATTCTTTCGCATTTTCAAACTCATAATGCACAGTACGAGAGTAATAATAATCCAGGCTATCGTAACCAGAAATCCATTGTAGACTTCGTAGTGTAGAATAGTGAAACCCTTCTCCACGAGGTCTCTGAACGCTATCGACGGAATTGTGAACGGAAGCATCAAGGCTATTATCCGCAGACCGGACGACATGCCTTCCAGCGGCCATAGGATACCTGCAAAATAGAAATGGTGATTTTGTTTCAAAACAGTTTGGTGGGAATACAAAAAATAATCAAACTAGGTACCTAAAAACCAGTCAACAAGAACAAAATCATAATCTTAATCTAAGTGCTAACAGTTAACAATCGCTCACATTAGTATGACATGCCCGCCTGCCGTTTGAAGCGCAACGTATTGACATTGACGTTCGAGATCAAAGTTTTTGTATGAAAAATGTTCCCAATGCCCACTCTAACCTGATATTTAAATCTCCATCAAACCTAAGATAAAGAATCTTTATCTTAGCATCAAAACCAACCGAGGATTTTTAATGCACCTTTCAGTGCCGCCATGTCACAATATGACACCTGTCAAATAAGGTGTTGCCAGGTCCTGCTTTCATTATGGTTCCACATTCTGCCATTCAGTATTTGACAGAGAGTTACTTCAGGAACATTTGTTTAAGTACCTACCTAATGTGATATGGCTTACCACACAGCAAGATCATAGGATAGAAGCTTCCTGTAGAGATGAAGAATGCGAGAGTGTAGCTGGAGCAACACACGGAAAGAAGGAACCCATAGCACATGCCGGAGAGGCCTTGCAGGAACAGCAGCATGAAGATGGTCACGATCTGACCCTTGTACGGCAGTCCGTAGCCCACGAACGCCAGGAGCATCATCTCGAATGTCTGCAAGCAGAATATAATCACTTCTAGAATCTTTCAAATATTCTTAGGCATCTAATCAATCACACATACATCTTAAGCGGAGGGTAGTTGGCGCGATCTGGGCTCGTATTTTTTTTAAATTTTAAAACTTGTTTCGCGTTGCCAATGTATTTGTGACTGAATTATTATATATCTGTCGGCTTTGAAAAGATTAAACTTAAGATAGCCACTAGTTAGCTAGAGTAGAATCTTCTACTCTACACAAAGGGGCGCCCGTATACCTTGCAAGGTTCTATCTGTGCTATGTGTTTATTATCCCTCTCTACTTTTTGTGCCTGAATTGTTTGTCGGTGTCGAAAAGAGAACCCTCTTTATTTATGGAAACTTACACGGTTGGTTACGTCACCTACTACATCCGTGATGAGTGATGTGATGATGGATGACAGCCTATAAGACATTGGTGAACCAGGTGCAATGTCAGTGCTTCCCTTCGGTCGTGCCTTCTACACTGAACTGGACGGAAAACACGAACTATTTACATAGCCGTTTCAACCGACCTTTCATCCAGTGCGGTGGTTGGTATTAATCTGGGCGGGTTAAACCCTACCACCTAGTAAGGTAAGAAGGGAAGAGACCTACAGTTTTACGTCGAATCCGACGCCTCCAACGGTCGAGCGGTTACCCATCTATCCACTTGCCGCGCCTAGGTGTGCTTATGATCCGACCGACCGAATAGCGTCGAAATGCATTATTCATACATAACACCCTCCTTGAGACCACCTTGAGAACATTCCAACACCACGTGACCGATTTTGGGTAGGGGTTTATCAAAATACCACACATGGTCACAGGGGGGAGAGGGGGCAAAAGTCGGTTTTTCCCAGTGGTCAGATTGATGGTCAGGGATTATTTTCCCCATTGGTCAGATTAATTTGACAGCTGGATAAAAACAAAAAATACATAGAAAAAAGTACAATCAACTGTTTTGCATTTCGAGGGTTTGCGTTCGTCGTATGGGAACGTTCCCTTACGACCCTCTCTAATTTTGTGGAATTGCGTGTGCAATTGCAGTGTAGTCGAACAGTAATTTGCGAGGGCACTCGCAAGGTGTGGACAACGCACCTGGAATAGTATAACCGTGCTGTGTATAGCGATGTGCACAGTGAGTAGCTCGTGGGGCTTGACCCCGGCTACCGCGCTGCGCTCCCACACCCCCTCCAGCCGGTCCGAGATCATCAGCGTCGACGTGATGGTGGCCGCCAGAAAGAACAGGATCCTGTTGCATTATATCACTGTTTTGTAACTTATAATAAGATATTATGATAGTACTGTCTGCGGCCGGTACTTAAGAAGAAAAGTCCCGCTGCATCTCTCCTCGCGCATTGTAGTAAAATACGACGACTTATACAAAGTAAGTAGATACATATTTGGGCCGTTTTCTTTTTAATGGAAACTGACACAGTTGGCTACATCACCTACAACATCCGTGATGTCAGCCCATAACACCGGGTGATCTAGGTGCTACATCAGTGCTTCGCTTCGGTCGTGCCGGCTACACTGAACTGGACAGAAAACACAATAAGTATTTACATAGCCGTTTCGACCGACCTTTCATTCATTTGTTCGATATCCGCCCCATAATAACACCGTAGTCGCTGAAAATTTCAACTGGCATCTATGTCAGTTCAAAAGATAAATCCCTTTAAAAGATAGAACAGACGGACGGACGGACGGGCGGCGTAGGCTTTATTAGAGTGTTTTCATTTTACGAAGGCACGAGGTGTATGAGGTAGGAAGTAGTGTGAGACCGCGCGGAGCTCAGTAGGGAACGACTCGGTTCGAGGGAGCGACGCGGAGACGTGTAGAACGTATGTACCGACCGGACACCGAGTTCGTTCTCTACTAAGCTCCGCGCGGTCGTCTCTCACACCACTTCCTACCTCGTACCTCTCGTGCCTTCGTAAAATGAAAACACTACTTAGTCCCGTGCGGTACGGAACCTTAAAAATGATGACAATTGAGCGTGTCAGACAGAGCTTACGTCATCATAGCCCCCGGCGCCATGAATGCGGAGTACTTGGGCTCGACGTCCCCGTAGATGGGCTCGTTGAAGCGCACCGGAATCTGCGCCATGTCCTCCACGAAGCCGCAGTCGCCCATGAGCCCGCGGGCGAAGCTCTCGTACGCGCTGTACAGCTGCGTGCGCAGGTAGAACGCGATCTGGTGGTCTGCAACAAGATACCAACCTGGGCTAGAGGCC
Source organism: Nematopogon swammerdamellus (assembly GCA_946902875.1). Classification (NCBI taxonomy): domain Eukaryota; kingdom Metazoa; phylum Arthropoda; class Insecta; order Lepidoptera; family Adelidae; genus Nematopogon; species Nematopogon swammerdamellus. Next base: position 7,191,641 of record OX336358.1, on the reverse strand, counting down.
TGTTATACACGGTGTTGCAGTTGCCCCGTAATATTTTTAACTGACATAAGGGGGTTATTCTATATGTGACATTAACAACTTCTGTGAAGAAAAAATTTTTTTTTAAACAAAAAAATAATAATTTTTTCCATACAAATTTTAATTACCTATTCTCAAAATGTATGGAGAAAAAAAAAATTTTTTTCTCCAAATAAAAAAGTCTTAGAACAAAAGTTCTATTTCACGTACAGAATCACCCCCTTTCGGGTTTTACGGTTGGGGTTGCAACACCGTTTATAAGGTGCTTCGTTATTTATGTCAAAAATTTCGGGAGGGTTACATACGCACTGAAAAAAATAAAACATATGTTTATAGGAGCATCTTTTCTCCTAACAAAAAAATTTTAATCAAATAAGTAGCTGTAAAAACCAATCATATAGTGACCTTGTGACTTACTTACAACAAACAGCTGTTCTGCGTTTGAACATAGTACGGTCATTGACCCCGTACAATGCAAGTTACCTACTGTTACACACAGGTTAATGTTTAGGTAGCAAACATGTTTTGTTAAATTTATCGAAAAGTAATGCTAAAAACATATAATATTTTTTGCGTAGGTAACGGGTTTATTTCAGTGTCTATGTAACCCTCCCGAAATGTTTGACATAAATAACGAAGCACCTTATATTGGAGCGTTGCGCGTGGAGATTTTGTTTTATTTTTTTATCCTTATAGTTAGACATCCTTGACCACATTCTAAAAGTTTACTTCACAGAGCATCAAAACCCAATAACCGTACGCTGAGCTGCTAGCGCTTCGTATGTGTGTGTGTGTGTGCTAGTATCGACACTACACACAAAGAGGAGCAAGTTAGGCACACGCACAAAACAAATGCACACGCACAACACACATATGTAAGTCATAGGCCACGCCCACAGGCTTCAACGGCGTTGTAGAGAAATCGCGCTCACGGTGCCTCTAGTAGGGGCGGGCGCGCGCATTTCATGCTCTGTAGTTTACTTACATATTTTATTTTTTATGAAAACTGATACTGTTGGCTACATCACCTACAACATCCGTGATGTCAGCCCATAACACCGGGTGAACTAAGTGCCATGTCAGTGCTTCCCGTAATTTCATATCATGTAACGCAGATCTGCAATAAGCCGACCTTTTGTACCTTATTTTATACTATAACGGTGTAGACAATAAACAATAAATACATACATACATCGTTTAAAGGAAAACCTAAACGAAAATTTTAAGTTTTAAAGTTCGCACGAAAAACGGAATGGTACGGAACCCTCTCCACGTGAGTTCGACTCGCACTTGACCGCTTTTTAATATACAGGGTGTTGTAACGGCCAGTACATTAATTTCGCCAGCGCAATCCTCATGTTTTTCCGAGACAAAAAAGTAAATAAAGTTTTTTTCTAAAGTGTCTAGCTTTCAAGATATAAATTTTTGAAGTTAATGTTTTCGTCCAGTGTAATTTGACGCGCGGAGGGAGGGTGCTGGCGCGGGAACGGTCGGGGTCGAAAACTCACGCCACACCGACTCCGCGCATCTCTCTCCGCGCACTAGTCCCTGCTCGCTCACTCACCGCCCGCCTTTCATTCCAACGTTCGTGCGGAGCATTAGATCCTTTTTACACTAAATAAATCAATTAGTTTGTATGAAAACTGTATCTTTTTATTTAAGTAGAATTCAGAAAAAAGTTATTAGACTTTTGTGTTACTATTGACCCTAATAATCATTTCCTAAATTTAATGTAGTGGGCGTTACAACAACCTGTATATATCCGCCGACATAGGAACTTGATGTCGCCGTCCCACCTGACTAGTGGTCTTCCGACTCCGTTTTCCTGTCCACGGCCGCCATTTTAGGACACGGTTTCGCGGAATTGGAGCATACAAAATTCTTACTGGTCATGTCAAGGTATATCCTAATGGAGCTGGCGTTGAGTGGTCCGTCCTGCACGTCGGTGCCGTCCCTGTAGCGCTGCTGCAGGCTCTCGCTGAAGTTCCTCGCTATGAACATCGCGCCGTACAGTTTGCCCTCTCTCACAGCGTCCAGCGCTGCTTCTAGAGAGTCGTACGGTATCTGCAACACGGGACGGAACGTGCGCGAGTTCATAAAGAGAAAGAACTGAGGGCATAACTTCATTCCCTTGTCGGCCTTGCTTGGTAGAGCAATGTTCGACGCCAACCACTGCCAACCATGGATAACGGCAACCTTGAAATTGAGTGCAGGTAGTTAGGCAGAAAAGGACCAACCAAAAAAAAAAAATCAAAAGATAAAAATAAAACAAAACAATGTGTTAGTAGGTACCTACTTTCATATTTGAATTTATTTGGTGTTTTTTTTTTTATGGAAACTGACACGGTTGGATACATCACCTACAACATCCGTGATGTCAGCCCATAACACCGGGTGAACTTGGTGCCACGTCAGTGCTTCCCTTCGGTCGTGTCGGCTACACTGAACTGGACGGAAAACACAAACTATTTACATAGCCGTTTCGACCGACCTTTCATTCAGTGCGGTGGTATCGACCCGGGCGGGTTAAACCCTACCACCTAGTAATATAAGAAGGGAGTCATATCCCTTAGTCGCCTTTTACGATACAGTTTTTACATGAAAAAAAAAGCCAAGTGAATTTGACATTTTGTAGTTCTACTGACAAAAATAATATACTTCACAATTGCATCCTCTGGCTTAATCTTAGATTATCTAAGGATTATTCAATTTTAATAATCTGTCTTACACTTCAGTCAGACCTCAATGTCGTCGGTTTGAAAGTTGGTTGGTAGTTTTCTGCGTAACTACTTGTTCGGGCCCACTAAATCGGCGCGAAAGCGCTGACCCGACCAGAAGTATCGTTCACCTGATGTATATCTTTCTTCTCCATAGCGGCCATGAAGCGGCAGCTAGCCATGTACAGGTCGCAGCTCTCGTCCTCCGCTCGCCGCACGCTCACCAGGCTTCCGTTCTGGCATATACTGCGCCCGTCTGCAACCACACATCATTCAATTACATTACCTAAGTATGCATTACGATATTCATGATGGCTGGAAATTTGATATATTCCTTGAAAGGGTTTATACTAGAGGTTATTTGGAACAATTTAAGTCCATCAACTGGGGGTCGGAAATGAGCGGTTGTAATCGAAAAAAAAAGTTGTAAAAAAATATCCTTATTTTTGGGCACTCCGTTGATATTTTCTGAAAGCTGGTAAGCCACCAATCATTTCAAATAAAAATATCGGCCCAAAATTCTCAATATCTCGGAAATAAAAGGTCTTAAATGATTTAATTTTAAATTTTTATGTAATTTTTTTTCATGTAAAAAAACCATTTGATGGGCGTTAAATTATTCCAAATAACCTCTAGTATAACCCCTTTCAAGGAATAGATCAAATTTCCAGTCAGCCTGAATATTACTTTGCATTTACTAAGTGAAACACTGTACCTAATGCGAGACCTAATGTTATACACGGTGTTAACTTTAATGGGCGACATTCCCGAAAGGGGGTTATTCTGGGTCACATACTGATGCCGAAAAAGGGGGTAAGGTTTTTTTTTGAGCTTTGGTTTTAAAATTTTCAATTTCTATATTTGGTATAAAAACATGGTATTTCGTAATAGGAATCGCACTGCATTACCAAAAAAATCGAAAGTTGGGTAATTTTTCAAATAAACCAAAAAATTCACATTCATATCGACACGATACAACAGCTAGCGCGCGACACGTTGTCAGTCAGCTGGGTACACAGTTACATACGGTCGCAGGCGCGCGGCGGCGCTCGCTACACCATTCCAAAGAGAAATTGTCGCTGAGGTAAAATTATTAATAAAATATGCAATTTTTTTTTAACTATTTTACATTTTATTTTTAAGTACCACAAAATAATCAGTATACGAAATGGTTTATTATTCAGTAATAAAATTGAAATGTCGCGCAAAAAGTTAACACCGTGTATAGAAAGACCAAGCCAAGAAAATGTCAGACTCGGTAGCTCAGTGGTGCGATCGGTCGACAGTCGTTCGTGATCATTTATTTAAGCACACCTGGACGCGGTCAGAACTTGGATGGGTGACCATTCGACCGTTGGAGGATGATCGTGGTTCGGATTCCACGTAAAACTGTATGTAGGTCCCTACTCTTTTTACGTTTCTGGGTGATGGTAGGGTTTGACCCGCCCGTGTTGAAACCACCGCGCTGCATGAAAGTTCGATTGAAACGATATGTACATAAGTACATAAATATGACCCATTTATAAACATATTTTTCCGACCAGTTCAGTGTAGCCGGCACGATCAAAGGGAAGCACTGACATGACATTGTCATTTTCCACGTGTGCCCAGCCCACTGCCACTTGAGCTTAGCCACCCGGTGTTCAATATCGACTACTTTGGTGCGTCGGCGGATTGCCTCATTCATTACGCACCATACCACGTAACGATATTACCAGCATGGCTCGTTCCATCATTCGCTGGGTAACTTTCAACCTTTGGACAACAGCGACCGTCGGAGTCCACGTTTCACATCCGTACGTCATAGCGTAGATGAAGAGGGATGGAATCAAAACAGGTTGCTTACAAGGAGAGTAGGTTGCTTCATTGTTGACCACCGCGAGCCCCAGCTGTCTAGGGTCGTGGCCCACGGCGGAGAAAAACGCCACCACTTGGATGATCGGGAACATCATGGCGAAAATCAACCCTCTGAAACATGCGAAGAAAACATGATAACATATGTATATGTCCTTTGATAAGAGTTGTACAATATATATATGTACACTAGCTTTTGCCCGCGGCTTCGCTCGCGTGAAATTCGTATTTAAAAAGAAAAGAGTAAGTAAGCCCTCTACCGTACTTTATTTCGGCGCGCGGAACAAGTCAGTTTGTATGAGAGCCACATCTTACAGTAACTGGAGCTGATTTTTATTTAGCCTATCCTGTGTAACGTATAGTTAAATGTGCGTGTACTAAGTTTCATCGAATTCGGATTATCGGTGTAAGAGTTGAGTTATGGAGGAACATTTTGAAATAATACGTGACCGAGTGAATAACAAGCCCTGTGACCCAGCATGGTATTTTGACCCCCCCTCTTTCCCAAATCGGTCACGTGGTAGATATGGTGGGTACGGTTCCCTTAATAAATTCGGCTTCAATCTACTTCTCATGCATAAAAAGAAAGGCGTAAAATTTCAGTTTTATAGCATCACCGTGTATATTCGGGCACGGGATATGACTCCCTTCTTATATTACTAGGGTTTAACACGACCGGGTTGATACCACCGCACTGAATGAAAGGTCGGTCGAAACCGCTATGTAAATAGTTTGTGTTTTCCGTCCAGTTCAGTGTAGCCGGCACGACCGAAGGGAAGCACTGACGTGGCGCCAAGTTCACCCGGTGTTATGGGCTGACATCACGGATGTTGTAGGTGATGTAGGCAAGCGTGTCAGTTTCCATAAAAAAATCGTGGAGAGAGGTAGGTATGTATATATTTTTTTATTGATAGCTATCGATACATATGGCGTCGAACCACCCATAAGGTGTCTAACGACGCCCATGCACATTCGGTCGTACGCGGGGGTTTTGAATGCCATGCCGGCCTGACAGGTGCCCATTCACGCTCCTCTTGAAGGACCCGAGACTGTACTTGGGGGGAAATATATGGGCAGGGAGAGCGTTCCAGAGTTTACCGGTTCTGTAGAGGAAAGATCTGCAGAAACGATTGGTACGCATCCGCGGTAAGTCCAGCGTGTAGGGATGCAATCCCTGCCCAGTGCGCGTGGTGCGGAGGTGGAAAGGGGACGGCGGGATCGCATTAACCAGCTCCTCCGAGCACTCCCCATGGAATAAGCGATAGAACACACTTTGTGATAGATAACACATTTAGTGATAAGATATTAGGTATAGGTACGCACCCCGGATGCCTCGCGAACTGTTGGATGCTCTTGATGAAGACTGCTCGGTAGCGACCGCGCGCGGTCCCGCTCCCACGCGTCGACGTAGACGATAAGGCCTGACACAACACACACTATTCAAGTCTTACGCTTAAATACTATACTCATCAGGCCGCGTCCGAATGGAAGCACTGGCATGGCACTGCGATAGAAATATCGCGTAATGGTCTGACACCAAGCGTGTAGCAGATGTTGTAGGCCAAGTTTGGCCTTGCCAATCATGTCAGGTTTAGTAAAAAAATAAAAATAAATAAAGTACCGTGTGGGGCCGGTACTGTACCGTGTGGGGCCGGTACTGTACCGTGTGGGGCCGGTACTGTACCGTGTGGGGCCGGTACTTAAAAAGAATAGCCCCAATGAATAACTCCCCATGCATGTCGTAAAAGGCGACTAAGGGATAAGGACAAGATGCCGTGCTAAAGGGCGACAGGGTCGCCACCTCTCACCTTGGCACGGTACTTCCACCGAGTCATGCAGCAGGTGGGTCTTCGTGCATTACTTGCTGCTTGATCGATTGAATCTTGTTCGAATGCTTTGCGAAACGTGGTGGTCGGTGTTGTGCTGTAATTTACCAGAGTTCTTGCAGCACACCACCGATTACTCTGCTTACCCCGATTGTCGGGATTCAGCGTGTGTGATGTGATATGATGAAAAAAGATAACGTTATGCACCCGTCGTAGCTGTGCAGTGATGTTTGGTTTGGTCATTTTACATTAAAGAAAAGGGAAGAATTTCTTGCGCTTATTGAAATAAACCGACCAGCTATTACGTTTCCTAAAATACAGCCATCGGACGGACGGACAGACAAACAGACGTTGTAGGCTTAGCAATAGGCTTCCGTACGGGGTACGGAAACCTAAAAAGTAAAAACCGAACTTAAAAAACACTTATTCTAACTCAAACTTTTTTTTTCTGTAATCCGGTATGGGTGGCTGAGTCAGAGGGGCCATAGCGCATGCTCCGACCAGCCAATATCACCTCCGAGAAGGTAGGTGCCATACCGGAGACTTCCCTGGATTGTGCTCCGAGCACTCCGCATGAATACTTACATCAGTGCTAGCATTGCAGATCCTGGTGAAGTCCTCTCTTGAATCGTAGTTGTTTGAGTTGACGTTAACAGGTGTCTGTGGTTCTGGTGACGACTGAATCGCTGTAAGTTCAATGATAAACGCATTAGAGAGAGAACCATATTTTGCCGATGCACGACTGGGTGTGGGGTGCGATGCGGTTGCCGTAAAGCAGGAATTGCGTGCTCCACTGTCTGCGGTGTATGCTCCGGCTCAAGCACTAACGGAACCCCCATCGAAGACACCATCGACGATGACGATATTTTAGATTTAGAAGATAAATTAGGAATTGTATTTTTAGGTCTATACGTGCCATACTTAAAGAAATGTAAGTTTTTTTTTTTATTGCCCATCTTCTTCCATCCATATCTCATTAAATATTGATCCCAGCGAAAAAGTGTATAGAATCTTTTTTGTAGAGAATTTTATGTAGATTACTAAACTGCAATAACATTTTTTTGTCTTGGGCCACCGTTTACGAGTTATTTACGAAAAACAAAAAAAGGGGACTTTTACACCCCCCTCCCCCCGTTAGCTCCACCACCACCCATCAGTACATTTAGTATGTTGTTAAAAACCTTAAAAACCTTTACCTACAACTATGCCAAAATTCGCTTGTAAACGAATTATTTCCACTATTTTCCTTCGTTGGGTGGGATACTTAGTGGGGCGAAAAAATAATACCTCCTTCTTTGGCAATACGAAAATGCATTGGTGCACACCTGAAATTTGTGAAACTCGCACAGGAGATGCAAGTCTTCGGCCATTAAGGTACCCAAAACTCTGTGGTAGTTTGACCCATATTAGTCCGCCTACAGGCCGGATACAATCCACAAGGCACTAGGGGTGTTCCTAAGCTTATATTAAAAAGGCTGTGCTGGAAGCGCAGTCAATTTCACCCCGGGAGCGGGTGCCAGTCCGGTTTGGAGGCTGACTAAGGTCGTTGGAGAAAGGCTTGTGGATTGTGGTAGTAGGGGGCGGGAGGGAATACTCCCCGGAAGCCTATTCCACATCTAGTGTAGGCAGTGTGACACAAAAACGATTTAGAAAATCGAAGAACCCCACTGCATCTCTCCCCGTGTATGTCGTAAAAGGCGACTAAGGGGTATGACTCCCTTCTTATATTACTAGGTGGTAGGGTTTAACCCGCCCGCATTGGTACCACCGCACTGAATGAAAGGTCGGTCGAAGCGGCTATGTAAATAGTTTGTGTTTTCCGTCCAGTTCAGTGTAGCCGGCACGATCGAAGGGAAGCACTGACGGGGCACCAAGTTCACCCGGTGTTATGGGCTGACATCACGGATGTTGTAGGTGATGTAGCCAACCGTGTCAGTTTCTAGAAAAAAAAACTAAAAAACCCAACTTAAAAATCGTGTACCCTGTATAGAGCGCTCCTGCGGTTTCTGTTGGCGGTGCGCGAGGGCCAGGAAAGCATCCTCCAGCGTCTCCGTGCCGAACCTGAGCAGCAGTTGACTCGGCGACTCCTCAGCCAGCAGTTGTCCGCCGCGAAGTAGGCCGATCTGAAATTCAGAATGGAGTAGTTCTGGATTTGCAGCTATAGGTCTACTGTAATAATTAGACTAGGTAGATAATTAATGGTTACTACGACAGCAAAGCCTCGGTCTGTGGTAACCTAATAGTTCACTAGCCTATTTCGCCTTCGCAGAAATCATGGTATTTGTTCTACAGGCTATAACAACCTGATCAGGGTTGCCAACATTTCCGGTTTCTCCCGGATCCCGAATCTATTTTTTAAAAATCTTCCGTTTCCAGGAATCAAGCCTAAAAGACCGGATAAGCACAGCCCGGCAACTTGTGAAGTAAAATATGAAATATTACGTACGTGTTGAAGACTAACATTTATTACATGAGTGAGTAATTCTTAAAACGAAAATGCGATGTCTATTACGTAGTTACAACGTCTTTGGAATCAAAGACGTTAAACACCCTGCGAAATTTCTTGCCGGCTCTTCTTCGTGGGTGTAATGGAACCGGGTTGTAAAAACAAAATATGTAAAATTCAAGTGTAGTGTACTACCATGCGAATGATTACTAAAGAATAAAGAATACTTCTTTTTTTTTATGGAATCTGACACGTTTGGCTACATCACCTGCAACGTCCGTGATGTCAGCCCATAACACCGGGTGAACTAGGTGCCATGTCAGTGCTTCCCCCTTTGATCGTGCCGGCTACACTGAACTGGTCGGAAAACACAAACTATTTACATAGCCGTTTTGACCGACGTTTCATTCAGTGCGGTGGTACCAACCCGGGCGGGTTAACCCCTACCACCAAGTAAGATTAGGAGGGAAGGGACCTACAGTTTTACGAGGAATCCGAACCTCGGTCAGCCTCCAACGGTCAGCGGTCACCCATCCAAGTACTGACCGCACCCAGCGTTGCTTAACATTCAATAGCGACAGTTGACTGTCTGCACCACTGACCTATCGAGGCTGACAGACAAAATTCAAGTGTAGTGTACTACCATGCGAATGATTACTAAAGAATAAAGAATACTTTCTTGCAATAGTGATTCTGATCTAAGATCTAGAGTACCTCGATCACAATACTTATTTTTACTTTATTTTCCAGCTTTACCAACAAGTACAAATACATTCGTCAACAAAAATATGTAGGTAGGTACATTCAAAGACTGGTACGGTGTTTGGGTAGGTACATTAAAATAAACAGCGCGCAGACTGCTGACCTGGCAAACATGGTCTGTAGGTATGTATGAATAAAAAACCGGCCAAGTGCGAGTCGGACTTGCGCAGCTAGATTTCCGCACTACAAAAAAAAAAAATTAAAAAAAACACATTTCTCGTATGGGGACCCCTTTAATTTTTTACCTTTTCTATATTTTATTATTTGCTGATATATCGGCCATAATAAATAACACATATTCTGTGAAAATTTCAACGGGCTACCTATTATGGTTCCAAAGATCTACAGACAGACAGACAGACAGACGGCGTAAGCTTAATAAAAGGTTTCCGTACGTGATACGGAAACCTAAAAAGTAATCTTTCCACATCAATATAAAATATACGATTATCATAAAATTCAAAAGATTTTTTTCTCCCAGTTTTTCCTACCCAAAAGTTGGTAACCCTAATAACCCTAAACCTGTCCCTACGTCAGATGTGTGCGTGCGAACGAAGTTTGATAATAATATGTCGTCATGTCTTGATTTATCTTCCGTACTTATTTAACATCTTAGTACGTCGCCGTAAAAATAAAGGACGAATATTTAAATTTCCACTTACCACTTACTAATTACTTATCGAGGAGATGTGATGTGATAAAAGCTTATGAAGGTCATAAAGGTTATGAAGGTTAATAGTTATCTAGCGGCTGGAAATAAATGTGACACGTGTGTCCTCTGCACGTGTCCGACTGAAGTGATAAATTACGTAACTTAAACCGGGTTCTAAAGAGTGCAATACCACACGCTGTATCCCGACAATCGGGGTGAGCACAGTAATCGGTGTTGTGCTGCAAGGACTCATGTAAATTACAGCACAACATCAACCATCACGTTTAGCAAAGTATTCGAACAAGATAACTATCAAGGAGCAAGTAAGGCACGAATACCCACCTGCTGCACATTCGGCGCAAGGTGAAAGGTGGCTCACCTGTCGCCCTTTGGCACGGCGTCTTTCAGTGGCTAGCCTGGCGCCCTTTAGCACGGATCATAGAATACGGGTAAATCCACAGAGCATGGAAATTCTCAAATGATTTGTTAGTAAATATACCTTTCTCATACATCACTCCCGAAAAAATATTTTTTTACTGTAGTTACACCTACATACAAGTAGGTGTTTAACGATGCCCATGGGCATTCTGTGATGCGCGGGGATTGCGAATACCATGCCGACCTAACAGGAGCCTCTTTTGAAAGCCTCTTTTGAAGAACCCCAGGCTATAATTAAGAGCAAATTAATGGGATTGGAATGCGTTCCACATTTTTCCGGTTGTGCTGTGAATGAAAGACAAAACGGTTAGTACTTAGGTATCCGTGGTAGGTCGAATGTATAGGGGTGCAGTGCACCCCATGCACAGTACACGTAGTGCGGAAGGTGAGATTGGGTAAACTGTAATTTCGTTTACAGTTTTAATTAGTTTACAGTTTTAATTCGTTTACAGTTTATCGAAAATACAGCTTGAGAGCAAGATTAAACATTTTACATTCATTAAGTGTATCAGGTGTAGTCAAGCCACCTGACATGGCACCTAGTTCCCCAAAGTGTGATGGGCTGACAACAAGGGTGTAGTAGTTAGGTGATGTAGCCAACCGTGTCAGATTCAATACGGTTTTTATTTTTCAAAATTTCATGCCCGCTTTGGACTTGAATCTAGGACATATCGTTTGAGAAGCCTGCCTTCACCATTAGGCTTCACTGTAGTGGAACCACGACCTGAACATACAGTGTGGTCTTAGGTAGTATTTAAAGGTAAAGATGTGTTTGACCTGACACGATTGACTGGAAGGTCAGTTAATTCTAGTAATCTAGTAGTTTTGTTTGAATTATCTTAGTTACGCTACTTGCATGTGTAATACCTACAGTATTTACTCAACTGCAATTAAACATAATACTTACATACATATACCACGGCCGTGTGGGGCCGGTACTTTAAAAGAATAGCCCCACTGCATCGCTCCCCGTGTATGTCGTAAAAGGCGACTAAGCGAAAAGACTCCCTTCTTATATTACTAGGTGGTAGGGTTTAACCCGCCCGGGTTGGTACCACCGCACTGAATGAAAGGTCGGTCGAAACGGCTATGTAAATAGTTTGTGTTTTCCGTCCAGTTCAGTGTAGCCGGCACGACCGAAGGGAAGCACTGACGTGGCACCAAGTTCAACCGGTGTTATGGGCTCACATCGCGGATGTTGCAGGTGATGTAGCCAACCGTGTCAGTTTCCATTAAAAAAAAAAAAAAACCACACGCTATATCCCGAAAATCGGGGTAAACAGTCACCGGTGTTGTGCTTCAAGGACTGGTAGATAGATACAGTATGACACCGACCGCCACGTCGGAGTCGTCGTCGTCAGAGATGCAGTGGGGCATGTTATTTATTACAAATTAATTATGTAGGTATTTATGTGTATGTATGTCAGAAATGTGAACCACAGAGCAACTCGTTTTCACAAATTAGATGTAAGTACTCATAAAATTTTGTATGTTAGACTAGCTTTTTCCCGCGGCTTCGCTTGCGGTAGACTCGGTGTAATAGCAAATCCGATTTAAACGCAAATACGGTCTCATTCCCTCCGACCCCTTCCCTCCGTCCTTTTCTGTATAATGAATCCATGAATCCATTCGAAACTAAATTCCGTTTATACCATACTTTCTTTGATGCTGCTCAGCCCTAAGGAAATTTAGCGTGATGGTAATATAGCCTATTGTGAGCCTCAAGAGCTACTCTTTACATTGGTGCAAATCGCATCAAACTATCTTAAGTGGTCCCGGAGATTACCCAGAACATACACACATACATACACAGAGAGGTTCCCTTTATAAGAAACATAAGAGAGTAGAGATTAGAGAAGACAAAAGACGTACCTACCTTGTGCGCCTGCTTTGTCTCGTCTATGTAGTGCGTGGTGATGATCACGGTGGTACCGCCCCCGGCCACGCGGACAAGGTAGTCCCAGATCCTGAAATCATATCAATCAACACCCTACCTTAAGTATTGAAATTAAATGCAATTTATTTTCTTGTTTACTCATCAGCGCGATAAAAAATGATTTTATTTAAAGTTTGTATTGTATGAAACAAAATTGCAGCAGAGGGCCTAGTCCGAGTTTACGTGACAGCTACGTAAACGTAAAATACCGATCGAATTAAGTTTTTATGTATGGAGCTCTCTAGTGGCGCGGTGAGCGTATTGTGCTCCCATACATAAAAACTCAATTCGATCGGTATTTGACGTTTACGTAGCTGTCACGTTAACTCGGACTAGGCCCTTAGTAGAATGGCACCGAATTCCGACAGGATCAAGTTTTAGTGGGCGGTCGAATTTTTCGGCTCTAGATTTTCGTTTATTGCTCAGCCCCCTTAGGAAAATACCGTAATGATAAATTGCTGTTTTCGTGATAAATCGTTACAAACAAATTGTATTTTAACATAATAAAATACCTACCTGCATATATTAAATTTTAATTGATTTAAAGGACAGAGTTAATTAAACTTGGAGGACTATTTTTAGTGTATTCTAGTTTTCTAGTCTTTCGTATTTACATACATACCATACGCTGTATCCCGAAAAACGGAGTAAGCGGAGTAAACCGTTTTGTGCTCTGAGGGTAAATTGTATAAGTAAAAGGACAACCTATAAAGCAGCAAGTAAGGCACGAAGACCGACCTGCGGCATGACTCGGTGGAAAGACCGTGTCAAGGTGAGAGGCTATCCTGCCGCCCTTATGCACGGCATCTTGCCCTTATCCCTTATTCGCCTTTTACGACATGCACGGGGAGAGATGCAGTGGGTTTATTCTTTTTAAATATCGACCCCACATGGTATTAATGTAATAGATATTAATAATCTAGTAACACTCCTTATTTATTTTACACTCCACATTAAAAATATATATATTTTTTATGCTTCAGAGCTGGGTGGCTCTGACCGAGGTCGAAGCCTCAGGCGCAGCCAATTTCATCGCCGAAGAGGTGCCAGTCCGGCTTGGAGGTGGACTAATATTGCTGGGGAAAGGCTATTAACCCGCGATTTGAAGATCCGTGGATTGTAGGAATGGGGACAGATATTCCCTGGGAGCCCGTTCCATATGTATTATACGAGTAGAATCTTTCTTTCTGTATTATTCTGTTTTTGTTATTCTCTGTGTTATTATAAGGTATTGTTTTATGTTGTTATTTATGGTGTTAGTCTTTGTTTGTAGATAAAAAAAGTATTGTGTTTATGTTTCTTCATCATTAGCCTGTATCGGGCGGGGGGCGTCCCACGCTACGTTTGCTTGTACGTGGCCTCCATTCGAGCACAGCATCTACCCCTTCGGTTGTCGGGTCTGCGACAGATGTGCCCAGCCCACTGCCCCTCATGTAAATTTCTTATTGTGTGTTTATGTTAAATGTTTTTGGAGCAATAAAGTATTTCTATCTATCTATAACAATATTATAATATTTGCCGTAAGCTGAAGGGACGACGACCGTTGGAGTAACCGTGTCCTACACTGGCGGGTGTGGACAGGAAAACTGAATGTGGGAAAACTACCCGCCAGGTGGGACAGACGGCGTAGGCTTAGTAATAGGGTCCCGTACGACGGATGAGGAACCCTACAAATGCGCTTCATCCGATGCGTTCGATGCGCACTATGCGGACATGCGGACGCTTACCTTTACAGTTTAGATAGATAGATAGAAATACTTTATTGCTCCAAAAAATATTTAACATAAACACACAATAAGAAATTTACATGAGGGGCAAAGGCGGACTTATCCCTTACAGGGATTTCTCCCAGTCAACCTTTGGATGTTTGAGAGTCGTATGTTGCGAGATATAAGTAGGTAGTAGCAAAAGACTTGAGTGTGGGAATGTAAAATATAATATAAGGAAAATAACTATAATATACACTACATATAAGTACATAATAGTTAATTAAACGTATAAATTACTATTTATAGATTAAATTAAATACATATGAATAACAATTTATATAATACATAATACCTAAATATATCAGTTTATTTAGGCAAAGAGAGTTAGTTTTCCGCTTGCTTATTTTCTTAACAATGTCGACTACCTTAGTTCTTTGACGTATCACGTCGTTACGGATTGTACCGTGTGGGGCCGGTACTTTAAAAGAATAGCCCCAGTGCATCTCTCCCCGTGTATGTCGTAAAAGGCGACTAAGGGATATGACTCCCTTCTTATATTACTAGGTGGTAGGGTTTAACCCGCCCGGGTTGGTACCACCGCACTGAATGAAAGGTCGGTCGAAACAGCTATGTATTTAGTTTGTGTTTTCCGTCCAGTTTAGTGTAGCCGACACGACCGAAGGGAAGCACTGACGTGGCACCAAGTTCACCCGGTGTTATGGGCTGACATCACGGATGTTGTAGGTGATGTAGCCAACCTTTCTTAGTGTTGTTGGTTGTTTCTTAGTGTTTTATATTTATTACTCTGGACCCATCTGAAAAACAGCGCTATAGGTCGCCTTGTGCACCTATAACACATGCTGAGATGGATCCATATTGTCATTACTTGTGTTATTAATTTAGGTTTTACGTGTATAATTTCACGTTTTTGTAATGTTTTCTTTAATGAATAATTTAATTAATGACAATAACTCATATTTTTCTCTTTCTTTCTTTCTTTCTATATAAATGACTTACTCAGATATGAACAGCTGTTTAGTTTCAATATAGATAGACTAAGGTGAACGACCTTGGGGCTCACTATGACCACTAAGACAACGAACCGAACGGTACCAGAAATTGTTTGCTCTTTGTGTTTTCGGGTAAGCTAATTTATTTAACTGCACCACACACCCAATATACACTTACACTAATGGCGAACAATACCGTTCAAACAGAAAAACTTAAGCGGCGGAGTAAACTTCTCAATTATTTGAACAAGAAATTAGAGTCAAGAAAGTTATATGAAAAAGATTTCAACGCGCGAGATAATGAAACTAAAAAAACCCCGACCCTTAAAAAGTCAAAAATAATTTCTGTCTACTTACTTAAAGGGGTCGGAGGACGTTTTTATATTTTATTATTTACGTAGCGGTCCCCCAACTACTTTAAGTAAGTAAACGCAAATTATTTTTGACTTTTTAAGGGTCGGAAGTTTTTGAAAACGTGAAATTTAACTTTTATTTCAAGCTTTTTTAATATAAAACCCCATGCAAGTCGGTCAACTTAGTAAGTTATAAAATTTTTTGATTACTTAATTACTTGATTGAAAACATACCTAAGAACCGTCGCGATTAAACGAGCTTTCTAAAAAAACCGCATCCAAATCGGTCCATCCGTTTGGGAGCTGCGATGCCACAGGCACCCACACCCATAGACACATACACACGTTAAACTTATAACACCCCTCTTTTTGCGTCGGGGGTTAAAAATGAAAACATTTATCACCATTAAGACACGTACATTCGTAAATATTATTTAACATACATTTTACGCGTTTCAAATGTATGCGAGTCTATATTTTTAGATTTAAATTTAGTTTAGATAAAATAATAGTTCATTTTAGGGTTCCGTACGGGACCGCATTACTAAGCCTACGCCCGTCTGTCTGTATGTCTGTATCTTTTAATCAGTAATAGCTAGCCAGTTGACATTTTCACAAAATATTTGTTAGTATGGCGGATATATTAAAAAAATAAATTAAAAAAAAACAAGGTGACCCATATAAGAAACGTGGTTTTTAAACGTTTTTGGTGTTTGCTATATAGTAAAACTACTACCTACTTACATTCCGGTTGACTGTAAGAAATCTCTGTAAGGGATAAGTCCGCCTTTGCACCTTATGTAAATTTTTCATGTATTTGTTACTGTTTAATGTTTACTGGAGCAATAAAGAATTTCTATCTATCTAAAAACTGTAATACATACAAGCGTCAAACTTGGTGTTATTATCGTGTTAACTCTAAAGTAAAACGAACAATAATAAAAACCGACCGGTTCGGAACCTCGGTGCGCGAGTCCGACTCGCACTTGGCAGGTTTTCAGTCTCGCCAAGACGATTGCAGGAAAATCAGTTGGAATGACTTTTATATTTTTTTTAATTACAGCATTAAATAGCTTTGAAGGACCTGCTGCCAGTAGAGTAATCAGTTTGAGAGCAATAAACAATTAGTTGTGAAATTCAAACAATTATGTATGATGCATTTCGCAGCAATCCCAGCGCGGACTGCAAGGCGATCGCGAGCGGCTTGGAGCCTTCGTTGTTAGTCAACATTGCGACACAATGGAGCGGACGGACAATTATTGCAAGAGGCCAATCCACTGGCAAGAAAGTCGAGAATCGAATACGATAGGTATATTGTGACGTATTCGTTTTTTATTTTTAGGTTTCCGTATCCCGTACGGAAGCCTCCGCTGTCTGTCTGTCCGTCCGTCCGTCCGTCTGTCCAAGGGCTGCATCTCTTGAACCGTAATAGATGGCCAGTTGAAATTTTCACAGAATATGTGTTACTATGGCGGATATACAACAAGGAAGGTGTGGATCTAAGCTTGCGATGGCTTCACCGAACATATCCGGGCCCATCGGCAGTAGAGGAGGGTAATAATCGAGGTCGGGACTAGCGAGTGGCTAATAAAAAAATAAAATAAAATAATAAAAAATAAAATAATAATAATAAAAAAAAAGAAAATGTAAAAAATTCAGGGGGGCTCCCATACAACAAACGTCCAAAAAATCGATTAGTCACACTACTGAATAATAGATCGCGCCACAGGCTTTTATACATTGTATTGTTGAAAGACAAAAGATAGGCGGATAATAGCGGATAGATACGGAAACCTCCGTGCGCGAGTAAAACTCGCACTTAAGAGAATTTTTTATTTTTTATTTAGACATAGCTGTAGCGTGGAATTCTCGATATTCGAGAAACGGAAGGGAAGTTAAACAAAGTAGGTATAGTACAATTTATGCAGTACCGTCGTCTGGGGCAAGCAATTAAAACGAATAGATCCACTGCATTTCTCACCATGAATGTCCTAAAAGGCGATTAAAGTTTAAGGGCAAGATGCCGCGCTAAAGAGCGGCAGGTTGTCCACCTCTCACATTGGTACGATCCTTCCGTGCATGTCCCAAAATCCCGTCATCAGTGATAGAGCATTAAACCCGCCTTCTGGAAACTGCTGTGCAATAAAGTAAAGGTATATTTTAATTTCATTTTAAATGTTTCACAGTTCAGTTCAGTTTCGATTTCGTTCAGCGCGGTGGTAACAATCCGAACTGGTTAAAACCTAACAATAAATTAGAAACTGAAAGGGACCTTTTCACACAATTCACAACCACCACAAAACATTACGCCACACCTCACTACATTACACAACACTACACTGCATTGACACTCACTACGTACACACACACACGCGTTGATCCCACTAAACTATAGCCTAATCAGGGAAACAAAAAATGGCCAGACGTCAATGTATGTACAACTTATGCTTTATCTGTTTGTCATTAGGCTGTGTGTTTTCTAATAAATAAATTTAAAAAAAAATTAAAAAATTATAATTCATTCAATATTGGAAATATCGTTCTAGATTCTCGATTATGTTGCAGTGAATTGACCCTGAGAATCACTTCTCCTATTGCGGACGCGTTTAATTGTGATAGCCCGCTCATTAAATGTTATGAATTACCATTTGTGGATGAAACGTTCGGATAAGCTAAAGAACAATAGCACAACAGTAACGGCTAAAGAAGTCGAAAGGATATAATCATTGGTCAATTCATTGAACAGGTGTCAGCCTCGATAGCTCAGTGGTGCAGACAGTCAACTGTCGCTATTGAATGTTAAGCAACGCTGGGTGCGGTCAGTACTTGGATGGGTGACCGCTGACCGTTGGAGGCTGACCGAGGTTCGGATTCCTCGTAAAACTGTAGGTCCCTTCCCTCCTAATCTTACTTGGTGGTAGGGTTTAACCCGCCCGGGTATGGTACCCCACCACACTGAATGAAACGTCGGTCGAAACGGCTATGTAAATAGTTTGTGTTTTCCGACCAGTTCAGTATAACCGGCACGATCAAGGGGGAAGCACTGACATGACACCTAGTTCACCCGGTGTTATGGGCTGACATCACGGACGTTGTAGGTGATGTAGCCAACCGTGTCAGTTTACATAAAAAAAAAGGTGAGAAGTCATTGTGTTTGTGAGAGAATATACGATACTTTCTCATGTTCTCTTTAATGTTTTTAGGGTTCCGTATCCGTCGTACGGGACCCTATTATTAAGCCTACGCCGCCGTCTGTCTGGCTGTCTGTTTGTCCGCCTGTCCGAGGGCTGTATCTATTGAACCGTAATAGGTAGCCAATTGAAATTTTCACAGAATCACAAGTACATAGAGTGCGTGAGGCCTGGTAGTAGTAAGTAGATTGGTAGCGAAATTGGAAAAACAATTTAGTTGACCGACAGTCGACCTACCGCACCACTGAGCTACCGAGGCTGACACGGAACTCACAGTTACCTACTACTCAGTGAGTACCTAACTGGTACTGAATCGTAAACATATTTTTTCTGCAGTTTTTTGTTAAAAACATTTTTTTTTTCATTCGGAATAGTTCCGGGTCAGATATTCTAAGGGCCGATTATACAACTTCAACTTAGTGTCAGATTATTCATACGCGCACCGTATATACGGTATCTCCCGGATGTCAAATGGCCGGCCCTGAGTGAGTGAAGTAGCGATGAGTGAAAAACTGGTCCAAATAAAAAACCTTTGATCATAATATCATAAAACATATAAGTACCTACTTAATTATTCAATGTAAAAATCATAAAACTAGTCAGTTTTTTGTTCCTAATTGACACTGCCATAAAATATGACTTATATTCTAAAAACAAACGGTCAAGTGTGAGTCGATGGAACTCACGTGGACAAGATTCATTACTATTGCTTTTTTTCGTGAGAATTTTTTGACATGATTTTCGTTTAGTTTTTCATGTAAACTATAAGATACGCTCTATATTCCCTATTTTTTTTATTTTTGACTCTGTAGTTTAGGGAAGGGGGGAAGGGCGCGCTAGTATTTTCGTTTATCTCTTAAGCATAGTTTAAAATTAATTTTAAATTATAATATATATTAGCATTTCTTCCATCAACAAAACAACTAAGTATACATATCATACATACATACATAACACACGCTGTATCCCGACAATCAGGGTAAGCAGAGTAATCGGTGTTGTGCTATAAGGACTCTGGCAAATTACAGCACAACACGGACCACCACGATTAGCACAGTATACGGACAAGGCAACTATCAAGCAGCAAGTAAGGCACGAAGAACCCACCTGCTGCATGACTAGGTGGAAGGACTGCGCCAAGGTGAGAAGTGGCTAGCCTGTCGCCCTTTAGCGCAGTATCTTGTCACAATCAAAAAATTTATCAAAATCAGTATCACAAAAAATTAAATTAATACTAAACTAAACTACTTTTTTTATGGAAACAGACACGGTTGGCTACATCACCTACAACATCCGTGACTACTTATAAGAATAAACTGACTAAGACAATATAACAAACATACCTAAATAAAACAAAACAAACATTTCTTATAACGAGCCCTTTCCATCCCATCGATACGACACATGGAGCGCTTGAAAAAAATATATATTTCTGAGTTGTGCCCACAAAATCGTTCTTTTACTCTATACGTCCTTCCGTGATTGGGTCGTCGAACTCTAATATATGTACCAAATTTTAACTTCATCGTCCAGTAGATTCTGAGAAAATAAACTGTGACGCAATGGGACAGACAGACACGAGAGGGATCCTATAAGGGTTCGGTTTTTTCCTCTTTTGACCTACGAAACCCTAAAAATGACATAAATATAGAAAGAAAATATGTATTTTTGTTTTGTTTATACATGTTAAAGCTTTAATTTTCGCGAAGACTTGCCAAAGTCATAAGTTTCAAAGAAACAAGGTTGACGAAAATATTGATTTAATGAACCCGGTACGAGTATGTACCTATATACATATGCATGTATGTGGAGGCAGTGGCAAACATTTAAACGTAGACTGAGTGGACGTTAAAAAAATTCTAGCGAAGTTCCTTGCTAGTTCTTCTTCGCTGTTTTAATAGAACTGGCGGAATGTAAAAATATGACAAATAAAAACCGCGTGGGGTCGGTACTTAAAAGGAATAGCCCCACTGCATCTGTCGTCGTCAGTCAGTCAGTCAGTCAGCGTGTAAGCGTCCACTGCTGGACATACGCCTCTCCAATTTTCCTCCAGTCCTCCCGGCCTTCAGCGATACGGAACCACTGATTTCCGCCGGCGTACTTGATGTCGTCGTCCCACCTGGCGGGTGGTCTTCCCACACTCCGTTTTCCTGTCCACGGCCGCCAGTGTAGGACACGGTTACTCCAACGGTCATCGTCTCTTCGGCTAACGTGCCCAGCCCACTGCCACTTGAGCTTAGCCACCCGGTGTCCAATATCGACTACTTTGGTGCGTCGGCGGATTGCCTCGTTACGCACCACATCATCCATTACAGTAACGTCCATCTGTCGTCGTGCGCATGTCGTAAAAAGCGACTAAGGCATATGGACAAGATACCGTGCATAAGGACGACAGATTAGCCACCTCTCACCTTGGGGCGGTCCTTCCACCGAGTCATGCAGCAGGTGGGTCGTCGTGCCTTACTTGCTGCTTGATAGTTATCTTGTCCGAATACTTTGCTGAATGTGGTGGTCGGTGTTGTGTTGTAATTTACAAGAGTACTTGCAGCACAACACCGTCTAGTCTGCTTACCCCGATTGTCAGGATACAGCGTGTGGTATCCTTACCTATAATAAAATCCAACGTCTGCTTTCTGTATGTCTGAGTGTCTGTCTGTCCGCTTATAACTCGAGAACCACTGAACCGATTTTAATAAAACAAAATTCTACGGATAGCTTGATTCTTCCCATCAACTATAGGCTACTTACTATCACGCTAAATGGCTTATGAGGTTAGCAGTGAAGTGAAATATGAGAGCACTTGGCAATATTTGTATGTAACGGACACGGAATCATTCACCCGAGTAAGAACCGATGACATTACAATATCCTGAAGGGGGGGGGGGGAGGTGGGGGGATAAGTAGAGGCATATAGGGAGGGGGGTGAGGGAGGGGCGGGAGGGGAGGTGGAGGTAGAGCGATGGACCTTTCTTCCTTACCTCTAATAAAATCCAACGTCTGCTTTCTGTCTGTCTGTATGTATGTCTGTCTGTTTACCATCTTTGGGGTTGCCATATTTACTCGAAGTATCGATGATAGCGAGACTCAACGGAAGGGAGGGAGAGGCAGGGAGATGGAGGGAGAGGGAGAGGGAGAGGGAGATTAAAATAGGGAATGATTTCAAAATTAGATTTTAGGAGTTTATAAAATTTTGTACAGAGATGAATTGCATCCTGAGGAAGGACATAGTCTCAAAAAACAACCCTTAAGGGGGTGAAATAGGAGATGCGAAAGTTTGTATGGGAGTATCGGTTTCTTAAGGTCCAGGATTGTTGGATTTTCACATATAAGGGGAGGAAACGGAGTGTTAAAGATTGTATGGGAATATCGTTTTTTTTAAAAGGAAAATCATAATTATAGGTACTCAAAACAAATAAATGGGGGGGGGGGGGGGGGGGGGGGGATGGGTGTGACGGTGGCCTCGCCCTTAGTTACTTACTTTCTTCGTGGAGGTTTATTGTATTCCAGAATGCAGCTTAGCCTGAAGCCTCGCCGTTAGTTACTTACTTTTTTATCGTCTTCCAGAATACAGCTCGGCCTTCGGCCTCGCCCATAGTTACTTACTTACATCAAGAAGGTTAATCCTCTTCCTTAACGCAGCTCGGCCTTCGGCCTGACCCATGGTTTATCCTCTTCCTAAACGGAGCTCGGCCTTCGGCCTCGCCCTCAGTTACTTACTTTCTTCGAGAAGGTTTATAGTCTTCCTAAAGGCAGCTCGGCCTTCGGCCTCGCTCTTTGTTACTTACTTTCATCGAAAAAGTTTATCCTCTTCCTGAACGCAGCTCGGCCTTCGGCCTCGCCCTTAATTACTTTCTTTCTTAGAGATGGTTTATCGTCTTCCTGAACACAGCTCGGCCTTTGGCCTCGCCCTCAGTTACTTACTTTCTTCGAGAAGGTTTATGGTCTTCCTGAACGCAGCTCGGCCTTGGGCCTCGCCCTCAGTTACTTACTTTCTTCGAGAAGGTTTATCCTCTTCCTGAACGCAGCTCGGCCTTCGGCTTCGCCCATAGTTACTTACTGTCTTCGAGAATGTTTATCGTCTTCCTAAACGCAGCTCGGCCTTCGGCTTCGCCGTTTGTTACTTGCTTTCTTCGAGAAGGTTTATAGTCTTCCTGAACGCAGCTCGGCCTTCGGTCTCGCCCTCAGTTGCGTAATTTCTTCAAGAATATTTATGGTCTTCCTGAATGTAGCTCGGCCTTCGGCCTCGCCCTTAATTACTTACTTTCTTAGATAAGGTTTATCGTCTTCCTGAACGCAGCTCGGCTTTCGGCCTCGCCCTTTGTTTCTTACTTTCTTCAAGAAGGTTTATAGTCTTCTTGAACGAAGCTCGGCCTTCGGCCTCGCTCTTTGTTACTTACTTTCTTCGGGAAGGTTTATAGTTTTCCTGAACGCAGCTCAGCCTTCGGCCTCGCCCTTAATTACTTACTTTCTTAGATAAGGTTTATCGTCTTCCTGAACGCAGCTCGGCCTTCGGCCTCGCCCTTAGTTACTTACTTTCTTCGAGAAGGTTTATAGTCTTCCTGAACGCAGCTCGGCCTTCGGCCTCGCCTTTAATTACTTACTTTCTTCGAGAAGGTTTATAGTCTTCCTGAACGCAGCTCGGCCTTCGGCCTCGCCCTTAGTTACTTACTTTCTTCCAGAAGGTTTATCGTCTTCCTGAACGCAGCTCGGCTTTCGGCCTCGCCCTTTGTTTCTTACTTTCTTCAAGAAGGTTTATAGTCTTCTTGAACGAAGCTCGGCCTTCGGCCTCGCTCTTTGTTACTTACTTTCTTCGGGAAGGTTTATAGTTTTCCTGAACGCAGCTGGGCCTTCGGCCTCGCCCTTAATTACTTACTTTCTTAGATAAGGTTTATCGTCTTCCTGAACGCAGCTCGGCCTTCGGCCTCGCCCTTAGTTACTTACTTTCTTCGAGAAGGTTTATAGTCTTCCTGAACGCAGCTCGGCCTTCGGCCTCGCCCTTAATTACTTACTTTCTTCGAGAAGGTTTATAGTCTTCCTGAACGCAGCTCGGCCTTCGGCCTCGCCCTTAGTTACTTACTTTCTTCGAGAAGGTTTATAGTCTTCCTGAACGCAGCTCGGCCTTCGGCCTCGCCCTTAATTACTTACTTTCTTCGAAAAGGTTTATAGTCTTCCTGAACGCAGCTCGGCCTTCGGCCTCGCCCTTAGTTACTTACTTTCTTCCAGAAGGTTTATAGTCTTCCTGAACGCAGCTCGGCCTTCGGCCTCGCCCTCAGTTACTTAATGTCTTCTTTGAAATACGAATTTCACGCGAGCGGAGCCGCGGGCTCAGCTAGTGTATGATAAATCTGAGTACAGTGTACTGCCTATCACAAATACTTCAGGTTGTACGTATGTTTGGACTAGTGATGTAGCGGATGCTGAATAGTCCGGATACAGTAGATACTGAATTGGTCGGATATCGGATATCCGATACCTTGCTGGATCGGATAGTATCGATATTCAGCTAGGAGTAAGCTTGAAATTCGGCATTCCAAAAAATGTTTTTTATTGAAAGCGCGACATGTTACTCTGAGTCACTCATAAGGCGTCTAAGGACGCCCATGGGTATTCAGTCGCATACGGGGGTTGCGAATGTCCTGACAGGTGACTATTCATGGTCCTCTTGAAGGACCCGAAACTGTACTTACGGAGATATGTCGCATTACATGGGCTAAAACTGAAAGTAATTAGGTTGATGGCTCAACCTAATTAATTTCTTGAGTTACATACATAAATATATACATACATGAATAAATACATACATGAATACATACATATATACATACTTACATACATACATACATACATACACACGTGCACACACACATACACATGTACACATAGACAGACAGCAGACGTTGGATCTTATAATATACTAGCTGAGCCCGCGGCTCCGCTCGCGTGAAATTCGTATTTCAAAGAAGACATTAAGTAACTGAGGGCGAGGCCGAAGGCCGAGCTGCGTTCAGGAAGACTATAAACCTTCTGGAAGAAAGTAAGTAACTAAGGGCGAGGCCGAAGGCCGAGCTGCGTTCAGGAAGACTATAAACCTTTTCGAAGAAAGTAAGTAATTAAGGGCGAGGCCGAAGGCCGAGCTGCGTTCAGGAAGACTATAAACCTTCTCGAAGAAAGTAAGTAACTAAGGGCGAGGCCGAAGGCCGAGCTGAGTTCAGGAAGACTATAAACCTTCTCGAAGAAAGTAAGTAATTAAGGGCGAGGCCGAAGGCCGAGCTGCGTTCAGGAAGACTATAAACCTTCTCGAAGAAAGTAAGTAACTAAGGGCGAGGCCGAAGGCCGAGCTGCGTTCAGGAAGACGATAAACCTTATCTAAGAAAGTAAGTAATTAAGGGCGAGGCCGAAGGCCCAGCTGCGTTCAGGAAAACTATAAACCTTCCCGAAGAAAGTAAGTAACAAAGAGCGAGGCCGAAGGCCGAGCTTCGTTCAAGAAGACTATAAACCTTCTTGAAGAAAGTAAGAAACAAAGGGCGAGGCCGAAAGCCGAGCTGCGTTCAGGAAGACGATAAACCTTCTGGAAGAAAGTAAGTAACTAAGGGCGAGGCCGAAGGCCGAGCTGCGTTCAGGAAGACTATAAACCTTCTCGAAGAAAGTAAGTAATTAAAGGCGAGGCCGAAGGCCGAGCTGCGTTCAGGAAGACTATAAACCTTCTCGAAGAAAGTAAGTAACTAAGGGCGAGGCCGAAGGCCGAGCTGCGTTCAGGAAGACGATAAACCTTATCTAAGAAAGTAAGTAACTAAGGGCGAGGCCGAAGGCCGAGCTGAGTTCAGGAAGACTATAAACCTTCTCGAAGAAAGTAAGTAATTAAGGGCGAGGCCGAAGGCCGAGCTGCGTTCAGGAAGACTATAAACCTTCTCGAAGAAAGTAAGTAACTAAGGGCGAGGCCGAAGGCCGAGCTGCGTTCAGGAAGACGATAAACCTTATCTAAGAAAGTAAGTAATTAAGGGCGAGGCCGAAGGCCCAGCTGCGTTCAGGAAAACTATAAACCTTCCCGAAGAAAGTAAGTAACAAAGAGCGAGGCCGAAGGCCGAGCTTCGTTCAAGAAGACTATAAACCTTCTTGAAGAAAGTAAGAAACAAAGGGCGAGGCCGAAAGCCGAGCTGCGTTCAGGAAGACGATAAACCTTCTGGAAGAAAGTAAGTAACTAAGGGCGAGGCCGAAGGCCGAGCTGCGTTCAGGAAGACTATAAACCTTCTCGAAGAAAGTAAGTAATTAAAGGCGAGGCCGAAGGCCGAGCTGCGTTCAGGAAGACTATAAACCTTCTCGAAGAAAGTAAGTAACTAAGGGCGAGGCCGAAGGCCGAGCTGCGTTCAGGAAGACGATAAACCTTATCTAAGAAAGTAAGTAATTAAGGGCGAGGCCGAAGGCCGAGCTGCGTTCAGGAAAACTATAAACCTTCCCGAAGAAAGTAAGTAACAAAGAGCGAGGCCGAAGGCCGAGCTTCGTTCAAGAAGACTATAAACCTTCTTGAAGAAAGTAAGAAACAAAGGGCGAGGCCGAAAGCCGAGCTGCGTTCAGGAAGACGATAAACCTTATCTAAGAAAGTAAGTAATTAAGGGCGAGGCCGAAGGCCGAGCTACATTCAGGAAGACCATAAATATTCTCGAAGAAATTACGCAACTGAGGGCGAGACCGAAGGCCGAGCTGCGTTCAGGAAGACTATAAACCTTCTCGAAGAAAGCAAGTAACAAACGGCGAAGCCGAAGGCCGAGCTGCGTTTAGGAAGACGATAAACATTCTCGAAGACAGTAAGTAACTATGGGCGAAGCCGAAGGCCGAGCTGCGTTCAGAAAGAGGATAAACCTTCTCGAAGAAAGTAAGTAACTGAGGGCGAGGCCCAAGGCCGAGCTGCGTTCAGGAAGACCATAAACCTTCTCGAAGAAAGTAAGTAACTGAGGGCGAGGCCAAAGGCCGAGCTGTGTTCAGGAAGACGATAAACCATCTCTAAGAAAGAAAGTAATTAAGGGCGAGGCCGAAGGCCGAGCTGCGTTCAGGAAGAGGATAAACTTTTTCGATGAAAGTAAGTAACAAAGAGCGAGGCCGAAGGCCGAGCTGCCTTTAGGAAGACTATAAACCTTCTCGAAGAAAGTAAGTAACTGAGGGCGAGGCCGAAGGCCGAGCTCCGTTTAGGAAGAGGATAAATCATGGGTCAGGCCGAAGGCCGAGCTGCGTTAAGGAAGAGGATTAACCTTCTTGATGTAAGTAAGTAACTATGGGCGAGGCCGAAGGCCGAGCTGTATTCTGGAAGACGATAAAAAAGTAAGTAACTAACGGCGAGGCTTCAGGCTAAGCTGCATTCTGGAATACAATAAACCTCCACGAAGAAAGTAAGTAACTAAGGGCGAGGCCACCGTCACACCCATCCCCCCTCCCCCCCCCCCCCCCCCCCCCCCATTTATTTGTTTTGAGTAGCTATAATTATGATTTTCCTTTTAAAAAAAACGATATTCCCATACAATCTTTAACACTCCGTTTCCTCCCCTTATATGTGAAAATCCAACAATCCTGGACCTTAAGAAACCGATACTCCCATACAAACTTTCGCATCTCCTATTTCACCCCCTTAAGGGTTGTTTTTTGAGACTATGTCCTTCCTCAGGATGCAATTCATCTCTGTACAAAATTTTATAAACTCCTAAAATCTAATTTTGAAATCATTCCCTATTTTAATCTCCCTCTCCCTCTCCCTCTCCCTCCATCTCCCTGCCTCTCCCTCCCTTCCGTTGAGTCTCGCTATCATCGATACTTCGAGTAAATATGGCAACCCCAAAGATGGTAAACAGACAGACATACATACAGACAGACAGAAAGCAGACGTTGGATTTTATTAGAGGTAAGGAAGAAAGGTCCATCGCTCTACCTCCACCTCCCCTCCCGCCCCTCCCTCACCCCCCTCCCTATATGCCTCTACTTATCCCCCCACCTCCCCCCCCCCCTTCAGGATATTGTAATGTCATCGGTTCTTACTCGGGTGAATGATTCCGTGTCCGTTACATACAAATATTGCCAAGTGCTCTCATATTTCACTTCACTGCTAACCTCATAAGCCATTTAGCGTGATAGTAAGTAGCCTATAGTTGATGGGAAGAATCAAGCTATCCGTAGAATTTTGTTTTATTAAAATCGGTTCAGTGGTTCTCGAGTTATAAGCGGACAGACAGACACTCAGACATACAGAAAGCAGACGTTGGATTTTATTATAGGTAAGGAAGGATTAGCTGTGCCCGCAGCTCCGCTCGCATTAAATTAATCGATTTTTTTTCCGACTGCTTTCACTTACGTACCCACTGGTCGGCTCATATAAATAACGTGATGCTATATAGCCCATAACATGGCGGAGATCTGCAAGCGAATAAGTTAAGCCGTTCTTGAGTTATGTATGAGGGAATATACATACATACATACATACACACATACATACATACACACATACATACATACATACACACATACCATACATATTACATACATACATACATACACACATACATACACATAGATGGCATACGTTCGATGTTATAATGTGTAGGCATTCTTTCGTACGTACGCATTGTGCCTTGAGATTGACCGCACAGCGCAGACGGCCAAAACAAACAGTGTGAAAATGATGTCAATGATAACTGAATGCAAACAACAGGTGGACGGGCGGGCGGTCGTGCTGTTTACTCAGAACACTCGACAAGTCATTTTATTCAGAACCGTGAACGAATTCCATTTTTGATGTTAAGGACGAATTCACCTGTCCGAAATTTGATGTTTTACATACCTACATTCATATTTTTGAAGTTATAATTCCATCGAGTACTCCTTTAAGACGAGACGGAAGTTAACTTTCTCCATACAAAATCGTCTTTCGGCATTTATGTTTTCTAGCCCCCTAAACCATATCCGACTTTTACAATTTTTTTTTCTTGTCTTATGGACAGTTCAATCTACGTTCATGTCTTTGTCGTTTTTTTGTTTAGATGAAATAATGAAATAAAAGCCGAAAGACCATTTTGTATGGAGAAAGTTAACTTCCTAGGCTAGGCTGTCTAGCTCCTTAATACTACATTTGAAGATGCCCAGGTTAAAGGATTCGGGAAATACACTCGCCGGAAGACAGTTCCACACCCTAGTGTTGCGACAAAGAAACGATGCGTTCATGGGTACGTAAAGAAATTATTGAATTTTTCGGCAGTAGGTATACTATAATGTGTCGGATTAATAAAAAACAAAATTAATTTGTGCTTAAGATCAAGACACCCGGTGTTATAGGCTGACATCGGATGTTGTAGGTGATGTAAACAAACGTGTCTTCTAATAAACAAGTGGGAGTCGTACTCGCGCACCGAGGCTTCCGCACACCAAAAAAAACATTGAAAAAAAAACACGTTTCTTGTGTTTCCCCCTTAATTTTTACTTTTCTATTTTTAATTATTTGTTGTTATATCCGCCAAAATAACACGTATTCTGTGAAAATTTAAAAACGGGCTACCTATTACGGTTCAAGAGATACAGCCCCCGGACAGACAGACAGACGGCGACGTAGGCTTAGTAATAGGCTTCCGTACGGAATACGGAAACCTACAAAAAGGACAATCGATCGCACCACTGACCCACTGAGCCTGACAAAATAAACTATAGGTAAATAAAAAAATTAACTACTCACTTTTCTCTCAAAACCGGATCAAGTCCAACCGTAGGTTCATCCAATATGAGCAATTCCGGATCTTGGACCAAGGCCGCCGCGAAGGAGACCCTCCTCTGTTGCCCTCCGCTCAGGTTCTTGAGGAGTCGGTCCTCAGGGGGCAGTTCCAGCAGCTCAGAGAGGAAGAGGAACCTCTCCGACATCTGCTTGTTGCTCATGCCGAAAATGCGGCCGAAATAGTAGACCGCATCTCTGACTGTGAACTCGGCGACTAAGGCAATATCCTGCAAGCAAGATTGTTTCAATAGTTTGAATTGTTTGATAAGTATATTTTAATTTAATGATAGAAATAAATCTAACCGAAAATAATCTCACTACACACATACATACCACACACTGTATCCCGAGAATTGGGGTAAGCAGAGTAATAAGTGTTGTTCTGCAAGGGCTCTGGTAAATTGGACCAAATGTTCAATAATCAATATTTAGTTAGCTGTGGCCCGAATTGGTTCCAGTAAAGGATGCCGCCGACGCTGGCACTTGGAACAGGCAGTCAAGGAATAGAGGAGTTGGGCCAGATGTTCAAGATGTGTTTACGTACCTCTGGCCCGGAATGGTTCCAGTAAAGGGTGCGGCCGGCGCTCGCACTTGGAACAGATAGTCAAGGAATAGAGGAGTTGGGCCAGATGTTCAAGATGTATTTACGTACCTCTGGCCCGGAATGGTTCCAGTAAAGGGTGCGGCCGGCGCTCGCACTTGGAACAGATAGTCAAGGAATAGAGGAGTTGGGCCAGATGTTCAAGATGTATTTACGTACCTCTGGCCCGAAATAGTTCCAGTAAAGGGTGCGGCCGGCGCTCAAACTTGGAACAGATAGTCAAGGAATAGAGGAGTTGGGCCACATGTTCAAGATGTATTTATGTACCTCTAGCCCGAAATGGTTCCAGTAAAGGGTGCGGCCGGCGCTCAAACTTGGAACAGATAGTCAAGGAATAGAGGAGTTGGGCCAGATGTTCAAGATGTATTTACGTACCTCTGGCCCGAAATAGTTCCAGTAAAGGGTGCGGCCGGCGCTCAAACTTGGAACAGATAGTCAAGGAATAGAGGAGTTGGGCCACATGTTCAAGATGTATTTATGTACCTCTAGCCCGAAATGGTTCCAGTAAAGGGTGCGGCCGGCGCTCAAACTTGGAACAGATAGTCAAGGAATAGAGGAGTTGGGCCACATGTTCAAGATGTGTTTATGTACCTCTGGCCCGAAATGGTTCCAGTAAAGGGTGCGGCCGGCGCTCAAACTTGGAACAGATAGTCAAGGAATAGAGGAGTTGGGCCACATGTTCAAGATGTATTTATGTACCTCTGGCCCGAAATGGTTCCAGTAAAGGGTGCGGCCGGCGCTCAAACTTGGAACACATAGTCAAGGAATAGAGTAGTTTGGCCAGATGTTAAAGATGTATTTAGGTACCTGTGGCCCGAAATGGTTCCAGTAAAGGGTGCGGCCGGCGCTCGCACTTGGAACAGATAGTCAAGGAATGGAGTAGTTGGGCCAGATGTTCAAGATGTATTTATGTACCTGCGGCATGTATCCTATCCTAGAGCCAGGAACACCGCTGCCCTTAGTGCCCGGTTTGCCTCCCAGCACCCAGATGTCGCCGCTGTTCAGCCTCCGGCGTCCCACGATGCACGACAGGAGCGTTGTCTTACCGCATCCAGATGGACCCAGGAGACCATATCTGTGGATAGAAATGTCAACTCAACATTTACAAGTGGTAACCAAGCGGATAATGTCATCTTTCGTGCTAGAGATTGCATGCTGGAATACAACCGATCACTGAGCCTATACAACCACACTTCAGCGTGCTTGCCGTCTAAAAGTCAAAGCATTTATTTGCACATAGTTGATATTTATCAATTTCAAATTAGTTACCGTGTGGGGCCGGTACTTATAAAGAATAGCCCCACAGCATCTCTTCCCGTGCACATCGTACATAAAAGTCGACTAACGGATAATGCCCGGATGCCTTGGCACGGTCCTTCCACCGAGGGGTGGAAATTTGTTTTCGTGCTTACTTGCTGCTTGATGGTTGTCTTGTCCTAATACTTTGACAGCTATGGTGGTAATTTATACGAGTTCTTGCAGCATAACACCGATCACTGCGCTTACCACGATTGTCGAAATACAGCTTGTGGTATGTATGTATTATGTATGAGATAGAGCGTAATGTTTTTTTCTGGAGTTACACATGATAAAGGCCCACCTAGTACTATAGACCAGTGCTAGTATGTGTATTATCTCTCAGGTGAAGAAAAATATCGCGAGAAAACCAGTATGTACACAGAGCGCTAAAGAGTACCTAGTTAATCATATTAAAACTTCACTACGAGCAATGTGATAGGTTTACACAGCATCACACACCGTTGACATAGAGCTGCATTTGTTTAACATAACATGTGCTTCATATTATTACAAGTTTCAAAGAAAAACTTCTCGTGTACCTATTGCAAATTGCAAACAGTCCTCAGGTGGACAGTATTAGCGTTTTTGCAGATGCTAAGCACTTCCGCACGTATAATTAACCTGTGATGGAGCTAATGTTCACTTCGACTAATCACTGTGAATTAATCATATAATGATCAATGCGACTAAGTCTTTGAATGTCACTAATTTGACCCACAGTTCGCCATATGGAAGATTGCAGCAATTTGTCGCCTCCCTGCCTTAATTGTATAATAGCTGATCGCGTATACTTCATTACTCTGCGAAAACTAAAAAAATTATAGATGTTTAAGGGTTTAAGCCGTTGGAGCTCCTGTAATGCCGCAAGCGTTCTAGGAATTTTGCAAACGCACCTTTTGATAGTTATGTTTATGATATTTGGTAACAATAATGAAAAAGTCATTTGAGATAGCTAACTAATAATTTTTTTTACAATTTCGAAATCATTGATCATAATGATATAACGAAAAATCTGCAAAAATAACCTTCCCCCCTCTGTTGACCTAGGTTTCTAAAACTAAAATTGTTATTTTAATAGGGTTAGTAGTTATTAAACCTTAATTACTTTCATTACAGAAAAATTGCAGTGCTTCGAGCTTTTCAGTCAAACCATTGCTGTAGTTTTTATTTAGGCGTTTAGTTATTTTTGTAAACAGTATTTTGGTAAACACACAACACAAAAATACATATTGTATAGTGGTACGGAACCCTTTCGGCTTTGCATCTATGCGGATAGTTAGATTTTAGTGGTATACGAAAATGAACCATTTCGCGTCATGGCAGAATGCACTTGCCACACTGGAAATGATGAGGCCGAGCTTACTACCATTTCTGTAGACGGACGCTGCCGGCAGAATGTCACTGGCTCGCATGTCCACTGCAGCGGGCACCAGTAGCGGCGCGAGGCGTCCGCGTCGGCGACGTCGCCGAGACGCCTCGCGCCTGAGGGCCTCGAAAAAAATCGTCCACCCTAGCTGACTCCCTTTGGGATCGCGCGATCCCAAAAATTCTCATCAAAGTGTGGTCGCACCCTTTGGGCTATTGCTTGTTGGGTTATTTATTTTTTTAATTTTTGATTAGGTAGAAATGTAATAATTTAATATCAATAAAACTAACTAAACCTAGTATATTAAACTTACAAATTTAAACTAACTTAAATTTTTTTAAACTAAACCTAAAAAAAAACAATAATAAAAACGGCCCAGGGACAGACGAGCTGGAATTGCAGCGTTGCCGGGAGCCACCAACGACGTCGGTGCCCATTAAACGAGATAGAAAATCTCATCCATGGGCACCGATGACGGCGTAAAGGCCCCCATAACGCTCGCAGCGTTCCCCCTCTGCACGGCCAGACTGGAGGAGGAACGAGCCGGCCCGACTGTCCCCAGACGATTCGCGCAGCCTCCTGCCCAGCTCCCTCAGCAATTGTTTTCCGGCTGCGCAAATCGGGCCTAACGTTTCTATTGCGAACGGGATGAATATATATTTTTGAGAAATAACAATCTGGTACTTCCGTAATTTTTGTCAACGTTTGATTAGCAATAAAACTAATATACTCATACATCAGTCTCATTCTATATAGCTTTCTTTCTAACTGGGAATTGAATGGGGCCTCGCAAAGCTGTACCCTAATCAAGAGATTTAACCTACTACGCTACGCAGTGTTGTGTGGAGTGGAGAAGTGGAGAAACGAAGTTCGCAAATCTATCACTAGAGGCGCTGCTCCGTTTCTCCATACAAAATGATGCTGAGAACACGGCGTAGCGTAGTAGGTTAAATCTCCTGATTAGGGTACCGATGTCGCTGAGGTCTACATTATTGGTCTAGCACCGCCACTGGTGGCCACACGTTCCAGCCCGGAGTGCGCCACCGCAACGGCCGGCCTTGGACCACTTGCCACCTGGGCGGGCCACATCGAAGCTAAGTAATCTAGTCTCTATCTATTGGCTCGCATCGAGCGTTGATGGTCGTGCCACGTTTGCTAGAAGCAATATCTAGGTTCCATACCTAGCGACGTTTTTTATTTATGGAAACTGACACGGTTGGCTACATCACCTACTATATCCGCGATGTCAGCCCATAACACATTGGTGAACTAGATGCCATGTCAGTGCTTCCTTACGGTAGTGCCGGCTACACTGAACTGGACGGAAATCTTAAACTGTTTACATGGCCGTGTCAACCGAACTTTCATTCAGTGCGGAGGTATCAACCCGGGCGGGTTAAACCCTACCACCTAGTAAGGTAAGAAGGGATGGGACGGACCTGGATTCCACGCAAAAGTGTACTTTTGCGTGGAATCCGAACCACGGTCAGCCTCCAACGGTCGCGCGGTCACCCATCTATCCACTGACCGCGCCCAGGTGTGCTTACCTATAATCCGATCGACAGTCGACCGACCGCACCACTGAGCTACCTAGGGTGCAAAAGTCGTCGGGATAACTAAAATGATGCACTGGCATTGTACCTAGCGCTGACAGGAAGGAACAGAGAGTGAGAGGTTGTTAAAATAATCATGGTCTATCTTTACTATACCTACCACTCAAAGTATAATATTCCCACTTGTATTGTATTGTATTGTATTGGATATATATTTGCACTCAAATAAAACACGATACACCGCAGCCTCCGGCTTCGTCCCTTAGTTACTTAAATTCTTCGAAAAGGTTAATCCACTTCCTGATTGTAGCTCGGCCTTCGGCCGCGCCTTTGTTACTTACTTTCTTTGAAAAGGTTTATTCCCTTCCTGAACGCAGCTCGGCCTTCGGCCTCGCCTTTTGTTGCTTACTTTATTCAAGAAAGTTTATCGTCTTCGCGAACGCAGCTCGGCCTTCGGCCTCGGTCTTAGTTACTTACTTTCTTCGAAAAGGTTTATCGTCTTCCTGAACGCAGCTCGGCTTTCGGCCTCGCTCTTAGATATTATCTTCTAAAAGGTTTATCCGCTTCCTGAACGCAGCACGGCCTTCGGCCTCGACCTTAGTTACTTACAAATCTGGTGGTTAATGTTGCTCTATAATTTACAAGAATATTTACAGCACAATACCGATGGCTCTCCTTACGGTATGTATGTAAAAATTAATTAAGGATTGCAAGTATGTCATAATTTTCAAGATAGTTTATAAATTTTAATAGACGCATTCCTAGTCTTGTGTGTAAATATGTACATGTAAATAACCAATTTACGACCGGCCTTCTGTGCAAGAATAACATACATACAATCACCGTTACTCGAAGACTAATCGAGCGTCCACGGATATGGTTTGCGCCACGATATTGAGCTCTATTCCCTTCCATGTCACGTCCAAGTTGAATCACCTCTCTGTCATTTTATCGTCATTTTGTCCTTTCGCGTCTAGCAGTCGGAGCTCACTTGCCCAATGCGCATCTTGCGCATACTAACCAGCCGATTGTAACCGAAAATAATCAGCGGACTATTATGGCGAAATTATTGCGATTCTCCGCGACATCACTCCGCGTGCAATTTGTATTGTATATAAGTAGCTAGATAAGTAGTATCAAACGGTCCTGGCAGTTCGGGCAATAAAGTTTTATGACCTAGGGAAGATGAATGAGAAGATCGGAAGATGCGTGTGGTGGCGTGCCTTGGGAGTGGCCTATGTCCAGCAGTGGACCGATATTATGATGATGATGATGATGACGACCTAGGGAAGCGTATCTGCGGTGGGCGCTTTGTCGATAAAAAGTCACCTTTAGAACTAATTTAATTAATTTAGTTATTAATTTCATTCATAATTTAGTAGATTTTTATTTTCTGTGTCATTCATAAATAAATACATAAATAGTAGTATTTTACTCAGGCTCGATAGCTCAGTGGTGCAGACAGTCGACTGTCGCTATTGATTGCTAAGCAACGCCGCGCTGGGCCTTGGTTGGGTACTTGGTTGGGTGACCGCTCGACCGTTGGAGGCTGACCGTGGTTCGGATTCCACGTAAAACTGGTAAGTCCCTTCCCTTCTTACCTTACAAGGTGGTAGGTTCATTTTATCGTCATTTTGTCCTTTCGCGTCTAGCAGTCGGAGCTCACTTGCCCAACGCGCATCTTGCGCATACTAACCGGCCGATTGTAACCGAAAATAATCAGCGGACTAATTATGGCCAAATTATTGCGATTCTCCGCGACATCACACAGCCTGCAATTTGTATTGTATTTAAGTAGTATCAAACGGTCCTGGCAGTTCGGGCAATAAAGTTTTATGAACTAGGGAAGCGTGTCTGCGGTCGGCGCTTTGTCGATAAAAATTCACCTTTAGAACTCATTTAATTAATTTTAGTTATTTATTTCATAATTTAGTTGATTTTTTTTCAGTGTCATAAATAAATACATAAATAGTAGTATTTTTAATTCTATTTACATAGGTATTTCACAGAAATAATAAATCTGTAAGTAAGTTACTTTGTTTTATGAGATACTGAGTTTGTAGACTCTATGTATGATACTAAAACTAAATTGACGATTTTTAGACATCTTTTCTGTATGTATGTATAAATACAGCTAAAGGAAGTTTCTACCGACGACGACCGGCGAATGTATAATCGGTAAAGAAATATGGGACCACCACTAACTTTCTAATGAAAAAAGAATAATCGATATCGGTCCACGTGGTAAAGAATTATCGCAGAACAATTCTGTTAAGTGCGAGTTTTACTCGCGCACGAAGGTTTTCGTATCTATCCGCTATCAATAATGTCCGCCTATCCGCTCAGCTGGCATGGTCTTCGAATTTTAATTTCGAAGATATGACGATCGGAGAGAAGCCTCAATGAGGTCGATAGCAATTTACGGTGGGAAAATGACAGCACCTCAATGAGGTCGTTGGCAATTTAGCGGCTATAACAATGCAATGTATAAAAGCTTGTGACGTCATCTGTTATTTAATAGTGTGACTAATCGATTTTAATGAAACGTTTCTTGTATGCCCCCCCCCCCCCCCCCCTTAATTTTTAACATTTTCTTATTTGTTGTTTTATCCGCCATAGTAACATATATTCTGTGAAAATTTCAACAGGCTACCTATTACGGTTCAAGAGATACAGCCCTCGGACGGACGGACGGACGGACGGACGGACGGACAGACGGCGGAGGCTTAGTAATATGGGGATACGGAAACCTAAAAAATTTTTTTTCGACTAATTTGACATCCTCCTCCTTTTTGAAGTCGGTTAATAAAGTAATACTAACATGGTGCCCCTGTCGACTGTCATGTGAAGTCCATCCAGCACAATCTTCCTGTCCGAGTCGCCGCCGTAGTGTTTGTGCGCGGCGTGCACGACCACCGCCGCCGACATATTGCCCGCGCCTGCGCAGTACACCGTCAGCGCACCAGCCGAGCCATTTCTGCAACAATGCGGTGAATACTGTATCATTTATTGGGATTGCTACCGTGTGGACCACAGGCCACAGAATACACATCGTC
The DNA here is from genome assembly GCA_946902875.1 of Nematopogon swammerdamellus. Lineage (NCBI taxonomy): Eukaryota > Metazoa > Arthropoda > Insecta > Lepidoptera > Adelidae > Nematopogon > Nematopogon swammerdamellus. The sequence continues at coordinate 7,154,113 of OX336358.1, read as the reverse complement.
CCTCGTCGCTAAAACGACGAATGTGCAAAAAGGTCATTCTTCGCGGAAATGTATAATCTCTTCTTCTCGTAGAGAAATAATAAGTCTATGCTTCTTCTGCATCCGTAAGATAATCCTAAGTTTATCTAATGATTAGTGTAATAATAGACAAAGATACAGCTAATCCTCCTTCTCGCAATTGGACCCCCTCTGAGCAATCCCGATACACTCAACTACCTACCCAGCCAAAATTTACCGCTGAGCAACAGCGATCTATTAATCGACTTGACATCCGGAGTTGGTTTTTTATTTTTTATTTTTTACTCTGTCAGCTTTGAACTTAGGGTTATCTCTGTTCCTCTAATGAATACTTGAGTAATGAAAGAACGCAACAAAAAATGTTCGCAGCGATGGTGTCATATGCGTGGTCCATGAAACACATATTTGCATTCTCGCTGGAATTTCGAACCGTTCTGTGTGCGCGGTAAGTGGGTTCTGGTGAACATTTTTTCAAGAAGATGTTAACAAAATTGGATGCTGTTCTATTAGAAATTTATTATAGTTATATTCTAAAATAAAAAAAAAGATATGTTATCGCTTTACTTTTCAAGGCATCTTCGTTCTTTCCTTCGTACACCCATAAAATTTTATCTCTAACCTTACCCATTTTTTATTAATTCCCATTGAAATCGAATTAACTCAAACCTATATCATATGAACGATAATTTTATCTAGATTGTAATGAGGTGCAAATTTATATAGGTCCCGAAGTAAATATTAAAGTTATGATTTTATAATTGAGAAGTGCGGAGAAAGTTGCGCGCGCGTACCTTTAGAAGTTTGCTCGGCGGCTTTTAAAAAAAAGTTGGAAATTTGCTCAGAGGGCAAACATAATATTATCGGTGCATTGTCTTCCCGTGCAGTACAGTGTGAGTCAGGTACTTAGGCCTAATCACGAGAAGTAGGAATATCCTCCGATTTCGCTAATGTTAAGATTATCTCGCGGAAATGTATAATCTCTTCTTCTCGTAGAGAAATAATACGTCTATGCTTCTTCTGCATCCGAAGATAATCCTAAGTTTATCTAATGAGTAGTGTAATCATAGACGAAGATACAGCTAATCCTCCTTCTCGCAATTGAACCTTAAACAGAATATTCTCGGTGCATTGTCTTCCCGTGCAGTACAGTGTGAGTCAGGTACTTAGGCGTAATCACGAGAAGCAGGAATATCCTCCGATTTCGCTAATGTTGATTATCTCGCCGAAATGTATAATATATTCTTCTAAATCAGAATTCCATTCTGTACTACGGTGCCATGCGGTAGTGCAGTATGGAATGGATAACTTCTACTCTGTACTACTACTGAAAAATACAGTCACCAAACCACATTTAATTTTTTTCCAGTTATGTAAGTATGTATGTTGTTGGATCAAACGTACAACTGGCAGTACAGAGTGGAACAATTTCTAGCCCTACAGTGTTGTTTGTCGGTTACAGAGACATTTCTCATACATTTGTCGGTTACAGTGACATTTCTTATACATTTGTCGGTTAGAGTGACAGTTCTTATACATTTGTCGGTTACAGTGACAGTTCTTATACATTTTTCGGTTACAGTGACAGTAGTTCTTATACATTTGTCGGTTACAGTGACAGTTCTTATACATTTGTCGGTTACAGTGACATTTCTCATACATTTCACAAGAAACAACAGGCGGCAGCAGAATATGTTGCCGAACGTAGCGAAAACGGCCGTTAGGGACAATGACAAGATTCCGAGCGTAAACGGCGACATGCTAGCCACTTTTCACCCATATGGCTTCCCAATTATTAAATATGATATAAATATTTTGACTCCCTAAATATGAAGGTCACTGCTAATGAGGCCTCCGCATTGGAAACACGCCCACGCTTCCGTCGGCGTTAGGAAAGGCTCAGGTTTCGTCACAGCCTGTGGACAGTGGCTGTGAAAACGCAACCTTGAACCACATACTGTCCAGTGCAACGAGTCTACAGTGGCACAGTGCACTCTCTTAGACACGGCTAGCAGTATTTATTTTTATTGAACACCAATGTTGCGGGTAATATTGGGTCAATAGGCGAGCTTAATGGGATGAGGCATTATGTTCTAGCTAACCTTGAGATGTAGTGGAGTTGAGTTATATTATGTACGCGAACATGAATTAAGGTTAGGCTAGGTTAAGTAAAGATAATTATGTTATGATAAAGTAACGCAATTTTTTCAGGTTGCTTCAATTTGACTAGCCGTGGTCGCGGCTCCGCTGGCGTAAAAGTTTAACTTATACGCAAATCTGACTCATAATTCCGTCTTACTGCTCAGTCCCTTTTTAAGGTAGCCTATATCCTTCAGGAGGCATGTCGAATTGAGTAGACGAAAACCGCAAGTAAATCAGGTGAGCCGGTCTTGAGTAACAAGCGAAATACATAAGTAGGTATGTAGTTACATACAGTGAAACATACGACAGACTTTGCATTTTATAAGCACACTAGTTGTTATCCGCAGCTGCGCATCATACCAGAAAACGTAAATTAAAATACCATATGAATAGATTCAGTAGTTCTCGACTTATAAAAACAAGGACGGAGCATCGTCACATCTTTTCTTTTTATTGGTTAGGATGAACATATTTTATTAAGCGTTCTTAATTAATACAATTTACTTCTTCAATGTGTACATACATATTTTTTTACGTATTTTGACACCTCAGACACAGTGCGAAATTATTTTTGTACAGTCCACGAGATACGTAGCTCTATGGCTGTCGGTATGTAAACTGAATACAAATTGCCGTTTGATCCTCGATTTTATCGTATGTACGAGCTTCATATAATCACTGCAACAACGGCGATACGCCGGCTGTCTATGTGTACAATGAATGACACACTCACCTAGCGGGTAGCTTAGTGGTTAAATCGCCAACTTCTCATGTTATAAGTGCACGGATTGAGTTGTAATGTGTGTCGGCAGTACTGTGAAGTGTGAAGTTCGTAAAGTGTTACTACATACATATTAAAATGTATTTGTATTATAATTAATAAAAAATATTAATATTTAAGAAACATGAACATTACTATTCAAATTGGTATTATGTTAGTGAATTTGCGAATGCTCCTAGAATACTTGCGGCATTACCCTGCTGAATGGCAAGCTTTTTTAGGTTTCTGTATCCCGTACGGAAGCCTATTACTAAGCCTACGCCGTCTGTCTGTCTGTCTGTCTGTCCGTCCGTCCGTCTGTCTGTCTGTCTGTCTGTCTGTTCGTCCGTCCGTCCGTCCGTCCGTCTGTCTGTCTGTCCGAGGGCTGTATCTCTTGAACCGTAATAGGTAGCCCGTTGAAATTTTCACAGAATATGTGTTATTATGGCGGATATAACAACAAATAATAAAAAATAGAAAAAGTAAAAAATTAAGGGCGGTCATACAAGAAACATTTTTTTTTTGTAGTGCGGAAACCTCGGCGTGCGTGTCCGACTCGCATTTGGCCGGTTTTTTTGGATAAAGTAGGCCTTCAGTTGCGTCCGCCAGCAGACGGTTAAGCCTTTTCAAGGGGCTTTCGGATTAACTGTTTCACGGATCTACGGTCATTATATTTTGTATTAAGCCAAACTTCTTTTCCAAAGTTGTGAGAGTCTGGAGAATACTACATACTTTTTACGAAAATTTGTCTCAGAAATGCCAGGAAGGTATTTTCCTATTGGAGATATCCAACGCTAATAATTCAAATATAATAAATAATATATACTATTTATTTCAGGTATTGGTTGTTGGGCGAATGTCAATGGGCATCGTTAGACATTACATGGGTGGCACGGCGAGTCGGCGCCACATGCGTCCATTCAATAAAAAATATTTGCACATAAGAAGAAGTAGCAAACAAAATAATCAATCAGAAACAATAAAAAAATATTTAAATAAATACTTAATTATTAATTAATCACTTGCTCGTAATAAACAATATTTATTTCCTAAAAATACATTTAAACTATAATAATAATAATTAAAACTGACACGAACATCTGTCAGTTCCTTGGCGCATGTATGGGACAGTGGAGCACTATCTTTCGTATTCCGGGTGGTGGGCGGATTCCGGTTGTAGACGGCCGGATTCCCATACGGCGGGGGATCTTCCAGGAGGACAGTCTGAGTCCGCTTTGGTTTTGTCTGGCTCTGAACCCTCTTAGCACTCTGCTGGAGGACTCAGGGCTGGGCTACTGTCTTCGAAGAGGAGGTTCTCGAATATCGCACCTATTTTATATGGACGACCTCAAACTTTATCGCGCGGAAGTGTGGGGGTCGAGGTATATTAAATGCCAAGAACCTGCACAACCGCGAGGTATGCAATCTCCGTCAGTACTTTTTGGAAAAGACTGATGTTTGTGAGATCCACCGCGATGTCGTCACCAGCGATAAAGGTCTTACCCCGCTGAGCATGGGAAAAGAGAACTGGCAGTAGCCGGTTGTACTGAGCACCGAGGACCGCATGGACGCATGGAAAGGCAAGGAGCTGCACGGTAGGTACTTCCGGTCTCTCACGGTACCAGATGTAGACCAACTTGCTATCCGTGCACTGGCTACGTTTCGGGGACCTCTTCGGGGAAACCGAGGCTTTTGTCTTCGCAATACAAGATGAGGTTGTCAAGACGAACAACTATAGGAAACACATAATAAAGGACGGAACCATTGGCACCTGTCGCGCCTGCCACTAACCTGGCGAGTCCCTCAGACATGTGATTTCCGGTTGTTCGCAGCTTGCCAAAACCGAGTATCTGCATAGACACAACCTAATAGCAAGGATCATCCATCAGCAACTTGCCTTAAAGTACAACCTTGTAGGTACCGAGGTGCCTTACTATAAGTACAATCCACCGCCAGTTCAGTTCGAAAACGGTCATGTCACACTCTACTGGGACTCTACTTATCACAGACAGGACTATTCTCGCGAACAGACCTGATATTGTGATAGTGGACCGGGAGGCAAGGCACGCAACGCTCGTCGATATCACCATGCCGCATTATGGTAACCTCGTCAGTAAGGAAGCAGAGAAGATGTTAAAGTATCTGGATCTGCAGCACGAGGCTACCAAAATGTGGCCCGTCGACTTCGCGATCGTTGCGCCCATAGTCGTTTCGGCGCATGGGCTGATAGCGAAGAGCCTCGACGACCACCTTGAGAGGCTCTCGCTGAGTAGTTGGGTCAAGGGCCAGATCCAGAAGGCACCCCTGCTGGACACTGCACGCATCGTCCGGAGGTTTCTCTCTTTGGGACCCGACCATCGGTAGCCTGGGTTCGCCCCGCCCCGCCTCCGCGCCGGTGGTGGAAGCTCCGTTTATATTTATATATTAATTTTAGGTATATATTTGTATTTTTATACTTTTTATATGTAAAATTAATGTAAATATTGTAAATGCGTAAATAAAGAGATGAAACAATAATTATTCGGGAATGTAAAAGGACATATACAGGGTGCTTCAGGGTAGGGTTTGGTAACTTCAGGGTTAGAAAAAGAGGTCCATATTTGACGACGAAAAGCTCTGAAACTTTTTCCCAGATTCTGTCATTTTATAGTACTTTTTGGTGAAAATCGTTTCATCGAGATTTGGTGGACGGTTAACATCCGCCTTTATTAAACAAAAATAAAATGACTAAATTGCAACTTTTAATTAGTAGAATTGAACTGCATGTAGGTAAATTCCAAACACTTAAATTTAAATGACATCAAAAGAAAAAAGGGGACTGGACTAGGTCATTGCACTAACTAGACCTAGACAGCACCTCCCCATACTCACTATCAGTACATCGAGTTTTTATAACAATTTGCAATTTTTGTAATAAATAAAAAAGTACGGAATTTCTATTTGAGTGATAAGGATTTTTTTTCTTCTAATAATGAGTACTTTCTATTCATGAGGTTTCTCAAGCCTATCCTGAAACACCCTATATATTCAAGAAGACTCACAACAAAGTGATTATTCATCGAGAGGTGGTTGCATCACGTTATTGTTGGCTGCTCGGGTTATGACTAATAATTAAATCAATTTTATTCAAGGCTGCAAATTAAGTAAGACGCATTTCCTTCATAGTTTCCTCCATCTTTAGGGTTTCGAGACTGGCTGACTGAAAGGCATTCTAAACGATAGATTTAGAAGATGTGTTTAGATCTTTTATTTTTGAAGTGAAAACTTCTTTAGCGGCGCTTGGCACTTTTTTAGGTGGGTAAAAAATGTTAAACTCGCGTCAGATCTCGAAAAGCGTCAGATTTATTTTTATTATTTAACACTGCACTTGCACTACCCATATTTCTTTCTCTGTATTTTATTCCTCATCACCCAAAGGTTGACTGGAAGAAATCACTTGTAGTGATAAGTCCGCCTTTGCGAACTCCTGTATTTCTTGTTTCTTGTCGTGTACTGTTCTTCCTTCAATTTGTGTGCAATAAAGAGTTTCTATGTATTCTATGTATTTAAAATGTAACCATAGGTCATTGCATTAAGAGTTAAGTTACGAGTGGCTCGGGATCAATTCTGTTCGTCTCTCAGTGACAGTAAAGCCGAAAGCGAATCAAGGGAATCCGATATTCGTTTGGTCGTTTATGTGATTTCGTGGCTCAATAGTAAGAGTGTAGGATTTGTATTTTTTGACCATGGGTTCGAATCCCTCAAAATTTTTTTGACAATAAATTATTTTTATTTACAAAATGATTGTTTGATGAATTTTTATATATTTTATATTTTCAAAAATTTTTTGGTTTTTTTTTTCTTTTGTTTTCTTTTCCAAGCAATGTTACGTTGTTTAAATTTTTTTAGGGTGTTTAGTTTTTTTTTTTTTTACAACTTTAAAATCAAAATTTATCCAAGTATATAAAGTAAATACAACCATACACTAATACACTAAAACTAAAACTAATCTAAATTATTATTCAGAAAACTTACAAAAAATAAATTTCTGAAATGTCCGCCGAAGCGCCGTCTCTGCCGACGCCAAGAGACGTCGGCAGAGAGACGTCGAGAGAGAGAGGGTGTGTTTAGTTTCTTTTATAACCACCTAAGAATTATTTTCGGAAATAAAAAAAGTTTTCACTTCTGCCGGCACTCCCGGAGTGCAACTGGGGCTTTTTTTTATGGAAACTGACACGGTTGGCTACATCAACTACAGCATCCGTGATATCAGCCCATAACACCGGGTGAACTAGGTCCCATGTCAGTGTTTCCTTTCATTTCGCGAATTTCAAGAATGATTTAAATATCTTTATCTGTAATGTCAATTTGTAGAAACCGTTTATGCAACACTGTGACTAGGAAAACCTTAGTGTTTCCTCATCAATACAGTTTTTTTTGTACAATAATTATAATAGTGTGCAAGAGACCTGAGCTATAACAACGCATTGTGTCGTCTACCAGGATATTATTTTACTGTTTAATTGGATTATAATTGAATGCAAAGTGCTTTATTTACTGCGCAACTACTCAACATTATTACAAAAAAAAAAGGAAGGAAACTATTTTTGCAAACAATAGAATGCAACGTCTACCTACATAATTGTTTTGTAAATGTGTTGGTATATTTTTAATATTTTTTTTATGTAATCCGGTATGGGTGGCTGAGTCAGAGGGGCCAAAGCACATGCTCTGACTAGCCAATATCACCTCCGAGAAGGTAGGTGCCATACCGGAGACTTCCCTGGATTGCTGGCTATACTGGACTAGAGGAGAACACAACCGAGGCTGCTATGCGGCCATCTTACATCCAGTACGGTGGTACCAACCCAGTCGGCTACAATTTGAGCCTACCACCTAGTAAGGGGCAAGGGAAGGGACCTACAGTTTTACACCGGTTCCGAACGGTGAAGCAGCAGGTGTAGGTATGCACGTAAATTTTTTCGTCAGAAAAAACTCATTGGTATACGCCCAAACCACTGGGCCACCCGCCGCTTAAATGTTGATAACAAGGAACAAGGAGGAAAGTAAATTGACTTCTGTCGACCGAACTGATAAGCTGACACCCATCTCACATCTAACTTTAACCTCACAATAGCGAAACTTCCAAAGGGTCACGATGAGTCTAGAGGGTCAGCATCATATCACACGCATTGTGCACACACCCAGTAGACAGGCTCGGTCCAGCAGAGCATTACATAACTTGTTAGTTACGTGTGGCGGCGCGGCGGCGCGGAGGGGAGGTTCGGGCCACCGGAACAAGATGAAGTAATACATTGCGTCAGCCACGTGGCCAACGGACGTTTGTTAGTAATTTTTTATGTATGGGAATATATCTGAGTAGATAATTTAGTTGGCCAGAAATGAATGCCGGACCCATACGTTGGCCAAACAAGGAACCAACCTTCCCTCCTTCTTACTAGTCACCACTAGAACTCCGTAGGGCTGTCGGCTCCCTATATGTGTTTTAGCGCTTATTCCATGGGGAGTGCTCGGAGGAGCTGTTTAACGCGATCCCGCCGTCCCATTTCCACCTCCGCACCACGCGCACTGGTCAAGGATTGTATCCCTACACGCTGGACTTACCGCGGATTCCTACCAATCGATTCTGCAGATCTTTCATCTACAGAACCGGTAAACTTTGGAGCATATATTTCCCCCAAATGCAGTCTCGGGTCCTTCCCCAACCAACAAATTGTGCTAACGGCAGGTTGTTTTAAATCCTAAAGTGGTGAAATTGGATCTATTTAACGCGTCACTACTGTAGAGTCTTGTCCCACCCTTATAGCATTGTATTGTATTGTATTGTTTATTGATCATTCATATGGCAGTAAGACTGCGCTCGAACTTGTCACAATTTGTTCTATCCGGTTCGATTACACCCACGAAGAAGAACCGACAAGAAACTTCGCAGGGTATTTTTTAAACATATTTTTACAAGTATTTAGTGACTAGCCACATAATAACACCGCCCATAGTCTATCTAAAACACAGCTTGAGAGCAAGATTAACAATTTTGCTGAGAGTTCTGACTACAAAGACTTATTAATTAAGTGAATCAGGTGTAAAGAGCCTTTGTCACTTACTAAAGCTATTGTAAAGTCACTAAAGAACCTTAACCTGTATAAGAACGAGCCTCTATTAAACAGCTCTTATAACGCCTGTCTTAACACCCTAATGTTAGTTCGGTCAAGAGGGGCGTAAGTGGGCACCTGTCGGCCTAGCATTCGCAACCCCAGTATATAACCGAATGTCCACGGGCGTTGTTAGACACCTTATGCGTGGCTGGCGCCATAAGTCGCGCTTTCAATAAAAATAAACCTAATACGCTCAAATTGTAGCCGACTAGCTTGGTACCACCGTACTGGATGGAAGATGGCCGCATAGCAGCCTCGGCTGCGTTCTCCTCTAGTCCAGTATAGCCAGCAATCTGAAAGGAAGTCTCCGTTATGGCACCTACCTTCTCGGAGGTGATACTGGCTGGTCGGAGGATGTGCTTTGGGCCCTCTGACTCAGTGACCCATACCGGATTACATAAGAACAATTATTATATGTAATAGGAAACTATCATCTCCCTCATATTGCAACGTGTGCATCCGGCTTAAGATCTCACCGCACATGTTACTATTTAGGTCTCTTCCCTTCCTTGTCCTAGACGCATACATACACTCCGACAATCGGGGTAAGCAAAGGTCCACACAAATAAAATTAACTGTGAAGTTTGATTCTGAGATTATATCGAAGGCGCGCCAGTGTTTTTTTTTTAGATGACGTTTAAATTTTAGCTTTATAATATTTTTACTTTAATAGTCTTTTCTTTTCTTTTTTTTTCAATTGCTAAGGTTGATATCATGGAAAAGATAGAGAGGGTCTTTCTGTTATGCTAATTTCTCTATCTAACGTCCTCTTTATTATTATTACATTTATTATTTTAAAATAACAAAATTTTCTTACTATACTGATACTGTGAGATAGAATAAAATGTCTTTGGAAGTAAAAAAAAAACCAGTAAAATCTGGATGTACTATCTACCTACTCTGAGTGCCCACTTTAAAAGTGAATTGAATAAAAGTATACTAGTAAAGCGGGCATGACAAGTGAAACAGCGCAATTGTCGCACTTTCTATAAACTTGCAATTAAAATTAAGATTTAGATTCAGATTCAGATATTTATTTCGCCATACAGAACTCACAACATTAACAATATTTAGTTGAGACATATGCATATTCATTCAGTATGGTTCTATTATTTACACAATATATTTATTTCAGTATGGTTCGTCACTCGGTTCGTCATGATTTTGTTTTGTCATGTCGCGTTCAGCAATGCAATCTATAAGAACCGGGTAATCTAATATATTTTTATATGCTTTAAATTCTTCGTGTTATTTTAAAAAGTTTATTAAAAAAAAATTATACCGATTAGGGATATTTTAATAAATATAAAAAACTAGCTGTGCCCGCGACTTCGTCCGCGTGAACTTATCACGACGCGCCATCTACCGGGTCCAATTGTATTTTCAAACCATCCAGGAATCCACTCAAATATACGTACACAAAATTTCATCCAAATCAGTCCAGCCGCTTAGGAGGAGTTAGGTGACAAACACACGTACAGGAGAATTACATATATAAAGATTAAAAATATTATCCGAAAATCTTGAACACCCATGGCAAAAGCCATTTCCAAGAAGTATGATTTTGAATGGCGTCGCTCTTCGGTGTGGAATATAACATATGGTGAATGAAAATAATAATTAACTATTTATAAATACAGTTGAACTAATGCAGACATAATACTTGTTTTATACCGACACAGTTATAAATAAAACACAATGGTACTGCAGTTAAAGGTGCACTTTAAATCCTAGCGGAAGTTACGCGCGACTGCCATGCGATATTAAAAACTTAATTAGCGTGACCGCTACCAAGACGTGCGTCCGTTTAAGTCAGGATTAGATTTCAGAAAAGGGCTTCAGTTACGTGTCTAGATGCAAATCATATTATTTATTAGTAAAAGGAGTTCTCTAGCTAATTCGAACTGGAAGTGAGATGTTCAAGGTGGCTGCCAACACCCGAAATACGCCGCTTTCGGCCTCGTAATACCTACAAACACGATTTAAACATAAAATTTTATGTTTTTGATGACAAGGAATACTCACGTAAAATGACGTGATGTTGCGAAAATGTGTCAATTTCCTGTTTTGGGCAAAAATGTTGAATATTTCACTTCCGATCGTCATTTCCAGTTGGTAAAAGGTATTTTCAGATTCAGCGCGGTTGAATTAGCTAGAAAACTTACTTTACTCAAAAGTAAAATGATTTGAATCGCATGTAATGACGACCTGCAGCTCAGAGCCGATAGTATTGTTGTCAGTATTAGTACTGACAGCAAACAATTGAGAGTTCGAAGCGCGCATGTCGCGCTGTCGCTAGGATCCAAAGCATACCTTAAGCTAATAATAAATAGCACTCAGTGACGACTAAAACCAGTTTCTGTCACTTTCTTCCTTGGCCTTCTCGCTTGAAGATGATTCAGAGAGTCAAGTGCTATCTCTTTCTAGCTCTCTTAGGAAGAAAAGAGACAGAAGGCTTCCACATTCTTGGCTCGTGAATCAGGTGCTAAGCCTTGCACGAAAGTAGGCTTCGACAGAGTTAGTAGGTTAACTATGTTTCGTCATTATCGTGAGAGTTTATGTCAAATTACATATCTTGTGGAGGGGAATGGGTTCAATTTCCGGTCTAGTGTGAACTGTGAGGTACCTTACATCCTTGGTTATAAATATCTTGAGTTTGTTTGATAAGTGCATTTCTTTAGTGGCACCTGTTTTTTTTTTCATATAAATAAATCAAAAGCATTTTTCTCCGAAAACAATTTTTTTGACTAGATCACTTTTACGTGTATTTACATACGTCGTCGCCGCCGTCATTAGAAAATTAGACATAGAAATCCTCACGTAAATAATTAGCTTTATATAATAATATATAATAATTGCATAAGAACCTCATGTCATGTTGTATCCGAGCGTTGATGTGAACTGATATAATAATATGTATTTATGTACATTTGTATAATTTCGCCCATCCTCCAAAATTTCTAGGATACAGTACCGATTATGTTAAAACAGATTTACGCTTCATAGATTTCTTAAAGACAATTTTAATTGTTTTGAAATTTAATAAGCTGTAAACAGTCAAAAGAATAAAACTTCCTGCCTAAGCAAAATAATTTTAATCTAAGAAGGCAGACAGAATCCATTCCGGTCTGCAGACCAAGTAATTATCGCTATGTGTTTCCCGCGTACATAACTAATTAGAAGCAGACATTCTCACAAGCTTCATGTAGAAATCGTAGAATAAAGAAAACAATAAAAATGGAAGTGGCATACGAGTTTATGTGCAGTATGAAGCCAGATCTTGTAATTTTTGGTGCGTCCCGACTGCACGAAGCAAAGGAGGGTTAATGTTTTGGTATAAATCCTCGTCCAAGTTTTTTGGAACCTTAGCCATCGTTTGGTTTTGGCTGGAAAATCTTCATTATCCCCGCCCAAGATCACCTTGGGAGAGAGGGTAGATCGTAGATGTGGTAGATGTACGGGGCAGTTCTTCAACTTATGTAACGGGTAGATATTCAACATATAATATATATATACAGTGACTTGTGACGAAGCAGATTATTGCTTCAGGCCATATTAGTTTTAAATGTTAGAAAATGAAAAAAGTTAGGTTGTCAAAAATTTTTGACAGGGACAGGAATTTTTGGGTTTGAAAAAAAAAGTGAGTGGTGGTGAAGAAAAGGATTTGAATAATTTGCTCTATATGTAGAGTATACTGCAATCTATTAGAGCAGCTCCGCTCGCTGCAGGCAGGCTAGACGTTTATGCTAGTTGGGTGCCCCGACGTCGGTATCCACTGCTGGACCGAAAACATTGTGTGGTTGAGCCAGTCAGCCGACGATTTGGTGAGCGTTTGCTGCAGCAACCACGAGTATCAGCTGCGCACCAGATTTTGCAACAGGACCGCCACAATATACTAGTCCCTTACGTCTTCTCCACCTCGCTCGAATAGACCCAGCCTTTATGTCAGTGGCGGGGAAACAGCGCATGCACTCCGATAGCAGTTCCTTCATCGTCCACAACACCGGCCGGATTCGTTATTATGAATTTAGCTAAGTTAAATTAAGACTAATCATACTGTAACACGTGCGTGGAGATGTTTGTGTGTAAACTTTATTTGTGTTGCTAAGTTGATGTGGCGATCGTGGCAGCAAGCAAGCAACGTCGCGCTTAGCTTGCTTACCGCGCATGTTCATGCATTAATATTTGTTGTTTTACCTTAGCTTACTAAGATTATTGTGGTAGCAGTTGAATTAATTTAAGCTGAATTAGCGCCAATTTTCCATCACGACTGAGGCCACGAAGGTATCAATTAAATTCTATTAACAATTTAATCTAGTTTTTTTTATTTGACCATCCTTCCCGGTTTTATTTTTTTTTGTCACTCAAGCTACCACCGATTCTCAAACTTTTATTGGCCGGATGGCAGCTGACCCGGGCCGTCCGTGTCAGTTGGCATCCCTGGTGGGGAAATTTAGTTGGAAATAATTTTGCGGGTTTTTTTTAAATTTGGTTTCTTATCGGTGTTTGTAGTGAGTCGTGGAAGGAGGTCAAACATAGGAAATTTTGTAATAGGAAATAATTGTATTGCCTTATGTTCTGATATAGTACGGCCGGTTAGGTTTTTTTTTTCAATGTTTTGTTCGGCGAAGGAACTTGGTCGTGCAACCGTTTGAGATAATTTTTTTTTTTTTTTTACTTTTTTTCCTTCCTTTTCGCCATTTTTGATTTAACCTACGTTATTATTATACACGTATTGCAGTCACAATGGCGTTAAGAAAGGTATTATTTAACTTCTTGCATAAAGACGAATTGATATATGAGGTTCGTATTCGTGGAGACGAACCCGCTGATAAAGTGTCACTTTTAAGGAAGCAGGTAGCTACACTGGCCAAGGAGCAGCCATCCGAGGAAATATTGGAGACTGATGAGGACCCAACAGCGGAGTTAAACATAGTTCGCGATAAGATCGAAGAGCTTGCTTCCGTTGCTACCGGTAATGGGGTTCCGCCGCGCGTTCGTGCCCTCTCGAGCCACCTATATAACCGCGTCGAGCGCGTTATGGACTCCACGCCCGAAGTGGCAGCCCTAAGGGCAACTGTGAGGAATTTACTCCGCACTGCTGAGGACAAGCTCAATAAAGTGGATTCTCTCGACGACAGCTTGCATTCTCTAACACTCTCTGAGGCAGAAACGTGCCCCACGTCCTGCACTTTGTCTCGCTGTACTGACGCAGTGGCGAAGCTAAAACTGACGTATGATGGTAAGAGTTGCGTCCGTGCGTTCTTAGAACGCCTTGAGGAACTTTGCAGATCGCGATCGATCACTTCTCTCCAACTGCTCGCTGCCGCGCCGGAGTTGTTCGAAGGACCTGCGTTATTCTGGTACCGCAGCGTTCGAAGCCAGTTGACTTCATGGCAGATACTCCGGCAGTTGTTGTTGGAAGAATTCGATAAGGTGGATATGGATTACCGTTTGATGGGCGAGATTCGCGCCAGGAGTCAGGGACGTGATGAGGGCGTGTCTATGTATTTTGCTATAATGCACGGCTTATTCAACCGTTTGCGCACACCACTGTCCGAGGCTGTGAAATTGGAAATATTCTTACACAATGTTAGACCGATCTATTTGGCGCCTCTCTCTTTGGTAGAGATTACTACTGTCGAACAATTAAAAAAACTATGCATTAGGATTGAGGCCACAAAAATGCGGTCTCACTTGTTCCGCGAGCCAGTCGCCGCGGGACCCGACACATTGGGCGAGGAATTCGCTTACAAGGGGGAGCGAACTCCCAAGCCAACGGGGCTTAGGACTCACAGATTGTGTGCAGCGGAGACCTCGTCTAGCCATGACCCACCTCGGCCCAACAGTGGGCCTCCAAGGTACTGCCCTAGGTGTAAAACTTCGGAGCATTCTTTCTATCGGTGCCCTGCCCCACGCGATATTAAATGTTTCAGTTGCGGAAAACCAGGAGTAAGGCTGACTGAATGCCCGGATTGTTGCACCCCTAAGCAAAAAAACCATTAGCGCCGCGTTGTAAAATTCAAGGGGGTCATTTTGACCATAGTGAATGGAATGATTGGCTATTGTATTTAAGATCATATATCTCCTCGTGTCACAACGCGGCATCTCATATTGATTCTTTGCATGACAATCGACCATACGTTAACATTACCGTCGGCACATTGAAGGTTTGCGGATTATTGGATTCTGGTGCTTCCCTGTCCTTTGCCAATCGCTCGTGTGTGGGTCGTCTTTTGGCTCACGGCCATATTTTGCACAGGGACCGCAGTTTTGGAGTGGTTGTCGCAAATGGTGCCAAAACAGCAACTGAAGGCTATTTCCGGGTTCCAATATTCTACAACGGAAAAACTTTTAATTTGGACCTACACGTCGCTCCGGGCATCAATGCGGAGCTCATATTAGGAATAGATTTTTGGACGGCTTTTGACCTTATGCCATCTAACGCACCCCTCGTCGATTCCTCCGGGGTACCAGACTCTCACATTGCTTCGACGATTGTCAGTCACCTTGTTGATTATGAAGGCCTCACCGAAACTCAGCGCTCGTCGGCCAATGAGGTGATAGCTGAATTTGACTCTATTTCATCTGCTCGGCGAGGTTTAGGTAAGACATCGATAATTACCCATGCCATCGATACTGGTGATGCATCTCCGGTTAAACAGCGCACATATCGGCTGTCACCGCACAAGTTGGAGATCATTAACAAGGAGGTCGATAGCATGTTGGATCAAGATGTCATTGAGCCCACATCTAGCGCTTGGAATTCACCCGTTCTTCTGACGCTTAAGAAAAATGGGAAATATCGTTTTTGCTTGGACTGCCGGGAACTTAACCGATTGACCAAGAAGGATTCCTATCTGGTGCCCTTCATATCAGATATCCTCGACAACCTTCGCGATGCGAAATATATGTCTTCTATCGACCTGAGCTCAGCCTTTTGGCAAATACCTTTGGAGAAGGATTCGCGTGAGAAAACTGCGTTTAGTATTCCAGGTCGTGGGACCTTTTGTTACAAGCGTATGTGCTTCGGCCTCACTAACGCGCCCGCAACCCAGCAGCGCTTGATGGATAAGCTTTTTGGGTCTAGTTTTTTTGGAAAAGTTTTTGTCTACCTCGATGACATTATTATTATTAGTTCTACTTTTGAGGAGCATTTAGACATTTTGTTGAAGGTTTTGGAGATTTTGAAAAAGGCCAACCTAACTATTAACAGTGACAAGTCTGTGTTTTTTCGCAGCAGCCTGAAATATCTTGGTTATGTTGTCGATCGTGACGGATTGAGACCCGATCCCGAGAAGACTAAGGCTATAATGGAGTGGCCTAGGCCTTCAAATTCCACAGAGGTAAGGCGATTCCTCGCCACTGCTTCATGGAACAGACGTTTTATTTCAAACTTCGCTTCGCGTGCGGGGCCATTAAATAAATTAACTAGTACGAAGCGAGGTTCACCTCCGTTTCGATGGTCGGAGGAGGCAGAGGAGTCGTTTAACGATTTGAAATTAGCTCTCAGCAGTGCACCGGTTCTGTGCTGTCCGGATTGGAGTATTCCATTCCAGTTACATACTGACGCATCTGCTTGTGGGTTAGGAGCCCGGTTGACCCAGCTGGTCGAGGGGAAAGAGCGAACTGTTGCATATGCGAGTCGCACCTTAACACCTTGCGAGGTTAATTACTCGGCGACTGAGCGCGAGGCTCTCGCCGTCATTTTTGCGGTTGAACACTGGAGGTGTTATTTGGAGTGCGGACCCAAGTTCACAGTGTTTACTGACCATTCATCGCTTAGATGGTTTTTGACGTTAGAAAATCCCTCCGGCAGATTAGCGCGTTGGGGTATTCGCCTTTCGCCTTTCAATTTTGAAGTACAACACCGAAAGGGGCGAGATAACGTCATTCCCGACGCGCTCAGTCGGGCGCCTTTGCTCTCTAATATCACCATCACCCGGGACGATTGGTATGATAGGATGGTAAAAGCTTGCTCGGACAGCCCGCAATCTATACCGAATTTTGATTATAGGAATGGTCGGCTATACCGGTATACCAAGAGCAAATTTGATCTGGAGCGCGAGTTCGAGTGGAAGTTAGTGATTCCAGTTCCGGAGCGAATCGCCGTCGTACGTTCGTGTCACGACGAGCCTAGCGCAGGGCATCTTGGGGTTTATAAAACTTATCGCCGCGTCTCCTTACAATACTTTTGGCCCGGAATGTACCGCACAGTGGTAAACTACGTTCGGAACTGCGAACTTTGTTTGGCTCATAAGCACGCCCAACATCCAACCTTGGGACAAATGGGGGAGCCGAAACATTGTTCGAGACCATTTGAATACATATCAATAGATATTACCGGACCTTTTCCACCCACACGCGCAAGAAACGTGTACATTTTGGTAGTTACATGTGCGTTCAGTAAATATTGTTTGTTTTTTCCCTTAAGGCGTGCCACTGCTGGGGCCATTGCAGAGAAATTAGAAAATTTCGTGTTCCTTGTTCACGGCGTACCCCGCGTAGTGCTTTCGGATAACGGTACTGAATTTATTGGTTCAGACCAGCGTGAGTTGTTGCACCGTTACCGTATCCCCAGCACCTTTTACGCCCCTAAGTATACGCCGGAGGTGAATTTAGTCGAAAGGTACAATCGTACATTAATTACAATGTTGGCGATATTTGTCAAAGAGGACCATCGGGCTTGGGACGTCCTCCTTCCGAAGCTCCAATTTGCCGTCAACACTGCTGTCAATGAGAGCACAGGTTTTTCGCCGGCCTTCCTCACATACGGTCGTGAACTCGTATCTACGGGACAGTTCTACGACCGATTACATGGAGAGACCCCGTCGGAGAACCTTCTGACCCCAGCGGAAACCAGAGCCGACGATCTAAGCGAACTTCAGGGAATTTTTGACCGTGTTAGGGTAGCCCTGGATCGGGCTCATGCGGTGAACAAAAGGCGTTACGACCTACGCCGAAAGCCCGAAGAATTCTGCGTCGGTCAGTGTGTCTGGCGGAAGACTTTTGCTCGTAGCGACGCCGGGAAGTATTTCTCGGCGAAGTTAGCTCCGCGCTACGTTCAGTGTAAAATCCTACGCAAAAAAAGCTCCACGGTTTATGAACTAGCGAACATGGATGGTAAATCTATAGGCGACTGGAGTGTGAAAGATTTTAAGCTGACCTCGGCCTACGGCGAGGCCGATACGGTATGAGTCGATGCCGTTATCAAGACTGCAATATCCGTCTGTTTTTCGCCAACCTTTTTGCCAAATCGATTGCGTACTCATACTGCAGTGGTTAATTTTAACTGACTCACGCTATGAGGAAGTTTTTGACGTTCTCTCGTTGGTATTGCTCGCTACCGACGTAGGGCCTAACTAGACTAATGACTGCTTGGTTTTGCCCAAGTTTATCTGGCAGACCCGAGTACCTGCCTAATTTTTTTTTTACGTTATGTGTAGATAATGGCTGCCGGTTTCGTTCACGTTTTATCTGACGAACCCGGGTGTTTTCCAGGTTGGATAATAATTTGTTTTCATCTTTATTTCAATTTGTTGGTATTGCTTAGTAGCGTTCCTCGTTTTTTTTCCCCCTCTTTGGGTTCTACTTAAGTTCTGTTGAGTGTTCCTCTAACGATAACTGACGGGGACGACAGGTCGGACGGAGCTTGTCCTCTACCTCAAGGGGGGAGGCACTGTGACGAAGCAGATTATTGCTTCAGGCCATATTAGTTTTAAATGTTAGAAAATGAAAAAAGTTAGGTTGTCAAAAATTTTTGACAGGGACAGGAATTTTTGGGTTTGAAAAAAAAAGTGAGTGGTGGTGAAGAAAAGGATTTGAATAATTTGCTCTATATGTAGAGTATACTGCAATATATTAGAGCAGCTCCGCTCGCTGCAGGCAGGCTAGACGTTTATGCTAGTTGGGTGCCCCGACGTCGGTATCCACTGCTGGACCGAAAACATTGTGTGGTTGAGCCAGTCAGCCGACGATTTGGTGAGCGTTTGCTGCAGCAACCACGAGTATCAGCTGCGCACCAGATTTTGCAACAGGACCGCCACAATATACTAGTCCCTTACGTCTTCTCCACCTCGCTCGAATAGACCCAGCCTTTATGTCAGTGGCGGGGAAACAGCGCATGCACTCCGATAGCAGTTCCTTCATCGTCCACAACACCGGCCGGATTCGTTATTATGAATTTAGCTAAGTTAAATTAAGACTAATCATACTGTAACACGTGCGTGGAGATGTTTGTGTGTAAACTTTATTTGTGTTGCTAAGTTGATGTGGCGATCGTGGCAGCAAGCAAGCAACGTCGCGCTTAGCTTGCTTACCGCGCATGTTCATGCATTAATATTTGTTGTTTTACCTTAGCTTACTAAGATTATTGTGGTAGCAGTTGAATTAATTTAAGCTGAATTAGCGCCAATTTTCCATCACGACTGAGGCCACGAAGGTATCAATTAAATTCTATTAACAATTTAATCTAGTTTTTTTTATTTGACCATCCTTCCCGGTTTTATTTTTTTTTGTCACTCAAGCTACCACCGATTCTCAAACTTTTATTGGCCGGATGGCAGCTGACCCGGGCCGTCCGTGTCAGACTGTAAATTCGATCTTTTCCTTGAAAGGGGTTATACGACTATTAATAATATTAATAAAGGGGTTATAAGTTGTTCCAAATAACCTCTAGTATAACTCCTTTCAAGGAATAGATCGAATTTTCAGTCACCTGTACCTATAAATATGTATAGTATGGGTTAATTATTTGCAAGTTACTTATAATACTTATAAGGTACTATCAAAACATTGTGACTTGCGAAGTTTGTCAGTTCTTCTTTGCAAGTTCTAAATTCAATATTTAGAACTTGCGGCATTTTCGACATGTCGACGCGTAGCTTACCTACCTATGGATGAAATTATACACAATAAACAATATATATTTTTATATATGTATTCATGTATGTATGCTTATTTCTATGTCACGCTCTGTAACCTAAACGGCTGGATGAATTTTAACATTAGGTGTCGTTGTATTCTTCTCACTCGGGTGTCATAGGATGTCACACTTTTTCAAGAATTCAAAATGGCGGCCATTAGGCGGCATATATGGTCATACTTTGAAAATAGTTGTTCTTCAAACTCTATCGAGTGAGTTAATTATTGTCAAGGCGATTTCAAAAATATACCACACTTAATGGTTTGGAACTAAAATGAAGTAAATAAAAACATTAATAAAACAAGTATAATACCCGAATGCTATTAAATGAAGGTAACAAGGAAATGTCAGTGGAAAATGCTTTGGTCGGGCGTGTGGAAGGATTCCAATAGACAGATAGACCGACTACAGCTCTACTGATGTTTCCTAAATGTTCGTTTAGGTTTCAACCGCTGTTAGAATAGACGGCACGTAACTTGGCCTCTGTGCGAGAGGGACGGCGTTATACGCATGCGATCGTTGGAATAACGCTGTCCCGCTCGCACAGAGGCCAAGTTACGTGCCGGGCAGTATACACATAACGCGTAACCTATGACGAAATGTACTGTTTTCGGTTATGCGTTATACAAAATGACTTACATTCATCGACGTTTCGTCCCTCGCTCCGGGGACATCCTCAGGACTCGCAGAAATGCGAGGATCTGGAAGACACCCGACACGTCGTCCAGTCAGATGTCAACTGCCGGTCGCCGCTGATGTAGATTGTAGCGATATTTCGAACCTACCCGCATCAAGTACCCTCTCATCGCTACAATTATTTACGTCAGCGGAGCGAAGACCGGCAGTTGACATCTGACTGGACGACGTGTCGGGTGTCCTCCAGGGCGTCGCTCACTTTGTACATTACTAGCTTTAGCCCGCGACTTTGCTCGCATAGCCTATCTCCATCCTGAAGGTCCATTCTAAATATTGATCAAAGAACCTGCTTGGAGTACCGCTCGCACTTGTGGGATGGCTCAGCTAAATACCAGCTTGCGCCGCTAGACTCAATCCAGCGTCGTGCCGTGCGACTGGTGGGTAACCCTGCGGTGTCACGCGACTTACAACCACTGCAACTCCGTAGGGACGTCGGCTCCCTAAGTGTGTTCTATCGTGAGTGTTCGGAGGAGCTGTTCAATGCGATTCCGCCGTCCCCATTCCACCTCCGCACTACGCGTACTGGGCAGGCGATGCACCCCTATTCAATTGATCTACCACGGATGCGCACCAACCGGTTCTGTAGATCTTTTATTCACAGAACCGGGAAAATGTGAAACGCACTGCCTGCCCATCTATTTCCTCCCAAGTACAGCCTGGGGTTATTCAAAAGGGGCGTGAAAAGGATCTTGTCAGGCCGCCATGGCATTCGCAATCCCCGTGCATCACAGAATGTCCATGAGCATCGTTAGACACCTACTTGTAGGTGAAACGATGCCACATGTCGCGCTATCCATAAAAAATTCGAAAGGGATTCGAAGCCATGGTCAAAAAATACAAATCCTACATTCTTACCATTGAGCCACGAAATCACATAAACGACCAAATGATTATCGGATTCCCACTGTCACTCAGAGACGAATAGAATTGATCCCGAGCCACTCGTAACTCAACCCTTAATGCTACTTAATGCTCGATAGAGTAAATGCTTAAGGTTACATTTTAAATAATAAAAATAAAACTGACGCTGACGCGATGACGCGATGACGCGAGTTTAACATTTTTTACCCACCTAAAAAAGTGCCAAGCGCCGCTAAAGAAGTTTTCACTTAAAAAATTTATAAAATCGAATGAGTATTTTCGGAGATTACCTAATACTCACAGTTTACACTCATAGTTTGGATAACTTAAGAACTTACAAACTTACAACCTTTACCTCTTTATAACATTTAATAATATATACTAGTATATATATATACATTATGCCTTCACTGCACCGATGTAAGGAGAACCTACATCTTTAGAGTTCAGTTTTATATTCAATCATTTAATTTTAATTTTATTGTTTTTTAATTAATTGCATGAATTAATTATTTCCGAATTATTAATTGAATCTAATAATTCACTGCTATTAAAACGTTTGTTAATCGATGTTCCGTGGTAGAATCTACATGTTAATTTCAGAACCAAAGCTCTAAAGAAACAATGTAGGAACATTGGTAAGTATATATATACATCTAGTCTACGTCTATCGATTCAACTAAGTGTTTCTAAACACTTGTATCAACATTACTTATTTCACGTATACGTAATTATTGAAACGATCAATATTATTCGAAATATTTTTGTAATTGACCTTTCTGTGTACAGAATTCGATTTTTTTGGATTTTAATATGAACATGTTAATGAAAATAATGATAATCCCTCGTCTCATCCCGGAGAGCTCCGTATTCACGGCCTGCACCCGTCGACGTGATTGGAGGCCTGCCGTCCGCCGCGCCGCGTCGACGCAAATACAGTTTTTCTTTTAAAGTAAAGAACGAATCATCTTGTTAGTTAAATGTGTTTAAAATTAAGCACATGATTTCATTGGCATTTCGACCGTGTGGGGTCGGTACTTAAAAAGAATAGCCCCACTGCATCTCTTCCTGTGCATGTCGTAAAAAGGGACTAAGAAATAAGGACAAGATGCTGTGTTAAAGGGCTACAGGATAGCTACTTCTCACCTTGGCACGGTCCTTCCACTGATTCATGCAGCAGGTGGGGTCTTCGTGCCATACTTGCTGCTTGATAGTTATCTATCTTGTCCGAATACTTTGCTAAACGTGGTGGTCGGTGTTGTGCTGTAATTTACAAGAGTCCTTACAGCACAACACCGATTACTTTGCTTACCCCGATTGTAGGGATACAGTGGTATGTATGTATTTCATTGGCGCAATAAACATTTACTATATTTTTATATATATTCAGTAATCTCTACTAAATATTGATAAAAAATGTGAGGATGTATTAAATTGTGCTTTTAATACACGTACTTCGCTTTTTAAAACAAAATATCAGTAAAAAAACAATAATTAATACAAGGTACTATCATTTGGTAGAAAAGACTTCAACGCCCGGGTTTCCTTTTACATTTTTACATTAAAACATTATTTAAAACTAACTTATAAATCATATGACATTTAAATTAAAAATTATATCAGCTCAATAATAACAATTAACAACAGTACCACAGTTCAAGATTTTTCGAAATTTGACCATAAAGGGAATAACACCGGGTAAAATCTGTTTTTACAAATTTTTCCATGACCCATGCTACATTTACTTTTTAACAGTACGCGGCTCAGCCTTTAGCCTCACTCTGTGACTTACTTTTTTCGAGAAAGCATATTGTTTACGCGAACTCGAACTCGAGCTCGGTCGAGTAGGTTTATCCTTTACCTGAACACCGTTCGGCCTTAAGCCTCATCCTTAATGAATGAGTTTCTTCTTTTGAAATTCGAATTTCAATTGAACTAAGTCGCGAGCAATAGCTTATTTAAAATATATGACCTGTATTATCTCTTAGATGTACCTACGAAAATTATGTAAGCATGACGGAAATGTCCAAGAAGTATATTTTTGAAATATTTGTCCAAAACCTAGAGATCGGGCAACGCTAGGTCCAGAAGTGGCTAATTGCAAAGTAGTTTTGTCAGCCAATCATAAGACTGGTTGGCAATGATGTCGAACCTACTATTTGGGATACGTTAGCAGCTCGGAATCTAAAAGTAGACCTTGAATCTAATAAGGATATCGTGTCGCCAAACCAAATGTGAAGGGGACGTTTAATTTGGCGACACGATCCCAACTTGTCTCTAGACTGCCTGGGCAGTTTTTTGTCCTCCTGAACAAAAAGTATTCTGAGAAATGATATTATGAGCACATTTTTTGTTGTTTTATTTATAATGTATTTAATTATTATTTCAATTAGGTATGTGTGTTGAATGTTTTACTTTTTAGAAGTCCGTACCTTAAAAGGAATAAGAAAACGGAATCCTTATAGGATTACTCCAGTGTTTGGTCCGTCCTTCGGTCACAGAGGTTTTTCTCGAAAACTAAGTAACCATTCATTGGACCAGGAGTCATGGATCCGTGGTGTCAGTCAGATTCAGGTTCAGATATTTACACAACATTAACAATATTTCATTTAGACATTATATGCATATTCAGTATAGTTAGTCTTAATTTTTATTCACGTTCCGCTCAGAAATCTATCAGCAGTCCATCATGCATACATCTCAATCCATCAGCATTCCATTAATCCCAGCAGCGGTCTATCTTATCAATTACATTGTCATCCGTGATTTCAATTACCAATTTAATCCGCGATGTCATCTACATTGTCATCCGTGACGTCAATTACATTGGCATCCGTGATGTCCATTTACATTGTCATCCGTGATTTTAATTATTTGCATGTTTTTTTTTTTTTTATGGAACCTGACACGGTTGGCTACATCACCTACAACATCCGTGATGTCAGCCCATAACACAGGGTGAACTAGGTAATTAAAAGCCGATCTAATATATGTAGATCATAATATTACATGCACATCTATGATTTAATTATTTTATTGGTTTCAAATTTGAAAATCCTAATAAATGAATAGGGTACTGAACATCGAGATATGAATGAAGCGTCTGCAAGTTACTGAAGAATCTTCTAAGCAGAATTTTAGAATAAAGGTATATAATAAAATGTTTTATGTGTATCATTCTTATTTTTTATGTTTTAACTCTTCTACCTTACTCACAATTCCAGGCATGACTGGTAGAGAATTCCTCTAGGCTTTAAGTCTGCCTTCACTTTGTGCAATAAAGTATAATTTTCATTCATTTCATAAAATCACAAAAATAAAAAAAATATTTCCATGTTTTCTTTTCGACGCAACAATATTTTATACCGTTTACTCTGAGTGACTGAGCGTGTCGAGTCGTTTTCGACGATTTTCTTGCCACCTGCCTGCACGAAGAGGGTTGAATAAAACTAATATTAAAGTTAGACCCTAGAAGTAGTTCTCAAAATTACAAAGAGAAATTAAAACTTCATAGACTTATACTCTGTAAACATGATAATAGTAGAAGGTCCAATCAGAGAAATCCGTGACTATGACATTATCCATGGCCACAGCTCCAATGCCTACGCAATCGACCGCGAAACTGTTCAGCTACCGCACACACTTAGCAAAGCCTTTGACAACGTCCATCACAATGTTTATTCTACTCTATTCCAATTCAAATAAATCATAAATTATAATATTATTAATCCTTAATTCAATCTTTCTTTACAATACTGCTTAGTTAGACTATTAATCAACATTAACAAATACCGTAGCCAATCGAGGGATTCGTCGGGGTCTAGTTCGTGCCCTTTGATCTTCATAGTAGTCTAATTTTGCAATTTCTCTGAGATATTTCGTATTGTGGTACAACGAAGGTCCCTGAACAGAAAGTATCCATGACTATGACACGGTCCGGGGTCACAGCTCGCGCGGCGGCATGCGGCAGACCGGTCGCGCGGTCTGTCGGTGTCGGTGCGACCGGTCTCCGGAACTGTGTCAGTCGTGTTACGTGTTACGAGTGGGTATTAAACGCAAGTCTTGAGAGGTCTAGCTGTCGCCGACGACGTGCCTGGGCCGCGTTGAGCATTGTGTCATGCATGTTTTCGTTTGCGTTTTGTTCTTCCTCTTAATTTATTTTGTTTACATAAATGAGAAACGATTTCTGTGATATCAGTCCGTCGATCACGCAAAAACCACTGAACTGATTTCGCTCAAATGTTGTATTTATGTATTATATTGTATGGTTTATATTCTTTATATTGTTTATAATTTCTAATATAAATAAATCAATAAATGTGTTGTATTGTATTGTTTATGTGTATGTACATGTTGTTCCTGGGATAGGCTTGTAAACGGTGTTCTGCATCATAATAGTCGTTAGTCATAGTCATGGCCACCCAATAGTGTCACAATTACTAATATGGTAGGTACATTATGGATAACGAAATTATTGAAAATTCGATTGAAGCCACCGCACCCACGATAGCAAAAATTTTATTTCCCCATCTAATGTTACGTTTGCATATAATCAAATGCGACTATTGTACAAGATGTAGGCACCTTTAATACTTAAAATTAAGTTACTTTCTGTATATTAATGTGTACGCCTGCGCATATCATGAATCTGATCTTCATGGTGACTAGTCTAGTGTTTTACTTTTACTTACTGCGTACGAGAAACCGGAAACTGTGTTAAGACAGTATGACGAGTAATTTACTTAGTTGCATCACGCTCTTACACGATAAAAGGAAAGAGTACGTAACGTGGCACCCTGTCGCCAGTGGGGTGGGCAGAGACGGCGGATCTCAATGTGCGCATGTGCATCATACATCATGCAACTACTGAAGCTGTCTATTCTACATAAACATAACTAAATAAATAAAATTCTTATACCCATTAAAAATTTTCAATGCCCATTTTAAATTGGAAAGTTCAGCAGTGGACATGATACGAGAATGTCAACTATGACTATAATAATAATTATAGTAGTCCTGTCGGTGCATATATTTATTTTTAGTTTTAATTTTTGGTTTTAGAAGAAAGACTGTTACGTTTCCGAAATTATTCTCTACGATTCAATGTATTGTATTGTATTGTTTACTAGCTGAGCCCGCGGCTCCGCTCGCGTGAAATTCGTATTTCAAAGAAGACAGTAAGTAACTGAGGGCGAGGCCGAAGGCCGAGCTGCGTTCAGGAAGACTATAAACCTTCTCGAAGAAAGTAAGTAACTAAGGGCGAGGCCGAAGGCCGAGCTGCGTTCAGGAAGACTATAAACCTTCTCGAAGAAAGTAAGTAACCAAGGGCGAGGCCGAAGGCCGAGCTGCGTTCAGGAAGACGATAAACCTTATCTAAGAAAGTAAGTAATTAAGGGCGAGGCCGAAGGCCGAGCTGCGTTCAGGAAAACTATAAACCTTCCCGAAGAAAGTAAGTAACAAAGAGCGAGGCCGAAGGCCGAGCTTCGTTCAAAAAGACTATAAACCTTCTTGAAGAAAGTAAGTAACAAAGGGCGAGGCCGAAGGCCGAGCTGCGTTCAGGAAGACTGTAAACCTTCTCGAAGAAAGTAAGTAACTAAGGGCGAGGCCGAAGGCCGAGCTGCGTTCAGGAAGACTATAAACCTTCTCGAAGAAAGTAAGTAACTAAGGGCGAGGCCGAAGGCCGAGCTGCGTTCAGGAAGACGATAAACCTTATCTAAGAAAGTAAGTAACTAAGGGCGAGGCCGAAGGCCGAGCTGCGTTCAGGAAGACGATAAACCTTATCTAAGAAAGTAAGTAATTAAGGGCGAGGCCGAAGGCCGAGCTACATTCACGAAGACCATAAATATTCTCGAAGAAATTACGCAACTGAGGGCGAGACCGAAGGCCGAGCTGCGTTCAGGAAGACTATAAACCTTCTAGAAGAAAGCAAGTAACAAACGGCGAAGCCGAAGGCCGAGCTGCGTTCAGGAAGACTATAAACCTTCTCGAAGAAAGTAAGTAACTAAGGGCGAGGCCGAAGGCCGAGCTGCGTTCAGGAAGACGATAAACCTTATCTAAGAAAGTAAGTAACTAAGGGCGAGGCCGAAGGCCGAGCTGCGTTCAGGAAGACGATAAACCTTATCTAAGAAAGTAAGTAATTAAGGGCGAGGCCGAAGGCCGAGCTACATTCACGAAGACCATAAATATTCTCGAAGAAATTACGCAACTGAGGGCGAGACCGAAGGCCGAGCTGCGTTCAGGAAGACTATAAACCTTCTAGAAGAAAGCAAGTAACAAACGGCGAAGCCGAAGGCCGAGCTGCGTTCAGGAAGACGATAAACATTCTCGAAGACAGTAAGTAACTATGGGCGAAGCCGAAGGCCGACCTGCGTTCAGGAAGAGGATAAACCTTCTCGAAGAAAGATAGTAACTGAGGGCGAGGCCCAAGGCCGAGCTGCGTTCAGGAAGAGGATAAACCATGGGTCAGGCCGAAGGCCGAGCTGCGTTAAGGAAGAGGATTAACCTTCTTGATGAAAGTAAGTAACTATGGCCGAGGCCGAAGGCCGAGCTGTATTCTGGAAGACGATAAATCTTCTCGATTTCTCGATAAAAGTAATGGCGTTTAGATAAACGATCAAACTTCTTAAATAAAGTAAGTAACTAACGGCGAGGCTTCAGGCTAAGCTGCATTCTGGAATACAATAAACCTCCACAAAGAAAGTAAGTAACTAAGGGCGAGGCCACCGTCACACCCATCCCCCCCATTTATTTGTTTTGAGTAGCTTTAATTATAATTTTCCTTTAAAAAAACCGATATTCCCATACAATCTTTAACACTCCGTTTCCGTTTCTCCCTCTCCCTCTCCCTCTCCCTCTCCCTCTCCCTCTCCCTCTCCCTCTCCCTCTCCCTCTCCCTCTCCCTCTCCCTCTCCCTCTCCCTCTCCCTCTCCCTCTCCCTCTCCCTCTCCCTCTCCCTCTCCCTCTCCCTCTCCCTCTCCCTCTCCCTCTCCCTCTCCCTCTCCCTCTCCCTCTCCCTCTCCCTCTCCCTCTCCCTCTCCCTCTCCCTCTCCCTCTCCCTCTCCCTCTCCCTCTCCCTCTCCCTCTCCCTCTCCCTCTCCCTCTCCCTCTCCCTCTCCCTCTCCCTCTCCCTCTCCCTCCCCCTCCCCCTCTCCATCTCCCTCTCCCTCTCCCTCTCCCTCTCCCTCTCCCTCTCCCTCTCCCTCTCCCTCTCCCTCTCCCTCTCCCTCTCCCTCTCCCTCTCCCTCTCCTTCTCCCTCTCCCTCCATCTCCCTGCCTCTCCCTCCCTTCCGTTGAGTCTGGCCATCATCGATACTTGGAGTAAATATGGCAACCCCAAAGATGGTAAACAGACAGACATACAGACATACATACAGACAGACAGAAAGCAGACGTTGGATTTTATTAAAGGTAAGGAAGAAAGGAAGATAAGGGGGATTCCATCGCTCTACCTCCACCTCCCCTCCCGCCCCTCCCTCACCCCCCTCCCTATATGCCTCTACATACCCCCCCCCCCCTCCCCTCCCCCTTCAGGATATTGTAATGTCATCGGTTCTTACTCGGGTGAATGATTCCGTGTCCGTTACATACAAATATTGCCAGGTGCTCTCATATTTCACTTCACTGCTACCCTCATAAGCCATTTAGCGTGATAGTAAGTAGCCTATAGTTGATGGGAAGAATCAAGCTATCCGTAGAATTTTGTTTTATTAAAATCGGTTCAGTGGTTCTCGAGTTATAAGCGGACAGACAGACACTCAGACATACAGAAAGCAGACGTTGGATTTTATTATAGGTAAGGATTGATCATTCATATGGCAGTTAGACTGCACTCGAACTTGTCACAATTTGTTCTATCCGGTTCGAAGTGACTAGCCACAAAATAGCATCGCTTACATTCTATCGAAAATACAGCTTGAGAACAAGATTAACAATTTTGCTGAGAGTTCTGACTACAAAGATTTATTAATTAAGTGTATCAGGTGTAAAGAGCCTTTGTCAAAGTTTGATACGTAATTTGTATCAACATAATTATGTTAGAATATTAAACATACTGCAATGTAGTATAATTGTAAAAAAATTTAAAATAATAAAAATAATAAATACATAGTAATGTCTGCTGTATGGCTGTGTTTATGTATGTAAGTATATTCACTTATAACTCAAGAACGGCTCAACATATTCATTTTTGGTTACTTTCTATGTAATGCAACATATCTCCGCCAGGTTATAAGCTATATAGCATCACGCCATTATTTATATAAGCTGAGCAGTGAGGTCGGAAGTAAACGCAGTCAGAAAAATCTACCTCGCCCTTAATCACTTGCTTTCTTGGATATGTTTTATCGTCTATCTGAAAGTAGTGACTTTGAGGTAGTATACAGTTTGCGCGAACGCAGCTCGGCCTTCGACCTCGGACACTAAACGACAGCGAGTAAAGGCAAGCGATAGTTTATTTTATAGTCGTAAAAGGCGACTAAGGGCTAAAGACAAGATGCCGTGCTAAAGGGCGACAGGTTCGCCACCTCTCATCTTGGCACGGTACTTCCACCGAGCCGTGCAGCAGGTGGGTCTTCGTGCCTTACTTGATCGATTGAATCTTGTTCGAATACTTTGCGAAACGTGGTGGTCGGTGTTGTGCTGTAATTTACCAGAGTTCTTGCAGCACAACATCGATTACTCTGCTTACCCTGATTCTCGGGATTCAGCGTGTGTGATATGTATGTATGATATAATTATGCGTTTAAATCGGATTTGATATTGAACGAACTTAACCGCGAGCGGAGCCGCAGGCGCAGCTAGTATTACATAATTATTAATCAATACCTACTTCCTAATAAATAATCATTTTGTAACGGAAAAATCATCGAATAATTTTGCGAGAACGTTCAATAAGAATCCGTATTAATACGTTATGTGGATGTGTGTTATGTGGATGTGGGTGTGTGTATACAAGTGGATGTGTTCACACGTCATAACGGAACTGAACACCGGTCCGAGGTTACATTCAGCCGACTGCTGATGGATCACTCCCGGGATCGAATTGGTGTAATGGTAAATTATCTACTAAATTAAAGTTGATGCTGGATTCGAATCCAGCATTCATGCTTTTGGAATTATAATTATTGATCAAATCTGTCATTTATAAAAATGTTAAAAATTTCATTCTCTGAGCGTCTAATGAATTTGAATATCAGTAGGCGTATATTGTTGATTTGTCCCATGTTCTGAATAAAATTTTTTTTTCAGTTACAGTCACCTAATTTTCTTAAGTTATTCATAAAAAAACATTTTAACCAAATATTCGACTCTCGTAGTTTTGGTAGTATGCCCAAAAATATTAAAAAAGTTACTTGTTTTGGTCTTTTTTTTGTTTTTCGTAGTCGGATTTTTTTTTATGTTTTATATATGATGTTTAATTTTATACATTGGAATTTTGTGCGATAAATAAATAAATCTTCACTGCACAAATTCCAATGCATCTTGTGTCCTGTTCTAAGATTTCACATCGTGTGGAATGTTCGCGCAACCGGTGTGGTGTGCAGTGCGGAGCGGAGAAGGGGAAAGGGGTGATGGTGGGGGCGGGTGCGTGGACGCAGTGACTCGATTCCAAGTGTGGCACTACGTGATTTATTTTTATTTATCTCTTTATTTCAGCTATCAGCATCAACCTATATTAGTGTGTTTTAGCCAACCCCCGCACCTATGCCCATACCGAATTTCTCTGAGCGCATCGAATGTTTTAATAAAGAAACATGTGTGTTATTTATAAATTATATTAATTCTTTATTCATCCTCCATAGACGGTACACTGCACTCGGATTCGACATATTTTAACATTTAATATTTCGCATTTTTTCCAGTTCGATTATCACAGCGAAGAAGAACTGGCAAGAAACTTCGCTGGATACTTTTTTTTACGTCCACTTAGTCGTACGAGTCATCATTATTGCAAAAAATGTATCACAAATGCAAAATGTTTTCTATACTTTGACAACGCGCGCTTCGAGTGCTACGGAAGGTTGTTATAGAACGGTGCACTGCACATTGCATTGTGCGTAACTCAGAGCAGTGTTTTTAACACTTAAATGTGTATTGGCTTACAGCAAGTGTTACGAGCTCTGCGTTAGTTTAAAAAATTTACAGTGACCAGTACACTGTGACCGCAATAGACAAGGAGCGTTCATTTTAGCCGGATTGTCTGTCCTTTTTAGCAATGAGCCTCCTTCTTCTGTCGTACTCATCGAGATACCGTTTCCGGATACACAGAGGCCTACCGAAACGTCAAATAATCGTACCAATTAATTAATTTCTAAATAACTTTTTGCCAACCGAATCTTCTATTAATCAACAGTTGATCATGTATTTTGATTTTACTTTAAAGATTACAATAATAATTATTGTAATCTTTAAAGTAAAATCCGACTAAGGTCGGACTAAGTCGGATGATTTATTTTGAGACTTTGGAAGCATTATCAACGGAGCGTTTTTACAATCAGATTGTACCGCTACACGCGCGCATTACCAATTGACTAATCGCCACAGCGCAGCGCGTGGCGGGGCGGACACATTATTATAGCGTTCTATTTCCTAACCTGTGTTATAGCGTTCGTGCGAATGTACACTTCTAATCTACGAGTATCATGAATGTTAGCATTACTTAGTAAAATTCCCTACATACATACCACACGCTCTATCCCGACAATCGGGGTAAGCAGAGTAATCGGTGTTGTGCTGCAAGAATTCTGGTAAATTTCAGCACAACACCGACCACTACGTTTAGCAAAATATTAGGACAAGATAACTATCAAGGCACGAAGACCCACCTGCTGCATGGCTCGGTTCGGTGGAAGGACTGCGCCAAGGTAAGAGGTGGCTATCCTGTCGCCCTTTAGAACGACATCTTGTGTTTATACCTTAGTCGCTTTTTACGACATGCACGGAGTGAGATGCTGTGGGGCTATTCTTTTCAAGTACCGGCCCAACAAGATTCACGGTAAAATTGCCTTAATGGTTTGAATTCGCGGTCATTTTGGGTGACATTTCAAACTTCTGCGTGCAGTCATACTAAGAGCGCAAGCGTCTGTGTGGTCGGGCCCGCGTTTGATAGAATACTATTAAAAGTGATCGCCAATACATGGTAAGTAAATTTTACGAAATAATGTTCGCGCGAATGATCGTGGTTGCTCGCGCCGAACTTGGAATGTAGCTACAGGTTGTGGAAGCCGACTGTGCGCCTCTTGACCTACACTGTCGTTGCGAACGCTCCGCTGCCTCCGCACAGGCTGTTACGTGCCTGTTCACTATGCACTTAGTCACTAGGTATATCTACATACATACATACATACATACATACATACATAAGTACATACATACATACATACATACATACATACATACATACATACATACATACATACATACATACATACATACGTACGTACATACATACATAGCGTCACGCCTGTTTCCCAGTGGGGTAGGCAGAGACGACTGATCTCCACGTGCCTAGATCCTGACACACCTCTGCGGCCTCCTCCACTCTCGTAATGTTCTTCATACACGCTCGTCAGTTTTGGGTACTACGCACTTGACCCTTTTTGAGCACCTGCCCGATCGGTACCCTTATCACGAGATTTAACCTACACCGCGTACGACGCTACGCCGTGTTCTCCGCATCATTTTGTATGGAGAAACGGAGCAGCGCCTCTAGTGATAGATTTGCGAACTTTGTTTCTCCATACAAAATGATGCGGAGAACACGGCGGCGGCGTAGCGTTTCCTCCTTGTTTCCACCTTACATTTATTTCGTTTTTGTATATTATGTTCTTCATTAGGTTAATTTTATTCTAATCCTCATCCTTACCTATAATAAAATCCAACGTCTGCTTTCTGTCTGAGTGTCTGTCTGTCCGCTTATAACTCGAGAACCACTGAACCGATTTTAATAAAACAAAATTCTACGGATAGCTTGATTCTTCCCATCAACTATAGGCTACTTACTATCACGCTAAATAGCTTATGAGGTTAGCAGTGAAGTGAAATATGAGAGCGGGCGGAGCCGCTGGCACAGCTTGTTAGTTTTATAAACGTTTATCAACGTTAACAATATTTTATTTTTCTCTCTCTCTCTGCCTACGTGTTTATATCGCGGGATATTTCATTAATTGCATATTGAGGCACTATGAAGAGATCTATGACTGTATGTACTACTAATTACGGGGTCGGTACTTAAAAAGAATAGCACCACTGCATCTCTCCCCGTGTATGTCGTAAAAGGCAACTAAGGGATAAGGACAAGATGCCGTGCATAAGGGCGACAGGATAGCCACCTCTTACCTTGGCACGGTTTTCCACCGAGTCATGCCGCAGGTGGGTCTTCGTGCCTTACTTGCTGCTTGATAGTTATCTTGTCCGAATTTTTTTTTATAGACTACTGGTTGCTGTGCCCAAAAGTTCAAAGAACGATTAAGACACAGCCAATAACCCCACTCCTCGCGAAACCACGCTCAGAGAGGCGCCATGCCAGCTACAAGGCAAACAAAGAGGTCGTTGTCTAGTTTATTAACACGCCTTTTGAAGATTCCCAGGTTATAGGTGGTGGGGAATACACTCGCCGGAAGACCGTTCCATATTTTCGCCGTACGACATAGGAACGATTTCGAAAAGCGATGCGTTCTCAGAAGTTGTGTGTCAACAACATATGGATGTGTGTTCCGAGCGAGTCCGGAGGGTGTGACGAATACGGATCGGGGCAGGCGGGATGAGGGAAGCCAGTATACTTTGCTAAACGTAGTGGTCGGTGTTGTGCTGTAATTTACAAGAGTACTTGCAGCACAAAACATATTACTCTGCTTACCCCGATTGTCGGAATACAGCTTGTGGTATGATGTAAATAAGCATATTATTAATTCTTCAAATTTTACATTTATTTAAAATTTCGACATTCTCAAAATTCGAAAATTTATATTGTGCTCGATGTGCAACACCGTCTGTCGAGATGAATGAATCACTACTTCATAATAGGTATCAAATAATTACAATACACAATGCTCCTCCAGCGCGTCAGTCTGGCCGTGCAGAGGGGGAACGCTACGAGCGTTATTTTATTTTATTTTCTTTATTAAGGAGAAAAAACAGAGACATGTAGCACATAGATTATGACAAAAGAGAAACCAAGAGTATACAATATAACATGTCCCCACTACGCTTCCCTCTGGAACACATTGAACATGATAAAGGCAGTACAAATAAAAGTTATTACATAAACAAACAATTAATAGAAGACAGTTGCGAAACAGAGAGACAAAAAGAAAAGGATTAAAAAAAATAATACATAGTCGATAGTTGAGAGAGGTGATAACAGAATAGACGAGAAGGTATACAGTATTATGTAATATGTGATGGATGACTGACCTACCTATCCATCCAGCAGGTTACGGACTATGTTCTTATAGGAATGGGCCGAACTTAAAAATATATCTGTCGAAACCAGTTTCTTGTTGAAGGTGTCGCACATTCGGCGTAATGGCGCGCGGACACCAGCATTAGTGGGGCATTATGGGGGCCTTTCCGCCATCTCGGTACCCATGGATGAGATTTTCTTTGTTGTTGGCTCCCGGCAACGCTGCAATTCTGGCTCGTCTTGTCACTGGACGGTTTTTATTATTTATTTATTTTTTTAGGTTTAGTTTTAATTTATTTTTTTAAGTTAGTTTAGTTCGTTAGTTTAATTAGATTTAGTTACATTTATATTAGTTAAGTATTGTTTTGTTTCTTTCAATAAATGATTCATTAGTTTCTATACACAATACATTTCATTCATCCGTCTTAGGAACGTGATCGGATTGTAAACATTCCTGAGCAATTAAATCGCACCGGTCATCGTAAGGTACGAATAAAAAAAATTGCTTTGAAAAAACATTTCAGCTTCGGTAGCTCAGTGGTGCGGTCGGTCGACTGTCGGACGTGATAATAAGCACACCTGGGAGCGGTCAGTACTTGCATAGGTGACCGCTCGACTGTTGTAGGCTGGCCGCGGTTCGGATTCTACGTAAAACTGTATAGGTCTGTCGCCTATTCGCTACAAGGGCGAAGCACTGCCTTTACCAGGTTTAACCCGCCCGGGTTGGTACAACCACACGGATTGAAATGTCGGTTGAAATAGTAAATAGTTCGTGATGATGATAAATAGTTCTTGTGAGTCTTAGTAAGCGGTAAATATTTGTAACTAACAATAAACGAATAGCCCCACTGCATCTCTCCCCGTCTCTGCGAAGTTTGTTTGTCAGTTCTTCTTCGCATTGAAATAGTACTGGCGGATTTTTTTTATTATGGGATGTAACACGGTTGGCTACATCACCTACTAAATCTGTGATGTCAGTCCATAACACTTTGGTCAACTATAGGTGCCATGTCACTGCTTCCCTTCGGCCGTGCCGGCCACACTGAACTGGGCGGAATACACGAACTATTTACATAGCCGTTTCGACCGACCTTTCATTCAGTGCGGTGGTACCAACCCGGGCGGGTTCAACCCTACCACCTAGTAAGGTAAAAATGGAAGGGACCTTAAATTTTGCAGAGAAGCCGATCCACGATCAGCCTCCAACGGCCGAGCGGTCACCCATCTATCCACTGACCGCGCCCAGGTGTTCTTATGACCCGACCCCGACCGGCAGTGTCGATCGACCGCACCACTGAGCTACCGAGGCTACCTCCTATTGAACTGTAGGAAGTAACAAGTAATATTTACGTTATTTTCAAAGTAATTATTGCCTGGAGTAATTATGATAACAGTGGGTATATTATATTCTTATTTACATCTCATCACGCGGAGATGGCTGTTTGCATTACACAAGGTCGCAAACTCAATAACTTAAGTGGTTATATCGCAATGTGTGCTTTGAGCTAAGTACAGTTGGGAAAAAATGCGCAAATAAATAGCTACAACCTTGCCTGACTACTTAAGACGGGGTACGGCGCTTGTATACTCCACGCGAGCGATCGCCCTTACGACCGCAGATGTACAAAGTTATTTTTCAACCCCGACGAAAAAGCTATTTAAAAAAATATAAAAACCGCCTTCAAAAATTTATGAAATAAAAAAAAATCGAACCCTAGAGTTAAAGGGTTTAATTCACAGTTAGTAATTTTTTGCTATTAATGTACTCGGCGGCCTCGCTTTCCAATCCGATCTTGACCAAATGGGACCACACGGGAAGCACCAGCTTTCAAATAAAAAAAGAATTTTCAAAATCGGTTCACCCAGTCGAAAGTTCTGAGGTAACAAACATAAAAAAAAATTAAAAAAAAAACATACAGTCGAATTGAGAACCTCGTCCTTTTTTGGAAGTCGGTTAAAAAAGAGGGGTGTTTTACGACGTGTGTGCGTGTGTGTGTGTGTGTGTGTATGGGTCTGTCTGTCTGTGGCATCATAGCTCCCAAACGGATAGACCGATTTGGATGCGGTTTTTTATTAGGAAGCTGTTTTAATCAGGATGGCTCTTAGAGCTATGTTTAGAGAGTAATCAAGTAATTAAGTAATCCTCTTAAAAAGTGGACCGATTTGCATGCGTTTTTTTTTTAAAAAGCTTGAAATAAAAGTTAAATTACAATTAATTTAAAAAACTCCAACCCTTAAAAAGTCTAAAATAATTTCCGTTTACTTACTTGAAAGAGACGGAGGACCGCTAAGCGAATTACCGCGCAGCTCTGAGTTTTTATATTTTATTTACTACAAGCTGTGCCCGCGGCTCCGCCCGCTCTCATATTTCACTTCACTGCTAACCTCATAAGTCATTTAGCGTGATAGTAAGTAGCCTATAGTTGATGGGAAGAATCAAGCTATCCGTAGAATTTTGTTTTATTAAAATCGGTTCAGTGGTTCTCGAGTTATAAGCGGACAGACCGATATACACTCAGACACTCAGACAATCAGACATTCACACAGAAAGCAGACGTTGGATTTTATTATAGGTAAGGAAGCGGTCCCCCGACTCCTTTAATTAAGTAAACGGAAATTATTTTTTTACTTTTTAAGGGTGGGGGTTTTTTTAATTTGTAATTTAACTTTTTATGTTTCCTTCGCCAGACACATCGATTGGTCCGTCCATCGGTCTGTGACACACAGCTTCAGCTAGCTCCTAGGCTTTCTATTACTTTATTAGGTAGTAGGGTTTAACTCGTACGAATTAATATACGTTATAAATTCATGCATTCATGCTATTTCTGTTAAACCGGTCAAGTGCGAGTCGAACATGCGCAACGAGGATTCCGTGCGAAAAAAAGTTGAAAAAATACGTTAAAGACTTTCCTTAATTTTTGTATTTTTTTTATTTCACATATAGCTAAGTCATATTTGCCATAATAATACAAATATTCTGTTAACATTTCACCCGGCTAGCTATTCCAAAGATATAGCGGTAAGACAGACGGACAGACAGACAGCGTAGGATTTTTTTTTTATTGTAAGCTCGACAAACGGCGCCGGGGCACCCATGAGGTGTCTAACGGCGCCCATGGACATTCGGTCGTATTCGGGGGTTGCGAATGCCATGCCGGCCTGACAGGTGCCCATTCACTCCCCTCTTGAAGGACCCGAGACTGTACTTGGGGGGAAATATATAAGCAGGGAGAGCGTTCCAGAATTTGCCGGTTCTTTAAAGGAAAGTTCTGCAGAATCGATTGGTACGCATGCGCGGTAAGTCCAGCGTATAGGGATGCAATCCCTGCCCAGTGCGCGTGGTGCGGCGGTGGAAAGGGGACGGCGGGATCGCGTTAAACAGCTCCTCCGAGCGCTCCCCGTGGAATAAGCGATAGAACACATTTAGTAATAGGCTTCCGCACGGGGTAAGAAAACTTTAAAAACCACGTGTAGTGGCGTGTCTTGCGAGAGGCCTATGTCCAGCATTGGACCGACATGGGCTGATGACGTCTACTATCAAATATTTCCATAACCAGTTTTTAACCCTTCAGCTCTTTAGCAAACACCTCGGGGTAAACGTGTATAGCTTTGTAAATTTAACCTTGCCAAGATCTATATGTCATATCCAACTGCGTACATGACAATTTTAGATCAAATAATAAATTATGCTCAATTGAAGTGCCCACCTGGCCAATTTTTTTTGCAAACGCTCTCGACACCAGACAATTGGCGAAGAAGTCAACAACATCCCGAGCGTATCTAGAAATATTTACCACGTTGGATGATTAAGTCGTAGTGTACCAGGGCTAGGAGAACCAGTTCTTACGTTTAATGTTAAATTTTCCTGTCATTTCATCACGGTATGATGAATTTGACAGGAAAATTGAACGTTCTGGAGTGCATACAAGATCCATTGTAAAATCAGTGTTGGACCATATAGCGTAATATCGTCGAGGTTTTTTAAATTTAATAATTCATCAATACTAATAATAAATCTGTAAGGGATGATCATGGAGTAAGTTACTTAATTTTAAGAGATACTGAGTTTGTAGACTATATGGCTACATATCTCTATGTCTTGTTGTATGCTATTAACACTAAATTGGCAATTTTTAGGAATATTTACGGTATGTATGTATGGTTACTCCATAACTCTTAAATCGATCATTCGAATTCGACGAAACTTAGTACAAGCACATTTACCTATACGAGACACAGAATAGGATGAATAAAATTCGGTTCCGGTCACGCTAGCATGTGGCTCTCATACTCGTACAAATCGAATTGTTCCGCTCGCCGAAATAAAGGTAACGCATGAACGCAGCTCGGCCTTCTTTCTTCGCTGTTCCATCGCTTGATTTTTCAATCGCGGAATTTCAGAAAATATATTTTTCGATCGCGGAATTTTCGGACACTGGTTTCATAGGATATTGTATTGTATTGTATATATTTATTGAACTGAAATAATATGGGCAAAATGTAACACTTAATGCCTCTAGGCATTTTCTAACAGAATACATTTGGGGTATGATAACTGCTAGATGAGTGGCGGAAAGAGATATTATAAGTATTATATGACAGATGCACGGGAATACAAAATATAGATAAACTTAAATAATATTAATAGTTTAAAATATACCAGATATATACATAAGTAAAGATACACTAAATATACCTAGTTTTACATATTATATATATTTACTAACTCTGAACATGAGAGACATAGTTTCAGATCAGAGATATCCCAGTCTACAAAGTTCATTCACCAGGACAAGGATAGAGCAGACTTATCAGATTTACAAATGTACGAGTAGG
The DNA here is from genome assembly GCA_946902875.1 of Nematopogon swammerdamellus. NCBI lineage: Eukaryota > Metazoa > Arthropoda > Insecta > Lepidoptera > Adelidae > Nematopogon > Nematopogon swammerdamellus. The sequence goes on along the minus strand of OX336358.1, from coordinate 7,114,322 downwards.
TACCGCCGTGTTCTGCATAAAATGCTCATAATTCTTTGGCGTGCACGATGGTTATACATAAGTAAAGATAGACTAAATATACCTAATTTTTACATATTATATATATTTACTAACTCTGAACATGAGATTACAAAGTTCGTTCACCAGGACAAGGATAGAGCAGACTTTTATCAGATTTACAAAATGCAGGTACCGTGTTCTGCATAATATCCTCATAATTTATTTAGCGTGCACGATGGTTTATGACGATAGCTATCGTAGGTGGAAAAAAATGTTTTTCCTATCTCTTATTTTGAGCAGGATATTTTTCGTCATTGCGGTTTGGTCGGTAATCCCAGACGAGATAGTTCATTCACCAGGAAAAAGTATATAGACATTTGGAAGATTCAGATATAACGCTAGTCCGCTATTAGATTTTGGCCGCGGCTGCGCTCGCAGCGTTTCGGATAATGGTGAAATTTCTGAGCTATGCTTGGGAGTTGACTATGCTTTTTTTAAGGTTCCGTATCCATCCATACGGAAGCCTATTATTAAGCGTACGTCGTCTGTCTGTCTGTCCATCCGAGTGCTGTATCTTTTGAATCGTAATAGGTGGCCGGTTGAAATGTTCACAGAATATGTGTTATTATGGCAGATATGCCAACAAATATAAATAAAATCAAAATGTTAAGGGGGTCTCCATCCCCATACCAGAAACGTGCTAAGAATCAATTAGTACATATTCACGCTATTAAATAATAGATGGGTACTTTGCATAGAAGATCGCATCGCACTATGGGATAAGCAAGCGTACGGTGGCCGGCCAAGCGGCGGCGGGTGGCCGAGTGGTTTGGGCATCGGCTTCTCATGCGAGAGGTCCGAGGTTCAAATCCGGTCGGCGTGTACCAATCAGTTTTTTCTGACAAAAAATTTACGTGCATACCAACACCTGCTGCTTCACCGTTCGGAACCGGTGTAAAACTATAGTAGGACCCTTCCCTTAACCCTTAATAGGTGGTAGGCTCAAATTGTAGCCGACTGGGTTGGTACCACCGTACTGGATGTAAGATGGCCGCATATCAGCCTCGGTTGTGTTCTCCTCTAGTCCAGTATAGCCAGCAATCCAGGGAAGTCTCCGGCATGGCACTTACCTTCTCAGAGGTGATATTAGCTGGTCGGAGCATGTGCTTTGGCCCCTCCGACTCAGCCACTCATACCGGATTACATTAAAAAAACCGTCATTTATATGTTCTTATTAAGTAAAATAAACTACATCGATTCAAGCGTTTTGTAGCTCATCCATTACAGACAGACAGAGGTTGCCTTTAATAATAGTAGAGATGAAGAAGTTAATCTTTTATGAGTTATCGTTATTGAAGATGTTATTGTATTTTAAATTTCATTTTATTTTTTAATAATAATATTTCAAAATTTTATTTATTAGAAGTACAATGTATTCATAAACACAACTTATAAATAAAAGATTTCCTCTATAGGGGCCAAACACATTGTCCCTAGGACGGACGCAGCATTCCCCCTCTGAATGACGATAGAAACACGCTGACGGAAAAATGCTGCAGGTCGCCGGTCACCTGAACATTCTCTTAACTGTTTGCCAATTTTGCGGGCGAACTTACACGCGTCATCGCTCCATGGGCCAAGCGTCTCCACGGCAAAGGCGAGGAACTCAAATCTGTCCTTTTAACCACTATATACGGAATGTTTGTGGGCCTCAGCCTTTGCCGCAGCAAACAAACATAACATAACATATAACTAAAATAATATTTTATTTTAGTTATATGTAGTTGCGGAAGATTTTAAGATAAATATTTGAGAAGACAGCAACATGTTATTTTCCTGTCTTAATTTTTTCCCCTCATTCAAGTATGTATAGAATATTTTCCGTTCTTGTGGTTTTGTCGGTTATCCCAGCCGGGCAAATTCCGTTAGTCAGTAAAATGACAAATACAGGAATTCCTATGAATCCAAAAATGCAGATTTGGCAGTATTGGCCGCTTTCACTATCTCAACTTAAGTCTCGTCCGCCAGTTATTTGTCGGCTAAAGTGGCATTTCTCATACATTTCACATACATGAGTTAACTGGAAGCTAAAGTGTAGTCGTTGGTGAAATTGCCCGTATGAGTGATTTCTTGCAGTCGATCCCACGAACCCACGCTCAGCGCAGTGTCATGCCCAGTACGTAGGCGGATTATTACATGGTTGTCCATAATAATGTCATAATAGATATCTACAACTTTTGGTTGATTTTGGTGTTTAGCTAGTTTGTGGTTGAAATGGAAACGGTAGGTACCTACTTATTTATAACCTCGGTAGCTCAGTGGTGCGGTCGGTTGACTGTCCATCGTGATCTTAAGCACACCTGGGCGCGGTAAGTACGCAGTACTTGGATGGGTGACCGCTCGACCGTTGCGTTGGAGGCTGATCGTGGTTCAGATTCCACGTAAAAAACTGTAGGTCCCTTCCCTTCTTACCTTACTAGGTGGTAGGATTTAACCAGCCCTCCTGGGTGGTACCAACGCACTGAATGGAAATTCGATCGACGGCTATGTAAATAGTTTGTGTTTTCCACCCAGTTCAGTGTAGTCGGCACGACCGAAGGGAAGCACTGACATGGCACCTAATGTGTTATGGGCTCATATCACGGATGTTGTGTGTGATGTAGCAAACCGTATCAGTTTCCATAAAAAAAAAGTTTCCTTGTTGTAAGTGAGGCACACACAATGGTGTAATTATCTACGATTTATCTTCTTTATGGGTGTGCCTTTTAAAAGGATACTAAAATAAAAGAGCGTTATTATCTTTAACTCCACGCTGCACTACCTATCTGCGGGCCGATTGCACCAACACACACTTAAATATCTCTAAACACCCGTTAACTAAGTCCAGCTTAAATACGTAACTCGTTAAATGAAACCACGACTAAGACAAAATCAATAGACTTCAGCTAAGTGGTCGTTATCTCTGAGAGTGCGTTCTTTCTTCATCAAATCAAAGTTCCATGCTCTGGCAGCATTCTATAACAAGCAATGAGCAATGATTTAGTTTAATCTCCATCTCTCAACGTTAAGAAGCCAGAGATGGCACTACATTGAGTAATAAAGCCATAATAGTCTCTAGAAAACTCTCATAGTCTCTAGAAAACTCTAGAAATCTCTATTATTTGCTCTGCATAGCAGATGTCAATTTGAATTATCTTAAGTGCCTGTTAGAAATTTAAATGACCATTGGGTGTTGACCCAGACTTAACTTTAAGTAAGCTTAGGATTCTAATGACAGCATTTCACCATTAGCACAACTGACTTCTATCGTAAGTGTCTTTAAGATGAGCAGTGAACTTTCCACTGAGTCATGCAGCAGATGAGTATTCCTGCCTCACTTTCTGCTTGATAGTTATCTAATACTTTTACTTATACTAAAAGTGATGGTCGGTGGTGTGCTGTAATTTACCAGAGTGTTTGCTGCTCAACATCGATTACTCTGCTTACCCCGATTGTCGGGATACAGCGTGTGGTATGCGTGTATGTAGCAGTGGACTTAATTGTTAAGTCCGTGTTGGCGCAGTCGGTCCTAGGCTTGGTATTTGTATAGAGTTGAAATGTATTTATATTAGAAAACATACAGCCATTCACAATGTAGAGGCTGTGATGTCGGTAGATACAATTATTTTTTATGTCTAAAGTATGGCCAATTACATGTTTCCCTGATTAGTATCTTTATAAGTTTGCGCAGGGCATAAACTGAAATACTGGCAAAGGATTTTTTTTATTATTATTTTTTTATGGAAACTTACAAAGTTCGCTACAATTATCTACAACATCCACGATGTCAGCCCATAACACCATATGTGTCATCCATAACACCGGGTGAACTAGGTGCCATGTCAGTGCTTCCCTTAATTTCATGTCAAACGTGTGAGTGGCCGCTATGTCAAAGATTCCCCATACGATAGCTGTTATGTAACGTTATTCCTAGCACTAAAATTGAAATTTAACTTGAAAATATCGGTGCAGGAGGAAACTTCTTTCTTACATAATTTTATTGTGATTTTCCCCACAGCTCCGCTCTCAAAATAGTTGTTTCTGGAAAAGTTTCCGAATTATTTTTTGAATTCAGAAATGTTGAATTTGCAAATTGTCAAATACCTAACGCTTAACGTACCGTGTGGGGCCGGTACTTAAAAAGAATAGCCTCACTGCATCTCTCCCCGTGCATGTCGTAAAAGGCGACTAAGGGATAAGGACAAGATGCCGTGCTAAAGGGCGACAGGTTCGCCACCTATCACCTTGGCACGGTACTTCCACCGAGTCATGCAGCAGGTGGGTCTTCGTGCCTTACTTGCTGCTTGATCGATTGAATCTTGTTCGAATAATTTGCGAAACGTGGTGGTCGGTGTTGTGCTGTAATTTACCAGAGTTCTTGCAGGACAACACCGATTACTCTGCTTACCCCGATTGTCGGGATTCAGCGTGTGTGATATGTATGTATGTACTAACGCTTTACCGCCTTCTCGTGTTCCTGACTTCACCTAGTGACTTGATGCGTGTGAACAGGCCTTTATCTTGCGTCTCTACAAGATAGATTGATCTTCGTGCAGATAATCGCTTGTAGAATATTATTTAAATGACAAGTACACGCTAGAAAAGCTGCCATTATATTTAATTTTCCTTAATTTATTCGTTTTCTTCCCATCACTAGATTTTTGACTTTTTCCTTTTTAAATATATATGTTGAAGGATTTATAATAAAATGCACGTCCTAAGTAGTTTTTTAGGTTTCCGTATCCGGTACGGAAGCCTATTACTAAGCCGTCTGTCTGTCTGTCTGTCCGTCTTTCCGTCCGTCCGTCCGTCTGTCTGTCTGTCCGAGGGCTGTATCTCTTGAACCGTAATAGGTAGCCCATTAAAAAATATAAAAAGTAAAAAAATAAGGGGGTTCCCATACAAGAAACATGTTTTTTTTAATGTTTTTTTTTTTGTGGTGCGGAAACCTTGGTGCGCGAGTCCGACTCGCACTTGGCCGGTTTTTTTAAATCCGACATGGGTGTCTGTGTAAGGGGGCTTGAGCACATGCTCCGACACGAGCCAATATCACCTCCAAGAAGGTGCCATGCCGGAGACTTCTCTTTGGATTTCTGGATGTATTGGACTAGAGAAGAATACAGTCGCGGCTGCTATGCGGCCATCTTACGTTCAGTACGGTGGTACCAACCCAGTCGGCTACGATTTGAGCCTATACCGCCTAGTAAGGAGCAAGGGACCTACAGTTTTACATCCGTTCCGAACGGTGAAGCAGCAGGTGTATGTATGCACGTAAATTTTTCCGTTAAAAAAAGTCATAGTGCATGTCGGCCGGAATCGAACCTCGAACCTTGAGATCAGGTGTCCAAGCCAAGACCGCTCCGACCACCCGCCGTTACAATTATTGTATTCTTTATTCTTCATTCGTATAGTAGTAGGTACACTACGCTTGAATTTGTCCTGTTTTGTTTTTACAATCCGGTTCGATTACACCCACAAAGAAGAGCCGGCAAGAAACTTCGCAGGGGTTTTTTTTAACGTCTCCAATTACAATACATTTTGACTAGCTACACAATAGACACCGCTTACAGTGTTAAGATACAGTTTGAGAGCTAGGACTTAATACGTGCATGGACATTGATATAATAACTCTATTCGTTACTACACTAGTCCCGACTAGGGTCCATGTCCACTGCTGGACTGCTCTCCAATTTTCCTCCAGTCCTCCCGGCCTTCAGCAGTACGGAACCACTGCTTTCCGCCGACGTACTTGATGTCGTCGTCCCGGCTGAGTATCCACCTCTGAGAATAGGTATCGTACTGTTTTATTATTCGCCTACTACCGAATGGGGCCGTGTGGGGCCGGTACGTAAAAAGAATAGCCCCACTGCATCTCTCCCCATGCATGTCGTAAAAGGCGACTAAGGGATAAGGACAAGATGCCGCGCTTAAAGGCGACAGGCTCGCCACCTCTCACCTTGGCACGTTACTTCCACCGAGTCATGCAGCATGTGGGTCTTCGTACACTGTTGTGCTGTAATTTACCGGAGTTCTTGCAGCACAACACCGATTACTCTGCTTCCCCCGATTGTCGGGATTCAGCGTGTGTGATATGTACCGAATTGACATCCAGTGGCCGTATTCTCTAACTTCCTACCGTCAACGTCGGTGGTGCTGACTAGTTATGTCTCTGTCTAGTTCATATAATTAGACAGAGACATAACTAGTCAGCGTCACCGACGTTGCTACAGGGTAGAACTGCAGCACGGTCGGCACGACCGGGCGACGCGCACGGATGATGGAATGCGCAGTAATTCCACGTGCTCGCTGCACGTGCCCGACGGAGCGTTGAGCACGCACACGCGACACGAGCACGCATGCGCTGGAGATGCGTATCCAATGCCGAGTTTCTCTACTGATAAGTAGGCACTTATTACCGAGCAGCTCGAGTCATTGGCGGGTTTGGGTTAAGGTTTCTGGGCTATGGAATTAGGCGGTTTGCTCATCTTAGTAGCTAGGTAGTGCAGCCGACAGACCGGCGAAATTTAATCAATACTAATAATATATCTGATAAGTAGGTACTTATTACCGAGCAGCTCGAGTCATTGGCAGGTTTGGGTTAAGGTTTCTAGGCTATATAATTAAGCAGTTTGGTCATCTTAGTAGCTAGGTAGTGCGGTCGACAGACCGGCGAAATTTAATCAATACTAATAATATATCTGATAAGTAGGTACTTATTACCGAGCAGCTCGAGTCATTGGCGGGTTTGGGTTAAGGTTTCTGGGCTATGGAATTAGGCGGTTTGGTCATCTTAGTAGCTAGGTAGTGCAGCCGACAGACCGGCGAAATTTAATCAATACTAATAATATATCTGATAAGTAGGTACTTATTACCGAGCAGCTCGAGTCATTGACGGGTTTGGGTTAAGGTTTCTGGGCTATGGAATTAGGCGGTTTGGTCATCTTAGTAGCTAGGTAGTGCAGCCGACAGACCGGCGAAATTTAATCAATACTAATAATATATCTGATAAGTAGGTACTTATTACCGAGCAGCTCGAGTCATTGGCAGGTTTGGGTTAAGGTTTCTGGGCTATATAATTAAGCAGTTTGGTCATCTTAGTAGCTAGGTAGTGCAGCCGACAGACCGGCGAAATTTAATCAATACTAATAATATATCTGATAAGTAGGTACTTATTACCGAGCAGCTCGAGTCATTGGCGGGTTTGGGTTAAGGTTTCTGGGCTATGGAATTAGGCGGTTTGGTCATCTTAGTAGCTAGGTAGTGCAGCCGACAGACCGGCGAAATTTAATCAATACTAATAATATATCTGATAAGTAGGTACTTATTACCGAGCAGCTCGAGTCATTGACGGGTTTGGGTTAAGGTTTCTGGGCTATGGAATTAGGCGGTTTGGTCATCTTAGTAGCTAGGTAGTGCAGCCGACAGACCGGCGAAATTTAATCAATACTAATAATATATCTGATAAGTAGGTACTTATTACCGAGCAGCTCGAGTCATTGACGGGTTTGGGTTAAGGTTTCTGGGCTATGGAATTAGGCGGTTTGGTCATCTTAGTAGCTAGGTAGTGCAGCCGACAGACCGGCGAAATTTAATCAATACTAATAATATATCTGATAAGTAGGTACTTATTACCGAGCAGCTCGAGTCATTGACAGGTTTGGGTTAAGGTTTCTAGGCTATATAATTAAGCAGTTTGGTCATCTTAGTAGCTAGGTAGTGCGGTCGACAGACCGGCGAAATTTAATCAATACTAATAATATATCTGATAAGTAGGTACTTATTACCGAGCAGCTCGAGTCATTGACAGGTTTGGGTTAAGGTTTCTAGGCTATATAATTAAGCAGTTTGGTCATCTTAGTAGCTAGGTAGTGCAGCCAACAGACCGGCGAAATTTAATCAATACTAATAATATATCTGATAAGTAGGTACTTATTACCGAGCAGCTCGAGTCATTGGCGGGTTTGGGTTAAGGTTTCTGGGCTATGGAATTAGGCGGTTTGGTCATCTTAGTAGCTAGGTAGTGCAGCCGACAGACCGGCGAAATTTAATCAATACTAATAATATATCTGATAAGTAGGTACTTATTACCGAGCAGCTCGAGTCATTGACGGGTTTGGGTTAAGGTTTCTGGGCTATGGAATTAGGCGGTTTGGTCATCTTAGTAGCTAGGTAGTGCAGCCGACAGACCGGCGAAATTTAATCAATACTAATAATATATCTGATAAGTAGGTACTTATTACCGAGCAGCTCGAGTCATTGACGGGTTTGGGTTAAGGTTTCTGGGCTATGGAATTAGGCGGTTTGGTCATCTTAGTAGCTAGGTAGTGCAGCCGACAGACCGGCGAAATTTAATCAATACTAATAATATATCTGATAAGTAGGTACTTATTACCGAGCAGCTCGAGTCATTGACAGGTTTGGGTTAAGGTTTCTAGGCTATATAATTAAGCAGTTTGGTCATCTTAGTAGCTAGGTAGTGCGGTCGACAGACCGGCGAAATTTAATCAATACTAATAATATATCTGATAAGTAGGTACTTATTACCGAGCAGCTCGAGTCATTGACAGGTTTGGGTTAAGGTTTCTAGGCTATATAATTAAGCAGTTTGGTCATCTTAGTAGCTAGGTAGTGCAGCCGACAGACCGGCGAAATTTAATCAATACTAATAATATATCTGATAAGTAGGTACTTATTACCGAGCAGCTCGAGTCATTGACAGGTTTGGGTTAAGGTTTCTAGGCTATATAATTAAGCAGTTTGGTCATCTTAGTAGCTAGGTAGTGCAGCCGACAGACCGGCGAAATTTAATCAATACTAATAATATATCTGATAAGTAGGTACTTATTACCGAGCAGCTCGAGTCATTGACAGGTTTGGGTTAAGGTTTCTAGGCTATATAATTAAGCAGTTTGGTCATCTTAGTAGCTAGGTAGTGCAGCCGACAGACCGGCGAAATTTAATCAATACTAATAATATATCTGATAAGTAGGTACTTATTACCGAGCAGCTCGAGTCATTGACAGGTTTGGGTTAAGGTTTCTAGGCTATATAATTATGCAGTTTGGTCATCTTAGTAGCTAGGTAGTGCAGCCGACAGACCGGCGAAATTTAATCAATACTAATAATATATCTGATAAGTAGGTACTTATTACCGAGCAGCTCGAGTCATTGACAGGTTTGGGTTAAGGTTTCTAGGCTATATAATTAAGCAGTTTGGTCATCTTAGTAGCTAGGTAGTGCAGCCGACAGACCGGCGAAATTTAATCAATACTAATAATATATCTGATAAGTAGGTACTTATTACCGAGCAGCTCGAGTCATTGACAGGTTTGGGTTAAGGTTTCTAGGCTATATAATTAAGCAGTTTGGTCATCTTAGTAGCTAGGTAGTGCAGCCGACAGACCGGCGAAATTTAATCAATACTAATAATATATCTGATAAGTAGGTACTTATTACCGAGCAGCTCGAGTCATTGACGGGTTTGGGTTAAGGTTTCTAGGCTATATAATTAAGCAGTTTGGTCATCTTAGTAGCTAGGTAGTGCAGCCGACAGACCGGCGAAATTTAATCAATACTAATAATATATCTGATAAGTAGGTACTTATTACCGAGCAGCTCGAGTCATTGACAGGTTTGGGTTAAGGTTTCTAGGCTATATAATTAAGCAGTTTGGTCATCTTAGTAGCTAGGTAGTGCAGCCGACAGACCGGCGAAATTTAATCAATACTAATAATATATCTGATAAGTAGGTACTTATTACCGAGCAGCTCGAGTCATTGACAGGTTTGGGTTAAGGTTTCTAGGCTATATAATTAAGCAGTTTGGTCATCTTAGTAGCTAGGTAGTGCAGCCGATAGACCGGCGAAATTTAATCAATACTAATAATATATCTGATAAGTAGGTACTTATTACCGAGCAGCTCGAGTCATTGACAGGTTTGGGTTAAGGTTTCTAGGCTATATAATTAAGCAGTTTGGTCATCTTAGTAGCTAGGTAGTGCAGCCGACAGACCGGCGAAATTTAATCAATACTAATAATATATCTGATAAGTAGGTACTTATTACCGAGCAGCTCGAGTCATTGACGGGTTTGGGTTAAGGTTTCTAGGCTATATAATTAAGCAGTTTGGTCATCTTAGTAGCTAGGTAGTGCAGCCGACAGACCGGCGAAATTTAATCAATACTAATAATATATCTGATAAGTAGGTACTTATTACCGAGCAGCTCGAGTCATTGACAGGTTTGGGTTAAGGTTTCTAGGCTATATAATTAAGCAGTTTGGTCATCTTAGTAGCTAGGTAGTGCAGCCGACAGACCGGCGAAATTTAATCAATACTAATAATATATCTGATAAGTAGGTACTTATTACCGAGCAGCTCGAGTCATTGACAGGTTTGGATTAAGGTTTCTAGGCTATATAATTAAGCAGTTTGGTCATCTTAGTAGCTAGGTAGTGCAGCCGACAGACCGGCGAAATTTAATCAATACTAATAATATATCTGATAAGTAGGTACTTATTACCGAGCAGCTCGAGTCATTGACAGGTTTGGGTTAAGGTTTCTAGGCTATATAATTAAGCAGTTTGGTCATCTTAGTAGCTAGGTAGTGCGGTCGACAGACCGGCGAAATTTAATCAATACTAATAATATATCTGATAAGTAGGTACTTATTACCGAGCAGCTCGAGTCATTGACAGGTTTGGGTTAAGGTTTCTAGGCTATATAATTAAGCAGTTTGGTCATCTTAGTAGCTAGGTAGTGCGGTCGACAGACCGGCGAAATTTAATCAATACTAATAATAAATCTGATAAGTAGGTACTTATTACCGAGCAGCTCGAGGCGGTGGCGGGTTTGGGTTAAGGTTTGGTGCGGTCGACGGACCGGGGAAATTAAAAAAATATTATTTAACATACAAATAAATACATTTATTATATACACTAGATTTTGCCCGCGGCTTCGCTCGCGTGAAATTTGTATTTAAAAATAAGAAAGTTAGTAGGCCCGCTACCATAGGTAGTTACCTTTATTTCGGTGCGGAACAATTCGGTTTGTATGGGAGCCACATCTTAGCGTAACCCGAACTGAATTTTATTTAGCCTATCCTGTGCCCCGTATAGTAAAATGTGCTTGTACTAAGTTTCATCAAATTCGGATGATGGGTTTAAGAGTTATGTAGGAACATACATAGGTACATACATACAGAAAAGATTTCTCTAAAAATCGCCAATTCAGTTTAACTAGCATACATAGAGTCTAGACGCAATATCTCTTAAAACAAAGTAACTTACTCAGCGACCATTACAGATTTATTATTAGTATATTGATGATATGATTGATTGATAATTACAGATTCATCAATACATAAAAACAATATCTACCGTCCTGTACAGTAGTTTTTAGGTTTCCGTACACCATACGGAAGCCTATTACTAAGCCTACAACGTCTGTCTGTCCGTAGGTCTCTAGTGTATACTATAAAACGGTGGAGCGGTTTTCATCAATGCCTTTCATAAATTCGTGTATATATCAACGAAGTAGACATGTTTTTTTTTTGTGGAAACTGACACGGTTAGCTAGATCACCTACAACATCCGTGATGTCAGCCCATAACACCTTGGTGAATTAGATGCCATGTCAGTGCTTCCCTTCGGTAAGCACCGACATGGCATCTTAAACATGGCAATCTTAAACCCTACCGCCTATTAAGGTAAGAAGGGAAGGAACCTTGAGTTTTACGTGGAATCCGAACCAAGGTCAGTCTCCAATGTGGTCGAGTGGCCCTTATAAGTACTGACCGCGCCCAGTGTGCTTATGATCACGATCGACAGTCGGCCCACCACCGCACCAATGAGCTATCGAGGCTGACTCAGCGACGCCAAGTCTGAGTAACATTTCTAAAATATGCAAAAAGTTACAATTTAAATTGATGTCCTCTGTAATTTGGCTCAACGGCGGCGATCCTCTCACGGCATTCACCGGTTATGTAAACTATGAACGCTGAATGTCGCCTGGCGATCTGCGTGCGAGATGTAGGAAGGAAGCTGCGGAGATGCGTTTACGCAACGGACGCGACCAATGAGACGGCTGATGTGTTTCTTTTGAAGTAATTAGATGCGTAAAATGGTTGACTTTTTCTCTTGCTCCACTCTTATTGATATGGTTATTGATGTGGCAATACCAACAATGGCAAAATGTGGATATAGCCGGGTTGTGGTTTTGAGGTGGCATACCGCACACAGATTGAAAGGTCGGTCGAAGCGGCTTTAAGTAAATAGTCCGTGTTTTCCGTCCAGTTCAGTGTAGTCGACATGAAATGAAGGGAAGCACCGACATTGCATCTAGTTCACCCGGTGTTATGGGCTGACATCACGGATGTTGTAGGGGATGTAGCCAACCGTGTCAGATTGAAAAAAAAATTCTTATAATTTTTTTGCATCCATATACCTACATAGATGGCAGAAGTTGGATTTATAATACTTAGTAGGCATATAAGAAAATGATATGGATAAGATGTAGGGATGACTAATTACATAGTTGCTCATATTTAAATTTCATGCGTAAAATTTACAGCGATTGCAAACTTTTAACTTGTACACTCTTTGAGTTACTCTTACTTGAAGTTAAATAGAGCTGAAAAATCATGAAAGGAAAAATTGCGCCGCGCCTGTGAGTATCTGGAGCAGAATGAAAATGTGTCTTTCATCATTTCTGTCTGACTGACTGAACTGACAAACAACATCACACTATTTAAGTGCATTGCTTTGCTATTTACATAGCCGTTTCGACCGACGTTTCGTTCAGTGCGGTGGTACCAACCCGGCCGGGATAAACCCTACCACCTAGTAAGGTATGAAGTGAAGGGATCTACAGTTTAACGTAGAATCCGAACCACAGTCAGCCTCCAACGGACGAGCGGTCATCCAACCAAGTACTGACCGCGCCCAGGGTTGCTTAATAACAATCGACCGACCGAACCACTGAACTACCGAGACTGAAAATCTACCTTGATCGACCTCGATGCTGACCGTGGTTCGAATTACAAGTAAAACTGTAGGTTCCTTCTACTTAGTAAGGTAACCCGCCCGGGTTGGTAACACCGCAATGAATGAAAAGTCGGTCGAAGCGGCTATGAAAAATAGTTTGTTTTTCCGTCCAGTTCAGTGTAGTCGGCACGACCAATGGGTAACACTGATGACATTCATGGATTTTCTAGGTCATGTAGCCAACCGTGTCAGTTAGAATTGAAAACAATCTTTACAAATATATCGATAATTTTCATCGAAAAATCAACATTACAACTGAATTTTCTTAGGGCAAGATTGCAGTGCCCCACTAACGTCGTGGCGAGTAATCGCCCTCTTTAGTTTTATCTTTCATCAGTTATGAAATATTAGTTGTAGGTAGGTAGGTATATGTCCCTGATGGGCCCAGATGGGCCTGGTCCACAAATTTAAAGTCGCTCAGCGAGCTATGGAAAGAGCAATGCTCGGCATTTCTTTGACCGATAAAATCCGTAACGACGTGATACATCAAAGAGCTTGCTTACTTTCTTAGCAATCTCGACTACCTTAGTCGACATTGCTAAGAAAGTAAGCAAGCTGAAGTGGCAGTGGGCTGGGCACATCTGTCGTAGACCGGACAACCGATGGGGTAGACGGGTGCTCGAATGGAGGCCACGTACAAGCAAACGTAGCGTGGGACGCCCCCCGGCTAGGTGGACAGATGACCTAAAAGGTAGCCGGGAGTGGATGGATGAGAAGAGCGGAAGACCGCGTGTGGTGGCGTGCCTTGGGAGAGGCCTATGTCCAGCAGTGGATCGACACAGGCTGATGATGATGATGATGATGATGATATAATTTTTGGCAAGATGGTAGTCGAATAGAAAATGTAATTACTATATTTGAAAAATTTATCTATGAAATCTATTATTAGCTAATTTGACATGGCAATGTTCCATAGTTTATTATAATTTGATATAATATGTTGCTGTTGATTTCTTTCACAAATAAATAAATAAATTAGTGGGAAATTCGAAAGTCATTCAGATCAGTTATTTCACCAAAATAAATACATAATATAAATAATTTAGAATGTTTTTGTTCAATAGTCAACAGCAAAGTGTAGCTAAGCCTTTTAAGTCTGCTATATCAAACATAACTGTTTAGAATGCCGGCGACACAAAGTGTTAATGAAAGTAGAACATACTATGAATCGATAATGTTCGAAAAGTACCAACCTTAATAAGTTTCACCTTTTACTTTTTCACAACACTTACCACCACCGGCTTAAAAATGAAAAGTCAGTACGCAATTTCAACGAAATAAACTGAATACGATTCCAAATTTAAAATATTAAAATATGGGTTACACTTGAGTCACTTTTACGCACTGGCTTCGATCTGGGTCCGGCGCACAATCAGTTGTTACGTGAGTGGCTGATTCAAACGTGGAACGCGGTGTCTTGACCGCGATTGGTTGAGTGGAGCTCGCGTCTACGCGTCTCGGCGTTCGAAATTCAACTGCGGTCAGCCGAGATCGCTCTCTCTCTCGGACCGGCTGCCAGAGAATGAAGGATCTTCCGAGGTGGACAGCATAGACAAGGATTATTAGATTTATTGATGACATTATAACGCAACGATCAGTTCTGGCGGTCGTAGAAGATTACGAATAGAATTAAATAAAGTACAGAGATGACACTGTAAGTAATTAATGGTCAAGCTTCGTCCTCTCTTCGATCTCGATCTCGAGTATGAGTGATAATTTTCTTTCTCATTTCCGATATGAAGAAGTTAAATAAGCGCCTACGGTTCAGATTCCATGTAAGACTGTAGGCCTCTTTTCACGTCTCACAAGATTAGGTGTTTTGTAACGTTACATAGTGTGCGATTTTTTTTTTTATGTAATCCGGTATGGATGGCTCAGTCGGAGGGTTCAAAGCACATGCTCCGACCAGTCAATATCACCTCCGAGAAGGTAGGTGCCATACCAAAGAATTCCCTGGATTGCTGGCTATACTGGACTAGAGGAGAACACAACCGAGGCTGCTATGCGGCCATCTTACATCCAGTACGGTGGTACTAACCGGTGCCTTCTAACATCTTATTAACAGGCTGGACATCTTAGCAACAGTTCGCAAATTTGTTGGCATGGCGCCTCTCTGAGCGTGGTTTCGCGACGAGAGGTGTTTTTTAACCGACTTCAAAAAAGGAGGAGGTTCTCAATTCGACTGTATTTTGGTTCTGTCGACTGCACCACTACTGGTCCCTCGGCAAAGTCACTCATGTTGATGATCATAATTTTTTTTTGTCACATCTACCAGTTCAGTAGCTCTTCGTCTCTCCAGCGTTGAGGCCGGTATATTCAACCTTTCTCCGTAGCCAACAGCTGACTATACAAAAAGTGGTTCTTATTGTTTTTATTCATAAATTCATGCATTTACAACGGACAAATTTTGTCCAAACGAGCTGTATTGTATGTATTGTTTCACATCGCGACCTTGCACATACAATGTGCCTGTCTTTCTGTCTGTCTATCACACATTAGCACACAAAACGATTTTACATTTTGTTTTAGTATATGGTGTCAGATATGGTTAATTTGCATTTAAAATTGGGTTGTTTTAAACGTATATATTATAATACCTATATTGGTGCAATTCGAAAGATTTTATTTATTTTTTTCATTTATTTATTCATTAAAATGCTTAATAGCTCACAGGAGCTGTACATTAGTTCTAAATACATGATAAAATGATAAGATAAAATGGAAACACTAAACTACTCACACAGTCAAAGTGATTTAAAAAAAGCCACAGTTGCACTCCGGGAGTGCTGGCAGAAGTGAAAACTTTTTGTATTTCCGAAAACAATTCTTAGGTGGTTATAAAAAAAAACTAAAAATTTAAACACCGTAACATTGCTTAAAAAAGAAAACAAAAGAAAAAAAACAAAAAAAAAATTTAGGGATTCGAACCCATGGTAAAAAAATACAAATCCTACATTCTTACCATTGAGCCACGAAATCACATAAACGACCACACCAATATCGGATTCCCTTGATTCGCTTTCGGCGTTACTGTCACTGACAGACGAACAGAATTGATCCCGAGCCATCGTAACTTAACCCTTAATGCAATGACTTAAGGTTGCATTTTAAATAATAAAAATAAATATGTCGCTTTTCGAGATCTGTCGCGAGTCTAACATTTTTTACCCACCTAAAAAAGTGCCAAGCGCCGCTAAAGAAGTTTTCACTTCAAAAATGATTATTTATAAAATTATTACATCAAATTCTCGGCCAAATTACAATTAAAATTACTGAAATATTCTTCTAAATTGTAGAATGGGTGAGATATAAGAACATTTTTTAAACTATTTTTAAAGTGTGCAAAATTCTTTTTATTCTTTATTTCATAATTTAAGTGATTAAAAAGTTTAATTGCAACATAATCTGGTTTAATCATTCTTTCAATTATATCCGTTATTTTCATTGCAACGAGCATGACAGATCCACTGACTGTTCTGTCTAATTCTGACTGTTAGGCTTAAATGATATATCCAGGTTACCCCGACTTTATCTGACACTTTGCACGGTGAATATCATATCACGCACTGACTTACAGCGATTACGCAAATTAATATAAAAGAAGCTAGCCGCCGGCAAAATCGTTTTATCAAAATCGTTAAACGAACGTTTTATCAAAAACATCATAAACGATATTGATATTTTCCCGCCCAAAAAGTTGAAGGCTAAACCGGCTAGATAAGGCGTTTAATTTGATTTTAATGGTCTTGTTTCGGCGCGCGATTTGCTAATTACAATATGTTTTGCAGAGAGGAGAAAGTCAAAGGAATAAATATGTCAAAATGTTATATTCTGAACCTTCTATCCTTTCTATACTGATCTGCCTATCTACTGATGGGCAGATGCTGTATTCTTATATCTTGACTCTCTGATCTACTAAATAATGCTCCAGCTTATCCAGAAACGTTTATAATGAAATCTATACAAAATATCACAAAACACACGAAGAAAATCTTGTATCCTATCCTGATGTCAAGTAGCGACTCCAATCTCACAATAGCAAGTGTATTTCAAGGTGATTTATTTCGAACGACAATCTACTTTTATAAAATATTTAAATATGAAGCAAATGTGGCCTGTGCATACCACAGATTATCATACTCCACAGATTATTAATAAGAAAGAGAAGACTGTGTGAGACACACAGTACAATACTGTGGCAGAAAACAATGAAGCGAAAAATAATAAACGACCGATCTGAATTTTTTTTACATGATTTGTTCATTCTCCTTTCGAAATTCGAACCTTGAAGGCGCGTGTCTTTCGCGCCACACCACCCCGCGAGCAACAACTTCGTGAATTTAAAATATTCTATGTGCAATCTTCTCGAAATCTAGAAAGTCATTGATGTGTGGATAATTTATTAAGGCGCTTAAAAAAAGTGGTCATTTTTTTTTATTGAAACTGACACGGTTAGCTACATCACCCACCTATAACATCCGTGATGTCAGCCACGCCACAACACCTTGGTGAACTAGGTGCCATGTGAGTGCTTCCCTTTGGTCGTGCCGGCTGTACTGAACTGAGCGGAAAACAAGAACTATTAACACAGCCTTTTCGACCAACTTTTGCATTCATTGCGGTGGTATCAACCCGGGCGGGTTACACCCACCCCGTAGTAAGTAAGAAGGGAAGACCTACATTTTACGTGGAATCCGAACCAAGGTCAGCCTCCAACGGCCGAGCGATCACCCATCCAAGTACTGATCGCACCCAGGTGTGCCCATGATAACGATCAACAGTCGACCGACCGCACCACTGAGCTACCGAGGCTGACAGATCTATAGTCTTCGTCCTCTAAACCCAGCAAAAGCCGAAAAAGCATTAACATGTTATTGTTGCCGGTAAGATTAGTCATGTTGCTCTACTGACAATCGTTCGCCGACCTATGTGGCTCGACGTTTCGGGCCAAACGTATGGCCCATCTTCACGAGCTTAACAACCACCATAATTTAAAAACCGGCCAAGTGCGACTCGAATTCGCCCACCGAGGTTTCCGTATCGCCTTGTCATGGTTAGCGCCACTCACGCCATCGATGTTATTAGTTAAAATGCTTCGTACTCTTTTCAGTAGATGGCGCGCATACACTTTTTAGTTTCTTCTATCGAGAGCCCCGTGAATGTTTTACTTTTTCTTATTTTTATTTGTTGTTATATCGGCCATAACATCACATATTCTGTGAAAATTTCAACCGTTTACCTATTACGGTTCAAAAGATACAGCCCTCGGACAGACGGACAGACTGGCAGACGGACACACAGACGGCGGACCCTATGTCCCGTACGACGGATACGGAACCCTAAAACCCATGAAAGTTCAGTTTAACTTAATTGAAATATAACAAACCAAACAACAACACAATCCACTCTATTCTTTTATGGATTTTCGCTCGGTTCGGATGGCTCAAACTATATTTACACTTGCCCCGCGTCTAGAGCACAAAAATACTAAGTACTTCAAAAAAAAATACTCTAAAAATATTAAATTTAATCATCACACGTAATAAATTCTTGAAATTTCTTGAAACCAAAATGCTAAAAAATATGCCATATAAACAATTTCAACGCGAAAGGAAACCAAAATTCAAGGTTTAAATTAAATTATTCACGAAAATAAATAACAAAGTAATAAATTCAAGAGAATTATTGAAGGTTAAAATATTCGTGCGCAAACGGGAAAAAAAAGCCCGCTTGAGTTATAAAAGTCTTCCGACGAATACCATTTTTCCTCGCAGATTCCAGATTAGAGAGAACGATTTTATAAATGGACTAAGCTGAGCCCGCGGCACCGCTCGCGTGAAATTCGTATTTCAAAGAAGACAGTAAGTAACTGAGGGCGAGGCCGAAGGCCGAGCTGCGTTCAGAAAGACTATAAACCTTCTCGAAGAAGTAAGTAACTAAGGGCGAGGCCGAAGGCCGAGCTGCGTTCAGGAAGACTATAAACCTTCTCGAAGAAAGTAAGTAACTAAGGGCGAGGCCGAAGGCCTAGCTGCGTTCAGGAAGACGGTAAACCTTATTTAAGAAAGTAAGTAATTAAGGGCGAGGCCGAAGGCCGAGCTGCGTTCAGGAAAACTATAAACCTTCCCGAAGAAAGTAAGTAACAAAGGTCGAGGCCGAAGGCCGAGCTGCGTTCAGGAA
Organism: Nematopogon swammerdamellus; assembly: GCA_946902875.1. Classification (NCBI taxonomy): domain Eukaryota; kingdom Metazoa; phylum Arthropoda; class Insecta; order Lepidoptera; family Adelidae; genus Nematopogon; species Nematopogon swammerdamellus. Next base: position 7,095,065 of record OX336358.1, on the reverse strand, counting down.
GACGATAAACCTTATCTAAGAAAGTAAGTAACTGAGGGCGAGGCCGAAGGCCGAGCTGTGTTCAGGAAGACGATAAACCATCTATAAGAAAGAAAGTAATTAAGGGCGAGGCCGAAGCCGAGCTGCATTCAGGAAGAGGATAAACTTTTTCGATGAAAGTAAGTAACAAAGAGCGAGGCTGAAGGCCGAGCTGCGTTTAGGAAGACTATAAACCTTCTCGAAGAAAGTAAGTAACTGAGGGCGAGGCCGAAGGCCGAGCTCCGTTTAGGAAGAGGATAAACCATGGGTCAGGCCGAAGGCCGAGCTGCGTTAAGGAAGAGGATTAACCTTCTTGATGAAAGTAAGTAACTATGGGCGAGGCCGAAGGCCGAGCTGTATTCTGGAAGACGAAAAACCTTCTCGATTTCTCGATGAAAGTAATGGCGTTTAGATAAACGATAAAACTTCTTAAATAAAGTAAGTAACTAACGGCGAGCTTCAGGCTAAGCTGCATTCTGGAATACAAATAAACCTCCACGAAGAAAGTAAGTAACTAAGGGCGAGGCCACCGTCACACCCATCCCCCCTCCCCCCCCCCCCCCCCCCGCCCCCCCCCCCCCCCCCCCCCCCCCCCCCCCCCCCCCCCCCCATTTATTTGTTTTTGAGTAGCTATAATTATGATTTTCCTTTAAAAAACCGATATTCCCATACAATCTTAACACTCCGTTTCCGTTTCTCCCTCTCCCTCTCCCTCTCCCTCTCCCTCTCCCTCTCCCTCTCTCTCCTCTCCCTCTCCCTCTCCCTCTCCCTCTCCCTCTCCCTCTCCCTCTCCCTCTCCCTCTCCCTCTCCCTCTCCCTCTCCCTCTCCCTCTCCCTCTCCCTCTCCCTCTCCCTCTCCCTCTCCCTCTCCC